>OY743227.1:16973608-17573608 GCA_963555765.1 Orthonevra nobilis
TATCGTGGGCTATAGTCCACAAAAAAATGATTAAAAAAAGCGGTTTTTGCCTCAAACTTTTTTCTCGATATTTCACTTAACAAAAGGTTGTTTTTCTTAATTTCACTATATATATGCTCAGTTTGAAGCCCCTGATAGGAAAAATAGCTCAGTTTAGATGAAACTCAAAGTTATGAAAAAAGTGCAATTTTATATCGTGGGCTATAGTCCACAAAAAAATGATTAAAAAAAGCGGTTTTTGCCTCAAACTTTTTTCTCGATATTTCACTTAACAAAAGGTTGTTTTTCTTAATTTCACTATATATATGCTCAGTTTGAAGCCCCTGATAGGAAAAATAGCACAGTTTGGATGAAACTCAAAGTTATGTAAAAAGTGCAATTTTATATCGTGGGCTATAGTCCACAAAAAATGATGAAAAAAGGCGGTTTTTGCCTCAAGCTTTTTTCTCGATATTTCACTTAACAAAAGGTTGTTTTTCTTAATTTCACTATATATATGCTTAGTTTGAAGCCCCTGATAGGAAAAATAGAACAGTTTAGATGAAACTCAAAGTTATGAAAAAAGTGCAATTTTATATCGTGGGCTATAGTCCACAAAAAATGATGAAAAAAGGCGATTTTTGCCTCAACCTTTTTTCTCGATATTTCACTTAACAAAAGGTTGTTTTTCTTAATTTCACTATATATATGCTCAGTTTGAAGCCCCTGATAGGAAAAATAGAACAGTTTAGATGAAACTCAAAGTTATGAAAAAAGTGCAATTTTATATCGTGGGCTATAGTCCACAAAAAAATGATTAAAAAAAGCGGTTTTTGCCTCAAACTTTTTTCTCGATATTTCACTTAACAAAAGGTTGTTTTTCTTAATTTCACTATATATATGCTCAGTTTGAAGCCCCTGATATGAAAAATAGCTCAGTTTAGATGAAACTCAAAGTTATGAAAAAAGTGCAATTTTATATCGTGGGCTATAGTCCACAAAAAAATGATTAAAAAAAGCGGTTTTTGCCTCAAACTTTTTTCTCGATATTTCACTTAACAAAAGGTTGTTTTTCTTAATTTCACTATATATATGCTCAGTTTGAAGCCCCTGATAGGAAAAATAGCACAGTTTGGATGAAACTCAAAGTTATGTAAAAAGTGCAATTTTATATCGTGGGCTATAGTCCACAAAAAATGATGAAAAAAGGCGGTTTTTGCCTCAAGCTTTTTTCTCGATATTTCACTTAACAAAAGGTTGTTTTTCTTAATTTCACTATATATATGCTTAGTTTGAAGCCCCTGATAGGAAAAATAGAACAGTTTAGATGAAACTCAAAGTTATGAAAAAAGTGCAATTTTATATCGTGGGCTATAGTCCACAAAAAATGATGAAAAAAGGCGATTTTTGCCTCAACCTTTTTTCTCGATATTTCACTTAACAAAAGGTTGTTTTTCTTAATTTCACTATATATATGCTCAGTTTGAAGCCCCTGATAGGAAAAATAGAACAGTTTAGATGAAACTCAAAGTTATGAAAAAAGTGCAATTTTATATCGTGGGCTATAGTCCACAAAAAAATGATTAAAAAAAGCGGTTTTTGCCTCAAACTTTTTTCTCGATATTTCACTTAACAAAGGGTTGTTTTTCTTAATTTCACTATATATATGCTCAGTTTGAAGCCCCTGATAGGAAAAATAGCTCAGTTTAGATGAAACTCAAAGTTATGAAAAAGTGCAATTTTATATCGTGGGCTATAGTCCACAAAAAAATGATTAAAAAAAGCGGTTTTTGCCTCAAACTTTTTTCTCGATATTTCACTTAACAAAAGGTTGTTTTTCTTAATTTCACTATATATATGCTCAGTTTGAAGCCCCTGATAGGAAAAATAGCACAGTTTGGATGAAACTCAAAGTTATGTAAAAAGTGCAATTTTATATCGTGGGCTATAGTCCACAAAAAATGATGAAAAAAGGCGGTTTTTGCCTCAAGCTTTTTTCTCGATATTTCACTTAACAAAAGGTTGTTTTTCTTAATTTCACTATATATATGCTTAGTTTGAAGCCCCTGATAGGAAAAATAGAACAGTTTAGATGAAACTCAAAGTTATGAAAAAAGTGCAATTTTATATCGTGGGCTATAGTCCACAAAAAATGATGAAAAAAGGCGATTTTTGCCTCAACCTTTTTTCTCGATATTTCACTTAACAAAAGGTTATTTTTCTTAATTTCACTATATATATGCTCAGTTTGAAGCCCCTGATAGGAAAAATAGCTCGGTTTAGATGAAACTCAAAGTTATGAAAAAAGTGAAATTTTATATCGTGGGCTATAGTCCACAAAAAATGATGAAAAAAGGCGATTTTTGCCTCAACCTTTTTTCTCGATATTTCACTTAACAAAAGGTTATTTTTCTTAATTTCACTATATATATGCTCAGTTTGAAGCCCCTGATAGGAAAAATAGCTCAGTTTAGATGAAACTCAAAGTTATGAAAAAAGTGCAATTTTATATCGTGGGCTATAGTCCACAAAAAATGATTAAAAAAGGCGATTTTTGCCTCAACCTTTTTTCTCGATATTTCACTTAACAAAAGGTTGTTTTTCTTAATTTCACTATATATATGCTCAGTTTGAAGCCCCTGATAGGAAAAATAGAACAGTTTAGATGAAACTCAAAGTTATGAAAAAAGTGCAATTTTATATCGTGGGCTATAGTCCACAAAAAATGATGAAAAAAGGCGGTTTTTGCCTCAAGCTTTTTTCTCGATATTTCACTTAACAAAAGGTTGTTTTTCTTAATTTCACTATATATATGCTCAGTTTGAAGCCCCTGATAGGAAAAATAGCTCAGTTTAGATAAAACTCAAAGTTATGAAAAAAGTGCAATTTTATATCGTGGGCTATAGTCCACAAAAAAGGCGATTTTTGCCTCAACCTTTTTTCTCGATATTTTCCTTTACAAAAGGTTATTTTTCTTAATTTCACTATATATATGCTCAGTTTGAAGCCCCTGATAGGAAAAATAGCTCAGTTTAGATGAAACTCAAAGTTATGAAAAAAGTGCAATTTTATATCGCGGGCTATAGTCCACAAAAAATGATGAAAAAAGGCGATTTTTGCCTCAACCTTTTTTCTCGATATTTTCCTTTACAAAAAGGTTATTTTTCTTAATTTCACTATATATATGCTCAGTTTGAAGCCCCTGATAGAAAAAATAGCTCAGTTTAGATGAAACTCAAAGTTATGAAAAAAGTGCAATTTTATATCGTGGGCTATAGTCCACAAAAAATGATGAAAAAAGGCGATTTTTGCCTCAACCTTTTTTCTCGATATTTCACTTAACAAAAGGTTGTTTTTCTTAATTTCACTATATATATGCTCAGTTTGAAGCCCCTGATAGGAAAAATAGAACAGTTTAGATGAAACTCAAAGTTATGAAAAAAGTGCAATTTTATATCGTGGGCTATAGTCCACAAAAAATGATGAAAAAAGGCGATTTTTGCCTCAACATTTTTTCTCGATATTTCACTTAACAAAAGGTTGTTTTTCTTAATTTCACTATATATATGCTCAGTTTGAAGCCCCTGATAGGAAAAATAGAACAGTTTAGATGAAACTCAAAGTTATGAAAAAAGTGCAATTTTATATCGTGGGCTATAGTCCACAAAAAATGATGAAAAAAGGCGATTTTTGCCTCAACCTTTTTTCTCGATATTTCCTTTACAAAAGGTTGTTTTTCTTAATTTCACTATATATATGCTCAGTTTGAAGCCCCTGATAGGAAAAATAGAACAGTTTAGATGAAACTCAAAGTTATGAAAAAAGTGCAATTTTATATCGTGGGCTATAGTCCACAAAAAAAATGATTAAAAAAAGCGGTTTTTGCCTCAAACTTTTTTCTCGATATTTCACTTAACAAAAGGTTGTTTTTCTTAATTTCACTATATATATGCTCAGTTTTGAAGCCCCTGATAGGAAAATAGCTCAGTTTAGATGAAACTCAAAGTTATGAAAAAAGTGCAATTTTATATCGTGGGCTATAGTCCACAAAAAAAATGATTAAAAAAAGCGGTTTTTGCCTCAAACTTTTTTCTCGATATTTCACTTAACAAAAGGTTGTTTTTCCTTAATTTCACTATATATATGCTCAGTTTGAAGCCCCTGATAGGAAAAATAGAACAGTTAAGATGAAACTCAAAGTTATGAAAAAAGTGCAATTTTATATCGTGGGCTATAGTCCACAAAAAATGATGAAAAAAGGCGATTTTTGCCTCAACCTTTTTTCTCGATATTTCACTTAACAAAAGGTTATTTTTTCTTAATTTCACTATATATATGCTCAGTTTGAAGCCCCTGATAGGAAAAATAGCTCAGTTTAGATGAAACTCAAAGTTATGAAAAAAGTGCAATTTTATATCGTGGGCTATAGTCCACAAAAAATGATGAAAAAAGGCGTTTTTTTGCCTCAAGCTTTTTTCTCGATATTTCACTTAACAAAAGGTTGTTTTTCTTAATTTCACTATATATATGCTCAGTTTGAAGCCCCTGATAGGAAAAATAGCACAGTTTGGATGAAACTCAAAGTTATGTAAAAAGTGCAATTTTATATCGTGGGCTATAGTCCACAAAAAATGATGAAAAAAAACGGTTTTTTGCCTCAAACTTTTTTCTCGATATTTCACTTAACAAAAGGTTATTTTTCTTAATTTCACTTTATATATGCTTAGTTTGAAGCCCCTGATAGGAAAAATAGAACAGTTTAGATGAAGCTTAAAGTTATGAAAAAAGTGCAATTTTATATCGTGGGCTATAGTCCACAAAAAATGATGAAAAAAGGCGGTTTTTGCCTCAAGCTTTTTTCTCGATATTTCACTTAACAAAAGGTTGTTTTTCTTAATTTCACTATATATATGCTCAGTTTGAAGCCCCTGATAGGAAAAATAGAACAGTTTAGATGAAACTCAAAGTTATGAAAAAAGTGCAATTTTATATCGTGGGCTATAGTCCACAAAAAATGATGAAAAATGGCGATTTTTGCCTCAACCTTTTTTCTCGATATTTCACTTAGCAAAGGTTATTTTTCTTAATTTCACTATATATATGCTCAGTTTGAAGCCCCTGATAGGCAAAAATAGCTCAGTTTAGATGAAACTCAAAGTTATGAAAAAAGTGCAATTTTATATCGTGGGCTATAGTCCACAAAAAATGATGAAAAAAAGGCGTTTTTTGCCTCAAGCTTTTTTCTCGATATTTCACTTAACAAAAGGTTGTTTTTCTTAATTTCACTATATACATGCTCAGTTTGAAGCCCCTGATAGGAAAAATAGCACAGTTTGGATGAAACTCAAAGTTATGAAAAAAGTGCAATTTTATATCGTGGGCTATAGTCCACAAAAAAATGATTAAAAAAAGCGGTTTTTGCCTCAAACTTTTTTCTCGATATTTCACTTAACAAAAGGTTGTTTTTCTTAATTTCACTATATATATGCTCAGTTTGAAGCCCCTGATAGGAAAAATAGCTCAGTTTAGATGAAACTCAAAGTTATGAAAAAAGTGCAATTTTATATCGTGGGCTATAGTCCACAAAAAATGATGAAAAAAGGCGTTTTTTGCCTCAAGCTTTTTTCTCGATATTTCACTTAACAAAAGGTTGTTTTTCTTAATTTCACTATATATATGCTCAGTTTGAAGCCCCTGATAGGAAAAATAGCACAGTTTGGATGAAACTCAAAGTTATGTAAAAAGTGCAATTTTATATCGTGGGCTATAGTCCACAAAAATGATGAAAAAAAACGGTTTTTGGCCTCAAACTTTTTTCTCGATATTTCACTTAACAAAAGGTTATTTTTCTTAATTTCACTTTATATATGCTTAGTTTGAAGCCACCTGATAGGAAAAATAGAACAGTTTAGATGAAACTTAAAGTTATGAAAAAAGTGCAATTTTATATCGTGGGCTATAGTCCACAAAAAATGATGAAAAAAGGCGGTTTTTGCCTCAAGCTTTTTTCCTCGATATTTCACTTAACAAAAGGTTGTTTTTCTTAATTTCACTATATATATGCTCAGTTTGAAGCCCCTGATAGGAAAATAGAACAGTTTAGATGAAACTCAAAGTTATGAAAAAAGTGCAATTTTATATCGTGGGCTATAGTCCACAAAAAATGATGAAAAAAGGCGATTTTTGCCTCAACCTTTTTTCTCGATATTTCACTTAACAAAAGGTTATTTTTCTTAATTTCACTATATATATGCTCAGTTTGAAGCCCCTGATAGGAAAAATAGCTCAGTTTAGATGAAACTCAAAGTTATGAAAAAAGTGCAATTTTATATCATGGGCTATAGTCCACAAAAATGATGAAAAAAGGCGGTTTTTGCCTCAAGCTTTTTTCTCGATATTTCACTTAACAAAAGGTTGTTTTTCTTAATTTCACTTTATATATGCTCAGTTTGAAGCCCCTGATAGGAAAAATAGAACAGTTTAGATGAAACTCAAAGTTATGAAAAAAGTGCAATTTTATATCGTGGGCTATAGTCCACAAAAAAATGATTAAAAAAAGCGGTTTTTTGCCTCAAACTTTTTTTCTCGATATTTCACTTAACAAAAGGTTGTTTTTCTTAATTTCACTATATATAATGCTCAGTTTGAAGCCCCTGATAGGAAAAATAGCTCAGTTTAGATGAAACTCAAAGTTATGAAAAAAAGTGCAATTTTATATCGTGGGCTATAGTCCACAAAAAATGATGAAAAAAGGCGATTTTTGCCTCAACCTTTTTTCTCGATATTTCACTTAACAAAAGGTTATTTTTCTTAATTTCACTATATATATGCTCAGTTTGAAGCCCCTGATAGGGACAAATAGAACAGTTTAGATGAAACTCAAAGTTATGAAAAAAGTGCAATTTTATATCGTGGGCTATAGTCCACAAAAAATGATGAAAAAAAAAGCGGTTTTACCTCAAACTTTTTTCTCGATATTTCACTTAACAAAAGGTTGTTTTTCTTAATTTCACAATATATATGCTCAGTTTGAAGCCCCTGATAGGAAAAATAGAACAGTTAAGATGAAACTCAAAGTTATGAAATAAGTGCAATTTTATATCGTGGGCTATAGTCCACAAAAAATGATGAAAAAAGGCGATTTTTGCCTCAACCTTTTTTCTCGATATTTCACTTAACAAAAGGTTATTTTTCTTAATTTCACTATATATATGCTCAGTTTGAAGCCCCTGATAGGAAAAATAGAACAGTTTAGATGAAACTCAAGGTTATGAAAAAAGTGCAATTTTAAATCGTAGTCCACAAAAACTGATGAAAAAAGGCGGTTTTCGCCTCAAACTTTTTTCTCGATATTTCCCTTTACAAAAGGTTGTTTTTCTTAATTTCACTATGTATATGGTCAAATTGAATGAATGATCGCATTCCATTGTATGAAGGCAACTTACTATTTCGGACGTCTCTGAGGTTCGTGTTTCACGGCTAAGAAACGAATAATTGACTCTACAACCGAAATTGTGCTTGGATCTGCTAAGCAGTCCTTTTGGCGAAATTTTTATGTCGTTATTGTAACGAAAGTTAATGTTCAGGGTGGCGCTTAAGAAACGGTAATATTTATTTGATGAATCATATTTTCCTGATTTTATTAAACGTTGGCATTTATTTAAGCTATGGAAATATGGTCATATTGAATTTTAAAGAAATTATCTCAAATAGTGCCCATTGTTTGTTTCGATCTGACGTGCTTTTTCCAAGCATTTTTCATTATTTTTCTTAGAATTTCAGGTCCCAGCGCACTCACTTCTTCTTGGATATCACCTTAAGCCGTTGTACGGTGCTTGGCTTATTGGCCACATTATCCGATCACCTAAGAGCTGTGTGAGCTGTGGCTCCATTATTCCTTCTGAGGTTATTCCACACCATACTGTTTATCTAAGTCGGTGCATTTGACGTTCAATAATTATTTTTTAGATTTTCGATGTGCCATATTTTGAAATTTTTTTATTTACTTTACCGCTAAGTTGAATAAAATCGATGTTCTCTCGGAATATATCTTGAAATCTTCAAGCATTCTGAATGAGTATTTGCAGATCGTTTATTTTCAACTCATCAACAAATTGAATCTTTTTCGGGAATAAGGTGTAATTGTCTTAAAATTCTTTGCAAAGACCACCTAGACATCACCAACTGCTGAGAACGTCACCTGGTGTAAGTTTCGGAGTTTTCCTAAAAATAAATACGCAAGCAAAATAAGTATTAAAACTAAACGTTTTTTTTTTGCGCCACCCTGTAAATATTCCGCAGTCCACATTAAATTCCACTCTGATTATAAAGCCCCATGACGATATTTGAGAAGGAAAATGAAAACTGGGCACACTGTCAACAGCGAATGATTAAATTGGATAAGATGTGGCAGGAAGGCGATCGTTAATGATGATTTAAAAGAGAGTCGGGAAAAAAAGTGGAGCCCTGAGGCACACCAGCATTCATATGCTGAATAGCAGACTTCAGACAGTTCAATTGAAGGCATGCCTTTTGCTTTGAAAACGTTCATAAGTTTAAAAAAAAAACAAACTTCGCATACGATTCTTATGTTTCGACTGGAGCGCAATATTAAAAGCTGCTGAAGGTTTTTTTTCCACCGCAGATATTGCTGATTAAATTAGTAGTTACTCATTGTAGCATGTGCTGCAGTAAACGTTAATTTTTCCACAGTTTCCATCATCCTTGTCCGCATCATCATCCCTGACGATGACTTGATACTCCTGTTTAATTCATCTTCCCAGGAACGGATTGAAAACTGAGCTTACATTCTTGTTTCACTATTTCATATCGCCTGCTACTTCCCTGAAACCACAAAGTCAAGCTCCAAACGTATGAAATTAAACGAGCGATATCCTTTTTCTGAAAACTGCTCGACAAAGAACGCATGTAACAGCGTTCCAATGAACGATGGCCAGGATGTCCGTGGACTTCAGCCGAACTCATTTCGTTATGTGAGCACCTTGAGTAATATTCATTACATTCCACCCATGAAGTTCTTTCTGGCAGCACTCCAAATGACAGCGCAAAAAACGAGTCTATCCTTCATTGTCAAAATGAAAGAGATAGTTTTTGTAACATCATTTCCAGTTATAACATCAACTGCCTGCCATCATCATCGACATCATTATCACGGGAGTGCTACATATATGCACATCCTGCTAAGCCAGGACTACTACAGCACTTGTTTTAAATTTTGTCAAACATCGCAGAGCAAAATAATGTCGGAAACCTTTTCAATAATTAACTTTGACACTAATTAGTCGCTATGAATTCGCGTACCGCTTTTGTTTTGTCCTGAAAAAGATTTTTGATTTTCGAAAACAGACATGCTCACAGAATTTCAGAGAGTTTTCAAGGTTCTAAATTGCAAGCGTTTGTGCGAGTGTGTATGTCAAAGTTGATGATGATGCTGACAACAATATGACGATGGCGGCGGGTGTGCTTTTCGACGTTCTACTTCGTAGCACTGATGGATTTTATTAGGCTTTTTGGTATGACAGAAGGGAGTGGTGATGGCAGTGTGCTTGCCTGTCGATAAATATGAATATCATGTGTGGACTCGTGTAGTGTGTTCGATAATACGTGTAACATGGCATATTGGGGCTGATGGCGTATGTATTTTTGAATTTTAATTGGTGATGTGAAATTCCCGAAGGATGCATCCATTATATTCGATTCGATATGTTGTCATCATTAGAGAGGAACATTGATAGGTTTGCGACATAAGGACGTAGTAATCGGAGCAGTGACATAATTCTTTTTCAAACTCAATTGAGGGGGGATCGTGTAATGAAGGAATGTCGTCGAGCGATTTGAATGCTATGTCGCGAGATGATGTTCTTTGTTGAAATCGATATTTCAACATGAAGCGTATTCTTACATGTAATTGGTTTTGACTGTTTTGGGGAAACGTTCTTTCTTTTTATCAAAACGATATTGGAATTATATGAAATAGTTTATATGTTATTCTGTGGACCGGCAAGTTTTGGGTCATTTGAAAGACTGTCTAACAAGGTACTAAGGAAAGTGATTTGTATTTGCAAAACCGATGAAAAGCGAGGTAAATTTGCCAAATAAGGGTTTCATAACAAAACTTAGGGAACGTCTCAGAGAAATATTGCAAGAGTTCAGCCAAGAATTCAGGTGATCATATTGCTGTTGTGAGTGAGTGTGTGGCCGAAGACCCCCAATTATCAATTCGCCTCCTTTTGGCACCTTTTATAAAAGGAATTCTACGTACACCCATATATGCAGGAAGTTTGTGCTACTTTTCCAACGAATTTTTCTTTCTCTCATCAGACACTTGTCCAAAAAAAAACTGTGCGGTTGGCAATGTGGTCAAAGGGCTTAATTAGACCTTGTTTTTTTTTTTGACAAGAAGTAGAAAACATTGATTTCGAAAACATATGGTCTCAGCAAAAAGGTGCCACTTGTCACACATAGCGGAAAGTGGTAGATGTTTAATTGGCATCAACTGTCCACGAAGAAAAAGGGGTGACTTCATCAGGATGAAATTCTTTTTCTGTTCTTTTCTTAACAAAAAACTGGAAACACAAAAGGACTTAAAAGTCAACATCTGGCAAATTAATGCCCAGAGATCCACCGAAACTTACTAAAATCCTATCGAAAATTACATCGGCCGTTTGATCGCATGCGAAGCCGCAGAAGTGATCGAGACGGTCATTTGCTAAAGTAATTTTTCACAATTTAAATTAGATGTAAGATAACTTAACAATTTATAAAAAAAAACTTAGATATTTAATTTTGTAGCAGATCAAAGTTATAAGGCTCGAATAGTTTCTGCCAAGCATACTCAAAAACAAAAAAGTAGCCAAGTGAGAGTTCACTCTCACTCGAAGGGTCCCGTGCCTCCTAAAGAAACGCAACAAAACAGAAACTCGACATCGATTTACTTGTTTTTCCAATTCAGATGGGAAATCGAAAAGTTTAAAAAAAGAATAAGGATTGAAAACAATCACCAGATTAAAAGATTATTTGATACAGACTTACTGTAGAGTGAACATTCGTTTGGAATTCGTTGGTGAACCCCAAAATGTAGCGTTGATAGTGCGAACTCCAATTTCCCACCTTAACGCTAGTTCGTGTTCGTGTTTTTCTATCGCAACCAAAGATATTGATTATTATGGTATTTTCTTGTAAAAAAATAATGAAACAAGTGTGTCATGCGATTCTGGAGCGTTTTTAACTTAAAGTTGTACTCAAGAAATTGCTCTAAAAAGAGGATAGGAATATATTGAAAAATTAGAAAAATGTTTCCAAATATTGAATGTCCTTGCGTGCTTTAAATGCGTAAGCAACACATGCAACAATGTTTAATGTACACATTTTTTCTTCATTCATTTTGCAACCTTCTTTTCTGAGTGATTTACTTAAATGAAGGGACAATCATTAACAATCAATGACATTGAAGAAATTTTTTTTCGGATTGAGAAAAATGCCGCCTCGTAAGCAAAATACGTATACATGGATTTGACACTTTGTTCAGTCGGGTAAATTTGAAATTCGTTCCACAAAATCCGAATGAATGATCTTTTACAAAATGTTTTTGTTGGATGGACGAAATGATTGCATACTTTAAAAAGTTGTTAAGTGCATCCATGATTCTTATTGCCTACTGTTGGGCGCTAAGTTGAGTTAAGATTTCATGAAATACACACTTTGTATGGTGATCCCCATTTGTTATTAACTGTAGTTAATTTTTATTATTCATTGTTATAGCAATAGTAGCACAACTTCTTTGATAGATGGATGGATGGACAACGGAGGCTTTGTAATAGCGGAACCTTAAAAATTGAACTAGTACTCAAAGTAGTTGGGAAATATTGAATATCGCTGTTCAGTTAGGCTCCTCACTTACATCTTATAAATTACCTTTAGTTTATCGTATAAATAATAAATAAACATCTCTCAAATTGTGTCCAGTCTTGGGTCCGATTTGACGAACTGTTCCACAATTGGTCGGTATTGAATGCCACCAACAATAATCGCAAATTCTTTATCATTTTTGAAAACGAATGGCCGAATGTCTGAGGTTACTGTGCACCTAACTGAGTGAATTTTATGTTCAACAATTATTACTTTAGGATTCTTATTGCGCCACACTCTGCAGCCTATTTACTCACGTGACTGATGGGGCCTTATCGCTAAATAATGAAGTTGTGAATAAACTTCACCACGGAATATTTCTTGAAAGCGCCGTGCATATCTATTGAATGCGTATTTCCGTATCTGAAACTTAAATCTTACAGTGGCAACTACTATAAAAATATTCGTTTAGATTTGTTCTAAGCTGCACGAGATTTTTCGGCATCAAAAAAATGGTAGACTGATCCTTTTTAAATTAAAAACAAGTCGACAATTTGTTGGAGCACCAGGAGTATCCGGTGCACGTAGACAATTTTAACAAATGATGTGTTCCTAGCTTCATGCTTGGTCACTTCATCATACTCAATTCTAACAGCCTAAAACCGCCGCATTCTGAAGTTTAAATAGATTAAGTATAAATAATTTGTCACTTGAATAACATTGAATTGGGCTATTGAGTGTTTGGAACCTTTTCTAGTCACCTGGAATCTTCAATGTTAGTATATTGTTCCATCATGAAAGCTAATATTGACACTCGGCTACAACACAACATGTAGGAACTGAAGTGCAGGCCACGAAATCACAATTGCAAAATCAGAAACTGTCCTCACTTTTAAATCACCAGGTGTCAAACAGCTGCCCTGTGATTACAGACGTCAACATGAAAAGCAAAGTTCTTTGTTCTTAAACTGCGAATGTCACACAAGTTGTCCATTGCTGAAAAACTTTCCAAAAGACCACCAATCATCTCTTTCTTAACCACACCATCCCATTGCAAGTTGCCTTTGTTTACCCACTTCCTCGTTATTGATTCCCGAGCTCACTTCACATTTACAAAATGAAATCTGACATACTCGCAATCAACTGCAATCGTTTGCACGTCATTTAGTCCATGGCAAACTTTTGGCCCTCATCTATTTATTTTGCTTTTTCCACAAAATCCCTCTTCTTAAGCGCTGCGATACATTCTCAAATAAGAAACGATTAAATTAAATAGCTGCCGACACATGTTTAACCAATTTCATGCATTTGTACAGGTACGACTACACCCACACCATCTTTCTGACTTCAATCAATACTGCAAAACTTTTCCTCAAAAAACTTTTACCAAAGAACACATGAACATGGACGACGGACGTAGGGACTGGTAGCGATCATCCAAGGATGCACAGCACGAGGGTTTTCACTCACAAAGAAAAAAAAAGAAGACGAACTCAGAAATTCAACTAACGAAATCGACTTCCTTCCCAGCCATTGGATTCATTTATAAAAGAAGACCTTTCAGTTTTGAGAAAAAGAAAAAAAAACGCAACTTTTCCTCAGCATATCCCCAGTAGTATCAGGACTTTCCCTTTTTTTCTGCGCGTTTGAGGTTTCTTTAAAACAAGATCTTGCGTGCATATCGGTTCAAAAAGGGTTTCACTATATCTAAAAATCATATGCGAGCATCCTTGGTATCCTTGAGATGAGTATCAGTAGCAGTGGTGGTATTCTATTATTACTTAAAAGTATTATCCTTACATGTTTGTTTCCTCTCATCATATCCAACATCCTTGTGCGCTACTTTCTCTCACTCTGATTTCGAACATAAACGCCAAATGTATTTCCGGAGCCTTAAAACTTTCCAAGAATATCTTCTTCCGACTTGGAGTTGTTTTTATTTTTTTATTTTTTGTTTTGCGCCTTCCTGAAATGAAGATGTGTCGTCTGAGTCTACGAGACTCCTTTTTATGCACACCTCTCGGTGCGATTTGAAACAAAAACTCATACATGTGTGTGAGAACCCATAATCCTAATGATGACGGGTAGCAAATCCTTGGGAATGGGAATATGAAAATTCTTGGCTCCCTGCCAGGCGGATGTGGTGTTTGGTGTCGGTGTCGGTGTTGGTGCCAAATCCACAGAGCCAAGCGAAACAAGAAATTGAATAAAGCCAGCCAGGAAAAAATAAAAGAAAAGAAAAAAGTTTCAATATTCTACGACAAACACGCAAACAGACTAAGAGGAGGCTTCGTTAGAGGAAGCAAAGGATCGGGTTGCAATTTAGATAAACTGTTGCATTTGTCGGAATGAATGCTGTTGAGTGGCGAGGTTGAGGTATATGCGCTGAGTGGTGCTGGATGGAAAGCCCCTTTGGGCATAGCAAGACTTGGGAAAGGTCTAATTGAATTGAAGTAGTTATAATGTGCGACGCGTATTTAAGGCAAAGAAGGACAATTTTAGTTGATTGCTTCAGATGGTGGAATGTGTTCTTGTTGTTGTTTTTTTTTTTTTGTGTGTGAATGTTAGGCTGGCGTTTGGGGATAGCATTTTGCGACGACAATGCAAATGACTAGAATTGGCTCTAGCTTGAGGAGAGACACTTCAACTTGAGGGTTAATAATGTCGTCTTCGTAGTAGGCTCTTGTTGTTTCGTGACCAGCAAACAGATTACTCAATTTGACGCCTCAACATCTTTAAACGGATAATTTTGATTTGAATTTAGAGAAAACTTGTCAAGATCAGGAAATAGTGTCCTGGCTTGCGAAATTGTAAGCTTCAAGTTCGAAATCATGGAAAACAGAAAAGTTCATATTTTGTGTTTCACGCCAGCATTAGCTCAAAAAGTGTAGGCTGCAGCTTAAGTGTTATTTTAAGTGACTATGAAGCAACTTAAGAACAGCTGGCCACAAGGACCCACGACAACAACAACCTCAGCAACATGGACAACCAAGAAATACCAGGAGATCAAAGATACCTCAATGCAATGGCGATATTGCAAGGGGCACTCTTCCGTCTGAACGTCGACCATTAAGACAATCAGCATTGTACAAGAAGTAGTCTCAAACCACCAGTGCGGATTTTGCCGCAAGCACACAATACATCAACATCACCCGCTACTAAACAGTTTGTGAGACTTAAAACTTAAATCTGGATGGGGCTTTGATTTGCCAACAGATTAATTTACAGATGTTTTATATCACCGATCTTCATATAGATTCATAAACTAACCATGTCATCCTATTCTGTGTATTGTGTGAACTTCGGAACACGCACAAATAAGCCAATGCCCTCAAAATTGATAATTAAAAATTTTACAATGCACTGAATCATTAAAAGCCAGCAAACATGCCATTTACTGGATAATTCCGAATCTACACCAGATTACGCCGCTGAGGTGCGATGGCATATGATTTGTTGAACCGAAATTTTGTGCAGATTTTGTGACGGTACATCTTTTTTCGTGGGTGTCCATGCTTACATCGCATGTGGAGGAGTACACAGCAAAACTCATGCTCTCGTCAGAGAATCGGTCCTTCGAATGCCAGATGGAGCATAACATAACACTCAATATTGAGTTAGTAAAAAAGTTCATCTGTATTAGGACTGTCACAGCACAAGAGATGCCTAAATTGGTTAGCATCATATGCATCTTAAGCAATCGACGCTCTTAATCAGGGGACAAAAATCATTTTCTACAAAACAGACATTTTTTAGTCAAAGCTTGCCAACGGAACCCTATTACTAAGCCTCCATCGTCCGTCCGTTCGTCTGCCAGAGGGCTGTATTTAGTGAATTAAAGGGATTTGAAGTCGCTTTAAGAAGTACTATATATCACGCAGAAAATCGTCAAAAAAGGAGTAATCAAATGTTCGCATATGTCTGTTATAAAACTGCATCAAAAACCTTTTGATTGTGATAATTTTAATTCATAAATGATCGTTTGAAAATTCATTTTCTTCATTTCTCTTATGTGAATTTCTTGTAAACCGATTTGGAGCTTTGAATTCGAATTTGGATTTTCGGACTACCAGGTGTCGTGTGATGGTACTCGGTACATGTTTGTGCGATACTATAAGAAATCTAAGTTTAAAGAAATATTAAGTGTTGCATGTTGTGTGGCACGGAACCCTTTAAACGAGAATCAAATCAGCACTTTACCTCTTTTCTGTATGAATCAGAGCAAGCAGAATAGATATTTCCGTCTGTTGTACGGCCTTCTCTGTGAAGGAGAGACTTCATTACATTACCTATATAAGAGTACATGTGAACCTTCTGTTCAATGATGAAGCCATCACGGGAAGTAAAAACCGTAAGTGGTGCAACGGATTCAATTTCAATTTATTTATAATTTATTTATAAAGACTACAAAGGTTACAAATAATAATATAAGAAATAAAAAAGAAAAGTAAAAATATTATAATAATAATACAAAAAGTATGAAAATATACAAAAAAAGGATCGGATAGAAGGAGAGAAGAGAAAAGACTGCAGAATGATGAAGGAAAAAGGAGAGATTATTTTTCTTCAACTTAATATTTATACACATCACAATGCATACCATATTCTTTATTTGAAAAGACGAAGAGTAACGTAATTTGATGGTGTAAATTAAGAACAATCGCCATGAATTTGTGAATCAATTCATGCAGTTGCGCCACTTCAAATACTGTGCCAAAAGCCAAAAATGATTTTATTGATGAAATGTGATCGTATTCCTGCAAGCCGTCTATGTACCGAGTAATCGCATTCAAGGCAACTTTAAATTGCGATAAGGATTCAAAATTCGCGAAAATCACTTCAGATAATAATATTATTGGAACTAAGAGTGTTTTGACTAGTTTCAGCCTCGTATCCTGTGCAGTGAAGTTAGCATTTATTCAGAGCTTACACGAACCACCAAAGAATGTATGTTATCAAAACAGGACAGACTTGAATTCAAATTCACCACAAGGTTAACCGCTGGATTCTGATCTGAGTACATGCAAGGAAGGCAGCAGTCATGTCAAATGAATCATACTGCCTGTGAGAAAATGAAAACATAAACTGTGATTTGTTTGCATTTAGTTGAAGTCTATTTTAAATTTACTAATTGTATAAATGCTTGGTCTTCGTTCAGTCTACAGTCTAGATAGATTTCAGATAGTTTTTTATAACTCGTTCAGCTCTGTTAATGAAAGTAACGTAAAAGCGCAGCTTTCAATTTCAATTCAATTTATTATTTATTCAAAAGTACAAAAAAGACTTGCGTCTTCTACAGTACATAAAAATCGACTAATACAGCTTTTTGCATAGGTTCCAATGATCTATCCTATCAAAGGGCTTGAAAAATCGAGAAGCTGCCTTTTTTAGTCAAATAGCTTAACCAAGGCATGCGATTACAGTATTACCAAAGATTTACGAATGGCATTCGTGAGTTTTTCAATGAAGTCTTCCTTGTCATTTTTGAAGAATTCATAAAAAATGAAATGTTCGCCTGAGACTTTCTTCAGCGCACATCGAATGAGTCTAAAGTGTGTTTTGCATCTGTGAATCCTTATCTTATACTGTTGAACCGTGCAGAGTTTCGGCAACCTTCCAAAAATGGCTTCCTTTTTTTCAAGATCGAGAGCTTGAAAGAAAATATAGGCGTGCATATTGAAAGCTTATACAGAATATTCGAGGATAAAATTAAATCTAGCAAAGACTCCCTCATTCGTAGAAACATATTTGCTATCAAATTGGATGTTATGGGTATTCCAATCAGCTCAGGGATTTCTGTCGAATAAAGAAACCACATGAGCCATTATGTGTTTTTTGGTCCGCTCAAATTAATAAAACGTAATTGCAGAATTTAATCATAAACAATCTGTGAAGTTAGGTCTCTTATTCTAGAAAAAAGTTACTCTTAACTTCGTATTGAGGCAAATCACACATTTCCTGATCACCACGAAAACATGTTTCCATAATCTATTGACTACCAATTTGAGTTGTATGTACATCATTTAGCTTTAACCAACTCAGTGCTCTTTATTACATTCCCCCTGAAGTGAAGTGAATGAATGCCTCAGGGAATTGTAACACCAAACCAGCTTTTCACAATTCACCTGTGGAAATAAAGTATTCAAGGTTCACAAAACCAATACTCGTATATCAAAATCTCGCGCACATATTAAGCCATAAATCTTTTCAGTTTTACATTCAAATTTGAAAATCTCTCATCTCTGTTCGATTGAACCCTAAAAGCCAAAAGCATGCAGAGGCAAGGATTGTCATTGGACCTGAGCTTCGAAAATTCATACCATTCTCATGTTTGTGTTTGTAATTGCGAAAATTTCCTCGCCTTTGGTCTTCCAGTCTTTTTTTATTATTTTCTAGTGAAAATCACACAAAAAATAGAAAAAAAATAAAAATAGACTGAACATACTTGGAGATTGGGAAACCGAAGAAAATTGCAATGCTATCAAAGAATGGCGAGAAAAACACAAAAACCCAACGACGACCGGCGACCGACGCTAGAAAGACACCCAGGATGATGTTCAGCAACGGGATTGTGAAATATACTCGTTCGTAGTATCCGTGTTGTTGGGGGTGGTTGAAATTAAATTGGGAAAATCTCAGGACTATCCGACATTTGAAGTTGTGGAATGCAGATGGTGGCTAGCGGTTGGTGTACCATCCATGTCGACAGATGCACTTTATGCATACAAAAATCGACTCCAATTCAAAATGAAGAGACGACTAGCAGCGCGCATAGAAAAACACATAAAAAAAGATTAACACAGAAGGGATGTAGCAAAAAAACACAAAAAAGAAAACAGAGTAAGAAAAAATATGAAAACAAAACAAGTGGAAGAACGCGAAGCCAAAGGAAAGCTTGAATCCCAGAGAGCTCGACTAATTATGGAGGTTTCTGATTTCCCCCGAGGAAATGTATGCGCAGAGTATTTTCACACTTTGCAGTCGAGCCCAGATTAGTCTTGGTCGCCAAGTAAGACTATGGATGCTTTTGCAATGGACTGCTCAAAATGCTGGCTTATGTCAGACAAAAATGAGTATGAAGTGAAAATTTATGTTTCAAGTGAAAAGAGTTAAATTAAACAATTTCTAAATGCTTAAATTCATTGCCAATTGCATGGAAAAAGGCAAGCCTATCAGTCGATTTGTATTACTCAAGCTTGGCCACAGGGGGGGCATCGGTATGACGAAGAGGACCGGCATAGTTTATCAATAAGAAGTATTGGACCATTTATTCTGTTTCTTTGATTTCGTAGTAATTAAATTTTCAAAAACAGAATATTTATATATATTTGCGTGAAATAACAGAGTTAGGGTCCTGCTTTTTTAACATTATCCACGCCATTAAAAAACCTTCAAAATTTTGAAGTGATGCAAAGAGAGAATATGCTAGATCCTAAATGCCTTCACTCAAAGAGTTGAATCATTTCAATGAATTATTAAGGATAAAAAATGTTGAATCTGAAGGAAACTACAGAAAATCTTCAATTGGAAAAAAAAACTTATTTAGTAAATTTGTTGAACACAATTGAATGCAAAAATTATAAACAAATAGATAGGGACTTTCAAAAAAATAATATAGTTCAATAATTAATCAATAGGTTATAAAATAAAAGTGAAAAAATACAACTACAATGGAACAAAAAAAACATATTTCTTAAATAAATTATTTAATAGCTAATAAATACGTAATTAGCAAACAGGGAAATAAATAAATAAATCGGTAATTTATCAACAGAGAGCAAATAAGAAGAACATCATCCAATCTTTTTTTTAAAGTTTATTAGTTAACCAAAATATTATCTGCGTATGCACAGCGAACTATAAATGTTGGCTTAAGCTTTAGAATTTTTTCGAAGATCAACTCAACATTCCCTTTTTGATGAAGTTAAGGTGTAATGTAATGCCTCAGTAGAGTGAGTATCATTCTAAGCAGCTTGTTTTGTGACACTTGCAATCGTTGGATGTGCATTTCGGTACAGGTCCCTCAAACTTGACAACTTCTTATAATTACTTCTTCACTTTACTGATGATGACTTTATTTATGATTTATGAAAGGGTATAGCATTCTAGTCGCAATATTTATTTGATTTTATGTTTTTGAAATATTCTATGTTCATTGAAAGTCTGTTTCTTATCAAAATGAATGTCCAAATATTTTATTTCCACGTGACTTGAGCACTAGAAAGTAACAAGATTTTTTTTTGTCGCGTGAAAAAATTTGCATGTATTATTTCCAAATAAACCTTTGTTTTCAATTTTTTATAATATTCGTAGAATAACTATCGCTTAGTTAAGGTTTCTTTCAATATTGAGAGAAAATTCATGCGATGAGAATATTGCTGGCGAAATTACATAATATGTATAAGATGAGACTTACAGCAGCACCTTGGGGTGCCCCTGCAGGTGAATTAAATTCATTTGAAGGACAATTATTACCAAGGCAATTATGATTTGACAAAAAAATTTGACTAATTTAACACAGATTTCATGAGAAATTAAGTACTACCATTTTTTTAAATGGGACCATCATGCCAAAGAGTACCAAATGCTTCCTCAATATTCAAGAAAATCATTTCTGTAGTTTTACCGTCATATCGATTTTGCTCTATGTGCTTGCAAATTCTAAGCACTTGGTTTAACGCACTGTGAAAGGAATGGAAACCGAAATGGCTCATTTGAATAAATATTAATATCTTCAATAACAACTTTCCTTTCGAATTTCCATAAAAAAATATTGCTGAAATAGTTTAGTAAAGTGATACTTATACACTTATAGCTTAAAAGGTAGGCTGGTGGGTTGCCAGTTTTTAAAACAGGGGCCGTCTCCCAAGCAATGGAAAAATATGCCATCTTAAAATATGCATTTAATTTTTATTTTCACACTTTTGTTCCCGCCTTCTGCAATTCGGTAAATAATACATTTCTCAACCCATCGAGTCCATCGACTTTTTTGTTGTTTTAGCGCTGATTAGCTTTATGTGCAGCAGATCTTTGGACTACAGTCTGATATTGTGGTTTGCTTTATTTAAAGCAACACGAAGATGAAAGAAGATATATTTTTTAAGTGGGAATATGCTTTAACCATAAAAAATATTTACAAACGTAACACTTACATATTAAAAATATTTTTCTAGTTGATTTAAAGCAATTAAAATCAAATTTGAGAACAAAGCATTTAGCATTTATATCATCAAAATCTTTTTTTGGTTTTACTGCTTGCAGTTCTTGCTTAGATAACCAACATACTAATTTAAAAATGATATTTAATCAAATGGCCTGCGCTCCTTATGTGCAGGATCTGATTTTCTGTCTTTGATATTAATTATTACTTATATAAAAAATCGAGCGAAATAATTCATGGCCTCTTAAAATACAAGAGCAAAATTCGAACAGAACATTCTTTGCAAAAACAATAATAATCTTAAGGCAGTTGGCAGGAAAAAAAGACTTAAATGTTGATATTCATTCCTTCAAAAATTCTGTCCTATTTTTTTTAGCTCAAGTTGACAATTCAGACAGACAAGATATTAGAGGCTTTGTGCAAAATTGTATTTAAGAAAAATTAAAGAATAAAAAATAGAGAATAATGACCCTTAGTTATTTTAAAAGCCGCTATTCTGCACAAATTATTTGGCTTTATTTTGTTAATCCTGATCAAACTTTTTCTAGCAGTAAATAAAAAGATATTATTGACATACGAATCTGTTGCCAAAATCAGTTAAGATATTTGCAAAGATCTTTAAATAAATGTTTAAATTCACCATGATCTGATCTTTCCCGATTTATAGGGTGTACACCAAATCGTTTCTTCTTCAAATATATTAACATTACTTTCCAGCAAAAGACTGCGATGAACTTGACAATGGCATTTTCTTAATTGATCTCTCTTCGCCCATTCTATCACTGCGTTGCTTTACTGCCGGAACACACTGCACAGTAGCTGTAGTGTAGCAGAGGTTACAGTGTCCGAGATCTTTTTTGATCCACTGAACATAGAATAGATGAAAAAAATATTGGTAGATGACGTAGTCCAAAAATTTAATGTTTATTAGAAAAAAAAATGTTGACAATTTTCTAAACTGAAAAACACAATTCCAAGCAGTTCAGTTTCAAATGGCACATAATTTGACATTACGCGCGGTACCATTGTGGAGGGAATAGTGCAGAGCCGCATAGTTTAACAGCGCTACACTACTACTACTGCTTCGTGTGTTCGGGCAGTAAGCGCACGGGTAGTCCGAAATTTGAATGTTTTTGTAAGACACTAAAATGTATTAAAATTCGACAACCCTAAGCGTTGGACAGAAACTGAGTAAGATTTTCATTGCATTTCGATGGGTAAATCTTATCCCATTTTTTAGCGTTCTTTTCAGTTTTGGCACGCAATTGGGGTAGCCAGCTAATAAACTGGGAAGATGTTGGATGTCACTGATGGCCATATCCGTCCTAAGCGTCATCGCAGTTACTTTTGTTTTTCAAAAAAAAAAATTGCCATGGAGCTTTGTGCGTTTTTTTTACAAGAAAATAAAAACCGACCTCTTGGCCTATTCTGTTGACATTTCGGATGAGGTTCGAGTTTATTCAACCCTGTATTGCTCGCTTTTAACCTAAATGTTCAGTGGGGTCAACCGTTGCTATTTTCACAGCGTAAAATCAATTCTCAATTTTATTGTTTTTTTTTTTCCGAAAAAGAGGACACAATTAAGTTTTTAATCACCTTTAACTCCTGTTGTTGACATTTCATACCTTCCACACCTTGCGACGCCACAAAAAACATTAAATTCTAAAATAACTTTCGTCGGCATCGAACGTAAACAAACCAAACGAGTATCCTTAAACTCATCCTGCTAGTTCTGCAGTATGATCCACAGTCTATGTATTTGGTGACAAAGAAAACCGACGAATTCTCGAGTTCCACTTCATAAATTTGCGGTCCAAGATTTTCCTAGATATTGTCATTGCCAGACGCATTTTACTAATACATTCACACAAAAGGAATAAAAGAAAATCAAGTCCTGGAATATGAACAAATTGAACCGCACTGTACTGAACCATTCTCTTCCATCGTATAGTAACAATTGCTTGCAGTATAAGCACGGACCTGAAATACAACTCATCCATATTCTTAGATTGTCAATTGAGAGGTCAGTGGGTGGTGGATCCTAGTGCTGTAAAGTGTGGTTGACTGTGAAGTGTCCTTTTGGTTTATCGTCCATTCACCCGTACACACAGTCATCAAACTTAGTTACACTCTATGCTAGTATTTGTAGTATACTTACAACGTTAGCACAACAACACCAAATAATGATACACTTGTCAACCAAGTGCGACTATAAGTTGTGTGCCACAACTTTAGGTGCAACAATGATGGAAATGAGGACGAGAACTGCACATGTGCATACATGTGTGTGCAGACGCTATGTTTGAATGGAAAATAATTCTGAGAAGGACGAAGCACTTTCAACGCCAACCGAGGGGAATAGTGTTGACGCAAATCTAATTAGGATCTGTGTAACATATGTAAATTATATCCTGTCAAGATGAGATACGTACACTTTGATGCAGAATTTGAAGTAAGGATATCACACGTCCGTGTGTCGTCCATGTAACCGACAAACACAGAGCAGTAATAAAGTTTTCTACCAGAATGAGGACAGACATTTTTCATTGCTTTGGCAATTAAATTTTATTAGCACCCTAGCGTATAAGGACCGTAATAGGATATGAGCGAAACGGACGTTCGTTGAATGGAGCGAATGTGCTTTGAATTTAATTCGTTTGTCATTGAGAGCCGTAAAGTTGGTTAAATGTTGTTAATTGATGAGTGACAGATGATGTCTTTTTTTTTGTATTTCGAGAGACAAAACGAACGAGTCAGTTACTTTGGCGGACCGGACGTCTCCGCGGAATTTTCATTGACTAGAAAAGGAAAGTTTCAGCTCTTGAAAATGGAAGCTGTTTATGATATGAAATTAA
The DNA here is from genome assembly GCA_963555765.1 of Orthonevra nobilis. Classification (NCBI taxonomy): domain Eukaryota; kingdom Metazoa; phylum Arthropoda; class Insecta; order Diptera; family Syrphidae; genus Orthonevra; species Orthonevra nobilis. The sequence continues at coordinate 16,997,471 of OY743227.1, forward strand.
ATCAGTCTAAGGTTGAAAATGGAATTGAAAGGAATTTAATGTTTAAAAGCGATCGTGTGAGACGAGTACATGAAGGGTTCCACACCACCGTACAATGGCCTTGTTTCATGTATAATTTTCTTAACTCCGCTAAGGCTACAGCAATAAGTCTCGAGCAGACATGTCCCTTTCTCCAGCTATAGACTCTTAAAAAATGTTCCAGCAAACCAGTCATACCGTTTGTGGTTCTTAAACTAAATCTGAAAAAAAAAAAACAAATCAATTTTTTGTTCTTCTTTGCACTCGAAAATGGGCTTAACGTCAATCCATAGAAAAAGGAGTTGGATTTGTTTGCAAGAAAACACAAAATACCAACGTTGAAGCTGCCGAAACTAGAGGGGGTAGTGCTGTTCGTTTCGGACCACGCAAAATATTTAGGACTAATTCTTGATAAAAATCAAACTGGAACTTGCACACAAAAGAAAGAATTTAAAAGGCATTTAACGCCCTTTGTATTTGAAAACTAGCAGTAGAAAAAACTTGGGGGCCAGCAATGATGCACTGGCTCATCCTACTTATAGTCATACCCATACTAACGTATGAAGCTCTTGTCTGATCTGATGGAAATGCCGATGAATGGCCAGCAGGCAGTAGCAACTGGATTACAAGAAAATGGAAGCAGACATCTTGAGGTCTTTCAGTAATATTCGCTATGGTGACGAACGATTAATAGCCAATTGAGCAGCATGCTATTTGGTCAACGTTAACGGTTCGTTCGTACAGCTCGGCTTTCCGGTGCTTTTTCTGTCATATGCTGTGTCAGCAAATAGCAAAGTCCCACGTTGGGCGCCAATTAATAACAAACTCAAACAGTCCAGTTTGCTTTCCTTTTTAAAAAATAATTCCCATACTTATGGTTGCTAACGGTTGCTCCCATTGTGGCCATCTTGCACCCTGCCGCTGCTTCACAAAACAATTTCTGCGAATCAGAACGAATACAGTCAAGACGAAGATAGATACACCCCCTTACAAGACAGATTTGAGCATCGAACCACTTCCGAACTTTGTATTCTTGACCTTAATAGACACAATTACATTTTTCAGGCCTCATTCTACAAAAATTTTATTTATAGTTGCCGAAAACACATCAATAGAAATGAACATATTTCAAATGTGAGTGTTTCCGAGTCAATTGGAAAAAAAATCAACCTTTTTGTCGTGGCATCTCGGGCTATGAATCTACAACCCTATGCAGCTTTTCCGCTAGGTGTCTCAAACAAAACCAATCAATAAGTGGTTAATCCGCAAACATTAACACAAAGTCCATTGCAAACGGTTGTGTCCGCCAGTGACAATCCCGTATGTCACTCTAAGCTAAGCCAGGAGCTATGCCATTCATTTACATACCCTTCAACAAGTTTGCAATGCACAAAAGCCTCTAGGCTCCGTTCCTAATTCCCCTGAATCCAATCACCAAAGAGAACAAAGCCCGACCTCCCATAAGGACACTGTCTACATCACTCCAAATAGAGATAACAATCTTGAGTCATCCTTTCAGACACTAAATGCTTTGAAAATTTAATCATTATCTCACTCACTCTCAGTATACTCATTTATTCATTGTTTCGACACGTCAGCTAGAGAACTAAACACAACTCACATCCATCCACACGTGCATAGCTTTAGGATCACTAAGGATTCAATTGAATCTCATCGAGAAAATCATCGCCAGTCATAAACAAAAGACGACGCTGATGTTGTGTCGACGAGGACGACGACAACGACGACGACGACGACGATGACGATGATAGTACACCATGCAACATTGAATCCGTTTCTCGTTTCAGTGTCGTTTATGTTAGATTTCGAAGGGAATCAGTGCTGCAAAAGCTTTCTTCTAAATTATTCTCCATCATTATTTGATTGAAATCAATTTCTGCACAAGGATCCCAGCTACCACAGCTCACAGGATCCAACGACGACTCACATCAGTCAATAAAGCAATAATCTGTGGCCATTTAGCTGATAGCTTCTGGCCGAAAAGAGTTCCAAGTCGTGCATTCTCTCACATCCCATTTGTACAAAGGACGAGCAAAAAGTTACAAAGGAACAAACTCAATTTCGTTTGATCCTTTCAATCGTTTGCCCAACACTCGCCTCTGAGAATTTCCTCATCGAATTATATGGTGATGATAATAATGATGGTGATGGACTCCAACTCTAAAAAAAAAAAAAAAACCAAGGACGAATGTTCGGCTAAATAATTCATTTGGCTAGAGCACGCGGTTCAGGGATTTAGTGTCCTCAACACACACATTTTAACCAACAGCACATTTGCAACAGTAAACAGTAAATTCCTCACCAGACATCCATCTACTTTATCGTTGTCGTCCTTTTTGTTTTTTTTTTTGTTTTTCGTTTACTGTGAAGATCCTTTCTAGGACTTGATTTCTCATCCATTAGCATGATATGTGAATGTGTCGGGTGAATTGCATTCGAATCTTTGTGTCTGGTAATGAAGATGTAGACGAGTCCTTGTAGAAAGTTTTATTTGTGCTATCCGAATAAAAAAAAGGACATTTCCAAACACTCCACCTGGGTCTGTAAATTCAGTGTTCAAACCAATCGTGGGATATGGTAAAACGAAATGAGGCTACCAGTTCCTTAAAACGAAACCAGCCATTGTCATTCACATTTGGGTGGTGAGGTGTCCTTTTTCTCGTATTTTATTTGAACACAATGGATTGGGAAATATTTCATTCAGCCACCGCAAAACCCTAATCACCTGCGGAGTAGAGTACTCCCAGGCGCCTTCTTTTTGTTACTGCCACTGGCACATGAATATTCAAATTCCCTTCACATGTTGCGCTCAGGACCGAAGAAGGATTCTTTATTCAGCTTCACCAGCAGTACCACCATCGACGTTCCTGGTTGTCATTGCTCCACCGGGCGGCTGGCGGTTGTAATGTGCTCAAATGGGAAAGATGGATTGCGGTGAATATGTGGATGAATGGTTTGATAGATGGAATGGAATGGAAGGAAATAAAAATGCTGGTACCGGTGACGTCCAACATTGTTCCCTAGGAATACATATGATGACGACGACGACGACGATGATGATGATGATGTTGAAGAAAATCCGGAGAATGGTTTTAAAAAAGAATTCGAGCAATTATATGCCCGAATTGATTTACTTTCCAGCACTTGGCATGCATCCTCTAGATGGGCTCTATGTCTGGGGGCAGATCCCCCAAGTCCTTCACCTTCTCCGCGTGCACGTACACGCTGTTAGTTTTGTTGACATAAATGAGGAGGAAGATGCCGAGAAGCAGGTTGAGTTGATGGTGGATTGAATGCGGTGCATTAATTCGTCCCGATTTTGACCTTTTTTTTTTTACGAATTTCACTACGTTCCACTGGATGTCTGAGTGGTAGTTGGAATGGTATGGATGCTTGTTTTTACTTTTTTCTGTTACAATATGTGTTCGGTCGTTTAAAGCTTGAACGGTTTTTTTTCGCGAAAATGGAAAATTGATTTAAGATGAGTGCAGAGATTTGTCAGTAAAATTTTTGCAAGTTTAGTTTTTTATTTTTGGTTTTGTCGCTAGGAAAGCAGAGAAAAGACAGAAAAAGGAATACCTTGCACTCATTTTTAAGCGTCATATTTTGGATAAAGTTTCTTGAAAGACTTCTCAAGCAAGCTTTTGGAAGTTGTTAATAAAAAAGAACTAAAAAGTTAAAAATAATTATTGAATATTAAATGTGAAACTTTCTTGCTAACACGCCTATTTTTTATTGAAGCGCTTTTACTTTTCTCAAAAAATATCCATTTGTAAGTTATTAGTTCTAATAAAATTTTGTTGTTATTTACATAAACAAATTTAATTATAAGAACTTTGTTTTTATTAAATAAAAATCGACCGACGCTAGAGCTAGAGTCGCCGTTAAAACGATTTGATTTGAATGTGTGTACAAAATTTTGTGTCCGCTGAGGATTCAAAATCTTTTGAAAAGAAAATAATGCGGCCATTTTTTAAAGGCTCTTTAAACTCTTTCATTTGAAACCCATATAGAGAGGGTTAAAGAAATATACAACATCAGCCATCTTGTAGCGGCAGCCATTTTAAGTTGCATGCAAAATGGCATCGAAATCGGTTGCGAGGAAATGGTTCGAAATTCAATTTCAAAATTTGATTACTGACAAACATCGAAAAAGGTGAAGGTAAATAGAAGCTTATAAAAAATGTTCACAGTTAAGGATACTTCGGCAACTAATTGTTACAAGTTTGATCCTAGCTCATGATGGTCATCATGTTAGTTAACACTTTGAAGTCCGACACTCTCGCTTGAAGCAGATAAACAAGAAAAACAATGCATAGAGAAGGACTTAGAAAACTCCTCGGCTCTTGTCTTTATCCTGTGTCTTAAATCATCTGTACCTTCGTAGGTTTCTGGAGCTGCTCACTTTCTTGCGTGTCCAACGAATGCTTTTTATTTTTTGCCAAAATTTAACTTTAGTCTTTAAGGAATCGCAATGTTTTTTAATTACGCTCCTCATTATTTGGATAGCATGTGTGGTAAATTTATTTATACTAGTCATCCGAAAGCCATTTTATTTTCGTAGCCGGCTATCTTATTTCCGCTTAGCAATCTTTGGGATTGTTTCTTTAGAGACGCTATTATAGCCCGATAACTTTAATTTTGTTTTTGACGAGTCTAACCGTTTTTCCACTTCAAAGTATTCGACTGCCTTCTTCTTCATAGTTATGAGCTGCTCTAAGGAAGTCAAGTCGAGGATTCTTTAGGGTAAAAGTGGAGTCATCGAAAAGAAGCTGGCCTCGATTATTGCTTACGAATTTTAGCGAACTGACCATTTCATCTTCTTTGAGCGCTTCTTTTGAAGGTGGTTGTGCCATTGTTCAAGTTGTTTTGTCACTATTCATTGATGGCTTGTATTGTTCTAGTTGATCCTTCATAATTCTTTCTTCTTGACAAAAACTCGGCAATGTCGGAATTCAAGTACAAAACGAAGATTTTCTTCTCTTTTGTTGAGGTCGTGCTCCAGATTGGAATGCCGAATTCTTGTCGTCTACAGCAATTTTAAAAGCTAAGGCCTACCTTCCAGTTTTTTATTGCCGACTCCGAACTTTTGGCGATATTAAAGTGGTTTTTAAGGGTTCCGTACATCCTCTGACTTCCGTCTGTCTGTCTTATTATCCGTCGCTTACAGGGCTCTGAACCACAATAAGGAGATACTTGCAATTTTCACTGATTGTAAACTTTTATGGCCGCAATAACAACAAATAAATAATAAAATATATAAAAACAAAGAGGATTCCCGTGCCAAAAACGTGTTTTTAAGGTTCCGTACCTTAAAAGGGAAAGCGGAACACTTAAAGGTGAACTTTGTTGTCCGTCTATCTGTTAAGATTCTTTTCTCATGTCCTTGAAGCTGTAAAAAACTATAGCTTCTTAATCGACGCAGTCTAAGCATTCGCCTGTGAAAAGTGGAAAAACTCATTGTAGACTCTATTTCCATGACCCTTCGATTTTTCGATAAATTTTATATAAAGTTGTACAGAACCCTTCGTGAACTTATTCAATCCGCAATTAGCCGCTATCCAAATTATACCAATTGATCATTTAAACCTCTTTAGTCATTAAAGCGCGTAAATTTACCGTCCTGCCTAATTTCTGAAAAAAATTAAACTCCTGATGTACTCACGAGACGAGTGCGCATCATTGAAGAAGGAAAACTTTTAAAATGTGCTTTTGCATCATTCCATCCGTTCAGGTAAAGAGCAGCATCTCAAATTAAAGCACCCTTCCTGACATTAAATATGCGCTTCATTATAAGCACCTTTAGATGATAGACCTGGAAAAACAAAACGCAACGGCCTCGTATGTGACGACGACAGATGCAGACCGAAAACGATTTGACATGTCTAATGACATGGCAACAACAAAACGTCGTATGCATACCAATGTCACACTCTGTGTGATGAGTCGTGTAGGTGTAGGCGAACTGACGACTGACGAACTGGCTGGCTTGGGTGGTTGGCGGGCTGGCTGTCGATTGCATGGCTGGTTGAATGGATGGATGCATGCATGCATGAGGCCGCCTTTTGGTCCTTCGCCGAGTAATTTTATTGCATTCCACTTTGTATTCCATATGGCAGCCATCATCATCATCACCACGGTGCTGTCAGTGCAGCAACGAACGGCTACGCCGGGGTGTTTCCATGCAAATGGCTAAGATAGGCGTTCGCTGTTGTACATTATCTTAGTTTGAACAGTGCAGTAGGTTAGGGGTTTTCACAACTGCTGCACTGATGTGTGTGGAACACTGAATGCGTTCAATGCTCACAGTTCGGCCCCAAATGATTTTACATGCAAAGTGTTCGCCAGCGATAAGAGACCAACGAGGAGGGTGAAACCATCGAGTCAAGAAGGACATGCTTTTTGCATAAATAATGCAAAGTGCAAACCAAGTGGGTAATAAGTCAGTCAGTCACCTTCAAGTGGATTTGTGTATCTCAAAAGTCGTCACTGTCGACGCCGCTGACGTTGTCGTCGTCATCGACATGTGGGGTCGAGTCCTAGTCGCCTGTTTAATCATAAATTAACACATGCATTTGCATGTATGAATCTGCTATTGAAGTGAGCATCCAATGCACTGGCTTATAGCTGGAATTGGGCTTCCAGTTTTCCTCGCAGGACATTGAGGTGGCTTTCGAGCGTTTTCTTTTTTTTTTTGTATGGCCGATAAATGATGGAAGCTTGCCTCGCAAATGATATTAAATGCTTTCATCGCATCTCATGCGACATATGACTCTGTGATTACACAGCAAAGCACCCTAGCGAGGCGTTCATTGGTGTTGGAACGTAACGCTGCTTTGGTACTGCTTCTACTTCTGTTGTTCGTTTATTCTTTTGTCGCTTGTCACACAACAAATGTCAGGCAGAGCCTTCGAGTTGACACTTTAAGGGTAAGCAAAATGTAATTTCCGACACAAAAGGGCCACTTTCAGGGATGAGAGTGCGACCGAGAGTGTGTGTATGGGCTTGAGAATTGTAAGGTTGGTTAGCAAGGCAAATCATGTAACTGTGTAATTATCGCAATTTTCACATCACATGTAGGCAGGGAATTTTTTTCCAATTAAATTTCTGTCTGATACTTTTTTGCTTGTTGACCTTATTTTGGGTGCGACTACTGGTCAACCGTTTACGAATATTGATTGGAATGGTGAGAGATTTGGAATTGAAGTTTTTGTTTTTTTTTTCTTCTACAGTTTTGGTAAATTTCTGCACATTTTACAATAAAGTCATTTGAAATTTTACTAACATCTTTCAACGTTAACATTATTTAAGGACAAAGAACAAATTAAACCTTCGTATAAAGAAAAAGAGAAAAAACAAGCAAAAAGAAATTTATAAATATATATAAATATATAGGAATATACAATAATATCATAGTCAATAAAAAATATAAATATAATAAATAAATAAAAAACAAAACAAAAAAATATTTATTTAGATACATCAAATAAAATATTAAATAAAGAAAAAAAAACATAAAAATTTTAGAAGAACAATTAAGTTTATGTATCAATAACAATTAAGGTGAATAAATAAATAAGTTAAAAAATAAATTCATGAATAAATGTTATTTACTATAAACTAATAAATAAATATTAAAAATATATAAGATAAAAAATTAATAAAATGATCAAGTAAATTAAATTATAAAATCAATTTAAAAATAAAGATAAATAACTTATAAACAAATAAATAATAAATAAGCAAGTTAACAATAAGTAAATCACTATAAACATAAATATGGGCAAATGACTGTCGCCTATGGCTTTGCTCTATAAGACTCTAAAAACCCCCTTCAAAATTATACCGTGTAACAAGTGACTATCCCAAGGTTCATTGGTACCATACAGAAAGATTGGAAGAGGAATTACTTTCTCAGAAACGGCCAAAATTCGACCAAAATTTCCACTAAATCCCACGTCGCCAATGCACATTCAAGAAGTTGCTGGCCCTTCATTTCAATCCAGGCATTCTCGTGTTATCTAGCAATGTAAGGCATACTTTTCGAATGATTGAACAACCATTTCCATTCCGTATCCACATGTTTTGATTTTGACAAAATCCCAAAAAAGGGAAAAGTTCCTAGAACGAAAATTATTGAAAAGAGGTACGTTACACAGCGTTTTTGTTCACTCCGTCTAGAGTTTTCAGTCTCCACCAATTTAAATATATCACCACATGTTCATTAATTTTATTATTATAAAGAAAAACGTTTCATAACTTTATCCCAGCGTCATTTATTGATATTTTCAACAAAAATAGAAAACAAAATATAATTTCCAAGCATCACATTTGACTGCTGTCTCTCACTAAACCAAACACTGCTGGCAACGGCGAGTTTCCGACGTGACCGCCGACGAACACACAGGCGCGCAAGCTCCATTAGTTTGATGCTCTGCACCTTCTTGGGGAACTATCATAGTTCCCCGAAAACCAAAAAAAAGTTTCGAAAATATATCATGATCTTTTTTGATTTAAAAAATATCCCCTTCGAATTTGCACTTTTTGTCAGAATCGTCCATGCATCATTTATTGTAAAATGAATTAATAAATAAATTTATATTATTTCCAATTCAAAGGTATGAAAAACTAGGAAAAGTTGATTAATGAGATCGTTATCGGCGATTGAACACCGAACAATGAACTTAGTTAAAAAGTCAAAAAGCAATTCAATTTTCACTTTATTATGAAGGTCGGATGAACAATAGAATGATGCCAAGGTAGATCGAGCATTATTGTTATTAGTTTATTCTGTTCATCCTGCAGTTTTTTTAAGTGAAACTTTGAACAGTCAGCCTACCTTTTTTTTTGTTTGCGAAATGTGATCCAAAAGTGAATTTTGGATCAAGCTATGCGATGAAAGTATGACATTATCGTCAGAATAAATAGCTGATTTACATCCCGCGATATTAGAAAAAGTGGCTGGATATATAATATTTTGTAAAGTAAGGGACATAAAGCAGAACCATGTGGAACACCGCATTAAAAATAGGACAGTTGAACAAGAATTGTTGACATACACTCGAAAACAACATTATCTCGATTTTCTTTGATTTCTTTACATATTCTGCGAACTTGGTGAGGTGATTACAGTTGGTCTGAAACCGAATTTTTCAGCAGGAAGTATTTCAGACTCAAAAGCAATTTTGAAAATATTTCCTTTAAAACTTTTTCGTAAGGTTTGCTTAGGGCTGACAGGTCGATAGCTAAATGGACGCTGGAATGAAAGTGTTACTTTTACGTATTATCTGTCTTTTCTTAAAACTGTCTTTTTTGTTGTTGAAGACATAAAGTTTTTATCGATATTTTTTTTTCTTTTTCAGGTATGTACAAACATGAGTTCTAAAAATGTGGTAAGAGTAATTTATATTAATTAAATTGTTTTGAAATACGCGTTTGTTTTATTTTTTTGATAATTGGCCAAAATCGTTTGTTTTTGAGCTTTGTACAAACGACTTTGCAAGTAATAAATAAGAATTCTATCAACTTGAAGATTTGGTCGCCAATGTTCGTTAAAAGAAAAAATGACACATCAAAAAACGACTTGCGACCGAGTTCTTTTTCTTTTATAATTATTTTTTATTCCGTAATATTTTGAATATGACAAAAAATAATTAAAACACGGATAAATGTTAAATTATTTTGTTTAATTAAACTTAGCGTGTGAATATGTGAGAGCAAATCGTAAGTTGAATATGACCAACATTGCCATCAATGTTTCAATATATTTCCTTGTTTTTTCAGCATGAATGCATTTTATATTTACTTATTAGAACTTCTAAGACACTAAGCCAAATTCGCCCATTGCAGGCTGTGTCTTTATACATGAACTTAGAATTTTTAAACTAGGTGAGCGGGTATTTTTTAGTTGCTGTAAGTCATTATCTCTCGCTGTTAAAAAACAAATTGCTGCTGTAGGAAAAGTGCACACCACACTCTCTTTTTTATGGATACTGAAAATACTTCCTGCGTTGCTTAGTATTTTTGAGGCATAAGTTACTCATATTTTTTTTTATAAACATTGCTTTCGATGTGAAAATGTTCTTCATCAGTAACGAACAGGTTTTGAAACATTCCCACTGTTTGTTTGTTCTTTTTAGCATCATAGTTATTTTATTGCTTATTTCACAAATAAGGTGTGAGTTGTTGTTTGGATCGGTGATTGCTTTGAAGACTGATCTACTGTCCGAGTATATATTTTTTTTTTTTTTTTTTAAATAGTGCACGTGCTCAAGGGATTGGTTGAACCCTTAAAGTGCGTTTACACAGCACGAGCAGAAGGAAAGTTAGAAGGGAGAGAAAGAAGGTAGTGGTGCACATTGGTCTTAAATTGCTTTAGGTTGCAGTGCCGAGGAAAAGTAGAGCGAGGTAACGCATTCCACATGCGCGATGTTCGGCCTATAAAAGACTCTCTAAATTTCACAGTACGCCCGAAAATAGGCTTAAGGGTAAACTGATGAGCATTCAATGATGTGCGGGTGTTGCGAGTGAATTGGTGGAGGGGCGGAATGCAATTAGCTATTTCTTCGGAGCATTGGTGGTAAAAGGAGCGGTAAAAGAGCGACAGGCAGGAAAAATTTCTTCGATGTTCCAGCGAGTTTATTGATTTTGTTATAGTGCTGTCGTTTATAAGTTTTACCGCACGCTTTTGGATTCTATCTAGCAGGTGCAAAGTGGTTTTAGGTGCACCTGCCCAGATGTGAGCGTTGTACTCCATTTTTGGCCGAATAAAAGCCTTATAAATTGTAGCTAAGTCAGAAGGGGTAAAGTATTTCTTGCACCGGCTTAGGAAACCTAAACATTTCGCTGCATTCTTGGCGACATCGAATATGTGGTCATTCCAGCGTAAGTTAGAATTCACGCGCATACCGAGCATTGAAAGTTTTTGGTTTCATCGACGCAAGTGCCATTCATGGACAATGGCTGGGTATAAGGGTTTCGCTTTGATGACATAAGATAGCATTGTGTTTTGGAAGCATTAAATTCTACTCGGTTGGCTAGACCCCATTTGATTATGCTGTCAATATCAGAATTTAATGTGTTAAACATATGTTGTCGTTCGATGTCCACGTCCGAAGAGCAGGGGCGTGAATCTTTAAACGCATATGAGAAACTGAGGGTACTGTCATCTGCGAAGGAATATATTGGACTAGATGTGATAGACAAGAGATCGTTAATGAAAATTAAAAAGAGAGTCGGAGACAAAACTGAACCTTGGGGAACACCAGCATTTATATGGTGAATTTCAGACTTGAAACCGTCCAATACAACTTGTATTGTACGATTCGAAAGGTAGTTTCTAATCCATCGAAGAAGAGACTCACCGATCTCATATGCACGCACTTTCGACAAAAGAGCCGGATGCCAGACTCTGTCAAATGCCTTTGAAATATCGAGTGCAACTATCTTTGTTTCACCGAAGTTATGTATAGATTGGTTCCACTTTTCAGTGAGACAAGTCATCAAATCACCAGTGGACCTGTTGCTACGAAAACCGTACTGCCGGTCATTAAGAAGTTTTCGTGATTCAAGATATTTCATAAGCTGACGATTAATCAGCGTTTCCATGACTTTAGAAAGAAGGGACGTAAGTGCTGGGGGTCTGTAATTGGAGGGAGAAGAAGAACCGCCTTTTTTAGGGACAGAAACAAATGCAGTTTTCCATCTGCTCGGAAAGAGACCTGAGGAGTAGGAAAGATGAAAAAGCTTACGCAGTGGTTTTGCCAGCGTGGAAGAACACCTCTTCAGAACTATGGGAGAAATACCATCTGGACCAGCGGATTTGTGTATGTCTAAATCTTTCAGTACTCTGCGACTGTGCGAGTGCGAAAGTATATGTGTCCCATAGAATGTTCAACGCTCTCGAGCACAGGTGGTGGTAAAGTGCAATCTGGAAGTGTGGAACTGGCTGTGAATTGCGCGGCAAGCAGATTGGCTTTATCAAGATTGTTTACGACAGGAGTATCATTCGAAATGAGCGTCGGAATCGATGACGAAGTAGAGTTCTTAATATTTTTGACGAAGGACCAAAATTGTTTACTACCACTGGGACAACGTAGTATTTTTTGCCTTAATTTTTGTCCATGGGAGAACTTCGTACGTCGTAGAAGAGCATTACAGTCATTACGGACTCGTCGAAACTTTTTCCGGTTTTCCTCTGTAGGGTTGGCTTTATAAGACCGAAAACTCAGCTCTCTCAACCTGACAGCCTCTTTACAGCTCAAGTCGAACCATGAATTCTCTTTTGGCCTAATTGTCTTCACCTTGTTCGCGATGAAGTCATTCATGCCTTGGAGAATAATATTTGTGACCATATCAGCGGCGGCGTCCACGTCACTATCGAGGAAACATAGTGACCAGTTAAAACTCCTAAAAAAGTTATTGAGGCCGCCCCAATCGGCTTTTTCATATTGTAAACTTACTTTCTACTGAGGTTTGCTGTAAAAATTGATATGAAATCAGAGAGATTTCAATTATTTACGATAAAGCCTTCTTCTTATATAACAGCAAAGGAAGTATTGCTTTCCGATTTAGATCCGTCAGTGAAAATATATTTTAAGCCCGAGAATAGGGGGCGGTATACAGTTTCCTTATTTGTTTTTTTTTTTTTTTTTCATATTTCGCTAGTATCATTTCAAAAGCGTCGAGTTTTAAAAACCATGGAGTTACGGATAGTACTGTGTTGTGTCTTTTTTGTTGGCAGATTCACATGCCGGGTCTTATTGCGGATGGTAATCTTTTTTTTCGTAAATGGATTGACGGATGCCATTTAAAAGACCGATTTTTTTTTTAAATGACCAACTTTTCAATAAGTTTTGACGTGATTTCTTGGATTCATTGTTCAATGGTTGGGGGTCGTAGTTCTGCGAGAATAATTTTCATTCGTGTTGTCAGGAAGGCGTTAATGCTTCTCCTTGCTTCTTGATTAGATCTGTTTGGATCTGTCATTTTTAGAGTTGATTTTGAGCAAATTGCCGCAAAAATAAATACCACAGTTTATTTTTTATAGACTTTTCTTGCTTCCTAAATATTTAATTATATTGATCCTCGCAGCTAGGTTTTTTGTTAAGACCTGAACAATGTTTTATTTGTTATTAAACACTACTTCTTAGATGCTTGAGTTTTGAGCATTTAAATTTTGACAATATTAACGCTCTTAGCTTTTGCGTAGTGAATTTTACGACATGCATGAACATGTAGCCTAATTTTTGTTAATGTTAGTTTAGCTGCAGAATTTATTGACCATTCTTATATATCATTCAAGGCATTACTTAAGAGTATTTTATATCTTATTTTCTTTAGTTTTAAACAATAACAGTGACATAATGTTAAAAATTTATAAAAAAAAGTCTGCTCGCTGCTTGGATCCATTTCTATACTGAAACAAAAAATTAAAAGCCACACAATGAGTTACTTTTTCGCAGTTTATACTTAATTTTTTCCTAACTTTCAAGGCCTACGTCATCGTCTATTCAACTAGTCCACAAAAGAAAAGTAAAAAAAGGATTACCAAAAAGTGCCCAAAAGCAGGACCAAATACTTTTGATGAGGATTAATTATAACTTGGTTACAAATTTCTGAAAGTAAGAAAAATGGTGTCCATCCTCTCGACTCTAAGCCTCAAATTAAAATAATTTCGCTTAAAAATTTCTTACAACTTTCATGACTCTCTTTCGTCCGTCCATCTCCTTCATTGTCATGACCATCATTATCTAACCATCAGGCAGCGCCCTATATTTCCCCCTCATCAACAAACTCGTGCCAATTTATAAACAATGAGTTGAATAAAGACAAAAAAGAAAGTCAGTAAGAAAAACAATATCCTTTCAAGGAGGAAACGTAAAAAAAAAAAGAATTCCTTCATGCCTGTTGCGTTAGAATGCCCATCCTCTGCCCGGTTGCCTTAGACCGCACCGCAACAAACCAAAATCAAAATGGTTTCTTTGTCATGGTATTAATTAACGTAATTTATCATTATGAAAGCGAACCCATACGAAAAGGTGGAGTAGGAACGGAAGAGAGTTAAATATTCCTTTTTTTGTTTTTTGTTGCGTTTGTTTTTGTTTTTGTTTTGCGTTTTCCTGCCATTCATCGTTTTTCGAAAAGCTAGGGGAATTTTGAAAATTGTATACTTATGCCGGGCCATAGTGCCTGGCAACCGCAATTAATCTGTCAAAAAAGTATTCCTTGCGAGGGAATTTTCGGCGAAAAGTTCAAAACGTGGGCCGACAAAATGAAACGTAAGGCGAAAGGACTCCACTTATGTACCGAGTACTTCCTCATTGAGCAATTTAAGCGAAAGTTAATTCTTCGAAGTGAAATTTATGATTTGTTAGTGTTGCGGGAGAACATTGGAATGTGGCTGGGTGGGGAGCGCTTAAGACTCTCGTTCCGACATTTCAAATCTTATTGTCGTTTGCCATCGGGGAGAGAAGAGGCGAAACTGAGAGTGACACATTTAGACACTCGCTTGTTTGTAAGTCGTTTGGGGTATTTATTATATTGTAGAATGAAAGCAAAGACCGAACGAAATGAAAACTGTCGAAAATACACATTTTCTGAAAATAATCTCAAGTAACACGCTTTTGGCAGGTAGAAAAGCGTAGCGGGATGTTTTTTGTGAAATAGAATTTTAAGAAGGAAAAGCTACATGGGAATACCTCGTGGAGGTTGGAAGATTTTCAGTTTGACGAACTCAAGTTTTTTGTCCTCTTTTGTCAGTTTTTCATTTCGTAAAGATTTAGATTTCTAAAATTTGGAAGCATGGGAATTTTTCCATCAGAATTTCCTTCAATCACTTTTCTGAATCAAAACAGAAAAGGTTGGAATAAGGACGGTTATGATTTTAAAGTCGGCAGACTTTGTTTTTTTTTAGACAAGGGGTCAAAGGAATTTATTAAACGAATAATTTGTATTGTTTTAAGCTTTCCATTTTCTTGATTTTTGGATCAAATGAGCTCACGTTACAAAGTTACAAACCTTTTCTCGTTTCAAAAACGCAAAATTTCGAGAATTGCTTGATTGACTTGGGAAATGGACTCACTTAGCCTGCAAAAAAAAAATCAGGAAAGAAGAAGAATGTAAAACTTCCTTTAAATAGGTAAACCTTCGTCAAAGCGATTAAGAAGGGTTGTGAAAAGTTCAGATTTTCTTGATCTCTTATTTCATATAAACAAAAAAAAATTGTCCACACCTCTTTTGTCTCGTTTGCAAGCATATCCAAAAATTGCGTTACAATAACGAGGTATTGAAAGCGGATAGCTTTTTAGTTAAGGCGATTTCAATTAAAGGATAAAACTTTAGTATTCATTTTTTTATAACACTCATCCAGGCATTGAGGCAGTGATAAAAAGTGGGACGAAGAAATTGATATTCAAAAATTTTCATTCGCTCGATTCGCAGTATTTTATTACCGATAATGTTCTTGACAGCAACATGGACGGATATGGTTAGGCTTTTTCCTTATCACTTTTGCTTTTCGCCTTTCTTCAAGTTCTGTAACCTTCAATTCCAATACTGGTTCCTAAATGCGGAGATGACATATTTCAATAGAGCAATCAGACCTTTCATTTCAGTAAAGTAAATGGTGATTCTGGTGCCAATCCATCTACGGCGAAGACTATTTCTCGCCTTTGTTTTTAGGAACAGAATTTTCGATGCTCCCCAGGACAGCATTGGTAAACATTGCCACGTTTTGGTCTTTTTGCGCTTGTGCGACTTCACCCTCTTCGGGAAGGTCACGCAATTTCGCTTCAAAAAGTCATTTAAACCTAAGCCAATTTGCATTCTTAAAGTCGAAAACCGTGTGCCAAAACTCTGATAGGTGAAAGTCGGTCCCTGCAAAAAATAGAAAGATGATCCGACCTAAGCTCGTTAAGCGTCACTGGGTGAGTGAAAAGATCGGGCGTGGAAGGATTCTTGCTACTGCTAGACAGTATTTAGAGTGCCCTTAAGCATCCCCAAGACCTACGGCTGCAGTTAATATCACATTCTATTATGTATAAGTCGATAGTCCGAATAATTTTTTGAAGGTCGTTGCAAAAATCGAAACGCCTTCGAGGTGTTATTGATTTTCCCGCAAAATACACACTAAAAATTTTTGCGATTTCGGTTTTTCTACGATTGGACGGGTTCGGATTGCTTTTTTTTATTTATCCTCGCATATCATCGGACTGGATTAACTTTCAAAACTCATTAAGAAATCATTAAAAAAAACAACTTAAGTCAAACACTGATGTATGTGCTTTTTCTGAATTTAAATAACTTTTTTTCAATTATAACTCAATGTTTACGGTAGGAGATAGAACTTCCTTCCCAAATGGGTTTTTTCTAACCTTAACCTAACCTACTCGCTCTTGCGCTTTGTCGCATCTCAGGCAAATCAATTTGTATAAAATCTCTCAATGGAGGCTCTTGGGTGGAAAATGAAGTGTTTCAATTTCCAAAATTCCAAAAATTTTGAACCCATCAATCAAAGTGAACGCGATTTAAATCCATCTTGAATTTGATAACGCTTTGCTGAAATTTAAAACATACTCACTCTATGCAGAAAATTAGTAATGTGGTAACCGCACCGCAGAAGCCACAAGCAACGGCGCTGACACAAGGACAACGATAACAACGCGCAACAGATTCGTGTTTTTCATTCCCATTTACCCCGAGCGTAGCGTGTCGTTCGTACATGGTCGTTATTTCTCAAAATAGAAAAGGCAAAGCAAAAAAAAAAAAACATATATTTTACCAAAAAGTCAACCCTTGGAGGAGGACAAAACCATGCGCTGCAAAAGGGGTATCCCTATGCACAACCTCGGAATACAGTGGTTTTGTGTCAGGAATGTTCCACAACCGCAGAACATACTCGTACATACTTGTCCTCGTTGCACAACCCATACTGGGCGAATGTACAAGTTTGGATAGGTTTTGTCCTGGCGCCAAGCGATGCGCTCCTTCATCCGCTCACCCCTCACAGGAAGCGTTAAATGATGAAGACTCGGACGGCGAAATTTGTCCCCAGAAGTGGAAGTACTTAAAATATTTATATATAGGAAGCTCTGAGGATGATATAAGCAGCACACATAAAACCACAGCTTTGTTGGAGTAGCTACTAAAGGACTTCCTTTTACGAGATTCCAGATCTTTACCGTTCCCACACGAAAAATAAGTAGGAACACTATTAATTAAATGTCAAGCTCACACCAGGAGATATCCTGGCAATTGGTCGTCATTGTTTTTAAAAGAAAATACAAGAAGGGATTATTGTTTTTTTCTCATCGATTCAAAATACAATAAGTTATGTATGTAAAAAGCCTAGCTTAGTAGTTTGTGCGTGCGCGTTTTAGTTTTCGAACAATAACGCGGGCTGAACATTCAGTAAATTGTTGACTTCGAGAGAACTGAGCAGTAAACAAATGTGAGATAACCTACCTGAATGTCAGTCCGGAATCTCGTGCTTAACAGTTGCAAACTACAAAATGGTTCACGGACCTGCTTCCAGAACGTTGTAAGCGGGAAGGTAGTTTGCGTAACCAATTCTTGCGGTTAGAAGAGTGGACTTTATGCGAGATTAGTCGCAGCCAGCTACCTGGCTTAAAAAATCTTTTACCGTGTTGAAAAGTTCCTTAATCTCGAGTGTTTAGTGCGGACTCAAACTCTTGCCAACCGCTATTTCTTTGGGCGTGAAAGGCAATTGAGAAACAAAGCCTCATCTCGAAGGACCAAACAAACGTCCTTGATCAATCCGTTCGTGCCATATGGTTCGCGAGGATGAACATTTTTTCTTTCCTCTAGTACAACCCATGCCGCCTTGACAACGACATCGCGACCTGAAAGGCTCTATTGTATCGAAGGGTTGGAGTTAAACCAGATAGTATGTCTTTTGTTGTGGATCTCTTTAGTTCCACTGAAGTAAGTGAGTGGATAACACGTTTCCTTAATCAGTGTATTGCCAGATATTCAAAAATAATTGTTCGGATGTTTCATCCTCTTCCAGACATTCCCTATCCCGGCACACGTTCATTTTGTTAAGGTGTTTAGGTTAAGCTAAACTTCTTCTTAACCTTTCCTCGTCAATTCTTAAGTTTCCCTAAAAGCAAAAGGCCTGATTTATCGCTTGGATTGCCTAAGACCTTCCGCATTGGTTAGTCTAGGCGAATTTTGTTTGCCCATTCTTTAATCCATATTTTATCTACTGTCCTATTGAAACTACGATATGGTTCAGGACCTACGAATGCAGTTTCCGAGCCAGGCCGAGCTGCGGATTCAGATGGCAATGTTTAGAATTGCATCGATGGGTGCAGTCGTAGAGTTTTGTGCGCCTGTTATTCCCAAGCATGCCAAGCGTTGCACTTTGGTGAGCCTGTCGGCTACATATTTTTTTATCTATTGTTGGCCATCATACTATAATGCTGGGTTGGTTTCATTATACAATTGTATATGAAGTGAAATTGTTTTGATATTAGTCTTCGGGACATAAGCCTTAACAGCATCGGTTGGTTAAAGATTTAGCAACCTGTGGCTGCGGCTTCACACAAAAAGATTTTACACGATTTACCGTGCATTAGAAGTATTGAAGTATCATTGTGAACTTCAAATAAATCAATCATGGCGTTATCAAGTTCTCTTAAGAGCGCGAGGACATGCCTGTGTATTTATGAGCAAGCAATTGACAAGCTGAACCAGTGATGATACTGACTTGAGTTCCTGGACTTACATTCATGCAAAAGAGTTCATAGTAAAAATTACACACTCATTGAAAATGGACAAACATCCGTTTTTATGTTGACAAACAACACTCAATATCAACCCACAAACGTCAGATGGAGTCCTTCTGTAGGACCTTCAATATTATTAAAATACAAAGACTTTGTGCAACGGACTCAGGTAGGAAGGTTAGTAGGAGTGACTGGCATTTCCTCAAGGGAGTTATGCCTCACCTAGACCTCTAGGGTCCATTGGACTGTCACATTATCAGCTCTTCCTGGCTTTTCGTTGATTGACTTATTTCGCTCGTCTGCTTTTGTTATAAAAAATTCTATAATCATTTGATGGTTAAGAGAAATTAAAGGTTGTCCTTGGTATTTATGTCAAGACTGTTGAAGAAATAGCTGCCCATTAGTTTTCTTCTTGTCTCTGCGAGGGCCGAGACAGTACCTTTTCTCATCCCTACAGTTTCTATAGAAATCATTGTAGGGACGCTCCAAATTTTCTAGTTTGATTTGCCTCCTACCTAGTTCAAGAAGAGTCTTAGTTTTCGTTGGATCTAGTGCAGGCCACATCGTTTTCGATACTCTGCAGATGTCCGATTTCGCTCATCTACGATTGGTGATGTTTATGGCGTTTAACAAAAGCAATGTTTTTAATGGTTTCAATGTCTCCTGACTCTGCGCTAATGGTGGACTGGTACCCATTCTTGCTGGTTCCGTTATCTGGAATACCTTTGTGTCCAGGGACCCAGCATAGGGTAAGGTCGAGTCTGTCCGTTATCTCCTTAAGCCAGAGTTTTACCATCTTGGAGTTGATTGATGGTGTTTCTAGGGCTTTTATTGCTGCATGACTCTCTATCTGTATAACAATTGAACTTCCGTCTATCGGGGTCCTTGATAGCCGGATGGCTTCCTCTTGGAAGCTGCTACTTCTGCCTGGAAAACACTGCAGGGGTTGGGAAGACGCAAAGCTATGGATAACTCAGGCGCCTTCACACCGGATCATGTTCCTTCCTCAGTCAGTGTAGATTTCCATTGCATTCGAGTTGCAAACCTAATCTTCGTCCCACTCAGCCCTTGTGGGAATTGTTGTCTTGGGCTTTATTTCGAAGGCCTCAAAAGATGTCATGAAGTCCGATTTTGTTGGAATCTTCAAATTTTGAAGTACTATAACCCATTGGTAACATTGTCTCAGCCTTATGGCTGCATGCTTAGCAGTAAGCTTACCGTATATGTTCATGGGAAGAAGATTCAGTAACATTTCTAGGACAGCTAAAGATGTTGATCTAAGTGCACACGCAATACAGATGCATGCCGATCTTTGTTTTCCGCTTATTCTAGTCAGAGTTTGTATAGTCCTTAGTTTAGTCCAAACAAGGAGTCCGTAAGTTCTAGTTGCCTAACTGAGATTCAATTTTCCTGTTGTTGAAGACGTTGTTTGTTTATCCATTCTCGGATACATATTTCAACGTTCAGGTCCGTAGAACGTTGTAGGCCCCCTCTATGGCGCTGACCAGAGAGTGGAGTTCTGATGCCGGTGAGTGGCTTCTACGATAGATGTGCTGGTTCAGAGATAGGGGATTTGAATGGAGTACTCTCGCTTATGTGTTACCATTATGTATACCATCTGGACCTGGTAATTTGAATAGAGCGAAGCTGTTTACTTCCCCTTCTACTTTAGGTGAGGTTATAAGGTGTTTTACCTTACGTCGCGTATCTTTATTTCACAGGAAATGGATGTCTAGTAGGAGCTGGAGAGTATCCTCACTCGAGTCAGTCCATGTTCCTGAAGACTTTTCTACAAATGTTGACATTGTTGGGGTTTTGTATGGCAGTAGTCTTAGTGGACTACATTCATTTGTGTTTTCCAAGATTCATTTTGCGCTTTCTTAATACCTTTGTTGTATGTTTTAAGACTCAGCTTACATAAGTCCCATTCAGCTGGTTCCCTTGAGGACTTTGCTCTAATGAAGCATATTCTGCTTATTTTGCGTAGCTCTTCTAGGTGGCTTAATGGCTTTCTTTTGCCTTCTCAATTGGCAAGCAGTCTGGAAAGCAGAGTTCATAACCTTCGTGAGATCCTGTGCCAACTCTTCAATATCCCGCTTAGAAGTTGGCTCATTATAGGTTTTGTGATTCGAATTGTGTTGTAGGGTCTCATTATTCCTTACAAGCAAGCTTTTCTGGGATTCCTGAAGCTCTTAGTTGGTGATGTATTGTGGTTGATGTATGATCTGAAAATGATACTTCTTTTGATACCATTCATTTATTTATAGTGAGACGTACCTAAGTCACAAAGGACTTTATATTAACTTGCAATTAGCAAACGTAACTTGAGAACCTAAGAAGGCATCTAACCAACCATAAACAAAAGAACTTCGCGTGTATATGAATGCGGCCTTGAAAATTACATTCGAAATGTCCTTTTAATTGTCGCTTTTTTTAAAAAGTTTTCAAGGGTATTGTTTGATTGAACTTTGCAGTCTCCTTTGCGTATGTCACTGATATGTCTTGAAATATACGCCGCGTAGTTGGAGAAGTATCAAGGTGAATTCATCGGGCTTGCTTGCATCCAATCGTACTTTAAAAATATTTTGGTCTCGTGGTATATTCTAAACCGAAAAATTTCCGCTGGATACTTTAAAAAAATTGCTCAATACAATGAAAGAATCTAGCTAGAGTCTTACTTAATGTGGTTCAGCAAACTAAACCTCAACTGCACAATTGCAGTTTAAAAATTTCCCAACTTGAACAAGTTTGGAGACTATGACGACCACTAAATCAGTTGTCGATGATGATGATTTGAACATTTCAGTGCTTCAAATGCTTGTCAGTGAGAAGATGTCCCATCAAACAGATGATATCACATCAAGTCAAATACTTAGTTTCCTAATCTAACATTCATGAAGTGTCCTTTCTCGGAACTATTTAACCTGAAGCTTCTGCCTATTCGGCAACATGACAAGTGGCCGACAGTTTCGGTATCATGAATATTCCATTTTGAGCCATTCACACATGTCAGACATAGCCTTCCACTACTTAATGATGCCAACCAAGCTTGCGCTCGAGGGCTGAAAAGTAATTAATTTCCACCGGCTGCTGACACACATGCATGTACGAAAATATTTTCCAACTAAATTTCAATATCCTCTCGGATGGGTCTTGCAATTTTCTTGCATTATAATAATTCTTTGTTCTCTGCACCTCTGCAGGATTTAGTAGAGTAATCTCTTCGGGGGATGATGTCAACATCCCTCACACGCAGCGGAGGAATATTATAAGTACGCACACACACAAGAGCTGTGTTGCAAAACTATTTAACAATTTTGCACGTAGATTCAATCCTGCTGCCCCACCATCCCTGTCTGAGGATAGATGAATGCTCTGTAAGAAGATTATAACTCACATATGCATACTACACTGAGAAACAACTGTATGCCGAGCCGGGCACAAAAGGATGTCGCTAGGATACCTGTGGATTAGTTGAGTGGAAAACTTAAATCACATTCTATGCATGTATTTTAGGAGAGGATGTTTTATTTTCGTTTTGTCTATTATGATGAAGAAGAGGAAGGACCAGCGGAAGGAGCACAAGTGAGCAAGTGTGTGACATCTGATGACAAGCATTGTAATTAATTACGTCAAGAGAATTTCAAGAAGTTATCATCAGCATCATCGGCATCACACCATTAAGTTTGTTCGCTTACTGGCAACGGTATCGTCATCTCTCATCGTCGTGTCGCGACGTCGGCGTCGTCCTGGCAAACAGATTTTTGCTTCTTTTGAATGCTTTTGAGAGGCGTTCGTTTGGAAATTTCAAACGCTTTGGGGGCTCGTTCTTGTTGTTGTTACTTGATTTTCGTTACATGTTCTGTGTTTGGTTTTTTTTTTAACGCTTATTCCACAGAAACGGTAATAAGGATCTTTAAAGTATGTTAAGGAAATATAGATGTAAGTCTTTTAGACATCAAAAGAAAATAATTATTTTTGCTTGTTTCCCTCTGCTTGCCTAAATACAATTTATTTTATAAGAAGACTATCGTCCTAAGAGGAGTGGAAATAAAATAAAATCCAAAAAACGAAAAAATACAAATCCAACCAGATGGAAAAAAGCTTACTCCAGAGAGCTGAGAAGGAGCACCTCCTCGTATATATCTTAGGAGAGGTATTTGCCAACCAACTTTCAAGTGAACGTGTGCGTGTTTAATTAAACCAATAATTGTTGCAAAGGACTTTGAGAGCAGGTCGCTAGGAATGTGTTTATTCTTTGAGTAAAAGTATAAAATTGTTAATTCGAAATTTTGAACATTCCTCAAAGATGCGAATCAAAGCATAAAAAATGGTGGAGCCTTCATAAGCTTTCAATTCATACTTGATTTTGAATGCTTATATTTAATAGGCCACTCAAGGTGCACTCAAAGGGAGTCGAACTTACCAAATTAGGTGAACCTAGTAGATAAAAATATTTTAGAAATTAAATAGAGTTAGAACTCTTTTCGGTCCGTACTTTTTTCGAATGTTGATGAAAAAAAGCTAGGAGCGTTCTTTTCTCGTAGAAAGTCAAACTACAATTGTTCTCATTCATCCGAAAAACTTAAATTTAAATAATAAAATAAATTAATAAATAATTAAATAGATAGGTGAATAAATATATAGATAAATATTTAAATAACTAAATAATTGAAAAAATAAATAAATGAATACTGATAAAAATATAAATAATAAAATAAAATAAATACACTACCAAAAGGAAAAATAAATAAAAATATACATTTGGTAATAAATTGATAAATATAAAAAATATATATAAATAAAAAGATAACCGAAATATATAAATTTTTAAGACGATTAAATTCTAGATTAATAAATTATGTGTGCAACTCAAGTGAAGAATTATTCAATTGATTTATTATTGGATTATGAGGAAATTCACATCTGACCAAGAAAGTATCGATGAGTTTTCGAATTCTGACCGCGATCAATTCAACATGCGTTTATCTCTTCTTAACAACGCTAAATTGTTTTGGAATTTTATCAACTGTAAGAGAAAATCTGATGGTTATCCTTCCACTCTTTCGTATTTGAATAATTCAAGTAAAAAACCAGTTGGCACATGAAATTGGTTTTCCTCTTTTTTCAGTTCAGCCTAATTCGCGCACCCATAGAACCCTAGTTCAATGAGCCAAATATAAATAACTCCTAGTCACGTGGTAAACTATCTTGCTCGCCTTGGATCTGACACCGCCTGCGAACCTGATGGAATACCTCCAATAGTCTTAAAGTATTGCTGTAGCTCTCTTGCAGCTCCTTTGGCTTTTTTATTTCAAGCCTCTATTAACCAAAAAGTTTTTCCAAAATTTTGGAAAAATGGTTTCATAATCCCGGTGCACAAAAATGGCTTCCGGGGAGATGTTGCTAATTACAGGCCCATAGCTAAGCTATCTTGCTTGCCGAAACTTTTTGAGGCTATCATTTTCGACAGCGTTTATTTTAGTTGTAAACCTTTCCTAACTGATAAACAGCATGGCTTTGTTAAAAACAAATCCACAGTTACAAATTTGTTAGAGTTTACTTCATTCACAAATAAAACCCTTGAAGTAGGAAATCAAGTCGACTGCGTGTATACTGACTTCAGTAAGGCCTTTGATAAGCTTTCCCATAAGCTTATTACTTTTGAAATGAAATCCCTTGGTTTCCCTTTGTCTTTCGTAAAGTGGATATGCTCTACTGACGGTAGAAAGTATCAATTAGTGTTTAGGGGATCAACCTCTAATATAATTAACACTAACCTCAGGTGAGCCTCAAGGAAGACACCTCGGCCCTCTTTTATTCATTTGAGCCATTAACGATGTTGTACATATGCTCAAGAACTCAAACGTTCTAATTTATGCCGACGATATAAAAATATTAAAGTGTATCCACAAATCTATCCGACTGCAGCGCTTTACAGGATGGCCTTAATTCTATTGCAAAATGGTTCTTCAATAATTGTTTATTATTAAACATATATAAATTTTTAACCATGTCCTTTTCGAGAAGCCTTCATCCTCTCTCCTCTGTGTACACCATTTATAGTTCTGCATAGATGTACAATTCGCTCCAAATCTTGACTTCTCAATTCACATTGAAGAAATAGTCAACAAAAGCAACAACCTCCACGGCTTCATCAAACGGTGGAGTAAAAAATGTTCATCTCCATTAATCACAAATACTCTGCTCACTACATTTGTCAGGTCACAGCTTGAGAACGCATCCAATATGTGGTCACCGTATAACTTATAACATCTTTTTAAATAGTTTGTTTTGCGAAATCTGCAATTTTTTGGTATAACACTTAGCACAACTATCCCACACTCGACCTGCGACCAGTCGATTGGTATGGCTCCGTTTTCATATCCTTTGAATAATTTTCTAATTATAAGATGCCGAAAAAGAATTTTATCAAAGCCATTCGTCTTATAGAGCCGTCTTAAGCTGAGAGGGAGTGAATTTCAGAGGCGTAGGGCATGAATGAAAAATTGTCGTTCACAAACTTGATATTTTACAAGCGGCAAAATTAAACTTAAGGAACGATTTGATTTTGAGAAGCTAAGTTTTTCATACAAGTATTGAGGTTGTTTGCTGGTTATGATTTTGTGAAGGTACTTGAGAGTGCAGTAGTAGAGGAACTTGTCTTGAGAACATCCAAGAATAACTTTCGCATACGCCGATACATGATCATACTGTTTTAAGCCTTAGACGTAGCGGGCAATATTATTAATGGCAACATTAAGCTTGCGTGAGTGAGTGACTCCATTATGGAGGCAACAAAATTTGCAGCCATATGTTTTCAATGGAATTAGCAAACACCTGACTAGCATAAGCCTTGTATTAACTGAAGTGAAGCTTTGAGTCAGAGAGAGGTTCTTGAGCCAGCCATAAATTTTCCCGATGACAGAACGCACATTGTCATCGCAGCTCAAATTCGTGTTGAACCAAATTCCAAGGTTCTTAGCTTGATCCAGAAACTCAATAGTGGCATTACCAAGGTATATTGCGGGGAAGCTGCTTGTGTTAATACCACTTCTATTTTTGACTATGCATTTCGTTTTTTCTGGATTAAGCCGTAAGCAGTGTTCTTGGGTGCTGCCAAAAATCTTTTGAAGGTCTTCATTCCATTTGACTGTTACATCTTCAATTTGTTCAAGGGCAAAACTAAATTACACTTGAACATCGTCCGCAAATATGTGAAACTTGAAATATTTTATTACCTTTGGTAGGTCGTTTATAAAAATTTGCAAAGAGCAAGGGACCCAAAATGGATCCTTGAGGAACATCTGCTGACGTTTAAATTAATTCAGACATAATTTTGTTAGCTAAGCCTGCTTTTTCTTTGGCCGCTATAAGAAAGTAAAGTAAAAGGCTTAGGGGCCCGAATAGAAAAAGCGAGTAACTAATTTTTTTGTCAAAAAGAACGCTGTGAGAAATTTCAAATTAAAAAAAAAAATAACTAAAAAAATTATGTTCTATTTTGTGCGTTGGTACGGAACCCTTTGTGTGCGTGCCCAACTCGCACTTGGCCGCTTTTTTTGTCTTGATTCCACTCCTTTTTCTTAGCACTCATCAATTAGTTGGCGATGTTATACTGCAAAATTTTGTCCCAATGAGGGTGTGAGAGCACTGTACTCTTAGTTGGGGTAAAAATTTGTTTGTCCTAATCCTTGTCCCTTTCGTTAACCTCATTTTGATAGACAAACTTAAAATTGAACATTATTTTCCACCTTTCCATCCATTTTCTTCGTCGAATGGCTTTTGTTTTAATAAAATGACAAATTGGCCAAAAAAATAAAATCAAAAAATCAATTTCGTGCTGAATCTTGGACAAAAAAAAACAAAACAACGAGTTGTCAATAACTGGGTCTCTGCAATCCTTGCTCATAAAGGGGGTTGTAATAAACTCTCCCATCAAAGAAATTAATAACTCCAACAACCCCTTTGAGCACTTTTTCATCGACAAAAAGTCACATCAGTTTCACTATACACAAAAGAATAGTTGTTACTTGTTTGTTTTTTTTTTTTGTTTTGTACTCTTGCCCCCCGTGTCCTTTGTGTATACAAAAAGGCTGAACAAAAATACTCGTAAACGCCTATAATTGCCACTTGTGTATATTTTCGAAAAATATCAATGCATATGACAGGACTCTGGAAGCGTTATTTTGTTCGCTTTCTGCACTCGATAAAGGACACATTTCTCACTTTATATATGTTTTAGTGTGTACACGTATAAATGGTGTGTATATTTGTGTCCTGATGATTGGAGACTCTGAAAAAAAGAAATGCGTGAAAATATATACACCCACCACCCAACTGAACCGTGAGCTGAGCGATCTCTCTGCCACTGACAGGTCCTTTTATGTTTTCGCATGTATTTTTATTTTTCTTTCCTTTGCTTTTTTTTTTTGTTTCTCATTTTTTGTTTAGCTGGCTGTTTTCTCTGTTTTTTTTTCTATTCTTTCATTTAATTCTGACATCGAAAATGCCCAAAAAAAAAACAGAGAAGAAAATTTGAATAAGCTATTAAAATCATTGGCATGGGTTGGGTTTTGGCTTCGGCTGATGTGAGGGGGCAGAGTGTTGATTTTGCCTCTTCGTTTGCGTCTATTTTCCCACTGCCGCTCTGCCTTGAGGGTATTTTTTAATTGAATTTTCCTCATCGTCGTCTTTCGCATGGTAAGAGCACACCGAGGGATGGGATGGAAGAAAAGAAAAATCGAGAAAAAAACAAAATATAGCAATGCAAGTCTAAAGATCGTATCCTTTTTGCACTTTTCAAAGGAAAAGACATAAACACTCAACGTCCTTTGACCCGTCCGTTCGTCTCGGCGGTCAGTCGCTGCGGTCCATTCATATTCATTAATTAAAATACAAAAGGGATGACGAAAACACCAATGTGACGAGACCGACAATGCCAAAGACAAGAGAGATAAAACCCCCCCAAAAAGGACGACGTACCAAGAAAAGATTTATTCGCTCGCTGTGTATTATCCTTCGGTCATTACTTCCTTCTTCTTTTGTTTTTGTGAATTATTTCACATAATTTGTTCTATTATTTCTTTTTTTTTTAATTCGTCCTTGTATAGACCGTATCCTGGTTTAATAGTTTACTCTTTCGTCCATCCGCGAATACCACTAAAATCCACTATCATCCGCCTCCACGTACCTACGTACGTAATTAAAATCCTCGTCTTTTGAGAGACAAACATCGGGAGGAGTTCACAAACTGCATACATACGCATACATACACGAAGAGTTTTTAATTATCCTGCTTTTTGTCAAGGATAGAAAAAACAAAATTCATTATTTTCAAGTACGCGAAAAAAGCTAATTAACTTAGAACGAGTGCAAAATGAAACTTTACCGCATGCCACACACACTCACACACTCGAACACATATGCATTAGGTGAACTGAGTATGTGTGTGGGGGAGTCCTCTGTCTCTATGTTACGATGTCGACTTTCTTTTTAATCCGAAATCTCTGCAGTTATCCTTTCATGTATTTCATCGGGTCTTGATGTTTTTTTGACGTTGCTTTCTATTTAGTTGCAGTTTGTTTTTTTTTTTGCATTCCTTCCATACATCAAGTTGCAGTTGAATAGGATAGAGGGTGGGCTATACTTTGCCCTCAATCACACACACACACACCGACAGTTTTGGTATAGCTTTTCCTCGACTGTAATTAATGGCATGAAGGGAAAGAGACCATTTTATGCATGCATCAAATACAAGCACCGGTTTCCTGGTCCTAAACTTCACATCAGGATGTTATCCTTTCCATCCAGAGAGCCTCATAGTCCGGATTTCACAGCCAACAAATGTGGCAGCAGTATGTAGTAGTAGTGGAGTAGCCAGCAAGAGCTTAACAGCATGATTGCTTGGTCTTGCATAATATCTATTCAGTACCAGAGAATTAAAACATTCTCTCTTCCCATTTTTCTGGTCCTGGTTGGGTTGAGTATTGCTATGCATGGTCCTTCGTCATCAGCGTCATCCTCGTTGCTGTTGCTCTTGTTATTTTTCGTCATTGTTGTTGTTCTTGTTGGCTGGCAATCGTCGCGCGTATGTCTGTTCTTTCTTTTTTATTCTATTCGCATCGCAGGATGTGCTGGATGGTGTCAAACCTCATATTGTGGCGGGATATATGTGGTATGTGTCCTTATTAGATAAATTCTACTATGGCAACGGATTTTCTGTGTATGGAGTATGAACAGAAAATAAAATAAGCGACTACTTAAAAATGTTGTGTACGACGAATGTGCACAAAGAATGAAAGTAAGGTTACAAAAAAAAAAACGTCAGAAAATCTTCCGAGATAGAATATCTACAAAAAATACTTCCGAATGGTCTTATTAGCCGCTATCTTCGCTTTAGGACCTCTAATTCTTTCAAAAGCATCCCTCCTCACAAAATCTTAAATGTGTGAATGAAAAACGATCGCTGCACTTCTACAGAAGTAAATTAGGGAGTGGAGAATTGCGAAGTTACAACTTTGCTGACATTGGAATATAGCTTCTGATTTCTAGACCTTTTTCCGATCCACTCGGAATGGAAGGAGTACGAGCGTGGTCAATAAATATCTGGAACTGAGCAAATTGACTGTTTTTTTCTAGACAGAGATCACAGCTGAAGTGTTTAGCCTCAAAAATATATGAGGAAGTAGGCATAAAGCCTTAACAAAAATAAAATCGATGCAAAACTGTTACCCTAAATTGTGTGTGCGGACAATGGACGTACAACATACGGAAAATAGGTATCCCTCTGGCCAGAAATGGCCTAACAGCCACTTTTGTTAATCCATAGTACTTCGTACATTGCTTTCCGTCAACGCACAAATAAAAGACGGAACAAAATTAATCACGCACTCGACTGACGATGTTACCATCGCCATTAATAAGTTTTTTCTTCACTAAAGCGTTTCGAAATGGTGCTTGGAGAAACAAATTTTAAAGGTGTCATTAATATCGTTAACTCCTTTACTTCCTTCGTCATCAACCGTTGATGATGATGTTGTAATCCCAGAACTTGGGAAGACATGAAAAAGATAGTACCTTCCGATATCGACACATGCCCGTCTAACTATCCGTTCTTTAAACTTAAACTAAAATTTAAAACTACCTTAGTTGGAATATGTCGCCCTCACGACGCAAGTTAAGACGTTAAATGGACGACTACGAGGCCTCCTCTCCGTCCCTTAACCGACAGAATTGTAATTTAAGACTACTTCGGCTTTTTTCGCATGGACTGATGCGGCCTTACTGAACCATCGCCAGCTGCGTGCGAAATCTTAATCGTAGTAAAATACACACTTTTCCGGAAGATCGACGGCAACCTAATATATTTTTGATAAGACTCTTTAGGTTGAAGGAGGAAAGCCGTTGAGGCGAACTTTTTTTATATTTTTTTTATTTCTTGTTTACTTCCACAATTTATACTAACTTTCTTTCAGCAAAGAAATAAGCTAAACGCTTAAACACTATTTTTACATTTTTGTAAATGACCGAACTGATGTTGGCTCTCATTACTGAACTTATTATTTAATTTGCAATAGCATAAACGTATTTTATTTATTTTTTATTGTTTATTATTTATTTTTAGTATTTATAAATTTTTATTATTTATTTATTAATTAATTTTTATCGTTAAATATTTATAATTTATAAACATTTGCCTTCCATATTTGGATTAAATACTTTGTGTTTGGATGCAATGTCAGTGAATATTGATTTCACCCGCTTCTCTCAGACCAAAAGTCAAAGAGTAAAACATAAATATTCATTATAATTTTTTCTTCATTATAACGAAGGTTTTTTGTTATAGTTTTTCCTTCAATAAAAAGTATATTCTTGTGATAATAATTGTATAAATATAGTAAATATTTATAAGAGTAAGGTTACCTGTACCGTATCTCGAAAATGTGCAATTTATTTAAGAACCAACATTGTTATGTTAATGTTATATTAATATTTGTTATATAAATTGGATATTTGGATATTTTCTGCTTTATTTCGTATAATTTTACATTGGTTTATCACCGCACATTTTACATTAAGAGATATTGCTTACTAGAGCATTACTTCTTTAATATTTTAAGAGGAAGAGCGAATATCAAATAACTTTACTTAAAGATTAAGTTAATTTAGAAGGAAAATACGAAAAAAAACCTTCTATATAAATATATGTATATAAAGTACAAGGAAAGAAGTGAAGTCTATTTGAATAAAATAAAAATAAATAAATAAATAATAAATTAACAAAACACAAAAGAAAAAAAAACGACTATTAATATAACAAATTAATATAATTATAATGAATTAACTATTAAGCGAATAACAAATACATGTGAATATTAAGTAATTAAGCAAAATAAAGTTCGAAATGAAAAGATGAGATACACGTGAATTGTGTATAACGTTCGAGTAGATTATATATATATAACATATAGAAACAATGAGGGAAAGAAAATGTAATAAGTATCAGTAGAAAAACTAGATAAGTAACAAAAATAGTACAAATGAACAAATATTGTCAAGGTAAGGAATGAATCATAAGTATATATAGAATAATTAAACAGGTAAGCAGTTACGTTAAATAATATATAATAAAATAAATAAATAAATATTTAAATAAATAAATAAATAAGTAAATAATAAATAAATAGACGGATAAATATTTTCGAATAAACAGTAAACGAATATTACGTGGATTGTTACGTTAGATGATTTATGAGAGGATTATCCACATGTGCGCATTTTTGTAAAAATTTGTCGGTGAGCTTGCGAACTCTTTCGGAAACCAATTCAACATTCGCCCTGTCGTGCAAACTTTGGGTTGAATGATACCACGGAAGGTTTAGCATCATCTTTAACACTTTATTTTGTGCCACTTGTAATCTTTTTGTATGACACTGAGAACAATGACCCCACACAGGACAGCCATACGAGATAATTGCTTGGAATATTACTTTGTAAATGATAATTTTATTGTCGTTGGAAAGAGATGACTTTCTATTTATAAAAGGGTAAAGCATATTCCTGGCAATGTTTATTTTCTTTATACTTCGGCTTACATGTTCGTTAAAAATTAGTTTTTTATCCAAGTAAATGCCTAGATATTTCACAGAGTTTGCCCAATCGACTGATACCCCATTAATTATCAAGCTGTTTCCTGGAAGAAAACAAGATTTCCTTTTTCTTGTGAAAAAGATGGCTTGCATCTTGTCCAGGTTTATTTTAATCTTCTATTTCTTGTAGTAGCCATCTAATACCTTCATCGCATTTTTAAGATTACTCTCTATATTAAGAGCAATTTCATGTGTTGAAAATATTGCCGTATCATCGGCAAAGATAGCAGACTTACAATCTGGTAAAGATGGGAAGTCAGACGTAAACACGTTGTACAAGACAGGGGACATAACTGAACCTTGCGGTACACCAAACTCAACACTCAAGCGACGAGAAACTCCATTACTGACATGTACTTCGAAAAATCTGCCGGACAAATAACTTTGTACAATTTTACATAAATAAGAAGGAATGTCATATTTGATCATTTTGTACAACAAACCATTGTGCCACACTGTGTCGAATGCTTTTTCTATGTCTAGAAGTATCATCCCCGTAGATTTTCCTTGTGATCGGTTACTTCTGATAATATTATGGACCCGAGCGACTTGATGAAGAGTACTGTACTCGCGCCTGAAACCAAATTGTTCGTTTGGGAAAATATTGTGATCAGAAATGAACCCCGAAATTTTATCTTTGATTATATTTTCAAAAACTTTGCTCAAACTACTTAGTAAGCTTATCGGTCTGTAGCTTTGAGGATTTTCTGGAGGCTTTCCTGCTTTAAGAATTGGAATGACCTTAGCTATTTTCCATGCTATTAATATTTAATGAAATGAATAAATAAACCTATTCGTATAACAAAATAAATTTAAATTATGAATTTGCAGATAAGAAAAAAATCCTCCTAATTAATTTTTTTACAAAGAAAACAAAAACCAACAAAATAAAAAAATAACTTAACCTTACCTATACTAAGTGTCAGCTTCTCCCCAATCTAGCCAGCAGTATTTCTCAGGGTTTAACCTATCGTCATTTTTTATATCTCTATCAGGTACGCTCATATAGTATCTCCAGCTCAAGGCTTCATCCCCTGAATGTGTAGGCACATAGAAGATTTTTTTGTCTGTGGCTCTTTTAGCAGCATGATAATATAGATCGTTTCAAATAAATATGCAGTAAGTTCGCGCATGTTTTCTCTTTTCCAGTCCTTCCACACAAAACAGAAGAAAAATCGCATAAAGCCTCCTTTTGATATTTACTGCGTGAATTCTCAAAGCTGACTGATCATTACTTGAATACGATTGGTGGATACCTAAAATAAGAAGCTGCTGTTGCCAAATGTGAAAAGTTTGAAAAATGAGTGTAGAGAGAGAGTATGTATTCATTATTCTTTTAGTGAAGTGGGTAATGACAATTTGAACGAAGAATGATTGAAAACATGGGTATTGAAAATTTAAAAAAAATTAAAGCATGTGAATATTTATTTATTAGATAATTTTTTTTTTATGCAACAGCACTTCATCATCGCCGGAATCTTCATCATCATCCTCGCCGTAGCTTCCTATTTCACTTGATGAATATTCGCCGGGTTTTATGACAATACTTTCGGTGAAGGTATCAGAACTCTGTTCATATGCCACATAATTGTCTTCTGTCCTTATGTGCTTTTGTCCTCGACCGTAATTTTTAAAAATTCTTCTTCTGCTAATTTCTTGACTTTACATTACACCATATAAGTATAATCAATTTGGTTTAAGTCCGGATGGTATGGTGGTAGCCTGAGTACTTCATACCCTGCTGATCTTATCAAGTCGTCTAATTCACGCTGCGGATCAGTCTTATTTCGTTTAACTATATAATACAGTACAACTTTAAGCAGCGAAGTGCTGTGTGCAATACTATTTTCTACTAGCTAATTATCGGAATCAGAACTCTCCAAAGCGATATCTTGCTTATGCTTATTTCAAGTCCATCATAGATTTTTTGCTTAAGGCTCCTTAATGTTATGATTTTTTTGTCAAATTGGTGGAAGGAGTAGATTATCCTTCTTAAGGCCTCCAGCCTCCGTATAAGTGATCCAGTGCCGAAAGTTCGACAAATTCTGAAGTTTTCTTCACAGGTGCGCTATTTTGTTGATTGATGGCGAAATCCAAATTTTGGTTGGAAATTTTCAGCATAAGGACTTTTGCTTGGCGTGTTAAAGGCTTTCCTCGCTTGAAGCAGTCCATTATATATTTCTTTTTATTTATTTTTGCTCGTGCTCCTTGCTAGGTTTTTAAAAACGCAATCATAATTTATGTACATGTTCGCGTTTTTATATATGCAAAAATTGTTAGAAAATATTATTTTTACCTATCCCAAATACATACAGACATAAAAAAAGGATATTTTAGCTTCCTGCAATATTTTGGGTAAAACATACAAAAATAGGTTAATTTTATAATCCATGCATTTATCACAGGATGTAATAAAAATTTGCCAAATAGATAACGCGCGGGAAAAGCTCGCGCCTACCCATTGAGAACTATAAGTAAAAAAATGCATGATAAAATAGCAATGAAAATGGAGGAAGTTCAGCCTAATTGTAAACATCATTTTCCAGGCAGCAAAGGCGTGGCACATATTTCCATGCTCTCTCTGAGCAGTTTTATAATTGCATAGTGATTTGAAACAATCTATAATAGGAACGTCACAAGAGTCTGATAAGTAGCCATATGCATCCAGGTATAAAAATGCTTCAGGAGGTATCCGTCCACTTTCCAATGAATTTCTAAAATACCCAGAGTTAGGAAGAAACAAACCAGATATGAGTTCATTCTCGGTAACATTCGCTGACCGCTCGAAATGATTTCTCACAAGATCGAGGATATCATTGTCATTGTCTGGACTCACCGGAAGCATCCAGTAGTCTTTTGTTAGAGACGTAATGCCGGAAGTCGGAATGAGCGCTTCTATATAATCCCGTGCAGGCTCGTAGGCATTTTCGCTCGAAAATTCTGTATTTTTCCTTATAAGACGGACAAATATTCCACCATACTGGACTCGCATATGTCAAAATTGGACGCACAAAGGCTTGGCAGTAATTGACCTTCACATCGGATCTTAGATAATTGGAGTAGAAAAGCCTTTTGAGCGACAAAAATGCCGCCCTAGCTTTATTAACTCGTAGCAAAATACACAACAGCAAAGCTTACTTATTTTTGATAAGACTCCTTAGGTCGAAGAAGAGAAATGCCTCTGTTGGTGTAAATCTGTAAGATGAACATTATGTTGGTACACGGACTTACAGGTTAGTTAGGCGAGGTCTTGTAATGTGCCTCCGAATTAACGATATTAGAAACTCTGCAGCGTACAATGTGAACCTGAGCTCTTCTGAATTCTCTAGATCCAAATAATATATTTTTCCTTTACTCAGAACGTCCTTCTTTTCGTGTTGACTTGTTTCGAGAAATTCAAAATCAAAATGCAAACGTACAGAAATCTTCAGCTTGTATCTTTCTTCCCATCGACTACGAAGGAAACAAAAAATGGAAAACTTTTTTTCCCAAATTTATCAGCTTATCTACAACTTTGCACCGTGTTTCCGAGGAATCCCAAATTACCCAAAAACAAACTGGCAGAAACAACATTTCTGGAACATATCCTCTTCCATAAAACTTCAATTGCCCACCACAGCACAGCTGATGGCTAATAAAATTTAATATTTTCCTATTCGCATGGTTTTCCAAAAATCTCACAGCACAAGATGCGGACCGCCGAATCCTTGTTCACACAAATTTGCATGTCTGTGTCCGTGATATAAACTTTAACAGCTTAATCCAATGATTAATTTGGTTCCACCAATTGTCACGGCACACACCCGCACGTTGGCCGTGTGTAAACCAAAATAATGGTTAAATACACATACCTTGGGTGGTCGTATACCTATCCTTGTGCACCTCTAAAGCCATGGGCTCTCCCTTATTATATCTGGCCAACTAAAGCCATTACTATATTGCCATTTCTCGTTCGTTTGCTTGTCATTCCATCACAAGGATAGGCACTGAACCTGGAGGAGTCGTGGTACGGATCGCCTTTGCTTCACCGTCATTCGACAGCAGGACGAAAAGTTGTCATTGTAATAAAGTTTTATTGGAAGGATTTGGAATATTTGGTCGCAGGAGCACACACTCCATACCTATACAGATATTGCTGTTCGTGGTACTCCTACTACTCCTGCTTCTGAATGGTAATCGAAAATGATGTTGCAGTTTGTGTGAGTTGAGTGGTAAGCGTAGAAGAGTAGTCGTCCTGTGCGAGAGGGTTCATTTCATAGTTTAACTCACTAAATGTTGGTTGGGTCCTGCAATTGACTTGGAACTCATTGTGCGATAGTGGCGTCCGGTACGCTACAGCAGAGAGCGAGGGAGCGGAAATAGTTTTTGTCTGCACAAAATTGATTTGGATTATGTGAAGTTTTGCTACCACATGCACACATCATGTGAAGCAAAAAAACAACAACACTGCATTGGCGGAAATCGTTTCTATGGCCGGGACTCGGGAGTTCGGTGTAAGGATAATTGCATTTCTGGTTTACGTCGCTATGGTATTGTGCGCTAAGCTGAAGGATTTTAACAAATGTTTCAGGATTGAATGAAGGACACTGGATAAAACGACGACCGATGTTGTTGAATGTTTCGTCTGTTAATTGTTATGACAGCAAAGAAAAGAGCGAAAGAGAGAGCGAGAGAGAGCAACGCAGAGTATTTAAAACTTTACTCATTTAATTGGAGATTTATTGGTTAGGATATTGTGAGTGGATTCTGTGGGAAAGGAGTGTCTATAAAAAAAGTTACGGTGTCTGGAAATAATGATGATGGTATTGCACTATTAATCCGCTGGTCGTAGTTTTTCGAAACAAATCTCTGTTTAATTACGATAAAAGACCGGTGAGCAACGACACTTAACATTGTCCGTCTTAAATGTGAGCTCTCTTTTGTCCTGAGGGACAATTTCTATGATTTTGTTTGTTTTTTTTTTGCAAGGAGTAATGCTTAATCAAAATATTCATTAAATTTTTGTGCAGGTTTTTCGATAACTGCGCTTCCTTGAAGACACCTTGATACATTGTCTTAGTTCTCCGGCTCTCTATTTGTGAGCCAATGCCGACCCGATATTCAAGCCACACAAGAGTAAGTTGAAAAATTCTCGGCCTGACCCAGGAGCACAATTCCAATCAGTCCGTATGAAAAGTTTCAACTTGTTCTGTCAAGCCGTTTGATTACATGAACTTTTTCAGTAGACGTCTTGCGTGTTTTTCATTTAAATGAATGCATTTTGAATATCATAAAATCCTTCGTTTTGGAAGGAAATTCATTCAAACTTGCGTGGACTGATGTGAGTTAATCAACAGCAGAGAGACCTCGGGAAAATGGGCTTCGTCAACGTCAGAAGCTCTTAAAAAATCATTGTTTTCAAAGCAAATTGTGTTATTTTTGGTCAACACCGGTAACCTGTATTTTTTGGGTTATTTATTGGTTTATTAGACCAGTCTACTTTTTTCTTTTTTTGTTTGTCTTGTCTTTTTTTTAGCTGTTGGAGGTCTCAGAGACCGAGGCTAGAGACAATATTGCTGGCATGAAAGCAATTGGGCGCTAGGCTGTCAAGTCCAAGTTATCCGTATGTTCTGATGAGGGGCTTATCAAATCTGTAACTATAACGATGAGAGGACTTTCAGAGTAAAACAATAAGAATGCTTTATTCATCGCTTAAACATCAACTTTCCATTTCTAACCTTTAAGTTTACTCCACTCATTTTTTTTGGAATCGTTTCCACGACTTTAATTTTTCAATTCCTGTCATAATTACACACAACACATCGTTTTAGCTTCCTTTTTCAGTACACGTTATGCCATCAAATTTCATGTATTTGCTGTCCCATGTGGTGGCCTAAAAATCGATTATTTTGTGGCCATTATGGTCACATAGCTACCATCAACCTCATCAGTCTTCAAACGTGAATTTCCCATATTTGAGTCGTTCTTTTTTTTCAAAACAGTTCCTTCCTCATTTAATATTCAGGATACAACAAAACTTTTTCATTTTGTTCAATATCTACGAAGTGAGTTGAACAAACCAACCCAAACCCAAAGAAAAGAAAAAAAAAAAACTTAACAACAAAAAATTTCAAACTAAACTCCGCACTGGGAGTGATAGGGAACAAGGACCAAGGACAAGAAGCACCACCATCTCGGAAACTTTTACCAAAATATTTACTAACTCCGTTGCATACTGAAAATGTTCATATTTGCAGATTATTATTCCCCAGAGTATACATAATATTCTCCTCTTCAGCTCTCTCGCATGAAAGTTAACATATTTCTACAAACCCTGTCCATCCAATGGGTTGAATACCGCAAGCAACCAGGACGATACCATTCTGGCCATCACATACTTAATACGAAGAAGAAAAAAAAAATTGTAGTATGGTTGGGAAAAAAGTGTTTAAGTGCTTGGTTCGGTACACCTTTAATGGCCAAGGGGATGTTGGAAGGTTTGCTTATTTTTTTTGTTTTTGGTGTTATTGTAGGCACCCTTATTTTTGTTTTCGTCTGCTATTGACACAATCATAATTGTACTCAAAAAAAAAACCGAATGAATGGCACATGAGTGTGTAGGCCTCAAGGGTAAAGTTTTGTTAAAATATTCATGCTGAAGGGTGTATTAGTCTC
Source organism: Orthonevra nobilis (assembly GCA_963555765.1). Classification (NCBI taxonomy): domain Eukaryota; kingdom Metazoa; phylum Arthropoda; class Insecta; order Diptera; family Syrphidae; genus Orthonevra; species Orthonevra nobilis. The sequence goes on from OY743227.1 coordinate 17,036,061, forward strand.
ATGTAAATGTTGAAGTTAGTCTGCTGTCATTTTAACCGATAGCCGTCAATTTGTGGACAAGCCCCAACCATGTTTAGAAAAAGTAAACAGACACTAAATCACTTTGGGAGACAATGTTTGCCTCATGATGAGCTCAGAGTTTATTATTTGATTGCATATGCAGTGCGCGACAAAAGTTCAGGACCATCACGTCATTTAAACCATGATTTTTATGACTTTTTGAAAACATAAGAATTTCTTCTTGCGGTCTTTAGTTCGTGTAAATCAAATCAAAAATAACTGGGAAGTCGTGCTTTTCTCAGTTATTCTTGCTAACAAAAATTCCGACAAATTTTGTGATCCTTTTTGATAAAGCGAACGAAAATGCCACTGACGTTCAAATAAGAATTGCAACAGAAGTTCTCGCAAATTTTTTCTCAATAAGTGAATTCTATCGGACACTTTGTTTTATTCGAAAATTCATTCAAATTTAAAAACATCACTCTTGCAACAGCTGCTTCTTTGGGTTAAGAGATTAGGCCGAACTTAAGGCTTTTCCAGAAATGCTACAAGAGTACTTGTTATACATTTCAGTGATTGTATAACAAACAGCTCCTGTAATTTTTGAATTTTGTTTTTGACGTAACATAATTATTGCTATAGAAAATTGTAAGTGTTTTTTCTATATATTTAGCTTTGACCAAATGGCGCATAGATAATGTATTTTTCAAGATACAAACATATATCCAATATTTTGAGTAAATAGGTTGAAAATTGTGTACGTTATGTTTGCTGCCAACTTTAAAAATTCATTTTTGAGATACACGCGTTCGATTTAAATTCGAAAACTGAGTACTTATCGACTTTTCCCGATCGTTATCTTTCGGGACATCATTTTTGAAGTTTTAGGCGATAAATTAAAAAGCATTGTTCGAAAATTCCAGAGTAGCCTAACCTTGAATTAGAACTTACAATAACCGAAAAGATAAGTAATTAAATCAAGGGTTTAAATTAAATCTGTAAAATCTTCATAAATATTTATGATTTCGATATTATTCTCTTGATTTTTTTGTTTGTGAAATATATATATTGTGGATAATGGCCAAAAATAAATTTCCTACGGAATTAACAATCTTTCAGACTGTTGGGCTCTGCAGGATGACCTTAATTCTTTCGCAAAATGGTGCTCCAACAATAGCCTATCATTAAACATCTCTAAATGTTTTAACATGTCCTTTTCTAGAAAACGTAATCTTCTGACCTATACGTACACATAAAATAGTTCTGCGCTGGTCAAAGTTAACCTGACAAGAGACTAAGGTGTACGATTCGCTCAAAATCTTGACTTCTCAACTCATACTGAGCAAATTGTCAACAAAAGTAACTCCCTCCTCGGCTTTATAAAACGCTGGAGTAAAGAATTTAAATGTCCATTAATAACAATAACCCTGTACACAATATTTATCAGTCCTCAGCTTGAACACGCTTCCAATGTGTGGTCACCGTATAACCTGACACATATTGACCGTATCGAGTCTGTACAATGCAAATTTGTTCGTTTCGCACTTCGACATTTATCATGGACTGATCCTCTTCGCCTTCCACCTTATAAGGACCGTCTTCTTCTGATCGGCCTTAATTCTTTGCAAAAACGTCGCGAAGTCTGTGATATTGTGTTTTTGCATCAGCTTATAGTATAGTCGGTAATATTGACTCATCATCACTTCTTACCCTTGTAAATTTTAGTGTTAAGTCATTTAATTCCCGAAAAACTAACATTTTTGTCAATACAAGCTAATGTTAACTGTCACATGTTCGATATTATTGATAGTAAACTGACACTCAAGCGTAAACTTTTTGAACGTATCTGTTCTTAACATGCATGCTTCATATTTTCAATTTTGCTGTATTTTGGTTATTTGAAGTTACTTATCAATTATATTTTTCCATTTCTTTTTTATATGTATTTCGGCTATATCCCTGTATAATTATGTTTACTAACAACTAACACCACGCTAAATGACCACTATGACAAGATGGGTATTACTCCATGAGTAACACTGTCACTTACAAAGCTTGTTTTATAAGCAGTGCTGATAGCGTTAATCTTAAAAAAAAAAAACCTTTAAACTGTTTAACCCTTTTTTGGGCTCAAGCTTTAGTTAAAAAGGGATTTAAATCATCAAAAACGCAAGCTGAATAATACTTCTACAAAATAAATCCTTTGTGTCCATGTCCTAATGCTTAAAATATACACCTCATCTGAACTACATACATGCTACGATACGAATTCGTGCACTCACATTTATTTGGCATGTGTTATTTTCATGTCATTGAGCGATGATGTGTCGCATGTTACCCCAAATCACATGCTGCTTGCTGGTACACGATATGCGAATCAGTCACATGTTTCCATGTGATCAAGGTATACATGTACATGCTAGACTACATGCAACTGTCACATATATGAGTAGTACACGACATGCAAACTACATGCAAGTATTGTGATAGATTTTGTATCAGAATGAGGTCAGAATCGCATGTACATGCAACGATTTACATGTCGTGTACAACAGGCTGCAAGAGTTTTGAGCCCATTTGTTTCATAAAACCGAAAACTGAGGTAGTGGAACTCCGTAGCCAGTTCGATGTTAATGAATCTGTATTTACAATATGGCAACATATAATTCCTAGTTAGAGTCTCTTAGATATTTCGCTTTGAGCGACATCTTGACAGACTCGTTGAAAAAAATGTGCATTTCGTGTCCCAGTTTCTGTTCCAGCATGAGATTGGAAAAATCACATGATAACATATCTTTTTGTCCAAATCTGGAACATTTTTAGAATAGTTGAAGGGGAACAACTTTCGAATTATATATTGCACCGCGTCAGTTTTATCTCGCAGAGCGCAAGGCGACTCAAGTTGGCAGATCGCGTCGTCATCCTCATTTGTTTCTAGAAAGTTTATGAAAAGATGGCGAGGCTCGCTCATACTCCACCATTCGATGTATCCAACTCATGGAGCATATTAGGTGACTGTCACTTCATATGAAAAATGGTGTTCGTCAGAAAATTAAATGATTTTAATGAAGTTTTTTCTGGCATATTTCAAATGAACTCAATATCGAACTGTTTTTCAGAAACTTTCAGTACCCCTTTAAATGGATAACCCTAACCTTAACCGCTTTCCGTAATAAAACAATTTTCATTGAACTTAAAATTTGACCTAATGAATATGATAACTTCACCCAAAAATATACCAACCCAATGTCGCAAAGTCACAGGAGAAAAAAATACATTAAAACCCAAAAGGACCCACTCCGAAAACACCTTCACCTTAAAAAAAAAAATCGAAAACACCTCGAAATAAAAACCAACCAAATGTTACATTGAATTCGAAACTTGAATTTATATCTTATTCTGTTTGTTTTTTTTTTTTTTGCTTCAAAAAGGATCAACTGAGTAAGGAGAAGAAAGACCATCGAACGATATGGACCATCAACCCGGTTATCCATCTCCTTCACCGTGTAACTGCACCGCTATGTCAAATGTCCTTAACAACGCACAGAAAATTCGAACAAATTTCTGTCAAAGTCAAATATCAATAAAATTCACTTGACACCCAATTATTGTGAAATCACAAAAGCACGAGGGAAGAACCAACGTTGCCAATATGATGCGAACAAAGTATTCTAAGGATTTTTGGGGGAGAATCCTGCGATGTCACTGTTTCTCTTGGTTTTTTTTTTTTTGAAAAATCATCAAATCCCATCAATTGGATACTCACAGATACAATCTATCAACCAACACATTCTTGATGTGTAATATTTTTATATATCACTCTTGTTAAGCGAAAAGGACTTATGATATGGATATCCTTCTCCTGTTGCTCTGGGCCACAAAAGATAATTTCATTCTTCCACTTAAATGGAAGTTATCATCAATTAGGATTTTTTTTCTTCTTGCCTCCCCCGCTCAGCCACAGCTGGGATAGGATGTGTTCGTGTTCGTATGTTGGGTGTATCCTGCGAGATAAGCAATTGTGTGATATCCCTCACATTAGGGATATCAAATGAAAAGAGAGAGAGCGATAAAAAAAATAACAAAATTCTTTTCCATCTACCTTAGGCATTCTTGGTTTAATTCCTGCCATGAAGGTGCTTGCCTGAATGAATTCATATATAATTAGTGCCAAAGGATTCCAAGGAGGGTACCTTGTATTTTACGTGATCTTTTCGAAGGAGATTGTTTTGGGAGGGGGGGCTAGACCTAGAAATGTTTCGAAAACAATTTTCTATTATAATTTTCCAATCGATCACACAGCTGAGGTTTTGTAGTTTACTTCATCCTGCGGCGGCGGTGGCGGCAGAGCGTTTGTTGTTGTCCTTAAATTGTTAATTCGCTTTGGCTTCAGGAGGGAGGAAAAACTTTGTAATCGCATTACTGGTGAAAACCTCTTAAAATTGCAAAGCTTTTCAGCTCTATTTAGACATAGACAATGTGAAGTTAAGTTGGCTACCGCTGCTGCTTGTACTTTAGGTGAGTCTTGATGGGTGACGCTGGTGGAGTGAAGCTGACGGGCCTGTGTTCTGTTTATGGGGTGTTTCCAGGCGGTCTTCATAAATTTCATCAGTACGTGCACCTTAAGTGAAGCATGTTTTTTTTGTTGTTGTCTTGAGAACAATGATCAAAATGTGGGCGGTTGTAATAGGGATTGGAATCGAATTATGAATTGTTAAGGTTATTTTCGTGAGGGAATAGAATGTCTGGCCATGTCTACAAATAAAGAGAATAAGAGCATTTCTTAAGTCCTATCGATTTTGGTCAAGGGAAATATGGGATTTTGAAGAAAACATGGAAAGGAGATTATTTGTACCTATTAAGGTAGAACCAAATCCAAATCTCTCAAAATGAACTTTACACCGACAGGTCACTGGTGCAAAAAGCAGCTTAATCGGTATCCCAGAAACAAGAAAATTATTATTTTTGGTCTTTGTACAGTCGCAGTAAGGCACAGAATTTTCTAACCTAACAGCTCAGTATGTCATTTACGAGCGCCCTAATGCTGGTGTTTTGCATCTGGATTGCAGTGGATGCCACTTTCATAAGTTCCAAATAACTTTCTTTAGTCATTCTGTAGCATCAGAAAGTTCAAACTGTTTTGCAGCAACAAACAAATGGCTCTGAAAATTGTTTTCAATAGATGGGTGTAGCCAAAACCTTCTATTACTATTCTTCTCCTCCTCCTGATATGGTTATGCCAAATGACGGTTCCATCATTGCTCGAATCTTCCGAAGATATTTCACGCCCGGGTTCCATGACGAAACTGAATGAACTAGAGATTTTGATTTGTGACGAGGTTCCTCGTGTGAGAGGGTGAAGTCACCAATGAGTCTGCGACTGGTTTGCAACTCGAGTCCGGTTTAATGTTTTTTCCAACAAGAAGTGTTGAAAGTCAATTGGGCTTTTTGGTCAAAATAAAATATACTCAAGGCGATCAAGATGCTATTGCCACATTCAGCAATTGAGCTTTCATAAAGCATGGCATAGACGACAATAGAAGCCGGGATGCAACTAGAAAGTTTAATATGCTTCCCTTGAGTTCGCATAACGCAACCATTCATCGAGTTTCTTCGACTTCTCACTGTTATGAAAGCCGGAGCGTCTGCACTTGTAGTGTCCGAGTTGATCCTGGGTTCCTGCAGGGAATGGCTCTTTTAATACTCGTACTCCACACAAAAAAAAAGATAAAAAACTGGTTGCTGAAAACAGATTCATCTTGGGGCCATGTTATCCTTGACGGTGTCTGCCAATGCAAATTAGAAATCCGTGAGAGATCCTTGAGAGAGATCCAATGTATTATGAAGTTTACGGTTAAAGTCCTTCTTTATTATTACTGCGGGCAATGATCTTCATCCAACGTCGATACTCGCAATTGGTTTGGCAAATCGGGGCGTCGTAAATTTTTTTTTTAAATGTAATTATTCAAAATTTTGCATCTATATCTAACTCTGTTTAAACTTCTGAATTTTCTCGACAATTTGTAAGAAATTAAAAAAAAAATTGATTCGATATTTCTAACTAACAGCACCGGTTGAATCTTTGAATCTTTTTCTCAACCAACCATCTATGCATGAAGGACCATAGTAATTGAACAGACCTTTGGGAAGATGGTGCTTGTGGTGCTGACGCGGGAGTTTAGCACTATTCTTTCGAGTATTATGTTGTAGAACCCGCATGATACTGTATCACCTCGGCTTATACCTTTTTTGACTTCAAATGGGTCAGTGAGGTCTTTGCCGACCTTAAAGGAGTGTCGTGACTTCTCCATCGTCTTTCTGCACAAAGAAATGGCTTAATACAACTCGTCTCTCGAAATTGATGAAAGTTGTCGATTTTTAGCTCCTAGGTTTTTTCCGAGATCTGTCGAAATGTAAATATTTGGTCTATAGTGAACTTTCATGGTTTTAAACACTGATCAGGTTTTTGACGAACAGCTTCAGATGTTCACATAATACGGCAGAAAAAATCCTACAGACAATGTTGAGGAGACTGACTACGGCGGTAGCTTAAGAGCCAGTCAGAGAAGCTGATCCACTGAGTTTAGGGGCAATCAGCTACAGCAGGAGCTGTGGTTCCATTCATCAGGCGTGTTTTCCTCCGGCCAAATTTTGCAGATAAGTTGGCGCATACTCCTGATTCGATTCGATATTAACAAGTTGATTTTCGATACCTATTGAGTGTTAATCATATCCGGTTTTAGTGGTTAATAGGCTTGAAAAGCTAATGAGAGTAATTTTCTTAAGATTTGTCACTGTTTTATTGAAAACTGTTAGTGGACGATTTGTTACTGGCTAAAGAAACTCATCGTATACCAAAAAACGTGGCCACATAAGAAAAGCGTTGGACCAAACACACTCCCCTGAGACTCACCAGTTTTGATATTTGAAAGCTTCAAGTTAAATCCATTATTTGGTACCACCTGATGCACCTCAAATATTCCACACTATAGGATCAAACGTAGTTTCTGATCCTAGGAGCTTCTTTCAATTTATTAACTCGAAAACTATGTTCGACTGGAACACTGAATGCATTGGAAGATAGAAAGGAACTTGATTTGATTTAGTAAAATATCTGACAACATTTTCAACTTGATTATATTAACCGGAATTGAATCCTTCCCTTGAGATAGTCGGCATTCTATATTCTTGAGCTCTTTCGCTAAAAGCTTGAAAAAGTTAATAATTTCTCGCAGGTCAACTTCACTATGCGTTTATTGAACTCAGGAATCATGTTCAGGCGACCAACAAGCTTTCAAAAGGTTGTTGGCTAGTTATTACGTTTTTGGGGTTCCGTTGGCAACGTTTGGGATCTTATTACAAAGGCTCCGCTGTCTGGCCATCCGTCACAGTATCTTCTGTACCATAGTAGGCTCTGACAACTTCCGCAGAGTGTGTACTATTTTATCCAACAAGTAATAAAATAAATATAATGAAAAAAAAACAGCATCAGGACCCATACAAAAAATAATTGTTTTTAAAGGTACTTCTCAAATTTTCACCAAGAAACTAGTTAATGAAATTTAATGTCAATTTATATGCGCAACTCAATTTTACGAGAAGATAAAGAACAATGAAAAATTTAATTCAATAGCTACGGTGGTACGGAACCCTTCGTGAGCATAAGTGTTTTCACGTTTTTTGTGGTTTTCCACAGGGAATATTTGTTCGTTCTTGGAGTTTAGTTTTTAATAATAGGTAATGAGATTTTTCCTGCCTTATTTTTGTTTAACTCTGGGCGGAAATACATAGTATTTGCAGGGGCTAGAGTTGCCATGTTGGCAGTTTAATTAATAAAATTGTTCATTAATGATTTCTATGGTGCCCACCTTCATCATTCGGGATTTTGAATAGAATTTTTACGTTTGCACCAATGATTCCTAATTTGATTCTCCCATGCTAAAAATGCTTAGTATTTCGTTGTAAAATGCACTTTGTAGGCGCTTGCCTATTGATTGATTGCTCGGATTGCCAACCGTTCGAATTTGTTGTCAAATCGAATTGAGGTGGTTTCTTTTTATCAATCGTACAGTATTATGTTGAAATTGTCGCCCACTTCACAACTTGCTTTGCATTGTAAGCCCACAAGGTATTAATTCCATATTCATCAAAAAAAGAAAAACAATTTAGCTAAACTAAGCCTAAGATCGTGCAGTACCAAGATCCTTTGAGTTTTCCGTTTTTCTCCTTCTTACTTAATCATTTTACGTATTTTCTCACTTTAAAAATATACTTTTCACTTGAAAGTGCTTTTGCGACAGCCATCTTCATTCAGGAGATTGCCATTGAAATAAAAACGAACGACCACACCGCTGCAAGTTGTCAGCAAACAAATTCACTCCACTGAAATCCAAAGGACAATAGCATCCTGGAATCATTATCCGGCTATATTGCCTCAAGCGCATGTATATATCTGTCTCCAATTACCATCGATAAGTAGCGTTTCAGTAACAAAACCTGGCCGCATTCAAAAATTTAAAAATTCACATACTCGTCCTGGTAACCGCCTCCAGCTTTTACCCCCTTAATGTTTCCGATTGACGGCAGAAACATATCCTTCGTATCTTTACTACCAGTCAAGCTCAATTTAGACAAAAAGTTTTTCTTACACTTTTTTTTTCTGTCGATTTTCTCTTCCATTCAACACGATGGAATAAAAGATGATGTTATCCTGATCACATCTTCTTTCCCACCAACACAAAAAAAAAACAGAAACACAGAAAATGATTCGCAAAATTTTTTTGCAAAAGGTAATTTCTGATTATTACAATCATTGCGATTGGCAATTCAAGGATAAAGACAAGAAGACAAGGATATGTATGTGTATGTTACCATCGCTGTGCCATCAGTCGAATGGGATTAAGAAAAAGAATGAACATGCCAAACAGACAGACAGACAGACATCCAACAAGGAGATAGGGAATCACAGCAGCAGTACGAAGATCGCATCCATGTATCCATCCATGAATGCTTCTTTATTATTATCTCTTACGGTGCGGTAGCCGTTGTTAGATACTTTTATATACTATATGTTTTTTTTTGTTCCTGCCTTTTGCTTACGCTTCGAATGTTAAAAGCTATAAAAGTGTGTGGATCTCTCTCCGTCCTGCATCGATCTGCAGCGGTTATCCTGCGGCAATGTTAAGTCAATAAAATCTAATAATGCGGTTCGATTTTTCTTCTCCCCCGACGCGACTCATGGTTTAAGGGTTCATCCTTGTTCTCGTATCTGTACGTAATGATTCTGCTCTTATCCCTTTTTAACAATTATCATTTAATAAAGATGAATTCACTTGGATCCACTCCAAGGATGTGCGCGTGAGTGATGGATAAATATACTTTTATCCGGCGTCCTCCTCCTGGCTCGAAGGTAAAAGTCCATGTTGAATCAAAAGCGGTCTATACGGATACTCTTAAAAAGGAAGAAATTTGATTTCATTTATCTCATAAAATATATATCCTTAGCAAGGAGTTCGGATTAAGAGACAAAGTGCCTTGTGTTCTGGTTTGTAGTTGTGTACGGCTTTCGGCCTTTTTATTTTATTTTTTTTGCCGCTAACAAATTCGATTGTAGAGAAAATGTGAAACAGCCGTCTCATGCAGGTTATAGTGTTGCTGCTGGTGGTGCAGTGCTTGGATGAAGCCAAAAAGGATATACGGTAGCGTTGAACGGTCTGATAGATATAGAGACGAATCGCTGGATAGATGGATAAGTACTCTTCAATCGCAGTCACTTATTTGATTTTGATTTGCTTTGTGTGTACATAACGCGAGGGGGTGGTTTCACTTTCCGGCTTGACTTTGTGTCGAGCGGTTTTCCTTGTAGTGTTTCCTTTTTGCCGTTTGGTTCGTCGCGTCGCCGTCGGTCTCATTCTGTGTGGGTGCCAAATCGAATTTTATTCCTCATAATTGAATTGAACGAAACGTCCATCAGTTTGAATGAAATGCCAAATTGGGTGCTGTCATTCTATTTTTTTTTTTTTTTGCAATTCAATAGACTTACACGACGATCAATGCGGTTAGAGAAAAGGGATGTGCTACTCTTAAGTCAAGGCAAAAGTTTCCATATGCATAAATACTGTATAAAAATAGGCGAATGACGGATTCGTTTTGTTTTGCTTTCTTCCTCTTTTTTTCTATTTATTTTCTGGCAAAAAAATGCATTTCAAGTGTTAAGCTTTGGTTCTGTTCTCATATGACACAAGGTAAAATTGCTAAGCCATTGAATGAGTCTTAAATAGGATCACACTATTCTATACTTCAATTTGATCAACAATCGCTTACGACTACGAAATATGAAAAAAATCAATAATTTGTCAGCCTTCACGGTCATTTTCTTTTAAGTAAGGAAATAAAAAAAAATTGGCTTTCTTGAAAAGAGATTTAATTTGGAATGTTTTTTCATTCCCATGAATACATGCGTTGGTTTGGCAGAAGGCCATCCTATCAACACAATTTTCCAGGAAATTTCCAAATGTATCGGCTCCTTTTTCGTGGACGGCTTGACCAATATTGATCTTGAGTGCCTGAACCATGTTCTTGGATTGATCGCATATCATTGGCCTTTAATGGCACCTCACAAAAAAAAATCTATTTGCTGCTAACCTACATTCCCGAAACGACCGATTACCGTCTTTCTTAAACCATAGCTCCCAAATCCTCAAACACGTTCATCAATTTCGAACTGCTCTAAAGCGCAAGCAGAGCACTGATAACGATGCAGTTGCTCATGTTGAGACAATAGGACCTTGAAAGCGAGTAATCCCAGATTCCCCTGAGGTTTAAGCAAGGGGAATCTTACAAAAATTTACACGGTGAGATTATCAGGGACAGTTGCTTACACTTTGGGCAACAACAACAATATTCTCTGATGAGCGTTTGGGATTTAGAAAGAAATATGTTCGCTTATCAATCAGAAAACCAGTCTCATGGACCATCTTTAGTCTTTACAAATTTGTTGTGTACGTTAAGTTCTGTAAAGAAGGGCTATGATCAAAAGGACCTAATCAGAAAGGAAACAATCCAAAGAAAGACCTTTGTAAAAACTAGTAGACATTGAATTTTACTTACAGCATATTTGAACAGCATTTTGAAGGAAAAAATTAAAACTAGTAAATACGTCTGGTTTCCTTTCGCCTTAAGGACAGCATCTATGTGTGCACTAGCTACGTTGTCGATTCGGCAGTGATTTTTTGACACTCTTCCGGATCTTTTTGATCGTGATACTCCCATAAATGCTCGGGGGATTGTGGACGTTTGTCCAGTAGCTTTGTCGTACGATAAAGAAATAGATCCTTTACCAATTTCGATGACTGCTTGTGGTCAGTGTCTTGTCGGATGACCCGAGAATCGCTTAATATCAGTCTCGCACAATTACACGGCAAATTTGAAGAAAATCTTCTTTTTTCATCGTACTTTTTTCTTATTATTTGTCCCCTCTTCAAGAGGATATTAAAGACCCTTATAATGCGTATAGCACAAAACGAGCGAAAGAATTAGGAGAAGAATGAAAGTTCATGTAGGTGTTTGCGAAACTCTAGAGTATTTGGTTTCAACTCACTTCCGTGGGTGGAGCCCGAAACGGGACGGAGGATTTTGATATTGACCTATTAAGTTTTCACCTAATTCGCACGACTTTGTTCGACATTAGATTGATATGTGAACTTTGAAAAATTCAGCCTTCATGCAGAGCCATCTACACACAATTAACACAAACCACTATTTTAAAAACCGAACTAGAAATTAAGCCGATACATCAACCACTACAAACAACGCTTCCAACCATTAGTCAGGCTTCTTCCACTGGTCGACCAATCCAGTGATAGTGCAATTAACTTGATCCCAATAGCAAATGGCGACTGGACCAGATCCGAAAAACTGGACCACTCTAGGAATCGAACCTGGGTCCTATCAATTGAATCGATTGAAAGGCAGGCGCTCTACCAACTTGACCACCCAGCTGTTAATAAAGACGAGGTTCCCAACACCAGATGATGCCACACATCCCCAGATCAGTACCGAACCACCTCCGTGCTTAACTGTGGAGTCTAGTATTTGTTTTCTATATTCTGTATTTTTTGTTTACCATATTTTTGGCTGTTTTCTTGAATCAAAAATCTTAATTCTAAAAATAATATTTGACCAGAAAGGCAAGGTCTCAATTTTATATTTCCTGGCAAGAAGAAGTCATCGGTTTCGGTTTTTTTTTAGAAATATTTAGCGTTTTCCGAGGGACTCTACCATGTAGCCCATTACTATGGAGGGTCCGTTAAACAGTGCATGCATTTACATTGACTCAAGACGATTGGGTAATATTCAATCTTCACTCGACTCACATTAGCATGTTCATCACCTACCGACAGTATGTTTGATTCTCCGGAACTGACAGATCTTTTGCGCCTTCGAATTTTTTAACATTTTTTCAAAAAATTTTTCACCGTGTTATGACATCTTCCAAAATTCTTTGTGATTTCGCGCTAAGAAATTTCAACATTTCTTAATATAATAATAAGTTCTCGTGCTTCAACTTCATTTTGTTTCCCCAAACTAACCGTTGTTTTCCCCATAAGCAGAACCATAAACAAAATGTACGGCAATCTGTATACTTTTTTTGACGCCATAAAAATGAAGAAAAAAATTGTAAATATTTTGTTTTACAGTTTCTCTTTGGTTTATTGTGTCAATTTATTGAAAATAAATCACCTTCAAATATGTAATACATATATTAAAAGGATGTACTATCCAATTATCAACAAGCTATTTGAAAAATACAATTTGTAGGTCAACACTTTCAGTAGTTGACCTCACAGTAGATAAAAACGGTTTCAATAGTTGAAACATTAAATTTGAATTACCCGGCGTTCTTTCACCTTCGATTTTTTCTCAGCACAGTTTCCCTTCAGTTCGTTAAGAATTTCCAAAACGAAGAAAAAAAAATAGAACAAACATCAGATCAAATCTTCAAGAGCAAAATTACTTTTAAGCTTCCAAACATTTCTCAGAAATATCTGTTTCGTTGTAATAACCCAACTCAGTTTTATAGAAGTTCTCGCTTCAAGTATCGAAAGTTAAGAAGCTTTATCGAAGCTGTTTTACAATATTTTTCTACGATTTGTGATGTTATACTTGTAAACATTTAGATAAGAAATTATGATGATTGCTGAACGAATGTTGAATAAATTTCAATCAACTTAAAATATTTACTGTTTTCCTGATATCTGATTTTTTCAAGCCACTAGAACAGTGACTCCACAAACGTTGTTAGAGTTCGATTAAAAATTTATTTCACGAAATCATGTGCCATTGAAGCTCCTCGATCAATGCCATTCAATCGGAGCAGAATGACATTTTTTGTCACCAAGCGGTCTCCATTGACTGGAATTTATATATTTTTTTAAGAAAAGTATATCGCTGAGTTGACTAGCTCATAAATCACACAAAACAATGGCCTTTTTTTGTTTAATTTGGATCTCTGTAAACGCATGTAAGCTTTGGAGGATATAGTCATTCAAAGAAAGATCGTGATCGCGATCAATCGAACAAAGATCGGGATCAGTGAACTCGATCATTAGCTTATTAAGAAGCAGCGTGACAAACAATGTCAACAAATAAATAACCTAAAATTTTAAATAAAGCTTGAAATCTCTTGCAGTCAAGCCTGAGCTTAAAGTTTGGTGGTCGTTTTCTGAACTTCTGTTTCGAAAAACGTAAAAACAGAGAAAAAATAAACACACACAATTTTTTTTCTATTGGCAATGTCCATTAGTATCAAGCTTCTTCACATTAGTTTCAAAACCTCGCGTTTTTCCCGTGGCTCTTTGACTCCTTGTGCTATCAGATCTACAAGCGTCTCATTTTATCACTCGCCATCATTGTATCACTCCTCTGTAGATGCGACTTACTTGTAAATAAAAACCAACGCTTCTTCACCCTTTGAGAGACCACTTGATCGGCGTTTACTCATTTTTGAAAAGCCAAGACTTTAATGTCGAACTTTTAATTCAGAAGAACTTCTTCAACATCGAAAGAGTAAAATTTTTGAAAACCCGCGATCGTAAAATATTATGTTTTTGAACTGCTGTGAAAGGAAGAAATGAAAAAAGGCACATTGAAAAAAATTGTTTCTAATGTTAAAAAGCCGCGTCCTTAATTGAACCTCTGCAACCTTACGGAATATTGTCGGACTGCATATAACAAAACTCCTTTTTTTTAGATAAAGGTCTTCTGTTAACAAGGGTTAAGCTTCATTTTGACGCACGAATGACGCCAGTTGTATCTACACTCAATTGTCGCCTCGGAATGCCGCCAAAAGTTTTTGTTTTTCCAAGAAGTGACAAATTGCCCTTAAAATTCAGATTCACAGTGAAGTTGGATGCATCGAAAGCATGAAATTTGACAGTCAAAGAATTTTAAGTTTAAATCGAGTAAAAGTTCTCCTCACCACTGCAACTTTGATTTAAAATCAAATCAAAGCGCAAAGGCAACCGCAATATCCTTTCATTTCATAATCATTCAGCAACAGTTGCCTTTCATACCACCATCTAGCGAAATGAAAAGAAACAAAAAAAAAAAAAAGAAAAAAACAAACAAAACCGAGATCGAAAAATTCGCCAACGAATTCCAAATTAATTAGCTCGCAAAACTCAAAGTGTATTATATCGGCGAAGGGATAATTAAAAGCTGGACCTTCAATCCATATGTTCGGCCGGACGGTTTGGCAGTCCGTTGCTACTTGCTACTGTATGCTAATTATCCTTTACCCACACACATCGTACTGCCAGCAAAGTGCAAGGGTAACACACATATTTTCTCCTTTCATTTTTGTGAATGGTGGTACTCTACAAAATGCGGTCGGACATCTCCCCCGTTTGGCCAAACCTCGGATCGGAGGCATTCAATCCTTTTTTTTTGGGGGGGGGGGGAGGAAAAAGCTCATTGCCGGGGCCAGGACGACAACGAATGAATTTTTGTGATGAAACAGTTGACAAGAATTTAATTTCGTTTCAACAGTTTTAATGCGTCTGACTGAGCGTCATCGTCCCCATCTGTATTGGGTGGATGCGGGGTGTGGGCATGTCATCAAGTCAAGGCAAAAAGGAGAACTCTCTGCTGCTGTTTGATTCATTCCATTTTTTTTGTTTTTTATTTACAATTTTTTTTCCCAGTTGTTGCTCCTGGAGTGTGTATGTATGCGTGCCAGAAAGAGACAACGTGTGTTGTCCTGGTGATGAATGACTATTTTAATTAGTTACCACAGGACATTCGTTTGAACTTTGGTTGCATTGCTATGGCGTCGAAATGCAAAAGAGAAGAAGACTGCCTGACTGGCTGCTGTGTGTGTACTTTTTCACAAAAACAACTCGACTCACCCCATCTGATCCGTGTTATCTATTCGGTGCGTGTAGGTCTTCCTGCCTGCCACCCCGGCCTACCTCACGCCCATTTCTCTGTAATTATATTGCATTCAACTTATGCTTGATTGATGTTCCGGGAAATCATATTGATTGACGCTTTTCATTGAGTTTCCCCCGGCAACAGACAAAAAAAAATAATTTCAACCCCTCCTGCCTTAACTCGACACGGGGAAGGTTCTGCTGCACATGGAATTAAGCAGATAGCGAGTGCGTGCAAACCAGAAAGCGACCGATAATTATGATGTGATAAACTGTTTAGACTGATGGCGGTGATGTATGGTGGGGATACACCCCACCCCCTACCAAATCTGTATTCTCTATTTATGTGCACTTTTGGAAACGTATTCAGGTGACATTTGAATTTGTATTACACGCCCGCTCGTCCCCATTTCGGGACAAATCAGAGCAGGGCTTTAATATTATCGCTGCGATTGGAAGTGTGGGCTTCCACATTATTAATAATAATAGAAGCTTACTGTATCCAATGAAATGGACGCCTAGATATTTACATACATGTATGGATAAACGTGTTGAAAGTTTAGATGCAATTTACATTGGTTTAATGGTTTCATGGCGATGATGGTGGTAGCGGATGACATGGTTAACCACACATTTCATCAAAAGCTTATTACACAATAACGCGGAGGTTAGAGCCAGATATGTTAATCACAAAATGTTGACTTGTTTCACCGATTTTACATGTGCGGAGTCGAGGTCAACATTAAAATAAAGAAATTATATACCACGAAAAAAATGGTATTTGTTTTTTTTTTGTTTTGGATCCATGTTTATTCGTTTATGGTTGAAAAGTGGTTTGAATATTGCTGGAAGGCGGTTTAAAAACATTTAATTAGTTTCGTTTTCAAACAAGTAGGATCAAAAATTCAAACTCAAAGGACTTAAATCATGATCTATGAAACACTCATCTTGCCACTTGGAACCGAATGTCAGAAAAGATCAGTTTTTCAGAAACAATTTCTATCGGATATGCCGTCCTTTTGTGAGGAAGGTGTAATGCGAGCTCTACAAACTGTGCGTCTATTTCGGAAGGCAAAATTTCATCACCTTCAAAGGTTAAGTCACATCTAGTTCGAAAATGCTTGAGCTTCATAGTGTCTTCGAATCCGCCACCAGGTTTTGTGCCAGAACCTCCGGTTCAAAGATGAAGCTATAAAAGTGTTCAGGAAGCTTAGTTTATCCAACTGGGAGCAGCATGCTCTTACTGTAAAGAATGAAAAGCAGTTTTGGTAAATAATTAAGTCAGAAAAAATTACTTGAACCGACTTTAGTCGATTAACTTTTAAATATGTTCCATCAAACCAATCAAGGACCATTTTACATAACTTCTCGACCAAGTTTTAGAATGCTTTTGGGAGCATAATCCTGTTGATTTGTGCATCCGTTTCTGAACGTCGGAACGTTTCCTTCCAATCAGTTATCCCGCACACTGCCTTCGTGTTTCACGTTATTCAATTTAAAAAAGAGTGTAAAGCTTAAAACGGATTTATAGTAGCAAAACAAGCTTTGATACTCTAATGATGATGTTGACCATCTTTCAGCTTTGTAAAATCAAAGTCCTATCAAATAAGTAAAACAAAAAAAGCCCTAAATTTACAATGGAAGAATGCAACAGGGGCAATACACCTTTCCAAAGTTGTGCTCTGCAAGACGTAACGTCTAACCCAAGATACCAAAACGTTCAAATGCAATCTTCGTCATCTTGACGTTTCCTTAAGTGCAATGTTTCCACGTAACCCCAGTTCTTCGATCGTTATGTTCCCCGTGACGTGGAAATGCCTCAAGTTTTTCTTGATCTTGTGAACACACTAACCCCAAATTCTCAGAGTTCTCGTTTAGTTTTTCTCAGGGGCCAATTGTTCTACACCAGGAACTATAACAAAGTAAAGCGTGGGCGGCTTAACTTTTCTGCTGCCTGATACGAGTATATCTGGCAGCCGTAATATAAGAAGTGACCGTGTTCTCTGGCTGATATCATAGTTTCTTTATCCCCTTTGACGAGCTGGCTATCAACGTTCATAGTGTTGACAATTAAATCTTAAATAAGAGCTTAGTTTAGATTTTGGCTTAAAAGACACTACATCCATTTCGTACCATAAAGGATCCATAAAAAGTTGTTCGTAGAAGACAGCAGCTCTTGATCCAGAGACCATCTTGGAACTCTTATCATAGAAGGTCAGCTCCGCATTGAAGGACTCTTTATTTAACTGCTTTCTTTTTTTATAGGGGACCAAAATGGGTTGGATAAAATCATTCATTCATTTCTTTATTGAGACTTTTTTTTCTGCATAACATAATTCTTGTTTTGACTCTCAAGAAAAACAATTATGTAGCAGGCTTAAGAACTATGCCTGGCTAGAACATTTAAAAATTGCAAATTATTTTTACAAACAAAAAAATATCTAGATACACATGTTTTATATGAATCAGTGTACAATGTATGTTTGCTCCCGACATAATCTGCATTTCTTTTTATTTTTTTGTTTTAAGAACTTATAGATAATGACTGGAAAGGGGAAATGTTAACATATTTAACGCCTAAGATAAATTTATGTTGTATCTTCTTGGTGAATTATATTGATAAACCTATATAAACAAAAGCAGACTTAAGATATAAATTCAAAGATTACGTGAGATGTGCATGCATTCATATTCATTCCCTTTTTTTATTTTAAAACAGAGCCGAGCAGCTAACCTCGTAAATTACCATTTGCGGCTTTCTCCTAGAAAGGTAATAAGGCCCCGTAGTTTCGGTTTGGCCTGATCGCGGGGGTAGATCGATCATTTAGCAAATTAAATGGAGACAAATAATAGTAGTCCTTCAGACTTTCGATTTTGTTTGAAGCCAATAAAGATTTAATGAGTGGATTCGGATGCGTTGCAGTTTCTTTAGACTGAGAAAGAATCACTTTGCAAGATTTGTATATGACTCTATTTGGGATCCATTTTTTGTTTGCTCTTCTGAATTTCCCACAACAAAATCTTAGAATTTTTCGTTCAAAAATTTCTAATTCTTTGGCAACTGTTGGTGATATGGTGAACCAGGAACAAAAACCATATGCTAAGATGGGCCTTATAAGCGGTTTGTGTACGAGAAGCTTTGTAGCAGTTGACAGCGCTCTTGACTGCAGTAAGGGCTTAAGCGTGGCGGTAACTGCCTTTGCCTTTCCTAAAATTTTTCTTGCATGCTCATTAAATAAAAATCTGTGATGAAAATAAATGCCTAAGTAATTCATTTGGGTTCGCAGAGGTATGAGCTGATTATGAATTTGAAGCGTTAACAATTTACTTTCCTTAACTGCTAGTCGATGTCCCCTTCCACTAGCGTTACGAAAACACGTGATGCCACATTTTCCTGCGTTAATTTTCAACCCCCACTTTTCAAAATAACTTGTAAGTTCATGTAACTTCTCTTTAATTTTGTTTAGAGCATTAGGTGGTTTCGTATCGGAAGCAAGTATAAGGGTATCATCTGCATATAGAATTGCTCCTGGCTCGGCTACCAAGGGGTTCTTAAATGGAAAGTCATGAAGGAATATGTTGAATAAGTCCGGACCTATAATGGTTCCTTGCGCAATGCCTGTTGTTACCGGAAAATATTCTGAGAACTCAGAACCGATACATATAGGATAAAATCTGTTTCCGTGGTCCTCATTTAGGCATTCCATTGCGTGAGGATAGACTTGGACCTGAGGGGCAATCTATTCATAGACCTACCTAGCTTTAAAAAAAAGTTCCGTCTATGCCACTGTGTCAAATGTTTGAATCTACGTGGCACTCACAAGTTTGCATTTCTTCTCAAGTGTCACTCACCACCGTGGGTAAGAATGGGTCTGACAATAATTGTAGTCAATATCCGGGGAAGATCTCCTAGCTAACGTAGAGGGTCACAAATGTGACGTTATTTGGACTCAATTTAGAGAGAATTTTTAATTTCTGTCGGACCTAATCTACTTTTGCCGTCGCAACATCTGACTTATACCAAAATGGGCACCTTTCATGTAGTCGTTTTGCAAGTCCCTCAGTTCAGATATCTGTGCTGATTCCAGTATTTTATGGCGCAGTCTCTCTGTTGCTGGACAGTGACAAAGGAAGTACTTACGCATACGGATATTTAGGATAATGTGCACTGTTACCAGGCCCACCAATTGCCGTGAATTTCTCTTAGTGGAGCGCAGAATCCGCCGATTAATTATTTCTCGGCTTATCTATTTTGGTTGTCGCTATTCTGCATGATAACACCTTCGTGCCCCGGTTTCCATGTTCGACTGACGTCATTTTAACTGCTTATGTTTGTGTTTACAAATTCTTACCAGTGTTAATGGTTGTAAAGCTTTATTCACCGCAGTACTGTCTGTGTGGATTATTATTAGCTTCCCCCGTATGTTAAGATCAGTGAGCGTTTCTACTCCAGTAAGTAAAGCGAAAACTTCTGTTTGGAAGACGATATCTAAAGTTTCAAGATCCCTTACAATTTCGATAGAAGGGTTTGGTCAGTTGATTCCTCCCCCGGCTCTGACGATTTGTGTGATTCCACTCGGGCTGCTTGTCGTATTTTCGTAGCTAGAATTAAAGATCATCGTTGCGCTTTAAAAAGCATACAATGGAAACCTAAAAATGGGACAAGAAGACCAAGAAGATAACCTTAAGTGTGGATGCAAATGACATCTGCAAACTAGAACAACACGAGGGAAACAATAGCCAAGGAAAAAGTGACGTAAAAGTCATTGGCTATGTCCAAAATTGAAAACATAAATGTACATATTTGTAAAATTGTTTTTTCAGTATTCTTTCCTTGCGATATCGTTCTCTAAAGCTTCCGTAGTCTTTGTTAAGTGGTTAAATATTGTCTCGATGCGTTGAACATTGTATCTGGCCACTCGAACAACATCTCAATGTCTTCAAACAAAAAGTCTGTTAATAGTTCGAATTCAGACACTTAATTGCATAATTTCTGTCAAAAGTGAGCAAATCCATGCAAGGTTATAGTTGATGTCCGTTCCAAAGAAACACAAATTTATTCTAATTGAATTCCTCATATTCAAGCTGTTGGATGTGCCTATGCATAACTCGACGAGTATTCAGAAATGGTAAGACAAGAACCATATTGGAGACAGTTTGCCACTCCGATGCCAAAGTCTTATCTCAAGCCTCTTTTCTATTCACTGTAAGAAAGGGTGAATAAATTAATCCTCAATTCTTTCAGTACTCCAAATGAAATGTAGTTCGTTAGCATTCCAGCCTATTTTTTAGGATCGCTATTAATATTTCGCTTAATTCAAGTCGTCAAGTCATCTTCGAACTCCACGTATGCAAACGTAATGGTAATGGTTCGAGGTTATTGGGACCTTTTCTGGCCATGTAGCCCTAAGTACCAATGTAGGTTCGCATTGACCCATCGATGATCTCTCATGGACAAGCACAAATGCCCAACATTTCATCCTCTTCATTTTCCATTCAATGAATCAAACGAAACGGAGAAATTTCTCAATTCTTCCTGGCTGCCTCTGTAGATTCGCACTGATTGGCTGCTAGAAGAAAAATCCCATCAAACCTAATAAACTGGTCCCGCATTAAATATTTAACACGTTTAAATGTGCGGAAAGTCCTGCTGAAGATATACACACCCAGAACATGATTGAAATAGAAATGAACATTATTGCAAAGTGCACGCCAGAACGAACGTGAAGACCGAAACGTGTTCGCAACGACGAACCAAGAATATTGAAATCATCTAACGACCAGGAAGACGACAGTCGACCTTCACGAGAGAGGAGATCTTCTGAAAAGCGAATCAGAGGAATCAGAATGGAATTGAAAATGACAAAGTGGCCGCAACCAAAAAAGAGAAACACCAATGGAAATAAATGTAACATATAATAATCGAAGAAAAAAGGTAGAAGAGAATTCATCCCCAATCCTCTTTGGAATACGAATGGCTCACTGATTGTTTTCGAGGGTAGAGGGCTTTTTAAGGGGATATGATCGAAAAACCCCACTTCACTGTGAATCCAACCAAACCCACCACACAGAAAATAAGAAGACATAAGAGTTCAAAAACTTTCAACTTTTCTCCATAGAGTCCTTATGGCTAGCGCAAAACTAACGAACGTAATGGATTTCATCGGAACGTGACATGCAGACAGCAAATAATAATGGAAAATGTGCCCTTTGCCCGCACTCTGAAGCACTAAGCCACCACCACCACTGAAATCATCTTTCCAAGTTCAACTCTTTGGGAGAGAAGATAACCAAGAACTAGCGAGTGAGTACCAACGAATCGAATGTCCTCCTTCGCCTCTTGGATAGCGTTATTGTTATTAAAAAAAAAAAAAAACGAAAAACTCGAAGAAGAAAACTTGAAGAGATACCTTCTTCATCGTCCTTGGACCACCAAGATAGAACGGGCGACTTTGAATCTGTAATTCTCTTCGTCGTCGTCGTCGTCGTCATCGTCATCGTTCGTTATTTTAGCGCTGCTCCGCAAATCCATAGGAGTTCACTTATCCTTTCGCAGTCTGTTATCAATTGTCTTCAGATACTTTTAGTTGTCTTTCTGATCATCCCCCAAACTCGGGTGGTGTATGTGTGTACAAATGTGTGTTTAGACGAATAATCCCGCTTCAATCTGGAAGAATCTGTTTCTCATCCCTTTTTTTCTTATTCCTTCAACTTCGACACCAGCAGAGAGATCTACGAGTATGCGAAATGATGAAGAACAACTTGAACCCAAGACAAGACACCCACCAGGCACAAAGTTGTCATTAATTAAATTCAACACAGAGACCAAGAGAATCCTCAAATTGCAACGCGAGCACACGCGCTAAGGATTATGCTCGTGTAGTTTTGCTTGGTTTACTTAAGTGTGAACCCTTAATACTTGGCCGCTGCACGCTGGTATCCTTTATTCTGCCCCCACCCTGTCTGTTTATGTTTGGAGTTTTGCTCCTCCTTGTGATGCTATATGGGATACCATTGACTGTCTGTTGCTCCTTTTTTATTGCGCTCCAATTTCTTCTCAATTGGCAATCGCAATCATAATTTTGTTTTTTTGTTTTTTTATGGCTCTGTTCATACCTATACCCAGTTTCGTCCTTATGGAGCATTTGTTTACACTTGTGCTTTTGTAAAGTGGTTCGCTTTTCAGTAATTTCATTGCTTCAATGCGCATACAAACATTTTGTTTTTTGTTTTTATTTTGTTGCCTCGTTCATCGTGGTCCTGTCGATTGTTTGCAGCTTTCTCTTGGAGTAACGAAGACGGCCGACGCGGCGTTAACTCTTCTGCACTTAAGGAAGGAGTAGAAGGTGTTTTCGGAAAGGACTTAAGTGGTGCGCTACTCTTACACTCCTACACACATTCAGCACACTCGGGGAAGATTTGCACTAGCTTCGCTGTTCGTGGACAAAGTAATAACGTAACCGAAGGCTTTGCTAAAAACGGGAGAAAAAAATTTGTATTCGTGTCACGTAGTCTCGCTTATAACCCTTCTTTGCCCTTCAGTTCACTTCATAGTGGGCGTTCTAATTCCAATATTTGATATCCTTCCTTTTGTTGTTGTTTCTTCATATTCTGGTTTTTGCATTGGGACTCACAACACCACTTATGTGGCCACTCATGCCTATACGTGAATTTAGTGTAATTTAACATTATGGAGGGTGTTTAATGGCTGGCGGTGTTAGTGTCGATTTAAATTTATTTTCGTGCACTCAAGACGGAGAAGAGGGCGTTTAAATGCTTATTGCATTTACCCTTAACCTTGGCTATTATATTGAGTGTGTAATTTAAGTGTTTCTCTCGAGCGAGAGGCAGCGAAGTGCGGTGGCTTTATGAGCAAGTATCAGAAAAATTGATTGGCACATTTTTTTGCCAAGCTGGAAACTTTCTTAGAGAGAACATCTGCTGGCCTTTAAGAAATACTCTTAAGCAAATTCTGGCAAATTGTTTAAGCTTAAATAATCTAATGACTCTGCGCGAGAAAGCGAAGCTAGTTAAGTGTCTTTCTTGTAGTTTAGGAAAGGATTCTTCAAAATATCGAGCCCCTAACCGCATTTTTATCGTAAGTGACGAAAACTGATTTTTACTCAAGACGTTATTTTTAGTTAAATTCTTTGTTTCCCAATCAATTCGGTTTCATTTCGGCATTCCATAATGTTCGAGCGCATGGAATTGAATTTCACTATTTGACTGTTTCTGTCATTTGCGATATTTTCGCTGTCATACTCACAATCTTACGATTACGTTAAAAGTAAACAGCAGCAAAGATTTCAAGGAAAAAGGAAAACGCACTTCTAAATTAACTTTCCTACTTTACTACTACTCAAAAGGGTTCATTCGTCGCCCGCTGGCAATAAAATGTACCAACTACTTGTCCAAGCAAGAAATTTTTATCTACGTAAAATTTCCTCGACCACAAGTAAAATTTATTTGATAAAATTAATTTAAAAAATACTTAAATTACCCGCTGACAGATTGAAATAAATTTTAAATCTATTTTCTACTTCTCATCAGGAAGTTCTTGTTTGAGTCATATTTTATTTTTATTTTAACAATTTTTTGTATAAACATCCCGAACTTTTTTTAAGACCTTTTTGAATTCTACAACCACATTCGCTCGACCGTTTTTTCATCGACAAAAGTTACAAAATTGTTCGCCACGATATTTCCTTTTATTAAATATATTTATTTAGTATACCCTAATAGTTCAGTTCAAATACTTGTGAAAAAATTTTTGAAATCGGATGAATAGTTAACAAGATTACCTGTTACATACAAACTTATGAACTAAGCCTCTACATAATATGGTATAATATAATAAAGATTTAGATAATGCTGTCCGATTCTTTAATTTCTAAGCATTTGGGCGCTGTTTCTTGCCTTTTTGGAGCTGAATATTTGGAAGAATATTATGCAACGGAACAGTATTTTTCTCTTCATTTTGAGTTTAGATTCTTTCCAATAACTTAAGCTAAATAATTGTTGAAAATATATTCGAAGCATGTTTGAGCAGCGGAGAGTTCATTTTAAATAATATTAAAATACTTCTGAATCGGGTCATAAGCATTTTGGACCAGCACGCCGAGACTGAAAGGAACTAGCTTATTTTGAGCTGATGAACTTGATCGAAGCGCAAGCGACACCCTTTTTTGTTTGCGATAAGAATACACATTATTCTTTATCGGTTGCAATAATTGACACGAAAATGACAAGGTGAACATAATTTACGATCAAATTGTTTTCTCTGTATCAAAACAATTGTGCTTGTGCTCGGAGTAAGGGCTCGATATGTGCAAGACCGGTGCAAGAAGTTTTTTACCCATTCTGATTTAGCCTTAATTTATAAGGCTTTTATTCGGCCTAAAAGCGGAGTACAACGCTCACATCTGGGCAGGTGCACCCAAGACCACCTTGCACCTCCTAGATAGAATTCAAAAGCGAGCGATAAAACTCATAGACGATGACAACATATCGAAATCAATTCACTCGTTGGAACACCGTCGAAATGTGTCTTGCTTGACTTTGTTTTATCGCTATTTCTACCACTAATGCTCCGTCGAAATAGCTTATTGCATTCCGCCCTCCAGAAATTCACTCGCAACACCCGTACATTATCGAATGCTCATCAGTTTACCCTAAAGCCTACTTTCGGGCGCACTGTGAAATTTATAAATTCCGTTATAAGTCGCACAATGCGCATGTGGAATGCGTTACCTCGCTCTAGTTTTCCTTTGCACTGCAACCTACAACAATTTAAAACCAATGTGCACTGGTACCTCCTTTCTCTCCCTGAAGCGTCTTCTTTAATGTTATTTTTAAAATCGTAATGGGATTTATTTTAACATGTATGCATCTAGTTATGGCTCATTATGGCCGTTATAAGTTCTGTCAACAGTTTAGCCGGGCAAAGACTGGTACTTGAGCTAAAATAGTTGGATATTTAAATCGATAGCGAAACAAGTCTCTTACAAACATGATGTCGTGAGCTTTTCTTCTTAAACTTTAAGTTGGAATGCCTTATAATTTACCTCGAGTTTGAAAAGGGATTTGAAAGTATCATTTCATTTTCCGAAAAATGGGTTTCATGAAACGCCTCTGGAAATTTTCAAGGCGGTCTGAGTGAATTCTGTATAACATCCGTTTTATCTAACAAAGACCTAACTTATCTAATGACAAGTGCAATAAGGCTCATACCCTTATTTATCGTTATTTATTATTATTTCGTTTTATAAATCCAAAAGTTTATTATCCCAAGGAATAACGTAATCAACATGAGATATAAAAGTGGACTTCGAATCTATTACAATACCAAAATCTTTGACTTCTTCATCTCTATTCAGAGCAATATTGTCGATTTCATTTTGAAACTTAAAATGGAAAGAGCTTCTGTAAAACGATAGTATCAAGTATTCTCTAATATTTAATTTTAGACCATTATTGACACGCCAAATTTCGAAATTACTTAGATCAAGATGCAAAGACTCACAATCTCTTTAATTTTGGATTTTAAGGAACAGTTTTAAGTCATCAGCACATTTCAAACTTTAGCAATATTTTAAAACAAGTGATATGTCATTGATAAAAAATTTAAAGAGCGGAGGGCAGTCATCCCGTGGTATTCCTGAACAGCACAAAAGAACATGAAAAGTATTCATCTGTTTTTACCCTTTGAAGCATTGCCGAATGAGACCCACTTCATTTAAGTTTTATGTATGCCTTTCTGAATTGAATGTCAATGTAAGCACAGTCCGCTTGAAAATCATCTTCGATAGCTTTCATGGCAAAATATGATGAAGTGAGCCAGATAAATGGTAGTTGACCTTCAAGACACAAAGCCGGACTGCATATCGCAAACAGATTTTTTTTATAAAAAATTCTTAGTTTGATTTTACATAGCTCTCAAAAAGCTTAGACAGACAATTTGCAAATTCCTCTATAATTCTCAATATCGTTCTAAGATACAGGCTTAAAAAGTGGAATAAGAAAAGATGATTTCCATTCTTCAAGAAAAATTTCATATGACCACGAAAGATTGAAAATTTAAAAAGCGGGTTGAAAATTGCTTGAAAAAAAATTTCTTGAGCTCTGCAAGAGGCAAGATAATATCGCTGAATCAATATTAGTGCTATGAGGTATAAAACTGCATAACTTTAGTGGGCCTTGAGTACACAGATTAAAAGAAATTCGCAAACTGTAGATATTCTTACAAACCATGGAATTAGCCAGAAAAGTCTTTTTTCTTTTGCTATTTATAACAGTCCAGATATATTTCCAGTCAGTCTTATTTTATTTTCCATATCAATAATGTGATTTTTTTTGTAGAAATTCTCATTCACGTATTGTTTCGTACGTAAAGAGTGATTTCTTTTGCACATTCGTATTGAAAAAGTTGGGTATTTTTTTTAGAGGATCATTATTTTTTGATTTGTTGCTTTTGTTATGAATAAGCCACTGTCTAATTTTTCTAATTTTCTTATAAGTCACTTTTTAGAAACGATTTCGAGTTCGGTCTCCATTTATTTGGCGTACGCAACAAGCTCGCTTCTCTTGTTTTCCAAATTGTTTTCGATATCTTTTATGGCAGGCAATGCCTCCAGAGCAATGGTCAACAGTTTAACATTTTTGATACACATTTATTTTTTCGGCACAAACAAAATAATTCAACAAGACATTCAATGTGTGACAGACTAAACAAGCTATGAGCTCTATGCGATTATTATTTTAAGAAAAATATGGAAAAAAGGTTATATCACTTTAACTAGTATTTTTTTTTTAAATCATAACTTTCAACTGTTAAGTTTCCAGGTTGTTTCATTTCACGCTCATATTAAGTGTTTTTTCAGGTTCCGCTCCTTAAAAGAAAAAACGGAACCATTGTAGCATTACTTCGCTGTTCGTCTGTATGTTACCTTTTTTTTCAGGAACACATTTTGTGAAACTCGCAAGGGAATCAAAACTTAAAGGGGGAAAACTTGTTAAAATTCTTCGACACTCGATTTCCGTGCTAGACGAATAATTTTCATATCTAAAAACTTATACGGAAACTTCCTTGCGCGAGCCCGACTCGCACTTGGCCCGTTTTTTTGTTTTTTTATTTAGCAGAGTTCTAACGCATAGTAAAAGATTAATTGTCGTATCTGAGTCATTCTGTCAATAGAATTTTGCAATGGCATTAGAAACTTTTTCACGAATTGTTCATATTTTACATATTTTTAATTGCACCCCACAAAAAAAATATCACGAAATTCTCTGGCCATTAAACAATGATTATCGCGCTTTGGCAAATCTCTCCATAAGCTGAAACGTTATCTTTGAAGAAAAATGGGTCAATAAGGCTGCCAATCCGAAACTTACTCCAAAGACTCACACGTTCGTGATTCATTAGGCTCTCTGTGATCGTCAGAGCCTCAAACACACCAACTTTACTTAACGAGATAGTCGCCGAGATAAGCCTCTGGTAAAAAGGTGAATTTCTAAGCAAAATCGTTCGCAATTTCAAGCTAATCTATTGTCCAAATAGGGGGATTCGTGGGACTCAAGCCACTGCCATTCATGTTAAGTAGCTGAGATCCTTGGCGCGTTAATTATCGGACTAATTCAAACATTGTCATTGGCAGGAACAATCTTCTCCATTAAGTATAAAGAACCTCAAACAGTCTCACGATCTTTCTTGCCTGCAACAGGTGCTGTTGATGAATTAATTTGACCAACATTTTTCTTTTGTTATACTCGCTGTTTCGTCAATACAGTATTCACTTTAGAGGTACCTTTGCAACATTTTCCAACGTTATTCAAACAAAAATTGTTCTTTTCCGTAATTCGAAAATATAATTCTAAATTTTTTTGAGCTAGCTTAAGAGTAAGACTGACTGGCTGGAAATTCATGATGTTCAAATTACCCCGTTGACTCCGCTGTTAAAAGTGTTGATGACACATATATAGAATCTAGCCGAGAACATTTGGATAAGGCCTCATTAGAGAAGCAGGAGTTTACATTGGCAGCCTTTCTGATTAAACACGGTCACAGATCGTTGGAAAAATGTACTCAGAAGGGTTTTTGGAGAAAGACCTGTGCATGTTAAATGACGTTGGAAAGAACGGATTTTGATCTTTTTAAGCTTGGTTGACCATGGACTAAGCTATATCGAAGGATTGACTATCATCTGTGTTCAAAGTATCCTCTAAACAAATTCAATGCTCAAGGGCATTCCAAAAGCGACCGCCCTCAAATTGTTTACATTTGTCAAATTAAGAGTTGTGGTTGTGGATATCGAACTGTCTTAAATAAAAATACTCGTTGATTACTAAGCAATGAAAATAAAGTTAAGGTATTTGTTTTAAAAAACATCAATTCAATTTCGCTGGGACTTTTTTTGTCAATACTGAGACGTTCAATATTTTACAATGTCACAACTTCTTAGAACAGCTGTAGCTGTAGTTTTTTTTTCGTCTTGAGACTGGAGTGGCCATTTGATTGAAATCCTTTAAGGCCAATGGTTTAATTGTGCCAAAACAAAACAACTCCTTTAAAAAGACCACAAATAGTTCTTCCCTCCACAACACAAGTGAGCAAAGCCTACTTAATCTCTTTTGGCACCTGCGCTCCGCCCAACATCAAATTAAATCAGTTTCCCCGATACCCAACCGAGCATTGCCATTTCATCCTTATCGCCGCTCAAACTTTTGGCAATGAATTACCTCAAAACTACTTGACATGGCAGCTAAACCGACTTAATTGTTTTGTATAGATACACATAGCCCCAGCCTTCTCATCGATGGAACTTTCCACGAAATCCTCAAAATATTTGTTTTGACGAGGATAAGCATCCTTGCTTTGGCAATACCATCGACTGCCTGCAAACTTTCGTCTCAATTTGCATTTGCCTGACAGAAAACTTTTACTTCGTCGAACATGTAGGTGCCCCATTCTCTTACGTATCCTCGCACACACACACACACACACACATATATATAATTCCAATTCCTGGTTAAGTCGTTGATTTCACAAAATTTCGACTATCCAGAGGATACCGCAAAAATATCCTTCATTGCACTTGCAGGTATGGTGTTTTTGAGAAAACCATCGGAGCAACGGCCATTCACTTTCAAAACACGAACCACAGTTATGAGAGGAGGAATCGACCCCCCGAGCCCAAGCGTGCTTGATATTTTGGAAATATTCCTTACTCCTGGATAACACAGAGTTATTTACGTCAAAACATATAATAAGGATATGAAATGGTTTCCGTATCTATGCATAGTGCAGCGCAGTTTCCAAGCC
Source organism: Orthonevra nobilis (assembly GCA_963555765.1). Taxonomy (NCBI): domain Eukaryota; kingdom Metazoa; phylum Arthropoda; class Insecta; order Diptera; family Syrphidae; genus Orthonevra; species Orthonevra nobilis. Next base: position 17,065,809 of record OY743227.1, read on the forward strand.
TGAATTCGTCTTTTTTTGACTTGTGGGATAAGTGATGATAGCAACCAGCACCTTAGTTACCATGACCGGATCCTGTTGTTGCTATAACCAAAGGATAATATAAATTTTCATACGTCAGAGTGCCGTAGCTTATAAGGAATGGGTATGGATAGGAGAACGAGAAAGGCAATTTGTAAATGACCAATGAAATTCAGTGTGGCTTCGGTGTGTTGTTTTGGGTGAGGTAGGGGGTCGCACAGGCTGCTTTGGAGAATGGGCTCAATGGAATGGAATTTTGCCATGACCCGAGGTCTACCTGTTGGAGAAGACAATTTGAGGTTAGGTCAGCCGTGCGTTTGAACGGGAACAATGCACAAATTAACTCATGCAAGCCACATGAAATAATTAGTTTGGAACATTTTTGACAGAAATTCCTTTGTGGTTACCAACAAACAACCGTACTGAGGCGCTTTGCTCTTGAAGTGTTTTAAAGTGGATAACAGTTGGGATAGAGATTCATACTGTTGAAAATTCTGAAGTGACTTGATGTTTCTATTATTTTAAAAACGAATTTATTTTATTAAAAAAAAAACTACATTTAAATTAAAGGCAACTCTTGTATGAGTACGAACATCATTTATGAATTTTGAGATGAAGAGGGCAATCAAAAACGTCTAGGGAACATAAAATTGGTTCAAATTCGTTTCAGTGACCAAAACTCTTAGAGCACTATGCTCCACTTACGGTGTTCATAAAAGTTCAATTATGGATCAACGTTGAATTGAGGGTTGCGGATAATATTCATCCAAACGAGATGAGCTTGACTTAGGACCCAGATTTGCGTCCACAAGTTGCTGCGGGGTTCGCAGGAAAGATATTAGTCTGCATCCATATTACACCCAAGTTCTGCATCAATTGGAGCTTGCGCTATTCGTACGTCAAATTTGCCCAACCGTCAATACATATTTAGTGTTGAGGCTCATTTATAGCAAAATTGCCATATTTTGAGTGAGCACAGTCTTCACGAGATTCTCGAAACTCTCGAGGAGTTTGCCTTCTTAAGATATTATTGACCATTTTTTTAGTAACTTTCTAAGGACTGGCAGTTATGAAGTACTTTGTTTATATCCGTTTTCCTGAGAGAACGTAGTTAAAAAAAACTGTTCACCTATCGAATCATTCTTAAGTTTCAACTTTAAGATTTGTTGCGAAATAAGCGGTCGCAGATTGTCAAAAATTATAAAAAAATTAAGTCCCTAAACTTTTTCTTACACATCATTATAGCTTGTGGATGTGTGTTAGTCACTGAACTCCTCCTAAACGGCTGGACCGACTTTGATGAAATTCTTTTGTATGTGTTTGAGTGAGCCCATGTATGGTTTAGATTTACTAACAAATGTCTTTTAATGAACACTTGACCGATCAACTTTCTGAAAAGTCTACTCTCGCTATTCTAAGTTGGCGCATTATTTTTAAATTCTTCAAAAGTGCCAAATTTGAAAAAAAAAAAAAGTTACACCGGGTTTTATTTCGGCAAACATTTAAAAATTTTATTACTGCATTCGAAGCAAATTATTATTTATATTAATTTTTAGCACACGTGAAATTAGTTTAAACTTATTCAGACAAATGAACGTAAGGGATGTTATTTTCTCTGACAAATTGACAACAATTTAAGCAGACGTTTGGTATCAGTAAAATTTGTCTTTTTAATAGATTGTGATATGATAAGAGAGCCTGTTGTTGTTGCTGATTCTCGAAACAGTATTTCGGCAACAGATCTGTATTACTGTTTTCTATAAATCTGTAAAATAGAAAAAAGTATCAGGCTCTAAAATGCGATTGCAAAACAGCAAATGGTGACGTCTGAAAAGATAGATTGCATAACTGTTCGATATTTTAATTGTTGCCCCTTCTCATAAGAAGATAAGTCTATAATCAGAGTCGAAAGAGATTGAACATTGTAAAATTATTATAAGGACACTTCGGAGAAGATTGGAAGTATAAAGGCTAATATCGTTCAGATAAAGCCTCACCTCGCGAAAGAACATACAAACAAGCTATTATTCAATATATTTACAAATACATTGGTACTTATTGAAGGAAATACTTTTATTCCGACCAAAAGAACAGATTAATCACTTCTCAATTCAGCTTCTTCGATGGCAAAATATCTGTAACTGGGTACACAACATGCAATGGTATTGGCTCGATCGCAAGATGCTTTGAGAAAATAAAAAAATCACAATGGCAACTCTTTGTTGGAAAAAGTTTTATGCTTCAACAGTTTACCATCTATATAAACGGAGAGCTCCGATTCTCAATGCAGATAAGAATGTTTGGTACGTCCTTAAGTCCAAAATTCAAGGAAAAATCGGAAGATCGGCAAATGACACTTGGAGCCATTTCATAACGTCGTGGAATTTCTTTTACAAAGATTTATCTATTCAACGCTTAGATGACTCCAAGAGGTTATTATGGTTGTAGTAATAGTTAAAGTTGTTTTATAAAATTCAATTCAGGGGCGTTAACTATCAGAATTATATGTGGCCAAATAATTTTGCAGTGATTATTTCATTTAAGCTAATGTTCTCACAGCACAACGTTTGTCACGTCCGCTAGCCTACTATAAATTTTTAGTGACGTTATATTTCTTTTTGAAAGCAAGAGTCGTAGCTTAAACAGGACTCTTAAAGTTTACGTCAAATTGAACCTACAGTTTATGGGTTTATCCTACAGTCATTTATAACAGCTAAGCGTTTCGTCCTTATCTCGGAAGCCTTGAGTGTGGCAATGGATACATTCTATTCGCTCTTCACTGGATGCAGACTGTTTTAAACACATCTTGCCGAAAACATTAGGTTGTCCGGAAATTCATGACGAGATATTCAATCAGATTGCCTTATAATTTGATTTGCCCAGCTTAGGGTTCGGATTTATTGTGTTTTGCATATATTGCAGCAGGTTAAGGATGAGAATCTACAGGGTGTATTTCCGCCATAATGCAATAATTAAATCGAAAGCGAAGGTAAAAACGAGATGATGCCATGTCGTCAGTTCCGTGGGATTTTTATCAAGTATAACGCTTTAACCGATCCACAACCAAGCAATCAAATGAACCGATAGTGGAAGTGTTTATGAAAAAAGCGTACTTTTGTCTGTTGATCAAAAAAATGAAAGCGTTTTGAGAACCTTCAATTTAACAAACACCTTGTCGGTGCATGTGGGAAAAGCGCCCGCCTTTCAATTGGATCAGTTGTAAGGCCCCAAGTTTAAAAAACCTAAAATAAGTTTTGAACTGTAATCAAGCTTTTGAATCTACTTCAGTCACCAAACGATGAAAGTAATGACGCTTTCACTGAAGAAGTCGACCAACTTTAAAAACGATTTCCAACTCTATCAACGTATGTACATATGTCATTCTTGTGCTGTCAATAATTTGCAAAGGTGATGTCGTTGGCTTTACCAATAAGGCATAACACTTATAATAGAGTGCTGATGTCAATATTAAAAAATTACTGTGAATTAAACGAATGCAAACAAGTTTATATAAAACTCTGTGTCCTTATTCGGACTCAACCCATGGTGCAATCGAAATCAAATTACATCTTAGTTTTGAACCACTTCACATTCTTTCAATTTCTTGGAAAATGGAGAACGATCCAAAGCCAATTTTATTTTTTACGTAGAATGTATATACTCAATGAAAGGATGGTAAATTTTGAACTTGAAACAGAGAGTAAGCTGGCGATACGAGTATGCATCCATGATGGCTTTGTTTGAATCAGGCACACAAGTTTAATAATATCAGCCACTTTGAAGGTAGTCCAATCAAAAGCATGGAGTTGTGGTTGGTTTCACTGCTGATTTGGTGGAAGTTTTCTCCTCTCGAAATTAACCCAATTGGGAACCAGTAAATCATCTAGAGTAAAGACCTCCACATTACTCTGTTGAACTGCTGATCCATTTCGCAAGACAAGACAAGCTGTCGCGCCAGAAATTTTCATACTGACTTCGAATCAAGTTCTCATCACACTTTGCGCCAGCCATTCGAAAAGATAATCCGTGAAGGGATGACAATAATTTTTCATTTTCCAACAGTTTGATTATTTCCACTGTCCTGTCAACTCCATGCCGCTATCTGGATTCTCTGAGACTTGTTGCATTTCGAAAATGTCCAGCCAAAGCAAGAACCCTTTTTCTGAGGCTCAAAATTCTTCACTAAAATCGTTTGTTTGATTCCGACCATTCTCTCCAAAAGGTGTGGAACATCCTGCCCGGTAGTTTCAAGCTCTCGCTGGCTGGTGGCCCCCTTAGACAAAACGCATTCATTCAGCCATTCCGGAGAGCAAGTATCATCATAAACGATTGTACACTAGGTCTTGGCATGGCATGAGGACTGAGGCGTTAATATGACTGTAATGAAATATGCAAATTCCCTATGGCAAATTTCATGTAAGAGGATAAAAGTCTTTTAAGGATACACAGAGCGAAAGCGAGATTGAGTGTGAGTGTGAGAGTCGAAGCGAGTTAGCTTGAGTGGGATACTCATAAGTAACTCGGTAAGGTGGCGCTGGCTGGCAGGCAGGCAGGCAGGCAGTCAGCCTGGCTGGCAATGGAGCAACAAGAGGGTAATTTTTCTTGCATAGAGCTTCGGCTATAAAGGTATAAATAAATAAATGTTCAACGTTCCTGACAGTGGCAGCATTCGCCAAACGAGACTCTGTGCTCGTTCGTGAAAGAGGGTTCTTTTCATTCGTTTATTGCTCCAGGGCACACTTGGGCTTGGAATCGCAGAGTCGAGTCGGCCAGTGAGGCAGCCTGCAACGACATCACGGCCCTAGCCAGCGCAGAACATAAGTAGCATCATCATTTTGTGGGCTGATTCTGCTTGCTCGGTTAGTTGTTTACGTACAAGAGCAGTGTTGGTCACAAAGGTACACTTTGGTGGTATTATACGGTTAAAGCGTTATTTCTCTTCTTTTTTTTTTGTGTTTTCTTTCATCCATCTTCATCCTTTCTGGGGCTCTCTTGTCGTGTCATTCCTTTTGGGATACTAAGTGATGTTGTAGTAAAAGAATGGGAAGAGTGGACGAAAAATAAAAAAAAATATATTGCTCAGAGTATTTATCAAAGTGACTCACTTAAAGATGCCTTGAACCATTGCCAAAGGAGTGTGAACCAGGCGAAATGAGGACGAGCAACTCGTACTATATAGATATCCTTTGGTTGGAAAATTAAAAGCGTCCCAAACAGCAGAAAACTCCCCACACACAATGTATATTTATCTTCAGTGATATTAATTTAATTGCATTGTAAGAATGGCAAAGTGTTTTCTTTGTCAAGGATAAAGGACTTCCAATTTGGTTACCAACACCCAACCACCTCCCTCCATTTTAGATCATGCCTTTTTGTTTGCCGCCGCTGCCACCTCTTTGTCTGTGGCGCGCGAATTGCAAAAGCGCGTTCATGCTTAATTATCCTTTTTACTTTCTTTTATTTTTTTTTCGGGAGTGTGCGGTCGGGTGTTTGGTGTTGAAAGCACAAGATAGTGTTTGCAGCTACTTGAGCTGTTTGCTATCCACACAGAGCACGTAGCCGGTGTTGGGTTGGCGTTTTTAATTCGCGTGTGCGAAATTGCAAGGGATAAAAAGAATCACCCTATTTTAATTTTTTTTTTAAACTAGACGAGGTGTTAGCAACTGAATTGAAGTGAAGTGGTAGAAAGGCGAGGAAGGAAACTTTATATTTATATATATTTTGGGGAAGCAATAATTCTTTTCAGCACATTTGTAGTTGGTCCGTGGTGTTGCTGATGCTGCTTCTGATGCTGATGCTAATGGTGTGGGTCCTTTTTTGTGTGCTAGATGAATCCTTTTTCGGCGCGGAAAAATGTTAAGTGTCTGCAATAATTTTTCATTACATCCGGTTTACGTTTTTTTCTTTTTTTTTCCGTTGGTATGCTTCCTTTTGATGGTAATTTCTGGCAAACACGACTGAAGCGAGTGAGTAAATTTTATGGGGAAGCAGCTTATGCTTTGTATGGCAAAGTTGTTAGAGGGCAATCGTAATGAGTAATGTGACAGGTTGCTGCACTTTAGGGGGCTAAACAGCTTATTCGGGGAAATGTTTTATCTCGTTGAAGATGTCGTGGGGTTGCTTTGAGGTATTTTATTGAGATACTTCTTGACCTACGACCAGATGTTTGGACTTGGTACTTGCTGTAGTAATTTATGGACTGAATGTTCTTGAGTAACTAGAATGAAATTAAAATTTAAGTTGTTTCTTTAGCAAAAATCATCATCACCAAAGAGCTTAGCTTTGAGCATAGGCTCGGTGTGCATCCAAACAATATAATTCGTGCTCAAAAGTGATGTTTGAGGTCGATTTATTTAGATAGGGGATTTTTCAATAGGAGAACCAAGTTCTTTATTACACAAGGGCCCATCAGGCTATGAAAAAGTAGTTTATAAAGGGTCCGCCAAATAACTTTTTTTTTTTGAAAATTCTATAAAAAAAATACTGCTGAATATTTTCTCAAATTTCTTTTTTTATTTGAAAGTATAATCCTTCCTGTAATAATGGAAAATAATTTCATTCAAACGGCTGCCTCGGCTGGCCATGCAGTAGTCTACACGAACGGTCCAATTTTAAGCACATAATCGATTGTGTGCAGCTGTATTTCACTAATGGCTTCACGAATATTGTTCTTTAAAGCGTCAATTGTCTCTGGCTTGTCGGCGTAACACTTATCTTTGAGGGCACCCCACAAATAATAGTCCAACGGTGTCAAATCGCAGCTCCGAAATGGCCAAACGACATCAGCTCAGCGGCTGATTATGCGATCTTCAATAACAGGGCGCAAAAAATCGAGTGTAGCTTCGGCTGTGTGGCACGTAGCGCCGTCCTGTTGAAACCAAATGTTGGCAATATCCTCCTCTTCAATTTTTGTGAGCAAAAATTCGTTCAACATGGCCCGATAACGATCGCCATTGACTGTTACGGCCACTTCTTGCTCGTTTTCGAAGAAAAATGGCTCAATTATGCCTATGAACCAAAATCCGCACCAAACAGTGACTCGTTTTGGGTGCAGTGCAATTTTGCTTACATACCCGCCGAGATCAAAAAGGACTTCATCTGAAAAGATTATTGTTTTGGCAAAATCGGCATCTTCTGTAAGTCGATCGCAGGCCCACTTAGCGAAGCGAAAACGCATTGGATGGTCAGTTGGCTTCAACTCCTGAACCAATTGTACTTTGTATGGCATCATACCAAGGTTTTCAAAATTCGTGTTAATGATGTCTCCAAAATGTTCAATTGTTAAGAACGACGGTGAATTGATGTTGATGGCGCTTCACGCACACTTTTTGCCACAGGAGCAACATTCTCGGGTATACGCACTATTTTTGGCTTTTCACGATTTGGTTTATCGATGAGGATGCCAGTTTTTTTTCACTTTTTTCACAAGATAACGAACATACGCACACATTCGCACACATTCTGCATCATTACAATGATTTTCAAAGTAATGTCGCAATATTTCCCAGCGTTGTTCAAGCGTATACACAACCATATTCGTTCAGCGGAAGGATAAAACTAATTATCTGTCAAATCAGACATGAGGTAAGTGTTGCCATTCACGAAATAAGCACTAGTTGAAAAAAAAAAACGTTAGATGGCGGACTCTTTATGTGCAAAGGCTCTTGACAGCCAGTTGGTAGCTGGCTTTATATTTTTACTATAGACCTCAATTTTATTCATGGCACTGACTGCTTGGTTTTGACTTCAAAAATTGGTTTACTGAAAATTTTTGTTTTTTTTAAAGGTTTCGTGCCGAAAGAATGTCAACCTTCTTCGATGATCATCCATCCGTCTGTCAAAGGGCTTTATCTTCTGTCACTCTGACCGCTATTACAACAAATTGTAAAAATATGAACTCTAATATAAAGGTCCCCATACAAAAACGTGTTTTTGAAAGTCAATTTAACGCCTACAAGTTAGATATAAAAATAGTTATACTTTACGCAAAGAAATCTATCATACACCATCGCTTTTGCTTTTTAAATATTACGTCAAACTTTCAGGCGCAACAAATGCCTTCCAGACGAATATTCCCAACAAAGCATTTTACGTTGGGTGGTACGAAACCTTTCGTGTGCATGTTTGACTCCAATCCCAATCTTTTGTATGCTAACTTTTCGTTAAGAAAGTTCGCACCTTCCAATTTAATGATAACTGTCATCCACCTTTGTTATTTCTAAGAGGCGAAGCTTTGAGAATCGAATGTTTTCACATATACGGTTTGCCCGCTCAACCTAGGTTAAAGCAAGCTTCGAGTAGGGTGAGTGATGATGTCCACCCGAACCCTGTGCAAATTCTTGCAGTCGTCGATATCGGAAACCACTCAGATGTGCCAGCTAGTTCATGAGCTACAATAGTTTTAAGCTATGCATTAGCGAATGAAGCCACTTTGGGATGAAACTGCAACAAGTTTTCACCTCGACGAATGATCTTTTATTCGACTTCATCATTACAACATTGAAGAGTATGCTGTGCACTGTTTACTACCTGCGGAGCATAAGACCAATATCACAGTATCCAGTAATAAGTTCAGCGATCACGCAAATGGACATTGAACTTTGGCCAAAGACTTCTTTGTTCTTTTTTTAACGATCTCCATACTGAGTATTTTCAAAGCATTTAAATATGGTAATCACTTATTGGAGTTATCATAAAGATGTTTATTATTCTGCATTGGAAGTTGTTCAAAAGTTTTGTAAATTAGAAAATGAAATAAATATCTAGTTACGCTGACGTAGATAGACACATTTACGTTGGTGGTCACGATTTTGTGAACTACCGACCGCCTCATTATGCCTCTGTACTTCTGACTCCTGACTTTCGAATGAGTTTTCTAAAATTTTTCTCAAGGTTCAGTGTCTGATCGACACGGTTCTTAATGGCATGGGTGATTTTATATAATTTATATTTTACATAAAAAACAACAGAAAAAAAATATTTTATTATTATTATAAAATTTTGCAACAAAATAAATAAAATTGTAAATTGAATTAGTAACTTTTTAATAGATAATCTCATGCAAATGTCCACTGAGCACGTCCACGTTTCAAGTTGTTCATACGGAGAGTCCAATTTTGCGTACATTTTTTGAGGAAATTGGATGGTATCTCGCCGACGACAATTAAATGTTTTCTTCCAAAGCATAATCACAACTATCTTACTGGCATAAATGAGTGTTTTGACATGTCCCAATCAAAAATAGTCCATTGGCGTCAAATCGAACGTGCTTGAACCATTTGTAAGCCAGGTACAGCTCGTGTGTCTTAAGAAAAAAAATTTTTCCGGATGCATCTTAAACTCTAGAGCAGTTTTACTTATAAACATGCCCATTCAACCAGAACTGAATTTCTAAACTTCATTGAAAGATTATATTTTCATAAAAAGCGGATCTTCCACCAGCTCGCTGAAAGTTTGACACTGTGGCAGTTGTTTTGGCTTTATTTCACGCACAAGCTGTTTCTAGTAAGGTTTAAGAGGAGGATCCTTGTGGGAAATTTTCCTCGTGGTCGAGTTACACAATCGTAATTGCTGGGAACACAAAAAATGGGCAAATCCGGATCTTCATTAACACAGTCGCATACAGCAGCAATATTTCACTCTATACGCATAAAACGTATACGGATATGTGGCTTGACTTTCAACAGCGTGAAATTGGTGCCGCATTTGGTCGTTATGGGCTGAATATCCTGCTCGATAATGGCCGAAGTGCTCGAAAAACATTTTTTAAAGATCACTAATTAAAAAGAAATGCATGATAAAACGTCAACGCTAATTGACACGTCACTTATATCGTGCGAGCTGCCAAAAATACAAAAGGGAGAAGGTTAGGACAAGCTAAGAAAATAATCGCATGGGGGGTTCTATCAAATTTCCTGAAAAATTGACTTCAATTTGAACATTTTTTTTTTAAATCAACAAAAGAACAAATATTTATGTTGTTTAGCTATTCCTCGCGTCCTTTAATAGCATATTTGACTCAAGTTGTTAAAGTAAACGATTTTTGAGAATTACATCTAACAAACAAAAATTAGAAAAAGTAATAATTTTATTGCCCACAAATTTAATTGAAAAAAAAAACATTGTATTCCAAACTTGAACAAACTTGGTGGCCAAAGGTTTTTTTTCCCAGGGAAACACTTCCACGTGTTTGTATTTAACAGTCAATTATTAATGAGCGGAATACTTTTTTTTGTAATTAATAAATTTGGATTAACTTAATAAACTGGATTTACTAAATTCTACTTCTACTACTTTTGGAGCAACATTCAATTTGACCTATCACTGAACCATCTTTCAAGAAATAACACTCAAAAACTTACTTGTCAAACAGATGCTCCCTGCACCTTTGGATTCAATTGTTTCCAGAGTAAGTGCTTCGTTCTCTATTTCTGTGGTCCAGTAGGCTGTAGAGTTATGACGCCACTTTCAACCAACTCTCAACCAAATGGGATCCCTATACGCATTTGCTGGCACAATTCTTCTATGCATGGTAACTTTCATGCTAAAATTGTTATGGTGAGAGAATTTTTCGCATATTACTCTCGCCCATCCACTGGCAAAACAAAATTCTTAAACAATTGTTCATTATGATTGAAGCTGATGCCCGACTCAATATTTGACAAATGAAATCCAAATTACATATTTCCATCCCGAATCAATTGTGACAGCTACAAATCCATAAATCCAAGCGCTGTCTTCCTTTAATCCGATATCCAAATCCTTCCAATTATCTGGCATTTTTTTCTCCCCCATTTAAATAAAGTCCTCCTTTTTTTCCTTCCAAAAGTTCAACCAAACTCAAATTCACTTGGCATACAATTCACCCAGAATCTTTTGTTGGAAAACTTCCTTGCTTGCCAGCAACGACAACGAAATAAAAAAAAAATCCCTAAAAAGAAAAGGACTCTCCTCTGCGTATAGTGAATTTTTAAAAAGTCATTTTAAATCAATTTACTGTCACTCTTCATAAAAAAAAAACACAAGAAAATCATTCAAAGTGGGAAAAAAATTGTAAAATATCTCAAACTTTTCATACATCTTGCCGAAAGGATATTCGTCCGGGTTCAGGACCAAGAAGACAGGCAAAGCAACCGACGAATGTACATAAGTATATAGTCAAATCAAAATTGCTCATAAAAGTTTTTCATGTTATTGTTGTTGTTACAATTATTATTACTAAAAAGGACACCAACAGGAGACTGGCAGTCATACATCTTCCTTTCAAAAAAAGCCAACTCGTAATTCTGTCATCCTAGATGCCGCCACAAAAGGAATAAAAGAAATATGTATGAAACTACTTTGCAAATAGCATTTCCACGTTCATTTCATCGACCGACACCGCTTTACCTTGTCTCCATCGTCCTGGGGGTCCCTTTACGGTCAGCGTACACAAAAACCACCTAACGCGAATAATAGGCATGGAATAAAACTGTCGACTTTTTTGCCGCCTCGTGTCTCATGTCCTTTGCAACCAAAGGAAGTTGTTGCAATCAAAAACAAAATAAAAGTGTTCTTCACTTTGGCCGTACTTTTTTGTCCCCATCTTCAGGTTGACTGAGTATGAACTAAAAAAGCGATGCGCGCAAAGAAATGAAAAACAAAAACCAAATAACGGCCAAGGATAACGTTTTTTTCCAAAGGGCTCCTCGCTGAATGCTGGTAAAATGGAAGTAAAAGTCCCATTGTAATCGTATGCTGTCGCTGGGTCCTTTTGCTTTGTGACTTTTTTGCAAAATTTGTCTTTGAATTTCAGATGAGTTTTGCTTTTTCGGCGACAGTTTTTACTGGTCCCCGATTTTGGGAAAAATACTTATGTATATGCAGGCCAGATCCACATTTTATGAGTCATGTTTTATTACTGCGAGGCGCAGCGAGTGCATTCCTCTTGTTCTTTCAACTAGGCTACGCATTCAGTCTTCCAATGGACAAACAAATGCATTTGGATAGTACCAATAGCATGTGTATTAGCTGCACATTATGTTGGGTGTGGTTCAACCATGACCAACCGTAGACAAGCTTATTTATGGACCTTTTTAACACACCCAATAGTACACCTTTTGCTGCATCAAGACTGCCACATAAACACTCTCCCCAAGAGTCCTATTTTTTTTTCTTACTAAATAGAACTAGAAAGAATGTATTATGCATATCCTTGCTTTTATCCATGAATCACTTGGGACAATTTGCACGAAAGGAAACAACATGAGAACAGGAAAAAAATCTGACAGATAAAATGAGATTTTCGGATGAAAAATGTCGGTTAGAAAAATTCGCTTGGATTGCCCCAAGTGAATGGATGTTGTAAAGAATTATAAAATGTGTCGGGATGAGAGAGAGACTCCTGCAAGTCCTGAAATGCCTTTGTTTGAAAAGCAGTTGGAAGTTTGTTTTTTTTTTTTTACTGTAAAAGTTTATATACAGGACGAAGGCAAGACACATGGATCAAGCAGACTGTAAATTGTAATCGTCCTCTGCTCTATGCCCAAAAACTTGGTTATTATTTTTTTTCAGTGAACTTCATACTTAGTGTCTCCTAAACAGTCGATTATTCCTTACAATCATTTGCATGATTTTTTTAATTTTTTTTTTTTCTGTGCGATATTGCTCCGGAAATCAAATGGTTGGTATATTCAACAAAAAAGGTGGCCAACTTACCGCCTAACAGTAGGCAATAGGATTCATGCAGCAACGTAACAACTTTTAAAAGTATGTAATTATTTCGTCCATCCAATGTACACGTTGAATGAAGATGTGTGTTTTGATTACGCATTTAAGGCACACAAGAATCGCATGATAAACTTGTGTTTCCTTTTTTATTTTGAAGAAAATACCATTATTATCAATATCTTTAGTTGCAACACGCGTTAGTTTGAGGCTCATGAACGAAGGCCGAACGAATTTTCACTCGGTTTGAGAAAAATTCGTCGCATGAATTTGCCAAGAAAAAAGTCAGAATCATAGATTCCCAAATTTCAACAGAAAGTCTGCATCAAACAATCTTTTGATGTTGTGATCGTTTTAAATCTCTATCTGTTTAAACTTTTTAATGTCCTATTTGAGAGGTCTTCTTATTGAAATTGCAAGTAAACCGAAGTCGAGCGTTTATTTTATTAGGCATAGTCTTGCATATTTGTGAGCGATGCTATGAGAAATATAAAATTAGAGAAATATAGTGTTGCATAGGTGCGAAACCCTTCATACGAGTGTCAACTCCCACTTCGCAACTTTTTTTTGTTTGTATCCTTAATCAACCAGATCTTTCATTCAACTGGAAGACACAGAGACTTGACGCTTGATGGCAAGTTCCTTTTGTGACAAACGCATCGAGCCTTATCGCTTTATAAAACTCTGCTATAGGCTTCTTGGCCTACATCAAATTTTTCTGATTTTTTTTTCTGGCCACAGCTAACCAGCTTACCAGGCCATCGCTCCCCGGAAGATCTGAGCCTAAGCTAGAGCTTCGTTCCGCCCTTCGCGGTCTCTGGCTCGCTCGTTGCGCGACATAATCGAATCAGTTTTCCTGGGATCCCAAACTCGGCCATCGTTTTGCACATCGTTAAATGCGATGGACGCTGTCATATGCGCGTTTAAAGGTGATGATGGGTTACGAGTATCGGCTTGAAGTTCGAAGGTGTTTTCTATTTTTTGACGCAGTGTTAAAAATTTGGTCTTTTGCCAGACAGGAGCCATCCTCGTAATGTCCAAATTGAATTTTGCTAAAGGCTTTAGATAGGGATAGTTACTTTTTGCAGGTGAAACGGATTGAGGATTTCAGACATGAGTTCATTCTAGCACCGACTTTTTCTACAGGTTATGGGGAAACTACTTTCTCGATCGGAGTTAGATTAGCGCGACTATCATAATATCTTAATTTGCGACATGCGTTATGTTTGAGGCTCATAAACGAAGTCCGAACGAATTTTCAAACGGGTTTAAAATAAATTCGTCGCATGAATTTGCCAAAAAAAAAGTCAGAATCATAGATTCCTACCTTTCAACAGAAAGTTTGCATCAAACAATCTTTTGATGTTGTGATCGTTTTAAATCTTTTTCTGTTTAAACTTTTTAATGTCCTATTTGAGAGCTCTTGTTATTCTTGGAATTGCAAGTAAACCGATGTCGGGCTTGGTCTTGCATATTTGTGGGCAATACTATGAGAAATTTAAAATTAGAAAAATATAGTGTTGCGAAACCCTTCTTCCGACTGTCAACTCCCACTTCGCTACTTTTTTTTTTTGTATCCTTAATCATGCCAAACACAACCAGATCTTTCATTCAACTGGAAGACACATAGACTTTACGCTTGATGGCAAGTTCCTTTTGTGACAAACACATCGAGCCTTATCGCTTTATAAAACTCTGGTATAATCTTCTTCCGGCTCGTCTTTGGGCTTCTTGGCCTACATAAATTATTTTTGTTTTTTTTTTGTTTGGCCACAGCTAACAGCTTACTTGCTTGCTAGGCCAGTGATCCCTGGAAGATCTGAGGCTAAGCTATAGCCACTCTCCGTCCTTCTTGGACTCGGCCTCGCAGCTGCCAGTTTGTTAAACCAAGCTGCTTAACATCTTTCAAATGGATGCACGTTTTTGCCTGAGCCTAGTGGCTAGATTTGAAGACAATCTAAGCTCTGAGTTTTGCCATCCGAACAGCATCCAAATCTTTGTACGGCTCGTTTGTCGAGTTGATATTTGCCTGGAGATACTGGTTGATCCTGTCAATTTTGCTGATTTTTCCCAGCTGATGTTCATTGGTACGATTGCTTTTCGACTTTTTTTTATCCTTCTTCGTGCTTTTCGCTAATCGCCGTAAAAGCTTCAATGACGACACGTTGGTGGCGAGCGATGATGTCTTTGTCTACCGTCTGCGTATTATCAGCTCAAATATTAGGTCCAAAAGTAGCTAGGACGTGACGATTTTTTCGTAATCCATTGTGACAGGGAATCCCTTTTTTGTCCACTTGTACAACCCATATCGCCTAAAGGGGTCTATTGTATCGAATGGTATGAGTTAACCCAAAATACGTACAACTTCCCTTATGAAAGATAGTATGTCATTTGTATTGGATCTCCTTAGTTCCACTGAAGTGAGTATCTCCCTGTGGAATATGCGCTAATCATCCCATTCGCTAATCATCGTTGTACAGAATATTGTCACTCTCAGCGATTGATCTGAGTATACTAGGGTTGCCTGACTTGTATTAAAAATGTAGCTGCAATTGGATGGCGTTTTTGAGAGCTTTCTTCCTTATGAAGATGGGCAATGGAGTCAGCGCTACTATAGCTTCTAGATGCGTTGTGTGGTAGATGCGCTTGGCATCTGTTATTCCAAGACATCCAACTCTGTTGGTCTCACCATCTTTGTGTACAACCAACGTATAATATTGGGAGAGAGACCCCAAGTCCTGCACCTGAAACAAGTGCAACTTCTATCTTTATGACAAGATAATGAAGTGTTCTTGTGGTATATTGACCTTTTCTATATGCAAACTGGTTTGAAATTAGTGGGCTAGACAAATCTTACCGGTCTCTAATGTGAACATCAATAAGTCTCTCCATCGTCTTGACTACAAATGATGCGAGACTTATGGGTCTGTACGATTTGGGCAGCTCACTGTATTCACTGTCATTCACAATACATTAACCTATCTCCAGGTGATTGGTATGTATCTCCAGTTATAGCTAATTCTAAATAAAGTTGTCCATGCCGGATGAAGTCAATTGATTTCAGGAGTAATGCTGGGAGAAAGACCATCACCACCGGGATCTGAATTCTTAACACTTAACATTTTTTTACAGTGGCTTTGAGGACACAGCTGTCATGGTAGGAGAGTTGATGACAAATGATGTCAAACCTGATGTGTTGATGGTCTGACAAGCATTGTTCATCCGACACATGCCTTAATAAAATTAGAAAAAATGGACTAGTAAGTGTGGAGTAGCAGAATCCTTATGAAAAGGCTTAGCCATTTGTACATCAAAGTTTTCTAACCTGTTGACAACTATTGCCGTTTTGATTCGTAGATCATTGGCATTTCGTAGGCAGTAAAGTTGTGCTTCATTTGGTTTTAGACCTCTTGCGTGAAAAATGCTGGTGCATTTCCGTTTTTCATTTTAAAAACTGCAAGAAGGGCATTTGGCTCTAGTCTTTGTCTTATGCTTACGGGTGTCATCCTATTGTATTTCAATATACTCCTTGAAGCTTTTGCAGTCGATCGAACTGTCTCTGGTTGCAGCATGAATAGAGAATCGTTGATCCATATTCGAAATGAGGCTTTATTTGAAAATACCAATTTTCTTCCCAATTTTTTTGCAGATGTACTCCACATGTTCTTCCAGTTTTAGTTCTCTGTCTATAATCATACCTAAGCTGACGTTTTCGATAACTTTGCCATTTATTACAATAGTTATGTCGGAGTCTATGTTTATATCCATTAGTTTAATTTTATGTTTACAGAATTCAACAACGTTCGGTCATTTATAAACAGTATAAATAGGAGAGCTCCTAATATGGACCCTTGCGGTTCTCCTTGCTCCACTTCAAGAAATTCGGATGTGCTACTGTTTATTTCCATCCTTTGTGTTCTGATCGTTAGGAGTGACTTGAACAAATTTAGCTCCTTTCCTTGAATGCCATATTTCTACTTTTTAAAAGAAGTGTTTCCTCATCTATCGATTCAAATGTTCTTTTTAAATCCGGAAACAATGCCCAAATTTTTTTTCTTTTTCCTCCCTCCTTCCATTCGTTAATTATTTGGTTTATTGCTGTTTCACATGAGTATTTTTTTCTAAAGCGGAGTCAAGTCAAACCTCTTCACGAATCGCATTTATGATGGTAGGGTTGAAGCCTATGTTAGCTACCGAGTGATAAAAAATCATCCGAAATTTTTGTCATGTGAAATTTTATATCCAACCTCAATTGTTCGTCTGAAGAAGAAACAAACCGTGAGTTTGTTGTATTTTCAAAGAAATTTCGAAGAACAGGGTCGCAATTATTTCATTGTCGAACCGAATTTCATCAATTCACCGACTGGTGTTGTTTTAATGAAACAAATAAATTCCATTTAATATGGAAAGCAATGCAAATTGCTTCTGGTTGTCTTTGGGATCGCAAGTCTCTGAGTAAATCTTTGATGGAACTTGTCGAAAACGAATCTTCTTGCAACATCTTGTAGATCCTGTGTTCGGAATACAACCGTCAAACGAATGCCGATTTATTGATCAAACTTCACACCCCTCTGATTTCAATTCTCATTCTGAATCTGTTTTGAGAAAACTGAGGCGCAATATAACGTCAGGAAATTAAGAAAAGTCAAATCCTTACTCATGCATCCCAAAGGTCACTCATGAAAGTTAAGTGTTTTCTTAAAATCACTCCTGGTTGTGCCGCAGTCAGATCTAAATAACCAAGAGTTGCGCACACATCCATGCAAAACTTTCTCACCATCTTGATACAAAATAAGAAGAAACAAAACTCCAATACATGTATTTTAATTTGCTCACATAAAACTGTACTTAAGCACAAAACGAGTATTTAGGTGCACGGTTATTTTTGTTTAACAACTCTCATGGTGTCTGGAAGCATCTTTCTGCCACATACTCGGCCATAACTTAATATAAACACAAGACAGACACTTTCTACCACCCTCCTCGGTTTTATCTTTTAAAACAAAAGCAAAAGCAACAAAATAAAAAGGCAGGACCATAGAATATAAAAAAGAATACCAGGAGGCAAACGATAAAATCACATGACTTTCCACATATGCCCTCAAGGATGCAACACACGAAGGTAACGACTTCTTAAGAGAACAAGTGTACTGCAAAAACGCACCATGCAACAACAAAATAAAACTATACAGACTCACGTGCTCATAAGCAATGGATGTCGGGGGGACAGCACACATAAGCGAACGAGGACTAAGAGAAAGCAAGAGCGTTAACTTTCTTAAGTGAGTTGTATCGTAAAGTAAATTAAAATAAAATGAACTAGGACACACCTTAATATCCTTAGAAGCGCAAGTAAAAATTCGAAGAACAAAAAACCAAACGATGCTGAAAAATTTTGCCTTCAGCACACACAAAAAAAAAGACGTATAGAAATACATACGAGTACGCTTGTAGATACGTATGCATGTGAAAGTTCGATGTGAAAGAAGACGGAATAAAAAAAAAACTGAAGGAAAAGCAAATGAAGAAGTCGGTAACTCTTTATTTGATATAAAATATGCTGAAACAGGAAACTGAGCAGTGTTTTGTTTTTTTCTCATCGTCCTTATTTTCAATTTTCTTTTTTTTTTCTTTTTCTGCACATTCGTCCCTTTTTTGCTTGCTTGAAATTCTATAGAACAACATCCGTTTGCTCATTATGTGAGCATGTGTTTAAGAGAGTGTGAACTTTCTTAAAGGTGGGCGCAAAAAAAGACGGCTCTAAAATGAACAGCAACAAAAAAAAAACACAAGGAAAAGTTCTTCGCCTCCATCGCCATCTTCTACCACATCGTCGTGTTCATCTTTCGGAGATCGCATGCACAGAGGAATAACGACAACGCCGTCGCCGTGGCCGTCGCCATTGCCGTGGGTGAAAAAAAAGAAAAAAAAAATAAGGGTATAAGGTTACCCATCCCAGCTCTCCCATTCCGATTTGTTCTGTGTTTTCATGGTACGGCATCTAGCGGAAAATTAATTTTCCCTACGTACTTTATTACAGCTATCCCAGTTAGGCCCTTCGTCTCGTCTCGATTCATTGCGTATGAAAAGTTGTGCCGCTTGAAGAGTAGAATTTACAAATTACTTGTCCGTTTGATGGACTTTGACGTTTGGTACACCTGGAGCTCTATTCTAAAGGTCAAGGGAGAGGTCAATATATCTAAAAAATAGAAAGATGAACCAAGGTGTACATGACAATGACATCGGGTCTTACGTCACTTTGGGGAACCGACAGGGACTTTTTCTAGGCTACCTGATAAACAAAAATCGAGTTCTTTTGAGGGAAAAAATCCCAATCGGGCAATCGGACTCGGCCACAATTAGAGAATGAAAAATTAAGATTTGAACTCCCGCAGCCGCAGGTTCGTTAAGCTGTCTCCGAATTCCCACTCAATATAGATCAACCTATTGTGAACACCAGGAGTACTCAAAGCCATAGAGGTAAAAAGGCAATCCTAAATAAGGTGTCACAGTTATAAGAGCTAAGGGCTTTCCCGACAAACAGAGTCCTAAAGTCACAGGGATATCACCTGATCTCCGAACAGAAGAACAGACTGATCACATCATGATCAGTAGAAATTCAATAAGCTCGGTGCAGATGTCGCAAGCGGCCATCTTATCCTCGTAGGCACCGTTCCCCTTAAGACATCAGCCCTCAATAACAAAAATAAAATTCGAGGAAAGAGTGGATCTCCAGACAACCTTACTTAAGTAAGAACAAATGCCGTCAAGACCCGCAACGCTAGGCTCGAAGCGAATTGATCAAACATAGAGCGCGATGAGATAAAAGACCATGGACTGAAGGAATTGCAAAAGTTGCATAAGCAGCTTGTGAAACACACCGCAGCAGGGAATAATAAAAGGGTATGAAGCGACTGACTAATCGAAGTATAACGTCTGGAAAACCAATATGAAATGGGCACTTTCCCACTGAACAAAGTGCAGAATCTCATGCTCTTAAACATGTTAAGATGTTGTCATGAACCAAGCCCACAATCATCAAAGGGGCATAACATGGGGTAAGTATGGTTCGCTGAATGACTCTGACTATGCATCAAAAGTAAGACTCTCTATAAATATAGGAAAAAAAAACAAAAAACTAAAAATTTGCGTATCAACGCAAATAACCTTCACAAGCTTCAAGTGAATAATTCCCCTTGGAAGACTTCCATTCGTTTATTACCTTGGTTGATTTATTTCAAGCTGTAGAGGTTGTGAAATCGATATCGAGAACCGAATTAAATGAGTTAAGCAAGCATTCGGACAACCCAAGAAAATGTGGAACAAATCTTCCTATCCATGAGGAACAACAATCTGAGTTTTAAACTCGAATCTGTCTGTCTGTCCTACGCCTTTAGCTACGAGACATGGAATGCAGCTCTATGTCTATTGAAATGCATCGAATCTTTCGTTAACAATGTTTAAGACGAAATCTTAATATACACTGGCCGGAAACACAAAAGACAGGTCATCGAGTGGAACCCTCAAATTAGTCGTAGAAGAGAGCGCCAAGCACAAACCTGCAGAAGACAGTTTGACAAAGACCTGGAACATAGTGTGATGAATTTCAGTGAAGTCTACAGATTGTCGTTTATTGTAGTCTTATGGAGTGCGATGAATCCATATTTGTTCAAGTCGTAAAGTAAGACTTTAAACTTACTTCTGTTTAAGTAATGATAACTCTTTCGGCGTATTCCAAGACCGTGCTGTAAGAGGCTTGTGAGGCATAACACGGTCAGCATATTGCAAACGTTATCTTCAAAAAATTAGGAATAAAATACTGCAAATCAAGTGAATTGAAAAAATCGATATTATGTTCTCCGTCCCTATCGAAAACAAGAAACACCTGAGTTTCGAACCACGATACAATCTTTCAATCCGCCTATTCTTCCGCTCGCTGCAAATAAAAAAATACTTCTAACGCTAAACTGAAGAATATTTTTTTTTATCGAGGCTGGCCCATTAGACTACTGCAAGATTATTCACTCATTCACTCATATTCACTCATTTATTCAGCGATAACGAACTGTGACGACACTAACAAGTAAGAAAAGTAAAACTGCAATGGAATTCAACATCGGAAAGGATCAGTTTTGCTTCAGAAAAATGTCTTATGCGACTGTTTTCAAGAGAACCCTATACACCAGTAGAATTTCTTATTCTTAATTTGCCCCTTGTTATCTTAAAAGTGTTACCCAAAAATTAAGAACCGATATTTTTATTAACGAGCGCTCCAACGAGATTTTGTTCCTGCGTGCGACAGAACTTTTTTTATCGAGAAGCCCTTTTTTTGACTAAGCTTTATGCACGTGCATTACGAGTAGTCTTAATAGTGGTAGAATACCTTGTCGTTGTTGGCAGCAGTTCGAACAAACCCTTTTCCAGCGTAAACACGTTCCGAATCAATTATAATCCGAGTGCTAGAAAAAGAAGTCAGAAAGTAGAAGACTGTCATCGGACTGCCTACGTCCTGATGTTTGTGTTTCCATTTTATAGATTTGGAATGTCAAACTGAGTGGTATTAAATTTGACAACCCTATGAAGTGATATCCGATAAGGCCATGCGCCTTCATCGTCTTCGAATCACATGACTTAATGACTCATTCCTCACATTCACTTCTCTAATTATTGTTTGAAATTATTCTTCCATAGAAAACACACTATGGAACACTTTGTTGAACTTTTGATTGCTTTTTTCGACTTTTGTCCTTTTCAATCTACCATAATATATGCGTAATGTCCTTTCCAAAGGCCTTTAAATGCATACTCCTCAATCAAATACGAACAAATAAAAAAAATACCTAACCAGATTCTATTAAGATCCCGTAGCCTATATTCAAACTTTCGAATTTATAATTCAATACTCAATTTTCTATTCACCCCTCCCCCAAATTCAGCTTAATAATTTGTTTTCCCGCCTTCGTTCCACCCACGAAGCCCAAATAAAGAGAACACCACACTCCTACTTAGACACCCTAGCTTGTAGCATACCGCACTTAGATTACAGGACAATGCCCGTTGATGAAGGTTTTGACATCACGATCCCCACCAATCGAAAGCACAGTAACCGATGTGAACTCGACAGCTCCGCTCCCTACGCAGAATAAAAGGAACACATAAAAAAAAAAATATCAAGCTGGCGAGATTTCCCATTCTGCGTTTATAAACTTTTTCATTTAGGAAAACTTCTGCAGCATCCCGTTTCCCTTTATCATGTCAAAAGAAAAAGCAATACAAGCACGCAAAACTAAACAGAAAAATCAAGCGAGAAAATTTCAATATGGAAGTTTTCGACTTAATTTTTTTTTTGCCCCAAACATAGTCCCCCGTCGAATACAATACACGAGTAAAATAAAATAAAATGGGCAAAATACTGGTGAATAAATTGGATGTAATAAATTTTTATTATTTGTCCGAACTTGAGGACATGTGGAATGTAAGGCTCTAGGAATAAGGGAAGTGGAGGTTAACAAATAAATGCATATACTTATTCACACTAATTTTATTAGTGACACGATGACCTCTTGTGACAGGATCAGGATCTAATGAGGAATGCTGGATGACGCAGTTGGCTCAGTGTCTGTCTCAGGCTCGAAACTTTGAGTAAGTCTTTAAATTATATCTAGCTTTCGAAAGTCGATCAGCCATCATTTGCAAATGAAATCAAATTAAAGTTACCATCGAAATGGGTTGCTGTAGTGACTTATTCATGCTGGAGTTCCAGGTTCGTTTGTGTAGAGCAATATTCCAAGACACAACTTTCGTATAAAATACTGAGAATTAAACGAATGCAAATAAGTGGATGTAAACTTTTCTGCACCAATTCGGACTTCAACCATAGAGCAATTGAAACCAAACTATATCTGAGTTTCAAACCACTACATTATCTCTTCATTCTTCTCCTTATCCTTCTGTGCAAAATTATTTCAATAGTGTTGAAAATAACAGCACACAGTAAAATATTGTTATTTTGATATTATTAATTCTAGTTACTTAATTTATTTTATGAGAAAAATATTTTGATAAAAATGTTCAAGTCCATTGAAAATCTGTAAAAAAAGTTTTATTCACTAAGTTTCAAAATATATAAGAGAATTATAAACAATTATAATTTCAACAGGATGTTGTCGATATGGCGAATTTTTTGGGCATTTGAACAGCTCCTCGCGAGGACACTGCTTGAAATACTCTGACTTTGTATAGCATCGAGTTGTAAAAATTATTAAAGTGAAATGTAAGATTCGTTCCTTCCCGATTTTCAATCTCTTCATCATCTTTTTTTTGAATTGATAATGATTCAAGCAATTCTAATTCTTTCTCCGTTAGGTGTTGATAGTTCTTGTTGGGAATATCCTCTTCCTGGATATTACCAGAGCGGAGCTAATCAAGACATAATTTCAAATAGCGATATTAGGTTTCTCCCGACTAGATTTTTATGAATGATTCCTCCGAAATTTTTTCCAATCCTTGCTCCTGAAAGTCCAACCCCCGCGATTTGCGAAAAATGTAAGACGCACACACAAATGGTGAAGCTGGCCTTGGCCCTCAACCAAGCTGTTGTGCCATCAATTTATTTATTTTTTTTTTTGCTACTGGGGTTCTCTGTCAATTGCACAATGGGTCGTTAAGCATGCGCTTTAACCTCAGGTCCATGAGCAAAATATTACATGGGCTACATTTATGTCAACAAAATATCAGGCTGTATTTCAAAGCTTACAGCTGTGTGAGTTCCACCTCATATTTGGTTATGTTTGCAGAAGTTTCTGTATTTTTGTAGAAACTTCTGATTGTATTCCTGTCTTACGAATACCAAGAAATCAAGCTGCAGCGATCTATGAATTACATTTTAATCCGAGCTCTATTTTCTGCAGCAATTAGTCTGTCCATCCAGGCATTTTCGAAGAGGCAAGTAGGTTAGGCCAAAACGTATGCTCTCGTATTTAACTTTTCATCCGATCTTAGTCTTAAGAAATGAACACCTTTGATGCTGGTTAACATACGTTAAGGAGCGCTTTAATTTCAATCATAGCCAAATTGTGGTGCAGTCTTTTTTAAGTATTTGATTATATTTTTGTCCTTTTTCGCTCGATCAGCGTGACTATTTGAATCTCATTAAGAACTTTGGAAGCATTAAGCTGGCCTTTGGTTCTCGAATTTTGTAATGACACAATCTCAGGATGTTAAATTAGTGTCCAGATTGAAAGAGGAAATGTAAAAGAACTTAATGATTATAAGTTTTTGCGTTCGTGTGACACACCTGAATTATGACAGCCATTTTGAGCACTGATCTTCGTTTCCTGCACTGTTGTCTTTATGGTCCTACGTGTTGGTTTTTATTATTTATTTTAAGTTGAGCCATAAGATTGCGAAAGAAGACTTTTGAAATGAATTTATTTCTTTTATTTATTTATTTATTTTTTTTTTTATGTCGTGAGCAAAAATTAAATTAAATGACAAAAAAATAAGGATTAATTCTTCCAAATATTCTTTGAATAAGCGCTAAAGAAAAAAAAAAAGAGAAAAACAAAAAGAAATAACTAAATAATAATAACTAAATTGTTTAATTAATAATAGCTATACTTATAAATAAATAAATAATGTAATGTATAAAACGGTAACTAACTAAATAAACAAATAAATAAGTCAGTCAATAAATATCGAGAAAAAATAAATATAAAAGATAAATGTAGTTTTTACAATAACAAACAAATTAAATAGTTTTATTAAAATAAATATACTACTGTGTCCAAAAAATAAGGTGACATATGAATTTAAACTGCGCGCGTCGAAGGATTTGGAAATTTTTCTTTCTTTTTAGGTTGGTAGTTCTGTCAGTGACATCTATGTGAAATTTCATGTCAAAATATATTCATAGTGTTTGAGATACGCGTCGTTTTGTGAGCTGCTAAAAGTGAGTTTTTCGTTTTTTGCGATTTTTAATGCAAAGAATTTGCGAAGAACTGGCGATGAGACTTGGATCTATGCTTACGACCCCGAAACAACCGATCAGTCGAGCGAATATCGTGCCAAAGGAGAGCCGAGACCAAAAAAACCGCGCCAAAGTCGCTCAAAAATCAAGGTCATGTTGACTGTTTTCTTCGATTATCGTGGTGTTGTGCTTAATGAATTCCTTCCAACCGGCCAAACAGT
This sequence comes from Orthonevra nobilis, assembly GCA_963555765.1. Lineage (NCBI taxonomy): Eukaryota > Metazoa > Arthropoda > Insecta > Diptera > Syrphidae > Orthonevra > Orthonevra nobilis. The sequence continues at coordinate 17,090,721 of OY743227.1, forward strand.
CAACAAGGAATATTGTTTGAACGTTATGCGTCGTTTGCGTAACGCTATCCGCCTAAAAAGGCCGGAATTGTGGAAAGACAATTCTTGGTTTTTACACCACGATAATGCACCATCCCATACCGCACTCGTAATTCGTGATCATTTCGCCAAAAACTCAACCCATATCGTTCCGCAACCACCCTATTCACCTGATCTGGCGCCGTGCGACTTCTGGCTGTTCAACAAGCTCAAAAGACCGCTCCGGGGACACCGTTTTGATACGATAGAGGAGATTCAAGCCGCAGCGAAGACGGAACTGAACACATCAAGTTTTCATGATGATACTACTACTTCACACTTGGTAGTCCATTTTTTCTTATTTTATTAAGGCATGTTTTGGATGAACAATCCTTGTTAGACAATCAACACATCAAGGAACTGAAGGCCATCCCGGAAAGTGACTACAACCAGTGTTTCAAAGATTGGAAAATCCGTTGGTATAAGTGCATTGCATCGGGAGGGGATTACTTTGAAGGGGATGAAATTGATTTGGAAGAATAAATAAAGAATTTTCAAAATAAATAAAATGTCACCTTATTTTTTGGACACAGTAGTATGCATTGATAAAAAACGTTTACTTATGGATACCATTATCATGTGCTGGCAATTGACCATTTCATTTAGAAGAGCGTTGTCTAGAATGTCGCATCTGATAAGAGACGTCTCCTTGAGTTTTTGTATTCTGTCGGAGATCAATCTGACTTTGGCCTTTTTGTACAGATTAAAAGTGGATTGGTGCCACGTAAGATTTAATAACATTTTTAGCAGTTTATTTTGCGATATTTGCAATGCTTTTCGGTGGGACTGCAATTACTCCAAACATTATAACAAACTACGACTTTGCACATAATGTGGCAAAATATTTTATTTACGAATTTACACAATATTTTTGTTGCTATAATGCTTCAATTGATTTATTTTTAAACTTCTCAGTTGAAGGAAATTCAATTGCAACTCTAATCAGTATGTGCCTCCACTCAAGGACCTTCCACTACTATTCCCCCTTTCATTTTCGCTGTCTTATCACCCTTGCCAATATTAAAAGGATGTTCAGCTTCAACTAAATAGTAGTTCCACTTCTTCAAGTGACCGATAATAGGACTCAGTTCAACAGAATTAAGTTTTATTTCACATTCTAACAAATCATTTATGCTCATTATTTTAAATCCTTTTGCAAATAAAATAAAAAAAAGACTTGTTTTGCTTAATCCTCAGATAACGAGCCAACTTGTTATTGAAATTCCCTTATTACCACGAATCCTATTATTTCAAGCTCAACAACTATTCGTAACTGTTTCATTGCTCAAATGCCAAGGAACGTATTCACAGAATTTTCAAAAGCCATTTTCCGCTGATTCTTCCAGATGTTGTTATTCTTGAGTAGAAAATGAAAAGAAAAAAAAAGTGCGATCCCTACCGCAACCAATTAAATTCCCATTCACTAAATCCAGAAATGCCAATCTTATTCAGGGAATAAAAGCAAAAAAAAAAACACACACAATAATTGTGTAAGATATTTTCCTTTAAAAAGCTCTCTATTAACATCATAATCATAATAAGGATGAAAGGATATAGGGAAGGAAGGAGAATTGAAACCACAACCACAATTCTCACTTCACTTTAAGCTCATTAGCAGATTTAACTTATTTATACTTTGAGTATACATTTATATGTATATGTGATTCCTTTTCATAGCCTGACAAGTGTTTGGTTTAGTCTTTTTCTCTCAAGGACCTTCCACTACTATTCCCAACTACACGGAAGATGAGGGCATGAAGTAAAAAGTCAACATCTGGATTGTTGGCTGCTCTTGGTCTACTGCTAAGTTTAAGAGCTTGCTTACATTTTATTATTATCTTTTGGCATCATAACCGAATGTAAACCTGCCTCCTTTCTGTACTTATCCTCCTCGTCTAAACCTACACAAACATATACGTTCTTCGTTTATCCCGTACAGGCGTTTTTCTCTGTCGAAAGAGTTTTTGGTTTACCAAAGGAAAACACAAGACACAAATACAAGACTCGTTCCATGTCACTTGCAGAACCGACACTCAGCGCAACAGTAAATTGAGGAGGAAAAATTTGACTTCACTTTCCTCCACAAGGACTCTGAGAGTTGGTTAGTAAGTGAGTTCGGGAATTGTTTCTTTTCTTTGGCAACAAATATCCTATAAGGATATAAAAAGAAATCCATGTTTTCTAATATATTATTTCGCACGCAACGTGTGTATCAGAAGGACTTAAATGGCTCAAAGGGAATTTGCGAAACTTTTCGCATAAATTCTAATTAATTGCACTTGCAGGACAGTTTGGGGCGTTCGGTGGCGTCCGCGGTAGGGGCGTTCGGTAACTTGGGAAACTCAGTTTTTTTGGTGAAAAAAAAAATAAATTTTGTGTTTTGACATATAAAAAGGATATTTTTTGCAAAAGAGATTCAAATGTCAAGGACATCATAACAAAAACATAAAAGCTACAGTACGCCTTGGAGTGCAGTTTTTGCTCCGAAAAAATTTATCACAACGATGGTTGGACGCGAACTCATTTGGAGTCTTATCCTTTACAGTTTTTGCTGAAATAAATATTTCCTTCATAAATATTACGGTTGCAGTAAAGTAATACAAACATGTAAACATATACTGCTATTTAGGCTGATAGCCAAATGGCATTATGGGGTGTCTTAATAGTTTTGTCTCTTTAGAGGCGTTTGATTTGATTTAAGAGCACCTTTCAGTCCATGTTTCTCGAAATTACTCTGTGCTGTGGTTTGCATCAGTTCCGTACACTCCTCGAAAACGAGTTGAGACAACATATGTCGCAAATTTTCTTGTGTATTTGCAGTGACTACTGCTTGAACCTATACAGATTTGCAAAACCAGCCTTATTTAGTAATATTTTTAACTCAAACTATTTTCGTTCTCCTCAAAAACAGCAGCTTGTACTTCAAGTGAAGTTTGAAAGGAAGATTGATCCTCGTTTAAAATATCAGTCACGTTGGGAAAGAATAACAGAATAACAGATGTACCTTGGAGCACGTCACCAAGCGTTGCACCAAAAAGAAAGATGACTAATCTCGATTCGTTGAGGTACAGCATAGGGGAATAGCAGCATAGGGCTTCTTTGACAGTTGATAGCGGCCTATTTGTTGGAGCTACATCTGTCAAACTGGCTACCATTTATCCAGTCTTTTTTGCCTAATCAGCATGGATTGATATAATGTTCAACAAAGCTTAAAGTTTCATCAAATGGGTGTTGTATCCGGGCAATGTTCCGCACGCTCGGCCCATTTTCCGATCGTCCTTCCGAGAGGACTACTTTCAGTGTGATAGATTTAGTTAAGTCAACACGTACATCGCCACTGTTCATGAGAGTGTGCATGAGAATCGGAGGCAGGAGATTTCGAGTCGCTCACAAGAACTCGGCCTTTCGCAGACCACAACTTGACGAATTTCGCGTAGTAATTTATGCTTGCACCCGTACAAAATTCAACTGACCCAGGAGCTGAAAGTAAATGACCATAAACAATGACGTGTGTTCAATGAATCGGCCCTGGATCAGTTGGAAACTAACTCTAATTTCATCTTCAGCGATGAGGCCCATTTCTGGATGAGAGGGTATTGTTTAGTGTTGATTTTGGGCTGGCGTTGTACCCTTAAGTACCTTGTGTGTGTCAGTACTATCATCAGAAGGATTCTGGAATCTTTCTTTTCTCGTATTTGGTCGTTTGCCTTTTTTCAAAATCAATAAATATTTTCTGCAAATCCTTTAAGGAATCACGAAGCTCTTTTTTGCTGATCCGCAACAGTAGGCTCTGGACATTTGAACTCTTTCGGTTGCAGTAGGCCAGATGAAAATATTTAAATTATTTTCGAGTATCATCTCTAGCTGCTTTGAAACGCTTAGCAAAAAGATCGTCGGCCCACTACTTTGAGTAACTCGGATAGTTACAAATCCGCTTCGCTACACCTCGCTGCAATTGATTAATGGAGCGTCAGAACCACCGGAATTCTTATTATATTTCGATGATGGATTTGTGATGTATTCTTGCTTATAAACATTTCATTCAGAAAGGAAATCTGTCTCTCCATTCCACCGCATCTCGTGAATATCGACGTGGGCCAAATGCTCGCAAACTGCTTAAAATCCTTGAATCTTAGTTTTATTGTTAAAACACTGGTCATCGAAAGCAATCGAATCATTACCCTCAGCTTGTTGTTGCCTACCACGTTTATATTTTCATTTGGTGAATTGTCCATGCCGCCAAACGTAACTAAATCCGGAAAAAAAATACTGCGAATCAAACGAACGCAAATAAACTTATATCAAACTCTCCGTAAAAGTTCAGACTTGACCCAAACACCTGAGTTTCAAACCTCCTCTATATAAATGCCCCATCGGGTTCATATGTCCATCCTTGTTGCAAAAGGTGAATAAAGTGGAATAACAAAGATTCTTTGGGGGCAGCTGAAAAGATTAAAATATTGTTAAAGCGATAACAAAGGAAATAAAAAAAAGTCCTTTTTGTGAACACAATTTGATGCCACGCATCAGAGAGTCCTGTTCGAAAACAACAGCCTCCTCATTGTTTCCCTGCTTACAAGTTCTTTTTTGCTGATTGAATGTTTACTTCTTATTCCTACACGTTCAGAAATATCCTTCGCGCGCACAACACAGCACCACTATGCTTGTTGTCTTCACGCTTAAAGATGTGAAATGTAAGTTCTCATTTGTACGTCTGGTAAAATTACACACCCACACATTTCCCACCACTTACACATCATACACAAAGGCAAAGTAAAAAGGACTTTGTGGAACAAGCGGCAGTAAGCTCGAAGGAGGAAAATTTTATTTTCCATCATATAATCGGATTTAAAGAAAATATCCTTTCACTTATTTTTACCGGTTTGGTTGTAACGACACTGTGTTTGTATTTGTGAAGCACTTTTTCTAGACTCTATTTAATAAACGAAGATGATTCTTTTCTTCCCCTTCACCAACATAAATGTCCTCGGAGTACTTTCATTTAATTTCCAAATAAAATTTTTACCCAAGGTGAACGAGTCCTTGGTGGTCTCCTTCTTGCACCTCTCGCATTGATGGACCATGTGTATATGATCGTGAAATTGGCTCTCATCAATAATTAGATAATACGATTGATATAAGACTTTATAAGGAATCCTTTTGAACAAGGAATACAAAAAAAAAAAATAAAACATAAAACAGGATTAGATAGCGGTCGGGGAAAGTATGAAAAAGTTAAAAAAAAATCCAAGACTTATTTTTTTTTTGTATTCTTCAACTCAATTTAAAATCAATGAAGATAGATTAACGGGGCGAGAAGAAGTCCTTAGTCCTTGGCAAAATTGAAAAAGAAAAGTTATATTTCTTCTTGATGCTGAACTTCTCTTACAGTAGACGCGAAGTATGTATTCTTACACTTTCTGACAGAAAGACGACTTCCTTAATGCGGGCTGTATTAAGGATACCACGGGAGAGAAAGTTTCTTTTATTTTTTTTTTTTCAAAAAGGATATGTATTTAATTTGGGGCGGCTTTATGTTTTATTCAGATACAGATTTTTCAATGTCATCATTGTACAAGTATGTATGAGTTTGTGTTGAGAAATATCCTTTTTCTTTTCCTTTTCTCCCTTTTTTTATTTATTTTTTTTTTGTTTTTAAAGAACATTTTAATGGAATTTTGTTTTCTTTCTTTTCAGGTATGTTACTCGACTTGAGTATAGAATTTAAGGACATGAATTGGATGAGTATTTAATATTTAATTAAAATTTGAAGCAATATCTTTGCGGGAAGGCTTATTATGTTTTTTGGTTTCACATAAAGTTTCTGTGAAACTTTGTTATGGGAACACATACTCTTGTAGGCATTTATTGTCTTAACCCTTTCAGTAAAAGATTGTTGATATTTATGAAAAATTTAAGGGTACACTATGGAAGTGAATTTAATTTCCTGCCTTTTGTTAGTTGGGTACTGAAAGGACCTTTGACTTGGCATAACTCTGCGTGGGTACAAGTTAATTAATTAAATCATGGTATCCTTTTATTTTTTACCTGACATTTTTTATCGTGTATGTTTAGGATTGGAGATCCTTTGAGGACGTTTTTTTTTTGTATTGAAGAAAATGATTTCTTTTTTTATTCATTTGAAAGTTCCCTTAGTGGGGCCAAAGGAACGTCTTCATTGAAATGGTCTTTCTACCATGAAATGTCCTCAGTTTGAAGTTTGAGGTTGCCAGCTTTTTTGATTATTTCTATTTTTCTCTTTTTTTTGAATATTTTAAGATCGAAAGTTGAGTTTCGAACTAAAAAGGTCATAGAGTCAAAGCAATTTTTTAATCTTTCAGGAAAGAGAAACAGCGCATGAAATACTGCGAATTGAGTGAACGAAAATAAACTGAAACCGGAATACACATATTGTGAAAATCACTACAGTCCCTTCTCATTTCTTTTGCTGATCCTACTTATTTATAAACCCGTGAGAGCGAGCAAATTATTAAAAAAACAATAAAAAAATAAACACAAAAATTGTTCTCATTGTTGTGCTTTGTTGTAAAGCTTTCTGTAGGAGGCTCTGATTTTTATCGACCTTAATTTGGTCCCCGCATAACGTTTAAACGTATTTGCATTTCGAATCAGCGATATTTATAAAAGTCATAAACCAGTAGTCGAGTATCAGCTTACAAAGCTTTCAGAAAGCTTGATACAAAAAATATTTCTGTTCACTTAGTTGGATGTCGTTCATCTCCACTGGTGTGCACTGTCGAATGGTAAGGTCTTGCTTTACTGAGTATCTGCGTCCAATCGTAAATCTCTAAACGCTCTATATAACTCAGCTACCCGAGCCGTTGCACCCTTAGATTTACCATTCAGAAGGTTCGCTGTACCTTCTCCTTTACACTCCATTGGCTCAAAGAACAGAACCAAAAACATCTTGAAAAAACAGGACTCAGAGAAGAATGGTACTTTGCTCATCTGTGGGCTTAAAATATTTCGACACAAGACTCTCTGCCTAACTCATGTCATGAAAGGGTGTGATATTTTGTCAAATGACCACATGTAGATCGTTGAGGAGTTTTCGCATTTGAGGTTTCTTACAAGCTGATGGTTAATCTGTGTTTCTTGGACCTAAGAAAATAGTGATGATATTAGTTTAAAGGAGAAGAAGATGAGCACTTTTTTAATCCATTTTCTCCATCTGCCCATGAAGACATTTATCTGACCCAGCGGATTTGTGAATGACAAGGTCTCTTTGTTGTTTGAAGCAAATGAAGAGCAAAGTTGCAAACATATTTTCAGAGTCATTTTGAAGATTGTTTTTTAATCATTTTGGCGTTTTTCTGGGTTAAATTGACTTTAAAAGACCGACATCAAAACGTTTCTTTGCTTATGGCTTAGGGTTCTTTGTCCTAAAAGAGGTTTATTCTTGTAGTGTTGGTTTATCGCGAAAGCTAAAGTTAAAAAGTCCTTATTGACTTGCTCAGCTTGAGCTGTGTGAAAAATAGGATTGTTTTAAAAAGCATGGAACTTGTATTTCGACTGAAAAATAGACAAATGAATGAAATGAGCAATGGTTTTTTTAGCTGTGTATTTTTATGACATCTGAAAACAGTTTTGCGGCATATTGCTAGCGCGTCTCATGTAGGCAACCCTATTGGTCCATTTTGGCAACACTTTTCCCGGCCTTATTTCCACTAAAAATTGGCTTTGATTTCGACAGCATTTTGCCTAGCAGCCTCAACATAAAAATCTAAAAGAGTCAAGGAACAAGGTGAAATGATTTGCTCACCAATTTCTTGACCCAGTTATTTGTTGGTTTTACCCTTTGTGTGGCAAATTGGATCTTCTTGCTAATGGGTGTCCCATTATTCACACAAAATGTTATTTTTATAGAAAATACAGATTTTTAATAAGTAGTCTAAAATTTTTTATTGATTCGTAGAGTATGCAAAGTTAATGACTTTACTGGTACGTCTGTACTCTTCTTGTGAAATTTTCTATGATTGTTTCGAATCAATAATAAATAAAATCTCATTATTACACAGCCCAATTTTCTCTTTCGAGGCGTTGGTGTTCGTGGGTATGCTTGCATAGATTTTGGACTTTAGAAAACCCCAACAATAAATAGTTCAATGGCGTAAAATCGCAAGATCTGATCGCGAAAACGGCCGATTATACGATCAGGATATGACTCAAGGAGTAATTGAATAGTTTCTCTGGCTGTTTGGCATTTGGCACCGTCTTGTTGAAATCACAAGTTGGGATCCTTATCTTGTAATTGAGGCAGTAAAAACTCGGTAATGATGTTACGATAAAAAACACCATTCTTGGACTGTCAGCAATATTTTTGCAAACTGCTTCGATGTTTTCTGTTGAACGAATTGTGACAGGATATCCAGCATGTCTAAGATCACTAATTGATCCAGTCTACCTAAATTTTTCAATTATTCTCTTCACAGTTGATGGTTTTAAATCAATATGACGGCCATGTTTTTTACGAAAATTGTGGACTGTAGCTGACAAACCTTTATCATTTTTTTTTTAAATTTTTTAACAATAAAATTGCAATGTTGATTCATATGGCGTTCCATTTTTACCAACCCCGAACTGTAAGATGTGCTGTCGTATTAAATGGCTCAAAATAGCTCTTTTACATGACTGTTGTTGATAAAATGAATCAAATACTGTGGCGCATTGCTTGCTTTAGGCGCTTATAATTGATGGAAATGTTGGTTTCACATTTAGAAATGAAACAAAAAAAATGGAACCCTAACCGAACCGGGAAGTGACTTCCACAGTGCACGAATTTTGGAGAAAAAAAATTCATGATTTGTAAACGATTTTTCGGGAAGTCCTTGCATAGTAATTTGCCATTGTAGACTTTTATGAGGCTATAAAAAAAGTAATAAGGATGACTAAGTTGGAGGGATCCCATTAAAAAAAAAAATGTTTGCGCACTTAAAGGATCGTATTCAGAAACTTTTCCTTGCAAACTTCAAGTTTTCAAACAACTCTTCAATATTCTTTTAATCACTGAAATAAAAAGAAAGAGGATCTCAAATCGAGCATCTTTGATTACTGTCCTATCAGCGGCAGATCAAAAAACAGTGCCCATTTATTTGGGGTTAGATATGATGATTTTTTTCTTATCATTGACTGTGCTCGTTTAAGAGTCGTTACGGTCATGTTTCATCCACTTTTATGCATCAGCCGAGATAATTAAACAGGATCTTGTTGAAACAATTTCACTGAGCTCGTCGAAATAAAAAGTCGAGTTTGCTTTTCTAAATGATCTTGTAAAACTCTATGAGCACTTTCTATCGAAATCGTTAACTCTTTTGCAATAAAAAGGTTATATAACATTATAGACGATCATCCAATACAATTTTTTTTAAATTTTGCTAACCATTTGAACAGACGTCAAAATAGCGACACGAGGAGGGATCATCTTGAATCGATATTAATTCACATTTTAAATCTGCACACAGCCATAGCATAATATGGATGAGAATCTTCGAGAGGCTGTTTTATTTCTTAAAAAAAAACTCATTCGCACGAATTCCAATTTTTAGAGTGTTCCAAGGGAACCTTATTGCTTAAGTTTCGCTGTCCACCCGTCTGAACACTTGCAACTTTCACAGAATATCGCTATAACAATAAATAATAAAAATTTTAATTGGAAAGAGTAGAACCTCTATTCGGGGAAATATTACAGATGTTTTAAGGGAATTTAGTAATGTTTTATTCGGTATACAAAGAAATCGTCAAACACCGCGAAACAATTGCATTGCGTTCCCGCAGCGGAGCCTCAATGCAGTTTTACAAATAATGCTTCTATCAAGGCCATTTTGCGGTTGTACGGAAGCCTTCATGTACCTGCCGACTCGCGCTTAGCTGCTTTATATTAACATGGAATACGTTACTAACCAGAACGATAAAGGCGTAGAACGATTGTTGTGTATTTATCGGGAACTTAGTTGACGAAGTCTAGTCAGTCGGCTGTGGAGATAACGTCACACCTGCCTTAAGGTGCTATCTGTCAAGAAAGTGGAATTGAAGCACATAAATCGACCACATTACAATTTCATTTTGAGGACATTCCGAAACAATTCTCAATAAAGAATCGAACAGCCCATCAGATTCGCTTAAAAGAAATTCACTATCAACATTGGGACTTCTTTGAACAAAATAAAAATTAATTGTTTTGTCTTCTGTGAAATGTTTCAAAATTAATTCGTCATAACCGCATCAAGTTAAAATTTCTTTTCATTTCCATTTACTTAACTAAATTTATGTTTTATTTCTAAGGGAGCTGTCATCGAATAAACGAGAATCCAAAAAGCCACTGTTCCACATATCAGCCCTCATTCAATTTTGCTATTCTCTACTTTATTTTAGATTACATGGCTCTCTTGGAAAGCCTTTCACAAATCCGTTTTTGCTTTATAATCCTCATACAACTCCATATCTAAAACCCTACTCACAGTTGCTCTGTTCTTGTCGAGCCTTAACCCTTAATGAATTTATTCCCAAAAGCTTTATCATTGCCCGCACAGAGTTTGGTCTCAAAATTGCATTGCTTCAAATCTAGCATGAATTTTGATATGATTTACTGCTGTTTCGTCTTATGTCGGACAGGCCTACTGAGCGGTTTCCGGCCTCTGTGCCCCACCAACCCCAAGGTGTACAACCCAGGGATGTGCAACACAAAACCACATCCTTTAGTCAAACCGCTGAATTAACACCTTAGTCAAAATGTCAGGAAATGTAACCAGAATCTATTCATCATTTAGGATGGGTCACCGGGATGTGGGTGTTACATGTTACACCCACTCTCAACCCGAAGCCAAAGGGTCTACGATATACACTTTCACCTGACTCTACACAAAAGTAATACAGTGCCTGGTTATGCTGGTTTTGGGTTATTTTCCAGGTTTAGGTTTTGACTTATTGGACATTCTTGCGCATTATTAAAAGGTTTTGCATGGATAAAGGGCCCAAGTTTCATTGTCGTACTCATTCCTATTGTTTACCGGTGGTACTTTGCACACGTACATATATGCAAACATACAACGATACAAATGTCCTCTTTGCAGGAGGCTGAAAGTTTAAGACTGGCAGAAACAGGACCAACGTGCGAACGAACGAACATTTACATTTACCCGTGTAATTAGTGTTCCTTTTGCTCTATTATCTTTTGGATGCAAATATGTATCTGGAACGTGAATATATTTCGTTATTAGAAACAACCGATTACAGTATGGTTAACAAGGAGATTTGCGCATATTTTAGTTCAGTTGTGTAGAAGTTTTTAAATGTCAAAATGTCATATTTTTTATTGGCAGAAATTCCTAAGTCGTATCTACTAAAAATTCTTGGATAAAACTTTTGCTATGGCATTTTGGAAATTTAATATTATACATTATAAATACTATACAGCTACAATATGGACATTAAAAAGGTTTGCGCCCAATTTCTGAACTTCTTAGAATCATTATAATGATCTCCTCAAAAAGGGAAGTATTTGTTATTCTTTAAGTTTGAATGTCATTTTGAAATGTCAATGAAGTGAATCGCCCATTCTTGTCGACAAACCATCGCCGACTTTCTTAAAAAAGCAAGCCCCAAGTAAGAGTTTTTTTGTAACAAATATCTCTTTGGAATATTCCAACATCAACTAAAGCCGGCTGCGATTTCTATCGAAAATATGTTCAGATAAGTTTTGCCTATTCGAGCATGTGACGTGTACTTTCCTGAAAAGGTGTTGAATTAGAACTTCATTGCAAGTCCACTCATTTAATCACCCTTCACTCAGTTTTAAATCATTGTTTTACGAATGTTGTTGATGAGATATTATCAAATATATTTTCGCATTCAAAATATAAGTTTAACTTAAAATTTTATTCGTCGAATAAACATGCTGAAACGTATAAAAAACAGAGTAGGTGAAATTATAGATCCCTGTGGCATACCAAAATTTATCTATACTTATACAGCTTGTAAGTTTATAGATAGATAGATAGATAGATCTTTATTGTAGCGTAAAGTAATATTCTTTTACAAAAGATTTAACTATTGCACATTTTACAGTGATTTGGCATATTGCTACCTTACAACTGAAATATTAATAATAAACTTTACACAATAAAATATCACAGATCTTAATTAACTTTGAAAGGAAAAGCTACTTGAAAAACCTTCATACAAATGTTGACTCGAGAGGAGAGAGGCGGTGGTGGCAAACAATACTTGATTGCAAGATTATTTATCACAGAATTTAAAGAAATAAGTGATTAACACATTATGTTATAAATAATTAAATAAATAAATAGATAAATTAACTAATTTATAAATATATAAATAAATAAATAAAAAATAAATATTAAATAAATAATAAATAAGTAATAAATAAATATTAAATAAAAAAAAAAAATAATAAATAAATAATAAATGAATAATTAATAAATAATAAATAAATATTAAATAAATAATAAGTAAATAGAATAAAAGAAAAAAAAATATATTAATAAATAAATAAATAACTAAATAAGTTAAATAAATAAATACACAGACAAATAAATATATTACGAAAAATAAACTAATCAACAGGACTAGAAATCAAATAAAAATAATTAACAATAAATAAATATGCATATGGAATCTTTTATTAATTTAAATTAATCCTTAAATCAAGTGATTGTCAGAAGAACTACATGACCAAACATAGCGCTCGGATAATTTATTTAGTCTATCAGGTACTTTGTCTATATTAGCGATCAAATGCAGCTCGTCAGATCCAAAAAACCAAGGTAAATTCAGAATCATTTTCAAAAGCTTGTTTTGCATTACTTGCAATTACTTGAGAATGGATCGGAATATAGCTTTGAAAACCATTAGTTTATTGTCAATGCTTAATTTAGACTTACGATTTATAAGAGGGTAAAGTATTTTTATTATTGAATTGATTTTCCTGATGGTTTCCTGAATATGGAGGCCAAAGGTTAATGTTTTGTCCAGGTGCGGCTTGTAAGTTTATATATTCAAGGCTTATAAACTACTCGAAAATTCTTACACCAGTATTTAGAACGGACTTTCAGAGAGAGAGAGGGAGAGAGACATAGTTTAGGCTACACATTTCTGCGTTCAAATAGAAGGACCTTTTGTTTTTTTTCGCGAATGCTGCCTTAACGGTAATAAAAGAGCTCAAAAAGGTTAAATAACCTTTAATAAAATCAGGAATGACAGAATGACATTCAACATTGTTTGAACACTGAGTATCCTTTTAAACACCATGCTAAATTCAGATGCCTTCAATATCACCAATCGGAGATGTGTGGAACTAGACACTTGAAAACTCGAGTCAAATCTGGCCTCTCATAATTCCAAAAAAGACAATTATACCAGGAATAGGTCGTGCGAATGATCACAGGTCACTGTATCATGGGCTCACATGCCTTTAAAATGGGAGTCCCCTATAACGACTTTGACAGGAGCTGCAGGGATGAGGAAGAAGTAGAATGCATACCGCACTACCTGGTCACTTGTCCTGCCATCGCAAAAACGAGGAAAAGCACGCTAGGAAACTACTCATTCGGCTACCTAGAAGATATGTCAGACATAACAACAAATAAAGCGGACAATCTCTACAGAGACCACTTGGATACCAAAAGGTATTTCTAAGGTATCAGTTAGTCACCCTGGCATATGAGGAATCGGTATATCGATCACCAGTTGGTGATAACACAATGGTTCCAAACACGATCTAATTGGGTCACAATTGTTTCAGCTGTGACAATCACACTTACCTACCTACCTACCTAGTACCCTTTGGTATCAGCGGACCTTTTTGAGTTCCAAAAGTTTACTACGTACGTGAAATCTATGTGGACGAAGTCCCAGCCAACATCTTGTAGTAAATATTTGGGAAGCTTTACAACCCAAGTTCTACTGAAGACTGACGACTGATCAAGGCACATGTAATACATACATTTTGATCCAAATTAGGCAATTCGCAGTTGAAGGGCAAATCGTTTGACATGGCTTTAGTTGTTGGAAAGATTAAAAAATTTATCAGTGAAAAATCTTACTTCTTTCTATAATTTCCATGCTTACGGAAGCCACATTGTTGTTGGCCAATCTGTGTGTTGCTCAAAGGCTTAAGTTACTCACACCACCTTTTTTGTATGTGAGACGGAGAGAGATCCATTCATCGGAGGAATTCACTACAGATATCTTTGTAGATGTATCTACAAGAAGTCTTCAAGCAATTTTCAGCAACCTGCAGATAGCCCGCACGATAAGAGAGTGAAAAACTTTATTGTCATCACATTTCATCACATGACGGCCAATTTGGCATTTTGGTCTAACTATTCAAAATTGTTAGAAGTCTGAATTTCGGGTCGCCAAATGTGGACTAGGCGTCAAGTTGCCAGAGACAGAGATTGTGATCCGCACAAGGAAAAGGTTATCACCAACTTTTTTATCGCAAGAGTTGAATACAATTGAATTTAATGCTGAAATGAACAACATTTAGGACTGCAGCATGTGTTTCTTCCTAGCGTGAGTAAGAGTACGTTCGGCTGGAAATGGGGTCTGTTGGATACAACTATGATTTTAATTAATTCTTTGATTGAATATGAAGAGAAAGACTTTCTTGCAAGTGCCATTAAAATTCAAATGCTTAGCTTCTCAGTGTTAAGTTGGTCGATCGAGACTCACCGTCAAGCTTAAATCGGCGCTGATCCTAAATTGTTAGATCTCTTCTATTACGGCAAGGCTGCAAAGGCGATGCTCAGATCAAATGCAATGGATTGTTTCAAAGTGGATAGGGAACTGAAAACGATTCCATGAGGTCCGAATGATTATTACAATATGTTTATCAAAATTCTTGGAAAAAGGCGTGTGATCAGAAAGCACTCTACTCCAATACAGATTAAGCTTTCTTCATAGGCTTCAGTTTTCTTAGGTTAATGATCCACCATTAAGACTGTGGTTAGTCAAAGAAAATCAGGCATCGATGAGATGTACAAAAAGTCATCGCCCTGACCATGTGGTGGGTGTAAGGACACAGGTCTGACAAACTCGCAATGCCGAGGTCTAAGTTCTAATGTTTAAAAGCTCAAATCAATAACCCCATAGAGAAATTGATAGATTTTGTCCATGCAAGCCCCAAAGGTATCTGACTCGTTAATGGCATAATCAATCTGCTTTATAGATATATACACAAGAACCAAGAGTAAAATAGTAAGCAACTTGTTCTGCGTATAGAAGAGGACATCAACAACGTCTACGATTTAAAATTATAGATATACAATAAGTATATCCTTATCTATAGAACCGTACCATTTGACTTACGAGCTTACCAACAATTTGAATAGATCTGTCTTGAAGAAAACACTCTTTCAGGTATTCGAGTAAGATCACATTCTTAATTGTTTAGGGACAGAATCCGCAGAACAAATTTTATACCTCAAGTGAGGATGAAATAATAATAAATAGATTGCAACTTATTTGGTCGAGATTACACTGATCACAAAATATCGACGGTCCTGATTGATTCGGCAAGTATTGTAATTAAGTTCATAATGTTGTGCGTTCCTCATTGGATGAGATCCAAAATTCGACTCCACAACTTCCATTTTGATGAAAACATTGCAAGAGATGCGAGTTTGTTTCTATTCGCAACGATTGAAGGCCTAAATATCTAAGGAATTTAAACTGTCTAAAACCAGAGCAGTTCCTTAAAATTAAAAGAAGCCAAAGTCGTAACGTTAGTTTGTTCACTCGTTCATTTCACTTTCAGGTCGAGCTAGAAAATGCGTGTTTGTTTTTTTTTGAAAAATGTTGAAGAATAACAAATTTTTTAATCATAGCTCTCTACTGGTCCAGAATTCTTTCCGAAGCATGTCATATTTTATTTTCGCAACAGGAGAGCCGCAAGAACTCAAGCAACTATCCAATTGACCAAATCCTAGTTGCGATAAAGTCTTTTTTATACCAAGCGACAAATGGATGAGTGTCGGTCGGTCTATAACTTTTCAAGATTCCTGATCTTGTCGTGACTTAGTATATCTGATCTTCGCTTTTTCCAAGCAATTACAATCGAAACTTCTAGCTTGAAGGACCATAATAGAGCATGACTCTCCAAAACACTCAGTTCGGCAGTTTTTCTATATGGAGCCGAATGTTAGACAACCAGCAAGACAATAGCTCCACGACTGATACAGTGACGTTGATCTCTTCCTGAAGGCGCAAAAATTTTTAAACTATAATGGCTCGGCTCCAGCTAAAAGCGTCTTTGAATCTAAGCCATCGCGTTCACAAAAAAAAAGGGAAGACAATTTCAAAAACTAAGCTATTGCGATTGCCAGTAAGCTTGGTTTCAGCCGTGAAGAGTGAATATCAGCTTAAGCTCAAGCTAAACCCTTACAAATATCGATGGAAGCGCAGAAAATAAACCATTTTACGTTCTTTCGCAATGCAAGTAAAACATATTGTAACATTAAGCGCGTCAGCTAAAAGAAATAAGGGAATTAGAGCTATTCATATAATGAACTACCGACTCCAAATGTTCGCAAAAGCTTTCTGATACCACTAATATCCACGGAGATACTGTCCAATAACTCGTGAGTGGATTGGCTAGATAATTGGCTTAAAGAACACTTTATAAAAATTAAACACAAATGTAAGTTTTTAAAAAAAAATAAGGTGGTTCCATTTTTGTCGTCACGCCTGTAACCGCAAGTCATCATACGGCAATGATAGAGGTTTTTCTATGATACCATTAATACATATCTGCAGCAGTCATCCAACCGTTGGATAGTGTGTAAAAGGAGTAAGGTGTGAGCCTACTCCGAGTCCCGGTCGGTTAGTGCCTTGTTGTGCACAAGGACATGTTTCTTTATACGATTTTCTCGTAGCGATATTCCGAGATTGGGTTATTTCCGGACTTAAATCACCTGTCGACATTTTAAGTAAGCTTACCACATAACTGTGTCCATAGATTGTACACCCGAGACCCATTTGGGCATAGAGACACTACTGTGATACTCTGGAACCCCCACTGAGCCGCTACTCGATGTTGTTAATATTGCAATTGCCTACGTGTGGATTTGACCATATATCCCAGAGATGGGGAACACTCTGTGTTGGTATTCCATCTCTTCTACAGTGTTACATTGTTGTGTACTTGCAGAACTCTAGCTCTGGTCTGGGTTGATGCTTCCGTTGTGTTGCTTTTGATGATTATAGATCATTGGAGCGTACTTCGATTGGATTTCAAGTGGAACATGTAATAGAGTTGCCTCCAAATAGGTGATATCTGATGTGAGTTTAAATTTCATTTTTTTATTTGTTTTTTTTTTGTTGGATTCAATATCGTGTCCGTTTCAAGGAGTAAATATTGTGTAATTATTCCTATCATGGATATTGTAAGGACATTTTGCAATTTTGAGATTTTCATCCTCGTTGAATGGGATCGAATTTCAAGGACCAAAAATAAGTAGAAGGATTTACTGTCAGAGTTTTGCGTATTTGTATTGTTTTGTCAGGTACCAGTTGGAGAGTCTCTCATGATTTCTAAGCCTCTTGTGGTTGTTTGGTATTTTTGGCATCGGAAACTATGCAACCCAGCCTAGGGTTGTTGCAGTAAAATAATTTTACATCCCATAGGCTTGTAGATCCTCCGCTGGATGGGGAAATTGATGATTTTCGTTATTAATTTTCAAATTCTCGAAACTTGCATCGAGTTTCATTGAATTTTCGGATCAAATATGTTCCAGGTGAGTGGGCAGACAGTTTGTGTATTGGACTTGTTTAGGCATTTCGATCAACTCAAGATAGACCTGCAACTGGAACTAATCTGTAATTTGGTTAGAGGCGAACAACAGTTGAAAGTACGTACATAGGTAACTTGAATGCAACTCTGGATAGCATGTCTTTGAATATTAATTGAAGGAATTCAGTTTTACTGTCCGAACGTGGCATTCTTATGATGTGTGTACTTTGCCCAACATTTCTGAGCACCTTTTTTTATTTCTATTATACTATATAAGTAAATACATCCATCAACAGTTAAGTATTTTTAAGCTTATGATTGTGGTCTATTCAAATTACATCAGCATTTTTTAACAAGCGTAAGATCAAACTTGATATCGAAACTCAAGTAAAGAAATCTTAAAAGTAATGTTCGGCTTCTGACAGAGTCAATGAACGAACATAAAAGTAGACGTCATTGGATTGAAAGTAATTTTGACAGATCTGTAAAAAAAACATTTGTTTAGTAGCAGCAACAGGAAGGCTTTTTTGCCACTGCTGCTATATTTTTTTGTGCAGCTGAAAACGAAAAGCAAACAACAAATGAGGAATGAAAAAAAAGAATGGATTCAATCCTGCAGGTACCATAATTTGGGCACATATACTAGTTAATGACTACTAGCACCAGGAACAATTCATGTAATTTGTTTCGTTCATCTGAAGAGGTCTTTCTCGTATCCAGTAACGAAAAATGCTTATCCAGGCAGAAAGTCATGATCTACTGAAGATGTCTTTCGGGAGACTTTCGATGCAATCAACCTTTCTCTTTCCAACTCACTTAAAAGGTTTTTATTTCCCTCGATGTTCCAGGAACTTACTTCTACAGTCCGGAGTGAATCTGGATGTCAACCAACAGGTTTCTTCTGTCAAATCGATCGATGGACAGCTGACTTCAATTGCATGCAGTAATTCCAAAGAGGTCTTTCCCTTATCCCGCCTTACCATTGTACTCAGAGACTTCTGGTTGGATCAATTTGAACATTCCATTGATCCATAGTAAGTATGCGTATGTCTTCGCCCTATTTTTATCTCAATTTACTTTCGTCTTGAACTTCCAATACATGACATAGCAATTAATTACATTTGTTTACAATCGTCCTTCCTTAATTAAACAATGTCACAACATTTCACTGCCACAGGCACAACAGCTTTCTATCGTACACACAATGGCACATCGGACAAAGTACTCGGACCAGCGCAATCCTCGGCGCCATGTCCTTATGTGTCATGCTTAATACTTAAAAATTCACTCGCACTCGCATTGTCCTTCACCGAGGGAATGACGGATACTTCGATATATACACCGGACGATGTTTTTACTCCTGGCATAATTCTTGTATTTCCTTCCTCTCCTTCACTTATTGAGTTAAATTCAATTTATTGCCCCCGTTACGCCCCCCAGCCCCATGCCGTTGTCCCCACCATCTGTTATAATTAAAAAAATGTCAATAATTGCGACGACGACGACGACGTCAACAAGGACGCCGATAACAACAGGAAAGTAAAATCAAAAAACAAAAAAGAAGAAAAATCTGAAAAAAAACATCAACACTGAACGGGGAACGCATAAAACAATCACATTCAGCCTCGGGACATTATCGTCCTTCCATCGTGGACCCGGTTGGCGTTGTCTTATGCGAAAATCACTGTTTTCAATATGCAGCTTGCTTGGACATGGGCAACAAACCAAAATAAAAAAAAAAAAATACAACAACAACAGAGACAACAAAAAAGCTTTTAATATAAAACTCTTGTTCGCCCCATCAGGACAGGACAACTTGATTCAACGCCGACACCCACCCACCCACGACCTGCGACGATGTAGACTAAAATCTACCAAGTCCATGGGTTGTCAGCGCGCGTACACTCGTTCATAATCTGTGTACATGTGTTTGTCTATGTGTGTGTGTGTGTGCATAAATACAATTATTGGACCAAATTCATTGGATTAATAGGAAATCACGTACCGGGGATTGTACGCAGTGGGTAGGCAGATCCAACCCCCACCTGAAAATTAAGTGTTATTTGTTTGTTATTATATTGTTTTCCAGGTTATATTTGTTTATTTAAATTTAATACGTCTACGTACCTTCGTACACTTGAATTTTTTTCCACCCAATTGACAGTTGTTTTTATTTATTATTATTTTTTTTGACTCAATGTATCCTGTGCCCACAAACAAACGTGGTGGTGTTTCTCGAGAATTTTATCGGAATAAAGGCAGTTTTTTTTTACAAATGAAGTATTATTAAAATTGTCTATTGGATGGTTTTCAGGAGCCACTAATTGCAATCGGAAATAAAGGGTGGGCCAATTGCTGGTTTCTTTTCGAATCAGTCGTTATTTTGACAGTGATAGCTCTTATGTGCTTTAATGCGAATTGAGCACCATCAAGATCATGATCTTCTTATTTCAAATCACAATAAAACACATTTTTCAATCATACTTTTTTTACATTTTTTTCTGATGTAGGCTCTGTATACACTGCGGCTCACTTGAATAAAGCCAACACTTAAATTTTTTTTCTTTTTTTTTTAACGATCACTCGCGTTCAAGGGATTATGACTACCCTTAAAATGTTGGTACAAAACGCGAGTGGAAGGAATCAGGGATGAAATAGGGAAAAGTACTGATTTCACTAAACAGTGAGGGAAATCTTTACATATTTTTCCAAAGCTTGTAAGCAGATTCGGAAATCCACAACTACACATGATTCACATGATTTAAGGCAAAGGCAAAAGTTAAGAAACATTTCTATATTTAGATTTTATTCATTTATTTCTTGCTTTCATTACGAATTAAAGTTAGTAATGTGTAAAGCCACCGTTTTCGGAAGTAACATCAAATTTACGGTATGGAAGTGAGTCGTACAAAGATTTTATATAATTAAGTATATTTCGACTCAAGGAGAACTTATATCACGAAGAAGTTTATTGCCGTACTGCTTCCCTTCAAATCTTATTCAAGTCAGGTGAATATCGCGGCTAAGTTATCATTTTCGCTTTGACTTTACTACTCGCGAAATATGGATTTGTGCGTTATGCCTTTGCAAACTAAGAAAATGCTGACTCCAATATTTGTTCTAAGTGATTCTCAACATTAAGCTCAAGTGTTTCAAAATAGAAGCGCCATAGAGCATTATTCTGACCTCTGGGCTGTGATTAGCAGTTATTCTTTGCGTATATCGTGAAAATAGAGGTTCGAACTACCTAAATCAAGCTGCGAAGACAACCATTCGCCAGTCATTCTTAATTTGACTCTGGCCTTTAGTCCAAGTGATTTTTCGCAATAATATTTCGTCGAAGCTTCTTATGCAGGCGGGCTTTCGTCTGCTTTAACAATGTACTGGCAATTAATCGAGCCTAGAATTTTTGAACCAAATAAGTCTATGTCCCTCCCTTTGCATTGTTTTCCATTTGAAATCAGGATCGATTAAATAAATGCCTGCAGAATTTGTATTTCACCCATTTTTTTAATGTTTATTTTTCGTTATTTCACGGGTGGAATAATCTTCTCGGCTGTCGTTAAAATGTTTTCCTTTGAACATTTTGGTTATAATTCATCTAATTTACCTTGAACCGCAATGAATTATAATTTTTCATGAATTTCCTCAACAAACATCACGCATGCAACTGATTTTACAACTGCCAACAACTGTGAATCGATTTTATTGCTTACTTTTTAAACTTTTACAAAAATCAACTAAACAACTGAACTAAATTTTTATATCAATTCCAGGGGACTCTCTTTTCAGTTATTGTAGATAAAATCTTTGCCCTTATTGAAGTGAATCGTGGTGTGAAATTTTTTTCACAGTTTTGAAAGTAGGCGACGTTCCCCTTTGTCCACGCTCTGAGTAAACCGATTTCTTGGGTTTGCACTTCATCAAGTAGTGGAACACAATAATTCTACAACATGTTCTTATACCAGTCTTAATTTACTGATCTATAAGAAAAAACGAACGAACGAAAATTTTAGAAAAAAAAGTGGTTGTAAACTCAGAAAACTGATAGCTTTGTATACCTTTGTATAGTATACCTTGCATACCTTTAAGAATACTTGGACTTATTCGGGTGTCTTTTTATATTTTTTTTCAATTTCACAAAAACGTAATTAGTAAGATTATTACATTTAGTGGAAAAACAGTTTATTCAGGTATGTGATCACGCAATAAATATTTTTCACAATTGAAACGCAAAAATCACTTTTACACTTGTAATTTATTATATTTTTTGAAAACAAATGTCAATCAAAATTTATAGGTGGTTCTCAATGACAATTTCAGTTCCAGTAGAGTTATTTTCATAGGAGTTCCTCAAGGTTCTGTCCTTGATCCGATCTTGTTTTTAATATCTATCAACTCGTTGTTCGCAAAATAAACGCGTTCGCCGATGATGTAGGATGTTCCTTTCTCAGCAATTCTGCTCTTAAATTTGTCTGCACACATTAATCATGATCTTGAAATTTTAAGTCACTGGTCTGTCTTTAAAGTACCTGGGAGTCTTATAAGTTGGTATATTCATACTGATTCACTTAAAAAATATCTTTTATCGGTCATAAGGCAAATGTATCTTCTAAAAGCTTATTGTCCGAAAAATCTTCTTAAGAAGACTGGGGTGGAACGTACAGCTACAAAATGTACCCATATCTTGTTTATCAAAAATATATCATTCGAATTATTTGCAATAACAGCCGCCGAAATAATATTTCCATACTTTACAATTTTACAATATTTACAACACAATTTTTAACTTTATTCTTATAAAGTTTTGAAGTTATTTTTTGCTAGATCTGGCAATTTGTTAAACAGATGTTTTTCTAGTTATAACCTCAAACAGCCAAATTTGCGAATGTTTCATAATTTCTTCAATGCAACTGCTCCAAGACTTTTTAATAGCATTATTGTCAATATAAAAAAATAATAAATAAATTTATAATTTAAAAATAATGTAATATTTAGGAATTTTGTAAAGGAATAAAAATTGAATTGAAATTGAATTGCATCGAATTGAAAAGCTATTGCGAATAACGAACTACGAATTGTCAGATAAAATAAAATTGGCAGATGACATTTGTGGTTGGTTGCCAGTAAAAAAAAATAAAATGATACGTTCATATTATTAAAAAAAAAGTAGTACATTTATCATATTTTAATATTTTAGTTATCACGACTAAGTCATTCGGGGACAAATATGTCCCTTAGTCCTCATAGGGTTAACTGGATGATGAAGTCAACAGATCTTTTACGAACTTGACAACATTTTTTGTTAACATTTTGCTTGAAAATATTTCGCTTGCTTTGTGGCTGGTTAGTCGAACCTAGAAGACCCGAAATCTTAGTAATTTTGATTTTAAATGCAGTCACGAAAGTCGCTTGGTTTCTTTTCAGTTGTGTGTACAGTGAAATCGGGCTACAAATACGGTTCATCAAGACCGATTTAATTTATTTTTCAAATTGATTGTGATGTCATTCCTTTTTAAAATCTTAAGGTTTGCCTGGAAGATCATTTATCTCCATAACTTAACCACGTCCTTGTGATGTATCTTGGCTGTTAAGATTTAAATAAATTTTCTAATAGAGTATTGAAAATAAGTGGTATACCGCTGGGTTGAATATTTGAACCATTACTTTTTTGACCGTAATCGAAAGCATTTACTCAAAGCTATTTTTATGCCCCTTAAGTCATTTATTAAGAAATGAACACGTTTTCTGCGATATTAAGACATTAGTTGAAGACAGAATTACCAAAGTCGTCTCAGTAACCGTAGCATGTTTACATTTTTATTTGCTTCCATAGTATGTCCTTGAACCTTTACACCCTTCAGAGGCAACTCGTTAAAAGAGCTCAGGTGGCTTACTTTACACCCTTTTAAACCATCAAATTAAGCAGCATAATCTGCATCAAGTTCTTTTATAATTTAGACCCCAAAAACATATCAAGTGTAGAAGTATAGACACACGAGTATGTCTACACTGAGGCGGAAACTTTTCTCATTTTTCAAGAAGCAGGGGCCCTTCCTGCGACCACATCTTGACTTCATATGACTTAATAAACTCCTTTCATTCCCTATCACATGCCACGGCTACCAGAGCACCACATACTATATAACCCAAACATCATTTCACTCGAAGCTATTTGGGAAACCATCACACATAAAGCGTATTCCTCGTACATATCAGAGAGCAGAATCAGAGAACATGAACGTATATTGACTCACCCTATTTCGGGAACTTTAAGGGTATCATATTTCCATTATATGTGTTTGTGTCTGCAGGTGTTTTGTAGCCCCACAATAATCCCACTCCGCTGACTTTCCTAATTAACATTCCTGGAGGCAGGCACACCAAAAGCAAAAGATCGCAAGTAAAGGAAACCGATGAGGAAAAAAAAACGAAAGGAGAAGAAGAATTTCGCAGAACTTTATATTAGCGCCAACGCCACCACACACAAGAAATAAAGAATAAAACGGAACCAAAAATAAAAAGGATATACGAAGAACATGTGAGGGTATAAAATAAAAGTTAAGCTATACTCGTATAGCAGACCTGGAGGGTGTGACGCGAGGACGAAAGTACCACTTAATGAGACAGCGAGACCGAGAAAATATGAAAGTTTATCTTTCAAGTTCAACCTTATCACGTACGTGACGACTGAATGCTTGTAGGTGTTTGTCGTGGGTTATCGAGGCGGGTGGGCGGACGGGACGGCATCATTTAAATTTGTGCTGTGATGTCGTCCATCTTTTTGGCACATTCCGTAACACAACACAATTCAAATCTTTGACCATTTGGTCGGATATACACGTACCGGCTTTTTGGGGTTGAGCTGACTTAATCATACTAAATGTTTGTCTCAACAGTGGTGATGGAAATTCTTCGAACACATTAACAAGGCTGTCCCTTTGGCTCATAAATTCATTCAGAATTCATTGTGGAATCTTTTGTGAAAGATAGACTGAATTCGCTATGGAAAACTCGAAGCATATTTCGATTTACTTGCATCGACACTGAAGTCCATTGCACTCTTCCCAAACTTTGGGCTATCGAAGTTCATAAGACGAATGTACATGCCTTTTCCTCCCTATTCTTTTTAGTTTAACTGACTGTGATGCTGTGGTAGGGATCATGCACCAGGTCATCTGCCAAATTAAGGGAGGATTAAAGAATGCCCGAATATTATCCATATCTATCATCCCGTCCACAAAACCAGTGGTCTTGCATCTAGCAACAAGTACCGAGGCATAGTCGCCTATAAGATCAGATCTGTGTGAACGTCTTAAGCCTTTTTGCTCCACACAATTCAGACAATACCAGTGTGGCCTCCGAATGGATACCCATCCTCTATTTATCGACATGGCTGAGTTCGGAGTCCCGAAATACTGATCCGATTGTGTCGTTCAACGCTCGAACGTTGGACAAATACTTCGAAAAATTTCAAACGTGCACCGGCCTTCATAAAGGAGGTGCGCTGTCATGTGACTTCTTCAACTTCAGACGACGGACAAGTGTCAACAGGGAACGTACTTTGTTTTTCAAGTTAACACAGGGTACCGCTGGAGAAGCATTCACTGCGATTGAAAAACAGGCAAAACGGGTTGGTTAGGTAGGTAAAAATAGATCCATCGAACTTCATCTCGACCAAAACTTAACAATTTCGAGGTAGTTATAGAGTTCAATTACAAACAACAATTATATCATTTACAACAGTGTCACTACAGTGGAGATCCGACGGAGAATAAACAGCAACCGCTGCTGCTCCGGTTTGTCAAAACAACAAGGATCCAAATTCACAACACGAAGGAAAAAATTCTGCTCTACAATGGAGCCGAATGATGGACGATTAGGAAAACAACTGAGAAAATATTGCGATCCTTCAAAAGAAAGACGGTGAATGGTGGAGAAGGTATAACCGACAACTCTGCGAGCTGTACAAAGATGTGGATAAAGGAAGGGAAAAATACGTCGATTTCACTGCCTCCAGCCACGAGAGTCTTCGAATCCAATCCACTAGGTTCAAGATGAACGGAATGACTGAATGTCTTCCTCAAGGCTCAAGCAAATGCGAACGTTAGAAAACTTGATCTAATCAACTGTCAGGGCTGGAAGGCAGCTCTGTCTCAGACTTTAATCATCCTTAGCCCTATAAGGAAGGAAAGATAGCTCCGAAATAAGCGTCAACAGTATAGTTCCTTAGCAAAATTAAAAACATCAACATGGATGTGCTTAACAGCGGCATTGAGAATCAATTATTGACGTTTTATTCGAAACTAGCCGAAATAATGAAAAAGAAAGGTTCTGGAAATTAGCAAAGTAAAAATCTACCCATAGCAATGCTTCAATATTTATTAAAAGGCATGGAAATATTCATCAGAGCTGCACCACTACACGGCGTTACATTTCTGAAATTTCTTTATTTTTCCAAGTCCTTGGATAAACTAAAACAAATGCAGATAATTAGAAAACCTTAAAAATTGTTAATTTGTCTGAACTTCCACAAGAGAAGGTCAGCCTTTTAAATGTTAAAAATATGAATTCTGGACTATCACATCGATCATACCACATGGATCCATTTTGGGTCGTTTACTCATTGACTTAAGAAATGACGCAATGAATCGTTTTAGCAATATCTCTACCTTCATAACCAATCAGTCATTCATAGAAATCAGCAAATAGCCGCCTAAGCTTTTCCAATCAGTTTTCTTTTCACAATCAACCTGATTTGTATCTTGGTCCAACCGCTGGTGTCTCATTCGTTTTCAGAGTGTTGTTTTTTCGAATACATATTTTTGGCACTTCACAAGGCTTATAAAGTAGTAGTTTGCTCATGTCAATTGACATTTAAAGAACGTCAGACAAGCACTCGTGCATAGTTGCTTAGCTTGGTTCCATTAGATGTCAGTAACTCAAATATCAGAAATTCTAATAACTTTTTTCTTAATCCGTTTATTTTATTTTATTTTTTTTGTTAATTGTATAGAAAATTCAATTCTATTTTATACAACTTATTGTTTTTGAAGATGATAGTCTCCTGTCAATTATTCATATCGGCCTGAAGGGTAGAAGGCGCCGGATCGCCACAATTATTGTTTTAATGGGCTGCTTCATTTCAGTCAAATTTCTTACTTTCATTTTATACAAATCTTGCTTGACATAAAAAAAAGTCTGCGCAGTCAGGTGAGGTGACCTTAGGGGCCAGCGGAAATTCGAGTGTCTGGATATAAATTTGCTTGCGAATTTTCGTCGGAGCTCCGTGCCATAACCGGCCTGGTTATGTGTGCAGTTGTTCCAACTTGCTGGAACCAAATGCTGGAATGGATCCTTCTTTGGCGTAGCATCTTCTTCCTTCAAAATCTTTAAATAACGATCTCCATAAATAGTAACTATATCACCATTTTCTTCATAGAAATATGGCCGCACAATGCTCCTTGCGGAAACTGCGCACCATACAGTGACTCGTTCTGGGTGCAATTCTGTCTCATGGAGTATATCTGGATTGGAATCAATCCATATAGGACAATTTGCTTGTTTACATTGCTATTTAGATCAAAAGTGGCCCTATCAGACAAGCAATTTATGGAGCTGTTGTCTTATTCGGCCATTTTCGAATAGTGGTATTCAGAGGGATTCAACTTGCTTATAATTTGGACTTTGTACGGAAGCAAATTTAAGTCATCATGAATTATACGTTGTAATGACCGTCTGCTAACTCGAATATGCGCCGGAAAGGTTCAAGTCAAAAAGCTTGGAATTAACTGAATTGACAATGCTACAACCACGACTGTGACTTAAACCCAAACATAGGGATCTCTATGGTGTGGTCCTCGTGCGATGCTTACAGATTCGGCAAACAAGTTTACTCAGTGGGGTACCGCCTCTTTGGACAGAATTGTAAAACTGCAAAGCATGGTACCGCTGCACTATTCAAATCCTTTTTTCAGTATCCCAAGCATTCATTTTAACAAATCCGAATCGTAACATGCCAAATAAAAAAAAAATAAGCCGATTACTCACACAGAAAAATTTGCACAATTTGTGTCCACCCTGTATAATGAATTACATTTAAAATTTTTATATGAAGGCTCCCAAATTATCATCACCAAACTTGCTAAAAGCGAAGGCTTCTGATCGCCATGACTGAATGTCATTTCAAAGGTAGAAAGTGGAGAAAGTATGCGATTTTCTGTGTCACGTTTCGAGCCAATTCTTCTCCAAATGTACGTCTTAAAAAGGCGTTCTCAACACATCAACTCATTCTACGGATCTTCCCTCTCAAGGAAGTTTAAATCATCAGCTGCGGTTGTGATATTTTTTCCTGAAATTGAATGTATTTGCTCCTTGTCTATCATAGAAAGCTTGTTCTGAACTCATCAGTGAGTTTAATGGCTCAAGCTCGTGGCTCTTATCTATCAATGAACTGTCCAAATAAATGGATACTTATTTTGCATGCCGAGTTGATGAACCTACCTTGCATGCTTTTATTTCCAATATCTCCACAACTGACTCTCCATTTTCTAGTCAATTTATTGACCCCAGACCGTTTAGAGTAAGGTTGATCGCTTTTTAAAATATTGAATTTATTGTGCAGCAGCCTGTGCATCTAGTTAACCTACGTCTTTTAACCTAGCTTAGTTTTTAAGACACTTTTTGTTAAATTATCTGCATCATCCGACTACTTGCGCTTTAAAAGTGATTGTAAATATTCATGACATCAGTCTAAGGTATTTTTGGCACATACTAGTATATTGTGAAGCTTTCAATGGACTCGAGGTCTTCAGTTTTAGGTGCAAATGAAGGATTTGTGTAATGCGCGTAAATTCATTTGCAAAAAATGTATGGGAAGTCATCATTTTTTATTGAATAACGCTAAGTCCATTTTAAATCTCTTCATCGTCGTTGATATTCGCGACTTGTCAAATTAACAAACTAGTTCATGAAGCAATTGGAGAATCTTATTGATTCTGCAAGCCATTTGACTACCTTTCGGTTATGTTTAGGCTTTAAATTAACCATGCAACTACTACGGATTCTTGGTTCCATGTGCTCTTAGGTTTTCGTAATTCTGTGTCCATAAAGATCCATATTGTTCCTGTCCGTTGGGTCACTAGCAGGGTTAATGCTTTGTCGTATCTGTGGAGTTGTTGCAGAATCGACTCGAAGCGTTTTTATTTTTAGGTGGGCATAAGGGTCCCTTTCTTTAATGAAGTTCTATATTTGTGTCGATAAAGTCGACTTGCGTCTGTCCTGTGGACCCTTCGAGTAGCAAGACTGTTTTCTTCCCAATTTATCATACTCAAGTGCAGGTTACTAAGCTGAGTTCCGCAAAAGGACTCCAGACATTTGTGTCATGTGTCAGACACCTCATTTCGCATGTTAATCCGCACTTTCATCTGTACTGCACTGGTATCTGTAAACTTGTTACTCTGTTGTTTTTGCCCAACATTGTTCATGGTTCTAAGACAAACTACTGATGTCAAAAAATCGAATCTAATTCAAAATAATTTAAAGAATAAAATGTGAATCGTAACTTAACGCAGATGACGATATACATACGAGTATATAAGTGAAACGAATGTCCTCGAAGTCAGATAACCGAAGATTGAAGTAAATGTTTTAAAAAACGGATCCAAAAGAAGCTTGTTTATTCTGAATTTGCTATTCACTCATTACCCATAAAGATATTCCCATTGACACTTTGCGTTCGTGGCACTGTTTCTCTCTGTTTCTGTTTACTTTTCATCACAACTGTTGTCGTATACAAATGACAATTTAAGTCACCCACGAAGACATAAAAATGAGCACAAAAAAAAAAAAAGAAACCGAAGAAAAAACAAAATGCACAGAATTCAAATCACAAAATGAGCAAAAGAGCGAAGAACATCCTTTTGCGTACAAATATCAACAAAATGATGAACCTGTTTCCAGGCAATCATATCTGTCCTTTGCCCTTATAGCAATGTCACAAAAGTCATCACCAACACCGTAGTTGTGGTCAATTTGTATACTCTCCTTGCCTCGTGTATCCGACATCGCTCGTACGTGATGTCATCAAGGAAAGGTAAAAATCTCGTTAAGTCTGTTTGACATCCCGACAAAGGAGCACCGGCAGAGGGGTACAGTGAAACAAACGACCTACAGATGAAGCGTTTCTTGTTTAATTTTTCTCTTTCCCCTTTCGAACCAGGTAAAAACGGACAATTAAAACCCTCATCTCCCCCGAAAAAAAAGAACAACCAAAACACACACAAAAAGTCAAATGAATGTCCTTACTTGGAGCATATTGTCGTCCTCGAATGCATATAAAATTAGATTTTCATTAAGTGCGGCCAAATAGGGCACGAATTGGGGCTAAAACGAAGAACAAAAAAAAATAACAAAATCTCCGCCTGTGACATTAATTGGATTGCAATTGGTAGAAAAAAAAACAAAAAGGATATAGCCAAAAATATATACAAAGATGACTTTGCAAAGTCCTGGCTCGGTCATCTTTGGTATCAATTATTCAGATTGCACACACAGCACAGATAGGGGCAATCACGTTCCGTTTTAGTTCAGTGTATCGGTGGGTAATAAGACCTAATGACCCATTCTGTGCGGTGCTTTAGGTTATGCACAAGGACACCTTGAGATTCTTTTAATTTGGCCATCGCCCGCCATCGCCGCCACTGCCGCCGTTGCTTAGCTTAGTTAACCACTGCTGTGCGAGATGGCAACCGGATCGGATCGGATATTAGTTTCGGTACTTCAACCTTTAACCGGGTGGAGGTTTTTCAACTATTTTATTGAAGTTGAACAGAAACTATTTGGACATTTTATGCGAGACTTAATTAGATAAAGGAATCTTTTGCGCTCAAAGGGGGGGGGGGGATATAGAACACCACGTTTAGTTGGGAGGGTTGGTTCTGTTTTTTTTTTGCTAAAATTCCTTATTAAAGAGAGAGAGAGAGATTATGTTAGGGAAGTTATGTTACCTAGGGGGTAAAAACAATTTAGGTGAAGTTCTTGATACCTAACTGATGGGTTCATATATTTGAACATAGTTGATCTCATTAAGGTAAAGTCGTAAAATAGTTAAAGATGTGGCTAGATTGCGAATAATAATTGTCAAACTGTGCCATAAATAAGGGAACATTGCTTGGAAGATTGCGTTCGACGCTCATGGGACTTGAAATGAATTTAAGTTGAAGGTTTTAACAAGGTGAAGAGCTATTAAAGAAGGTACACAATTGACAGAAAAGTGAGCAGGATTATTCGGAGGTAAATGTTGAGCCAATATAAGCCTGAGAGTGGGGAATAAAGTCTAAATGTGTAAAGGAAAAAAGAAATTGTTTTACATTGACATCAGTCAAAGGTAATCATCAAAAACTTTAAGTATGGACTTACTCTTGTTTTAAAGGTGTCGAAACCTATTATATTTTTTTTTTGTTGATTTTATCTAATCTTATAAAAGTGTTTTTAGTGAAACCCATTTGCTAAAAAAAAGAACAATCCCACGGAGTAAGCTTAGTACACGAAGCGATCTTATTGAAAGGCTTCTTCGACTTGCGTTGATTACAAAGGCAATTACATGCTAAACGATCAAGGTTTTGAAGTGATCAAGGTGTTTGAAAAGCGTATGAGAAGACGCAATCCGACTTCGCACAGTAGATTTTCTTTGAAAACTTTGGGACTTATCATAACAATTGTGTAATATGTTATTTAATTATGAAGCCGCAATCAACCTCAATATAATCACTTTTCTATTTATTGCCTTCCAACAACGCCTGCACATGTTCCGTGGAGGCTTGGACTGTTGTTGACCGCTGTATGTCCAATGGGCCAGCTAGCTACTCGTCTTGCAACGTTTTATCACTCTATTTTCGGTGCCGCCGAAGCTTTTGCAGACGTTTG
The DNA here is from genome assembly GCA_963555765.1 of Orthonevra nobilis. Taxonomy (NCBI): domain Eukaryota; kingdom Metazoa; phylum Arthropoda; class Insecta; order Diptera; family Syrphidae; genus Orthonevra; species Orthonevra nobilis. Next base: position 17,122,474 of record OY743227.1, read on the forward strand.
TCTCTGGACTTGTTAAGATTATTAGATTCCTTTCGATGTAAACTTTTCTCTGATTTGCGTTTTTTTTTTATAATTCTTGAGAGTATACTTGAGAGTTATATGAGACGAAATCTTTAAGTATTTTATAATTTCCAATTTAATTTTTGGATATTTTAATTTTGCCCTGTAAGCACTCCGCGAGCATTTCACGACAATGCCCGATGACACAACATTCTAGCTTAATGCGTTCACACGTTACGCGACTTTGGTACTTTACGCTAAGCTTATTCGTTACATCGTCTGTGCGATGCCGCCGTAAGTGTGAGAAATGTTGCGCAAAAAATACGTACAGACATGGCTTACATATTATTTTACACAATAAAGTTCAACCGGTTACCGCCTTCAGTTTTAACGCGAGAATAGACGTTTTCTGGTCAAAATAATTGCATCTGCAAACTAAAAAAGGAACCTCCAATAATCTTTAAGAATTGCTGTAGCTCTCTTGCAGCTCCTTTGGCTTTTTTATTTCAAGCCTCTATTAACCAAAAAGTTTTTCCAAAATTTTGGAAAAATGGTTTCATAATCCCGGTGCACAAAAAGGCCTTCCGGGGAGATGTTGGTAATTACAGGCCCATAGCTAAGCTATCTTGCTTGCCGAAACTTTTTGAGGCTATCATTTTCGACAGCGTTTATTTTAGTTGTAAACCTTTCCTAACTGATAAACAGCATGGCTTTGTTAAAAACAAATCCACAGTTACAAATTTGTTAGAGTTTACTTCATTCACAAATAAAACCCTAGAAGTAGGAAATCAAGTCGACTGCGTGTACACTGACTTCAGTAAGGCCTTTGATAAGCTTTCCCATAAGCTAATTACTTTTAAAATGAAATCCCTTGGTTTCCCTTTATCTTTCGTGGAGTGGATATGCTCGTATCTTGACGGGAGAACGTATCAAGTTTTGTTTAGGGGATCGACCTCTAAAACAATAAACGCTACCTCAGGTGTGCCTCAAGGTAGCCACCTTGGTTCACTTTTATTCACTCTAGCCATTAACGATGTTGTTAGTGTGATCAGGAACTCAAATGTTCTAATTTATGCCGACGATATAAAAATATTTAAGTGTATCCAAAATCTATCCGACTGCAGCGCTTTACAGGATGACCTTAATTCTTTTGCAAAATGGTGCTTCAATAATGACTTATCATTAAACATATCTAAATGTTTTAGCATGTCCTTTTCGAGAAGACTTAATCCTCTCTCCTCTGTGTACACCATAAATAGTTCTCCGCTGGCTAAAGTAAAACTGACAAGGGACTTAGGTGTACAATTCGCTCCAAATCTTGACTTCTCAATTCATATTGAGCAAATTGTCAACAAAAGCAACACCCTTCTCGGCTTCATCAAACGGTGGAGTAAAGAATTTTCATGTCCATTAATCACGAGTACCCTGTACACTACATTTGTAAGGCCACAGCTTGAGTATGCATCCAATGTGTGGTCACCGTATTACTTAACACAAATTGACCGTATCGAGTTTGTTCAACGCAAATTTGTTCGTTTCGCACTTCGGCATTTATCATGGACTGATCCTCTGCGTCTTCCACCTTATAAGGACCGTCTTGTACTTATCGGCCTTGATTCATTACAAAAACGTCGGGAAGTCTGTGATATTGTGTTTTTACATCAGCTTATTGCTGGTAATATTGACGCACCACCACTTCTTAACCAAGTCAATTTTAGTGTAAAGTCTTTCAATTTTAGAAACTTAAACATTTTTGACATAAAATACCACCGTACGAATTACGGATGCAACGAACCTGTTAGTCGGATGTCAATAGAAGCGAATGCAAACTGTCATATGTTCGATTTTGTATCCAGTAAACTAGCACTCAAACAAAAACTTTTTGGACGTGTCAACTCTTAATGTGCATGCTACGTATTTCTTCAGTACTCTTGTTTTTATTTGTATTTATTTTATAATTAACAATTGTAATTAAAATATATATTCTTTTTTTAATATTTGTTAAACTTTGTATTTGTGAATGGTGTTAGGCTTTATTTGTTTATGTTTACTAACAACTAACACCACGCTAAATGATGACTGTGACAAGATGGGTATTACTCTCTGAGTAATACTGTCACTTACAATGCTTGTTTTATAAGCAGTACTGATAGCGTTTAAAAAAGGAACTCAAATGAGATGTAAATCGAACAAAAACTTGTAAGAAAATATTCAAAATAAAAATAATTGTTGAAAAGAACCATCCGGGGATGACACTGAGTCTTATGGGCACGGCTCAAAAGAAGACAATACTTTAAATCACATGGAACCGCATATGCACCACAAATTACCAGCCTTGTACAATTTAAACAAAACTTCAGCTTCAAAACGAAAAAACCAAATTTGAGTCGAAGAATTATAAAAGAGTTAAGTAAAATTTGAAATATTTTCTAAGAAAAAATTTATCGAAGTTTTTTTGACTCATTTGCAAATTCGAAAAAGAAAAAAAATTAATTGTTACGAAATGCTAGCAATGGAATGCAGATAAACTAGAGACTCGTGTTTTGATACTAATTCTGTGTATTGTTCAGCTGGATATTGATTGGAGGAAAACGACTATTAAAAACTATTTTTATCATTTGGGCCGTAGTTTGTCACTGGGGGTATTTTAGCTCATCAATATATTCCGCGCGTGAGTCCTTACGAGATCAGTACAGAATGTGGATCTTGACTTTTTTCCACCGGCGAAACTGGGCATGAAGATCATTTTGACGAAAGTTGAAGACATAATTGATTATTTCACAAATCAATTCCCATTTATATTTTAAACTAAGTGAAAGCCTCAAGAAAAGATAAGATGCACCAACACAAACTCACTGAAAAGACTTTAGAAAAGATTGCGAAAAGAACTGTACATGAAATGGGAGAGGAACTTACAAAGAATGTTGACATCAACCGCCGCGCGAATTGGAAAAATACAAGCATACATAGAAAACCTCATTACAAAATATAACGTTGAGCATAGTGAGCATTTACCAAAAAAAAAATACTTTTCGAGATTTTAAAGACCGAAAATAATTTCATAAGCATTTAATTGAACAAAACATTTCTGAATGGGCTGAAAAGAGAGCGGACATATCTGCATACAGTTTCAGCGTACTTACGAAACTGGCTACAGAACCTGGCAACTTCCTAATTACAACTGTAATTTATAAAAGTCACAAAACTCCTGGCTGCGATTTAATTTCTAGATGATAAAAATCTTAAATATAATAAACATAGTTTGCAATATTTAATAGGATACCAAATGAAAAATATCGCGTTTACAAATAATTTCGAAATGGTTTCAAAAACTTATTTGAAGCGTCAAAACTAATTTTGAAGCATCAAAAACTGATCGTTGAAGATAAACGTTGCATCCATGTGCACAAATTTGATTCCAGCATGAAGCAATAAAAGACCATTGCAAGGTTTATAAAAAAAACCAACGAAAGCGAAAAAGGCATTTCAAGACACAAACAAGTAAAGGCCTTTTACATGCAGACCTGATATACGAGTATAATCATACTTGAAACATATCTTGAATAAAGACTGTTCCAGGTTAAATACAAAAATGATTTTAACTTATTTAAACACATTGCCATTGTTCTTGGCCCAATATTGTACTTATTGTACACGAGAGATATCCCTCAAAAATACCTACATTTTCTTCTGTTGATTCCGAACCTAGAAAGGTACAAAACTCTTTACTTTGAACAAAACATGCGAATAGAAAAAGATTTGGCGCATGTTAATTTAACATATTTAATGGAAATCTCGTAAAAATAGTCCAATGGGCGTGAAATCGCAGCTCCATGTAGCCCCAACTTTCTACAACCGTGGCTTGCCAAAGCATAAATTCTCTAGTTCCTTAGATCATCAGATCTTGGTAGCGCTCTCCATTGGGCCATTTTTGCTGCCACTCCAAAAACCCCACAGAAAGGGTTTCTCTTTGACAACTTGAGAATTTATCTTGTTAATGTTGCCTCCGCGCCGAGCTGGCAATACACGTCGCTTAAAAATTATGAATTTTTGAGCGAAGTTGTCGTCTTTTTGAGGTGTTCTAAAGCCCAAACAGAGAAGCAATAACGAAGCAGGTGGGCATTCGGTTCGATACCTGAACAATTTGGACATTGTAAGTGAATATTTCGCGATCTCAGCTAAAACACATTGTGGGTGTCAAAGGAATGACGCAGAAAACAACAAATGATTAATGAACTCGTATTATCCTGTCAATGACTTACTACGAAAATCAGGGCAATGCCACAGAAAATAAGCAACATTGAAAACGTTGATGATGGAACTCTTGTGATGATGCTATTTCTGATCTACCTTGTAATGGACAACATAAGTGATTAGCATGGCTACTAGACCATATTGGACAATACTTCTAAAGTTCCTTCCTATTGCGGCAAAAATCTTTGGGGTAATAAAAAGACACTTGAAATCAGGTTGTGGGACAAGATCATTGCCCTTATGATGCGTTTTCTGATAATTTTGATGAGATCTATCGATCTTTATTCGGTTTATCCTGTTTTGAAAGACTTCATTCGAACAGATTTTTTTTTGCGGATAGTCTAGCTCAAGACAAGTTTTTCTAAACTTAACCAAAACACCGATCTTTTCTATAGACTTCGTTGTCTGATAAGCATAAGCAAGCTGAACAGCCATAAGCGAGCACAGTGCTTACAAAGGCCATGATGGAAAAAATTTGATTAACACTGGCATCGAGTTGGATAATATAAAACAATTTTGGCAGAGGTGTCTTTGACTAGACTCGCATCGAAACAAAGTTTGTTCAAACACAGAAAAAACCAATATCATATTCTAAAATAAAATTCTAAGATCGATAAAATATAAGTTGCACTTTATTCAAGGATTCTGAAGAACAAGCAAACCTTTGCTTTTTCCTTAAAGATTTTAAAAAAAAAAAGACAAACAACCCAAGGACCTAAGGCCTCGATAACCTAGACTCAAAGTAATTCTGGCTTATTGAAAATCCTATAAAGAAGTGGAATCCAGACTTGTGGAAATCAGCTGTCAACTCAGAAGAAGTATTGGATGCACCCACTCAACAATTTGGAATTTGGCCCCTGGCTGCCTTGGCAGGAAGGAGACAGATATACATATATCGACTAACGGAGCATCTGCACCGATTGCGCAGCTTAAAGTTTTAGTCGTTCAGTCTGAGTGCTCGCATTCGAATCGGTCGTTGCAATTTCTCTCTCGATATCGATTTTAAAATCGTGATTTTTTTTTTTTGTTCGAATTAAATTTTGTTATCATAGTTTCAGTTTCGTTTTATATTTAATTTATTTGTGTGTCTGTGCATTTTTTTTTTGTTAGGTGAAAAGTGTTTAGTTTTCCGGTGTGAATAAATAAATTGATTTAAAATGAAAATTTCAAAGTTTTTCTCAGCTGTTTTTGTGCTTTATTCTTACTGGCGAGTGTAAGTGAATAATTTTTTCGGTTAACGGTTGCGATCCAATCTTGTTGCGACAAGTTTAATCTTGTTTTTTTTTTTCAATCCAATTGAAGCGGTGAGTTTTGTAGATTTTAGTTTAACAAATTTTAGAAGTTTTATCAGATTTTGGATTTTTTATTTTAAAAATTTTTGGATTTTTTTTTAAATAACATTTGTTTGAAGAAAGCTTCACCCGAACACCCGAGATGCTCGATGCAAAAAAAAACTCGTTTGTTTTTAAGGCCGAAAGTGCAAGTACATCAACAGTCCTTTTGACACATCGTTTCTAAGTTCGAAGTTCGTTGCGACGACAAAGCCTTCTGTACAGCATTCGCTGTGTGAGTCTGACTCACAATTGGCCCTTTATTATACACATATATATAGTTTTTTTGGCTATAATTGTTTATTTTTATGCCAAAGGAGTTGACAGTATTCATATTCAACATACCATAAATTGCACAGTTTTTCTTATTAAGACACGTTTGACAAAATGTATCTGCTCCGTCAAAATTGTGACCAAATTGTGTCAAAGTTCCATTATTGCAGTGAATTATGGAAAGCATGAGGTTTTTTTTTGACTTGAAAGATACTAATATGATAAATTTGTCATGGATACAAAATATTGCGTATGCAGCCGCTATTAATTGAAAAAGATGCGGAGGGATTTCATGTTTGTTTGATCAAATTGTACTAGCAATTGTATGTTTCCTGGAACATCCGTTCTGCTTATGACACGAACCTCCATCATTGACGCAAAAAGTTTCCGTAAGTTGTCACTGACTCTTTTTTTTTTTTAATTTTTGCCCTTGCTTTTGCCAATGGGTATGAAAATACTCCCAAAAAAGTTAATCATTGTTTTCAAAAATCACAAAGGTACGCAATGACAACCAGTAAACTAATGCTGCTAGTTTATTATTATACAATTAATTTTTGAAGATTGTCAATATACTGCAGTCTCAAGGATCAATGTTCTCCTATTTCTGTTTCAATGCTGGCTTGAAAACTTCTGTGGATGATTAAGTGTAGTTAATTTTTTTATTATTAAGTAATGCCCGTAAGTATTCGATAGGGTTGGGGTTCGAAAGATTTTCCTGTTTTTTTTTTTTAATAAATTATGACGAAAAAGCTTTATCCTGCCGGTACAACAATGGGCGTTGAAATGCTTTCAACGACTCATGGCTGGCAATATTAATTCGTCCTTGAAATATGAAAACTATTGTAGGACATACTTAGGTGATAAGCCCACATCCTAAATCCGAAAGTCAAAAAGTCTCGATAATGTGACTCCCAAAATTGTTTATCACCTTGCTTTACAAGCAACAAGCCGAGTAATATCCCTTTTAACTTTTTTATTAGATTATAAAATTTTCATAAAATTTAACTATGTCTTAGATTTTAAACTTTAAATCACAAACGAAAATTTTATTTTTGGGATGGACATATAGATTCTTGCTTCTCAGATAAATAGTTGAAAGGATGATTATTCGATTTGAAGGTTGTCCTCACATGTCCACGAAGGGGCTTAATTCCCTTTAAGCCTTTAAACGAAGAGGAAAAGATTGCAATGACAATTTGTAACTATGCATGCAAAAAGTCAATCTTTCAACAAAAGGTTTCATCACGTTGTCTCTCGGATATTTTTTTTTTCAAGTGCTCGAGTCATTTTTATTATAGTCCCAAAAGAAAATTTCTAAAGTTGTTCAATCGCACGATCTCAGATACCAATCGAAGTCTACTTATTGAGAAATGAAATGCTAAAGAAATTCTTAAAAAGTATAAATTTAAGGCAGAAAAAAAGCAGCAAGACCACTTTAATGGAAGGGCCAGCATCATTCTTGAAAGAAAAATATAATTAAATAAAACGCCGTCGTAAAAACTTCACCGAACTGTTAGTTCTTCTGTTAGTTCTTTCTTAAGACTACATTCCACAACTTATAGCAATTTAGTTTAACCGTGCTATACTCCTGAAAAAAAAAATTATTATTATTACAAATATCAGGTTTTAATGTGATGCTAAGTCGAAGGAAAACTAAAAGAGAAACCTTCGACAAATTCTTAAAAATAACTTTTCCAAAACTGCAGAAAGCAAAAACTGATCTCAAATATGATTAACAAGTAAATAAAAATAAATAAATAATAAAAAAAAAAAGAAATGTTCCCACTGAAGCGAGGAATTTAAACAATAAAATATATAAATTCAAAAATAAAATTAATAACAAAATAAAATATAATTAAATAAAAAAATTAACAAGTACAAATAAATAAATAAATAATAAATAAAAATATATATGTATATGAATAAATAAATGCACAGCAGTATATAAACAATATAACAATACAATGAACCGAAAATAAAAGCTTGAACCATTGTTTTTTTTCAATTTTGTAAGTTTATTTTTTGGCCAAAATAGTTAAATTTTAGATCAAGTGGTTTGCGGATAGCCTCTTAGATGCATTTTTTCGCTCAAATAAATTTGCAACTCTTTATTGAACTTTTTCGATGTTGTGCGATGGTAGATTAAGCTTCATTATGAGTACTTTGTTTCGAGGTTTTTGCAATCGGAGTATTTGGCTGTTAGCACATTTATCGCAAACAGGTGACCCACAAAACATAATTCTTTGAAAGATAACTTAAATGAGCTTATTTTCGGTACTGAATTTCGATGTTTATAGATAGAAATACGAGTAACTATGTTTATTGCATGCTGTATAAGATTTTATTTTGGGTCTATTTACTCTGTTTTGTCTCAATGTAGTCCTTAGTACTATGCAATAAATTTCCACTCTGTCAGAGTGCCATTAGTTTCAGAATGTGACGGTAAAAACACGCTTTTCTTTCCCTTGTGAAAAAAGACAGCTTGAGTCTTCACAATTATTAAAATACGTTTGCACACTATTTACCGCCGGTTGCAAGTTAGTTTCAATACAGACATGACAGTTAATGGTAAATATATTGTACAGTATGGGACCAAGGAATGATCCTTGCGTTACATTTGCAGATCAGACAAGCAATTATCGATTGAAACTTTAAAAAAATCGTTCAGATAAAATGGAATCACTTATTTTTATGGTCGACATACCTGACGGGATTGTGGCCCTAGACTTAGTCTTTTGTATTTTTGTGGTAACTTTTTCAAACAGTTGTATTTTAGGACATTCGATTGATTGTTGGCTTCAATTTGTGTCAGAAACTTTTCACTTTTGACCCCTTTAATGTTAAATACCCAAACAACATTCATGAATTGTTTCCATTAATTTGACATCTATCACTGCAGTTCAATCAAATGCGACATTCCTCATAGTTTTATCGAAAACACCCCCTTAGTATTTAGTAAATCGAATATCCATCTTTTTGATTGAAAGCTACAGGACATTAACAGTTACAAATGACACTTTTTCCTTTGTCCTAAAACCCATTTATCCATGCATATCGTAAATACACTCAAATTATTACCTCAGGACTCAACCAGTAAAAACTAATTATCCTAATGAGTAGCACTTACACACATACACCCGATATACTGCAACTAATTTTCTACCAATCAACAACAAAAATATAAAACATCACGAAAAAAAAACTCTTAACTAAACTCATTACTCCGGTTTAACAAATTGATTTGTGTTCAATTGATAGGAATAACTTGGCCACATATTTTCCCCCCTCCTGCATTCGCATTATTATGAATACAAAAAAAAACACGTAAATAATGTCAGGAAAAACAGGACTCATTAGTTGCGTAAACAAATTGCCGCTCGCCTAGAAAGAATAACGGCACAGGACACTGAAATGGCAAATATTGACTTCTAAGCTAATTACCTGTAAATATCGTGAGAGTAGTAAGTCAACCCTTTCCCCCTTCAGGATACCAAATTCAAAAAAAAAAAAATATGCCTTGCATGTCTAGAAACATCAAATAATATTGTTGCATACTAAAACAATAATAATAATCATAATTATCGAAGTTCATAAATATTTTTGTTTAGTTTTTTTTCATTATTTTTGGGAAGCTTCTGAGGAATTTATGGTGTACGCGCATGAGTGCTGCGGGGAGTTGAGTGTAATTGGGATTTGATTAATTCGGAAAGGACATACTTCACTTTCACGTCGTTCTTTTGGCGGATATGTTTGTTAATTAACAAAATTAGTACATACATTAGGAATTAATGAACTCCTGGTATGAACAGTGATTAGGACTGTAAAGGAAAACTATTTACGGTGCTTATTACGTACATACCATTTTGATGCTTTGAGGACATTTTTTCCATGAGATTTTGAACATTCTGTGATGTTGCTTCATTCAGAAGTTTCAAAAATCTATTGAAACGTGGATGAAGTCTTGCAAACCGAGAAGTTATGAATATCATATCAGGCTAGTCAGACGAAGTGCAACAGACCCTTAAATCGCTTGATTTTTTGTATGAGCGATTTTTTGACGTTGAGCTGAACATTAAGCTCAACAAATAAACCTCTATTAACAGCTCGATACTTAACTTGTAGGTTGAGGTCGTTTAAAATTGTGTGCGTCAGAGGAAATGTATCTGAAAAAAATGTCATGATTAAAACGATTGCTTTTTAAAAATATCAATGAAACTGCGATTGGCAACAGCAACTGATTCGAGTTAGATACCCTTAACCTTCTTACATCCACAATGGCTTAAAGTTTGAGCCGAAGGTTTGGGCTTCATTTTCGAAGACACATTTAACTACAGACGTGTTTCCCACTCTCTCAGTGTCGTCCAGCGCTTGTATTGGAGCGATTCTTGCCTTCCGAACAAGATCCATAAAATTATCCAACTTGCTGTTGTACCTTTTCCTCTACAGGACCGAATGTAATATGAGCCAGTTTTCTTCCAAAGGTCATTAATTCCATTCTGCCGTCAAACTTGTCTTCCAACATTTGGCTTTTTAGAGCATAATTTCGAGCGTACGTATCTTCTTGCTTGAATCTGATGCAAGTCTTGAATAATTTGAAGCACATTGGCATAATCTGCACAGTAATATGCACATAAATCAGATCAGTTTTCCCAGAGAACCGAAATTGGCCAGCATTTGAAATGGTTCAGTTCCAAGCCGATGAATTGTTGGCGATCATCGGACTGAAATTCATGTGTTTTTCCAGGATAAGGAGTACAGTGATTTTTATTTTTCCTTTATTGTGTTGCAAAAAAGCTTTAGGCATTCACACAATATACTAGACAAATTCATGAAGGCGACAGAAATTAAGAATATAACGGGACAGTCGTCTTTCTTTTTGCTGAATTTAAATTTTTGCTGTTTTTAAGCTTCAGTGCGCGGCAGAATTTTTTCATTGGCTGAAGTTGGGTTGTTATTTATGCATTATTGAAAGTTTCCATTCCTCCAAACAAAAAACGAAACCGTTATAGGATCACTTTTTCTTTGTCTATCACTGGCCTATTTCGTAGGAACATGTGAATACATCAAGTCGAAATCAAGTACCAAATATTTTAAAATTTCAAACATCAAAAACAAAGCCGCGGAAACTCTGCGAGGCTCTTTTTTCATGATGGACGAACTATTTACATAGCTATGAATTTTTGCGTAACCTTCGTTGCACGAGTCCGAATCGCATATGGCCGGTTTCACGCTTAGTCATTATCGTTTAGCAGTTCGATGACGATTGATATTTCCGTTCCAACAGTCTTCCATATTTTTTATTTGGCGATTTTATTTTGTTGAGCCTTTTTACTTGTTTATCTCTGCCTTTCTGTTCTCTTCTCATATTTCGTTCTTCCTCTAATAACTCTTGTCATCAAAGGTTTGGAGGCGAAACAAGTTTTGGCCATTTCTTGAATAATGGTGTGTCTTTGTGACCACACATTTTTAATGTTTTCTCAGCCTTTCGTTTAAATGCACCCCTTTGGCTGGTTGGTTAGGGTGAGCTTTGTTTGCTCTTCACCTAGGCCTCTGGTTGGGTCCCTTCTGTTCTCCTATTTCCTGTATGGAAAAGATTTTGGTTAAAAGGGGCTGTTGTAGTGAGAAAGAGGGGAGGAGGAGATGTCGGGAAATCTTTTCGTTCGTTTTGCGAAGTATCAGTACTGACCCCAGTTTTATGTTTAGCAGTCACGCTGTTGCCGGATAGTGGCATGGGAAGCTCTCCAGATCTTCCTCTTCCTCCTCACAGCTTAGGAATGTTGAAATTCTGCAAGACCGAGTCAGTGTAAGTGAAGATTTAGGTTAAAGTCCTCTGTTACCAGTAGCACCATTAAACGTAGATTCCTTTTGCTGGAGTTCAGAGCTCGTTTCGCTGTCTTCTTAGTCGGTTTCCCTATTATTAATTCCTAGCAAGTTTTTCAGCTTTTTAATTCCCAGTTACACCTTCATGCCCCAGTACCCATATAAGACTGACGACGTATAATGTTGCTAGTTTGTTTAGTTTGTGTTTGCACTTCCTTCCCAGTGTCGATACTGATAAAGGGTTTGCAAAAGCTTAAATTGCTGCAGTGCTGTCCGATCAAATTAGTATTTACTTCTCCCGTATGTGGAGGTCGGTGAGCGTTTCTACTGCAATTGGTATTGCGAAAATTTCAGCTTGAAAAACCGTGAGGAATTTTGAAAATGCTTTGAAATTTCGATCGGTGGGTTCGGGTAGTAGGTCCCTGCTTCGATTCAGACGATATGTGAGAATCGTTCGCATTTATTGTGATAACCCCGAGGTCTCTTGTCGTGTCTTCGTTCGCCCAAGAAGTTCTGATTGGCAAAATTGTCTTAGAATTGTTTTTGAAGCTTCACGTTCACAATTTTCCTATGCCCGGTTTTTTTTTCTATCATAAAAGTGATCCAGTGCATTGAGTTTTATGGCCGAGAGTCCTGCTTGTCTTTTCGCTTCTAGTTATACTGGTGATTTGTTTAGAATTGCTTCAATGCGATCGGCGTGGAGTTTTGTGCGCCTGTTATTCCCAAGCATGCCCATGTGAGCCTATCGGCTACATATTTTTTATTTATCATATTCCACCGTACTAAAATGCCGTAAAGAAGGGTTGGTTTCATGACACAGTTGTTTTGGTTTCAGTCCCCAAAACTTCCCAAAGGCTCCTGCATATCAAGTTTGTCCTCTTGGCTTTATTACGACTTTCCTCTAATTGAGTTTCTTGTCGATTATCAATCCTAAGTACATCTCTCTGTATTTGGTTTCAAGTTAAGTATATTTGGGATGAAGAAGTCACGTATTTTGGTATTTTTTGGGAAGACCGTTTTGCTATGGTTTAAATCGCCAATATTGTAACGTTGTTGAGTATGTATTTTTCCCCTTTTATGTTAAGGAGTTTTCCTTAAACTACGAGCGCTGGGTCGCCTGCATATGCTATGGATTTGGCGCGTCTCTCTTCTTGTTTTTTAAGGAGCTTGTCCATCACTAGTACCTACAAAAGAGGTAAAATAATTCAACCTTGTGGTGTCCCTCTTAGGAGTTTACGTACCCTTCTTTCGTCTACGATTAAGGCTGTATTGATGCGATTCGATAGCATAGATGCTCCCCTTATATGGCGTTAATTCTGATGTGCTGAAGCATTCAATGTTGAATCTTCTTATTGTTGGTTTTAGTAGGCTTCTACCACTGTACAGTTAAGATTTAAATTCCAGCTAATACTAGCAAAAATTTCAGTGTCGACATTATTCCTCGAAACGTTTTCATATCCATAATGTTTGCGTGTGTCTCGTGTCAAATAACACGCCGTCTAAATGGTCGGAAGTTCCAGTTCAACCACGTGGGGCATTAAGGTTGCGTATGGATCTTTCTGTAAGAAAAAAATCTTCTAGTTATAGCCGTTTTCTGCTGTTATCTGCTGTCGTTAAGTGGCTGATGTGTTCTCGGACCACTCCGCTTTTCTTTACTATTTTTTTAAGTCCACGGGCACAATTTGGACTTCGTGTTTCAGACAAGCTTCATCCTGAAATCCAAAAAAGATAAAGCGAACCTTTCCAAAAAGCAAAATTGGAGAGAAATGAAACCCCAAAAGAAACTGATCGTCAGCAAATAGAGGTACGTCAGTTTGCCAAAACAAAATAAGGCAATCTGTGGCCAAATAAAACGCCTTCCGATTTTTCAGCCCAAGTTGTAAGGTCGTCAATCGAAAAGGCTGAGGCGTTACGAAAAGTGTTTTAAAGAAAGATTCCCTTGCTTATTTCACAATTCCTTAAAGAAGCCAGCATTAAACCAGAAAAATATAACTTAACGTTGAAGAAGCAGCTGAAATAAAGTGCATAAATAGTGAAGTTAGGTTCTGACTCTATAAAGGACAGTCGGGCAAAGAACTTAAATTGAGAAGTGTCCGTTTAGTCATCAGAGAATTTCTAATGTATTGCATCCAATCCATTACAAGCAATCGTTCATAGAAAGAACAACCTTTGATTTCTACCATTTTTCATACATTAAAGTGCAGGATCAGGTCTTTGTTCAGTCGCAGATTCAAATCTGATTTTGTATTTGTGGACTTTTAACCTTTAAAAAACTAGACTAAGTTCAGCAAGGAGAAGCAAAAGGCGCATCATCTCTGTGATCCAAGAAAACATCAATTTGTATCAAAGAATACACCCAAATAAGCCAAATCATCCTCATGTACACAAGGACAACAAAACAACCAACAATGTCATTAGGAAACCTATAAGCTGAGGATTACCTTCAAAAGTACACCCTTCTAAAATTTGTTTTATTCGAAATGAAACCCCTTTCATTGCTCATTAAAATTTCCATCCAGGCAACCAGTATCCCGACCAACCCTCAAGCCTAATTAAAACCCACTTGCTGTTCAATATAATCCAATTTCGGGCAAAAATTTCACCAATAATTCCCTTTTCACAACCAATTAATCGTCCTCCGCGAAATCACTGTGTGTATTCACTACGCGTCTGTACAATGTATCTTACGGGATTATAATGACATTAAAATTATAAAATAAGTCACACCTGTGCCACAGGAAATTCTCCTTGTTGCTCTTATGTTGTTTGAAAAACTGCCCCCTCCTACCACCCCTGACAAACACCGCACAAAAGATAACTTTTCGAATAGATTTTCTCTTTTTTCGTAGTCATTAGCCGCAACAACCAGCAGCTCTCGTAAGCCCACCCCAATAAACAAAAAAAAAAACAGGCCGCCATCCCCAATCACCTTTAAAACCAAAATAAATTATAAGCATCAATCATTTTCTCTTTACAACGAGCCTTACTCGACTCAAAAAGAAAACGAAAAAAAAAAAACAAATGCAAAATATCCCTGAGCTAAAAGCGGACGAACGAAAAAAAAACAGCGTTACGAGTCTTTTTTAAATCCTTTGATCAAAGTGCGCGCTGTGTCCAACGCACAATACCGCTAGGACAAAGAGGCAGCAGGACACGACACAACAGCCCAAGAACATAACAACAGGAAAGAAGCGAAAAGTGAACCAAAAAAAAAAGAAAAAAATTATGAAAGAAAATATCCCCAATTCATCCACTCATAACAATTTCCTATTTCCCCCGGACACAACAACCAAAGGACTACAAGGACATACCAGCCACCAGCCAGCCTACCACCCCCCAAGGGGCAGTACCGAAAAAAATGTCTGAGCGCTGTCATAAAATAATTTATGCGCAAAACAGTGAGCCCGAGTGGATCTACATTGAACCTCCTATTCTCTTTTATCGTTTTTCTTTTTTTTTGGTTTTTGTTTTTCGGTTCGTCCTGTCCTCGTCGTCGGCTTAAGAAGACGACAACGTCAGAGAAGAAAATCATGAGAAGTACCAAAACAAAACAAAAAAACCAAAAAAAAAAGGTGGCGGAAGTTGCCGAAGAAGATAGTCCTTGCTGCTGCGAGCTCCTTAGCTGGATTCTATTATATTGTTATTACGCCCGGAAATTTGCTCGAGAGTCTTCTCTCTGAAAGGGGTTTGAAATTTCGTTCCGTTCGGCTTTCTTATTTTTTTTTTTTAGTATTTTGTATTTTATCCTTGCGGTGTGGCGTTCCCAAGGAATTGATTGGCTAATTATGGGGTGCACAGCGCGCCGCGGAATGGTGTTTCGCTTATGTTAACCTTAAGCAATTTTTGGGATGCAAATAATTTTGGCATTCTAGTTGTTGGGTAAAAAGTTTTTTTTTTTTTTCTTATCGGAAAAAGTGTATCAGACCATAACTCTTTCTGCTGAAGGATCAGAAGAGGACAGACCAAAAAGAACCAAAAAAAAAACGAAAAATTCAGCGGAATTGTGCCAAAAGCGTTTTAAACCGCAGACAAGTTCATAAATTTGATGGAATATTTTAAGTTTTTTTTTTCTTTTGCTTGCCTCCTTTTCTTTTTTATTTCGAAAGGACTTCGATGATGAAGGATGGATGGATGGGGTGTATTTTTTTTTCTTACAGTGCTTGCGGTTTAAAGTATGCGAGTGCACGGATTGAGGATAAACTAATTTTTTGACTTTCTGACAAAGTACAAGAAGTATTTTTGTTCGAAATGAGTTTCAAGTGGAAAATTTTACATTGAAGTGTACCTACTCGTATCTATCGTTGGAACTTTTTCCAAGTGAAAAAAGTAATAATATTATCTTTCACTCAGGAATCAGGAGAGATTGAATAACAGAGTGACCTAAGAATGAAAATGTTAATACTTAGTATCTCAGTTTTATTACTAACACTGAACTTTAAACTTTGCCGGGCAGATTATTCATAGGAAGAATTCAGGACAGTATAAAGATAAACACATTTCAATTTAAATTTTCCGCTTTCAGTAGCATGTGCATTGAAATGTGCTCTGTTTTTTAGTACAGACTAGGGAAAATGGCGTTTGTGAGGCACACTGTCACAGAACTAGGGACTATAATTAAATATCCAGAGCTAGTGGAGAGATAAAGAGATGATTTGAAACCATAAGAGCTTTGAAACTCTGAAGTATCGAGTCGTTATCGACTTTTTTGCATTCGTTCAATTCGCAGTTTTTTATTCGCCATTAGTAAGATTGCTTCATGACTCTGTTGTTAGTTTCACTGGAGAATCAATAACAGATCATCTTTACACGTCATTATTTGACGAGGCGAACATTGAACGACAACTTACATGTTGGTCGCCTACTCCATTTGAAGATTCCGACAAGTCAACTTATCCAATAGTGGAAACTATGCTACCCAGCCCTTTTGAATTGGAATCAACAAAATGGTTTCCATAAGAGTCTTGTACATTGTTCATTGTCTCCGTTTTTGTGCATGCTTGGCGTCGCGATTTTTAACTTCCCATCAGGAAGTTCTTGTAATCGGTCCGATTTTCGAAATTCAAAATTTTTACATTTCTCCACGTTTGGCTGTCCCAGTAGTCGGATTCCATCATTTTTAGCAAGATGTCTGTGTGTGTGTGTACGTACGTACGTACGTACGTTTGTGCGGATTCTTTCGTACAGCCTAACTAGAGAACAAATCAAGCTATCGAAGCCAAATTAGTTTCATTCGAAGCGTGTGTGCATAAAGATCACCTGAAAAGCTTTTGGTTAAGTTCCACAGGGTGGTTTGAATTTTATGACGAAAAAACTGTCAAAAAAAGGGACAATTTCACTTCTGCAATTAAAATCAATTTAGTTTTCCAATAAAAACAGTTCAAAATGAATTAAATTTATAGTTGACATCTATCTTATCAGATAAAAAAATATGCATAAAAATATACACGGCCGTTCATAAGTTTCCGGACAAATTCATATAAATTTTTTTTTTTTGTTCAATTTTAATGCCAAAAGTTTCATCAATATTAGGTTTTTTTTAGCCAATTGACTAAACTTAGTAAGTTACTAACTATAGAGACTACCAAAAAGACTAAAACAGTATTTAGTTGGGGGCATTTCATATATTGATGTGACCCTTTCTCTATTTCCTGATCCAAATTTTCACGGAAGTTCTTGAAAAATTGTTTCAGAAATGTGAATCCTGTAAGTCTTTCCTATTTTACATGACTGAAAAGGACGTCTTCAACACTAACACATGAAAACATCCTTAGAAAATTATGGAGCCACCAGATTTTTCAAAAACTGCTCGGCTGTAGCATGATGCTTTTTTATCGTAATAATATATTAGCAAAAACAAGCTTATGGTGCAACTTAAATGAGGCATTTGAATTCAAAGAAAAAGCATCGAGAGAAAGCTAAATGATAAGGTTAAAACACATGGCTAAAACTGCATGACTCGTATATTGCAAGGAAGATCATAGCAACCGATTTAGTTTGTTTTCGCCTGTTGTGATTTCTTTTCATGAACCCAATCCTAGAGGTCTTTCCAGAAAATGACACATGGATAAAAAATCTGTCAAAATCGGCGTGGAAAATTCTATCAAAATCTGCAAAGAAAACTGGACTGAATGTGATCCTCTTAAAGCCATGTATTAACCAGAAGAAAAATATCCTATGCTGAGCAGTTCCCAGCTCGGAAGGAAGAGGCGGTCGAAATCTCGGGACTGAAACTCTGCACTTTTGAACTTAATCGACATGAAGATAATCACGCTTTAATAGTCCGAGCACAACAAGTGCATCGTACAAGGTCGTAGAAATATTTTCAAAAATTTATTGAACAAGGAGTTGACATAAGCGATCTTTCACAATGTTTATATCAAAACAACGATTTAAATTCTGCAATCAAAATCCAAATTCTGGTCACAAATTTAACTTTTTCTCATTTCAAAACAACTTTCTTAACTTTTTTTTTTACTAGAATAGTAATAATTTGTAAGTGACGTTTCAGTGTTAGCTCAGATCAATTTTAACTTACTTCTGGATGTCTGTCCCTAACAGGTTTAAACACTTTATTGGTGAAGTTGAAAAACAAATTCAAATTCCAAGGTAAAAGTTGTCGTAATATAACTCACAATTTGACACATCTTATCTTAACGTAGAGTTCTTTGCTCTTAAAGCAATGCCTGTATGCCACTATGTGCCTACAGGAGACTTGCTAAGAATCTGTGTCGTTGGTCCTATATTTTTTTTAACTTGATTTGTTATAAGTTGGTTATTTTGGTCACACACAAAACAATTTCAGTAACAATCTGATTTTACAATTTGCATTCTTTCGGCAAACAAAACTCCCGCACAAAGCAAAAGCACTTTGGTCACTAGGAAAATAAGCATTAAATGGAATTCAGAAACTACCCTCTCTTGTTTTCTATTGACCAGAACAATAAATGCAATCGGCCGTAAGTTGGAACAAACAGATTGTAAAACAGCTAAATGCGAGAAATATGCTGTAGTAGTAGTAGTTTTAATTTCGTGCACAATATTCTCAAGTATGAGAAAAGCGCGATCGACGATGTTGACATATAAAGAAACAGGAAACAGGTTCGAAAAAACAATTATCTCAGGGTTACAGACCCCAAACCAAAGCCTACAAAGTTCAAAGTGGAAAAATCATAGTCGAATTGCAGTCAATGCTGAGGACTGTATTAGACGACGGAAACCAACAGCGTCTACCCGACCTAGACGAAATAGATAGCAATAACATATAAGCTAAAATCTAATAAAGCAACTTTAGCTGTCGAACTTTTCAATGCGACAGCAATAAAGCATCAAGGAAGGACACTTAAATGCGACTTCTGGTTCAGAACGTTAACATAGACAGCTATTATTGTGGTAGTTAGGGACTTTGCTTAGGCTTCGCTGCAAACACAGATAATAACACCAGCGTTGAGGTCAAACCGAGAATACCCTTGGCTAAGAAAGCAACTACCATCCCCTTCTATGATATATGATGCAGAAGCATGGAAACTTTCAAAAGCAGATGAAGGTGAATTATGTAGTTTCGAGAGAAAAATGTGAAAAATAAATATTAAATACGTAGGTTTTTTTTAAATGATTCAAAGCTGAATAAAATATGTATGTATTTAATTTTTTCTATTGCAATGCATTTTTGTAGGAAATTAATGATGTTTTTCATAACCCAAATGGAATTTGATGGTGGCGGCAAATAAAACAGCACCTATATTTTTTTTTATCTTGAGATGGGAAGTTCATGGTATGGGCAGACCTACTCGCACCCAAACCAATTTTTTATAATGGAACACAAATAGACATGATTGGAAAGTCTCGGCTGCTTCCTGTATGACAGTGCGGCATAGTTCTTAAATATCGTTGGACTTCGTAGTTGGCAACAGCATATTGGCAATTCTTTTGCTCAGCTCTGCTCTATAGACTCTGGCACACTGGTGGGTGGCGAACTGCGTAGAGCGCCTGCCTTTCAATTGATTGAATTGATGGGTCCCAGGTTCGATTTCTAGAGTGGTCTAATTGGTCTAGCAGCGATAGATAAACATATGGTTTGCGTTATTGTAGTGGTTGTCGCATCGGCTAAATCCTTAATCCGTGTTTTCAAAATAGTGGTTTGTGTAGATTGTATGTAGATGGCTCTGCTGTGAAGGTATAACACTGACAGCAGGGCGTTTAGCTAAATCTCCCAAAACTTGTAAAGTTCACATATCAAACTAGTGTCGAATAAAAGCCTGCGAATCAGGTGAAAGCTAATAATAGGACTACCGGTTGAAAATGTCGTTATTGCAGACAACTTCATATCTATTACTCTGAAGTGAATTTTGACCATGACAGCTGTCACATCAGAAACTTCATGTCATTGTCTAATTATTTCAGTCTCGGTTATTGGTCACAAGTTTTTGTAAAGCCGTAAAATGTCTACATTCGTGCCATCAAAACAACATTTGCGGGAATTTTAATATGCTTATTTCATTTAAAGAAAAAAGCAACCGAAGCGCATCAATTGCTTCCCAAAGCTTTCCCGTTAGACGTTAGAATGTGTCAGCGGTGGTTTAAGCGGTTCAAAGATGGGGATTTCGACACCGAAGACAAAGAACGCCCCGGCCAGGTGAAAAAGTTTGAAGACCATGAATTGGAGGCATTGCTCGATTAAGATCCGTCACAAACGCAAGAAGAACTTGCAAAATCACTTGGCGTCGCTCAGCAAACCATTTCCGATCGTTTGAAAGCAATGGGAATGATCCGAAAGGTAGGACATTGGGTGCCGTATGAATTGAAGCCACGAGACGACGAACTGCTGCTTGAACGCCACAAAAAGAAGTCTTTTTTGCATCGAATCGTCACTGGTGATGAAAAATGGGTACATTACAATAATCCAAAACGTCGGGCAACGTATGGATACCCCGGACATGCCTCAGCATCGACGGCCGTTCAGAATATTCATGGCAAGAAGGTTATGCTGTGCATTTGGTGGGACTAGAAGGGTGTTGTGTATTATGAGCTGCTAAAACCGAATGAAACAATCACAGGCGAGGTCTACCGACGACAATTGATGCGTTTGAGCCGAGCTCTGAAAAAAAAAACGGCCGGAAACGGTTGCAAGACACGATAAAGTTATTTAGCAACATGACAATACTCGGCCACATGCTGCAATTGTCGTCAAAACTTACCTTGAAACGCTCACATGGGATTTCCTACCCCACCCGCCGTATAGTCCACACCTTGCGCCATCCGATTACTATCTCTTCCGACCGATGCAACATGGCCTGGCTGACCAGTACTTCCGTCATTTCGATGATGTCAAAAAATGGATTGATTCGTGGATTTCGGCCAAACCGGTCGAATTTTTCAGAACGGGTATAGGGTGGCTAGCGATGGGCAATACTTTGAATATTGAGTTTAGGTCTATTTTTCCTCAATAAAGCATTGATTTTTGAAAAGAACGACATTTTCAACCGGTAGTCCTATTAAGTCGATCCCATTTCGGGCTCCACCCACGGAAGTGAGTTGAAACCAAATACACCTGAGTTTCTCAAACCATTACATAAGCTTTCATTCTTCTCGTTATTCTTGCGCTCGCTCTGTGCTACACGCATTGTAAGCGTCGTTAATATCCTCTTGAAGAGCGAGCTAAATAATTAAAAAAAAAATAGTCTCTGGCTATCGATGGTGTGCTTAATCGTCCAATGTTTAACCACCGTTTTGTGGACTGGCGCACCTCTAAGACGGGCTACTACTAATAATCCACAAAACATTTTCTAGCTACATGTCTACAGCTCTAAGTCGTGGTTTCTGTGTGTTGTCTTAATTTAATTTAGGTCCAGGAATACCTCACTTATTTTACAAGCCCTTCAGTTTGGTCCAAGTTCTTGGTAAAATGAGTCTCATTTGCGCCAAACGTTAGCGATTCTCTCGGAATTCAAGTGTTTAAGAGTACCCTGCCGAACAAATATAAATTATAGCCTGTTCAGTTCCAGGTAATATATTTGCATCCCTCGGAGAACTCTTTCATAAAGCTAATATTACGTTTGAGAGCCAGTATTCCCTGATCGCTGGCAGTAAACACCCTAAGGCACTGCCTAGCTCGCCTTTATCAAAAGCCCCTCTGATTGAATTGGGCCATTTAAAGCCAATTACTGCGAGAATAACAAGAGACACCGTCAGCTATTAATTACGATGGCACAAGTCTATGTGCACCGTGCTAACATTCCCATTAATTTGTTTTGTGCAAAACGCAACGTCACCGCGCAATATGAAAAGACCTCGCAAGTCCATATCGGATGTGCGTGCGAACATAGAGCTTCCTTTATGATCCTGAAGTATGGCAGGAGGCCATAAATTGCTCAAGTACCACTTCGTCAATACGCAGAGTGTCAAAGGTGCTGTGGTTAATTTGGTTTCGTTTTTTGTTATTTTTCGTTGGCTCTAATTTTTCTTTTATAGGATTGAATAAGTTATAAGGACAGCTACTATGTTTGGAGTAAGTAGGTTTTGTAGACTGTCGAAATAAATTCTTGGTGATGGCAGTTGATGGAATTTTCAATGCGACTTGTTTGTATATACATATATACCTACTATAGTTTTTTTTTCTGCTTGAATGACAATATTGCGTGAAGCTAACCAATAAGGCCCATCTCTGTGTGTTTAAGTAGGTTCTTTCATGTTATGCGAGACACGAAATGCCAAACTAAACATCATTGCTATTCGTCTATATAAATTATTGTCGTACCTTCTGTGGGTAGGCCATGGTGTACTCCGAAGTAATGAGTGCGGTTTGGAGCGACATAAAGGAGTTAAGTATCTAATCAGTCACATATCTACATGTGTTCGGATAAATTGTTAAATAGGCTGTAACCTTTTATGGTAATTTATTTTGGTTTTTATACTCTCGAAAGGAGGACTCTGCGACGAAGGAGTGCGACGATGTGAGACAGTTTTATGTGAAAGGTGAATGGCAATTGACAGGGTGACAAATTGATCTTTAATTTGTCAGGGAAAAAGAAGTGCGCAGTAAAATTGAAACAGGTCTTATAAGTTATGGTAAAAGGTGGTCTTATCGGTCGTATTCTTACTAATTGCAAGATTAAATAGTTTGTATGTTTAAGGGGCGCATAAAAAAAAGGAGCAGTGTCTAGATGAATACATTTAATTTTCATTGCTTGGAAGAAATAAAGTTCCTTTATTTATAGTCATTCCTTAAATCAAGTCGCATTTCTGTTTAAATTCTTAAAAAAATATTTCAGGTTGAATAAGAAAATAAAACTTGAGATCCTAGCTATAATTTTTACTTCTGAAAATAAAAAAAAATCAATGGCGTTGATTTATACATTTATCAGCTCCTTCACACTATGATACGAACTTCTAAAAAAAACAAGGGCCAACTTTTAGTGTTTGTTTTAAAATGTTGTAATTGTTGAAAAGACCGTTTGGCGAATAGCTTGATCTTGAGCTTGGATTGTTCGCATTGTATCGGTATCTAATGACATCTCAGGAAAAATGTCCAGCTGCTTCATACTGCAGCTCAGTAGCGGCCAATTAACATCACCAAAACGACAGGAGTACATAAATGTTGACCGGCATGTACGACCTATTTTGTAGGAATCTTAGACCGAAACAAGTTCGAAGCATCAACTTCTGGACACGTTTCTTCTGCCAATAGACCACCGCTACTCTAAAAACCACACCAAATTGTAAGATTTTCGGAATGCATTAACTTTTCTATGATAACGTATTCACTTTCCGAGCCCCAAATATAAAAGGTTAACTTGGTTTACGCGTCTGCCGGGACAGAATTCTGCCTCAACTGGAAAGATTATTTTTTGAGACAATCTTGAGCTGTCCTTTAGGCGAAACAATAAAGCAATATCGAAGCGATTGATGTTCAGATCCTGAGATGTTTGGCCCGTCGAGATTTTAAAAACTTAGCAAGCAAACAGATGGTTCACCCTATACATCCAAGCTTGTCGAGTGTTCTTTTTCTGTATCCTACTTTGCGAATGATTTATATTTCCATTTCAAGCTCGATAGTTTCCTAACAATCTCTTCAGATGATACCATGGCTTTTATACTTCGAAACTTGTTCAGTCTGGTAAAAGACCTTAAGAATTTCATAGTCTTCAGCACCCGGAGAGAGTCTTACAACACTCGAACTGAGAAGAGGGATTCCCAAAATTAACTTGAAACTCGATTGGTTGTGAGTGTGAGCGGTCTGCAATCCGATAAGTTGTTAAGAAATGACAATCTGTATAAAATGACCTCAAACTAATGACTCAGTTTTTTTTTATATACCCATGCCCAAGTGACGGACACTGTGGTCTGAAAGGAAAGACCTATTGTATAATGAGGAGTTTAATTAGGTTAACAGACATTTCAATCGACTGATGAAGGTCAGAATGTCCAATGGAGAACATATCTCTTTGAGGAAAATACATCTTCCTAACTTTACTAGGTCCTAACTTGGTTGGATGTGATCTCAAGCGATAATGGCCTGAGAGGAATTTCCTAGCAGCTTTTGACAGACTTGAAGTCCATTAGATTGGAGTGCTCCTTGTCTGTCTGAATAAACAAGAATTCTGGCCCCTTTTTTGACCTCTTTAGAAAGGTTTAGTAAAGCGTAGGATTCGATAGCTTGTAGATCAGCCTAGTAAACGCAAGAAATTTTTT
Source organism: Orthonevra nobilis (assembly GCA_963555765.1). NCBI lineage: Eukaryota > Metazoa > Arthropoda > Insecta > Diptera > Syrphidae > Orthonevra > Orthonevra nobilis. The sequence continues at coordinate 17,146,839 of OY743227.1, forward strand.
GATGGGTCCGTAGACACCGGCACCTATACCATTTGCCATTTTTGAGCAATCAGAATACCAAATGAAGTTTCTTTTTTCGGGAAAGGTGTGAAGGAGGCTAAAATTCATTTCCCAGAACCCGGAGGTAAACTTCTGCAGCGACTCGTTTCTAGGAAGACCATTCTTCATTTGTCATCACAGGAAAAACATCCCCAGACCTTCACGCCTTCAGTTTTGGGCGGCATTCGTAAGATGCATTAAGAACTCAGTCTGTTCTCTTCGCGCAAGAATACTTCCATCTCCAATATGTATTTATTGGAAAATACGACTTCAGTACTGGCTTGAGTACTCTAAATCCAGCTTTCACGAGCTTTTTCCTCACTGCGCTTGAAGCAATTGCTTTTCCTGAAGCTCGACACAGATCATTTTTAAATTCCACCGAAGTCTTGAACCGATGGCTTTGATTCATTGTGTCGTTTTTGGACTCCCTAATATTTATTTTTAAATTCCTTGCCACAGTTTTTTGAGCAACAATTAATGTTTAAGAAATTTCACGTGTTGTCAAATTGAAACTTCACAGCCACAAAATTCGAACTGATTTTTCCCATTGTTTTTCAAAAAATTATTTCGGTTCGTTTCGGAAGTTGTGCTAACTAGTACGAAGTTCTCATATTCCAAGAACTGCGCCGAGAAAGGGTAATAATGGGTTTGACCAACAATTTTCGAACATCGCAGTATTTAAAAATGTAGTTTTTCAGACACAAGCACCAGACTTTTTCAAGTTGAAATGCTTTGCGGGATTTGGAACCACATCAATAAAGTTACTCCCGACTTCGAGCATCTTTAGAACAAACTCTGGTCAGTTCTACTGTTCGTAGGATTGACCAGAGTTTGTGGGTCGGACAGGCTTGGGTGAAAAGTTGTCTCCAAGATTTGAGGCCACAATCTCATACTCGGCATTCGATCCACTAACCACTGAGCTAAAAAATATATTTAAACAACAATTAATACACTTAAGCTGTGGTGAAATTAAGAGGGTGTCCTCGCAGTTTTAGAAGCCTTTGATTAATACACGCAACTTAATTTCTACCTAAGTAAAAATTTAATCGAACTAACAAAGACATTCCAGAAGCGATTGTGCCACTCGAGGACAAAATTACGAAGCTCTGTGTTTATCGATGGATGAATCTGTGTCACGTTTGTTGACTGGAATTCTGAATCTAGCACAGAGAATTATTTTACCCCATAGCAAACAGCTTTCAAAAGTATCAGCTGAAGATTCACAAATAAAGATGCATCTAAAACCATTCTAGGCGATTCCCCATAGGAACGATGCGTTTATCTTAGCCTTACTTGTGAATGTTGCTCGCCCAACCTTTTCCCATTCCAAAATAAATAGAATGAATAACAAACAAAGGTATCCTTCTCCGACATATTAATTAAACGGTCGAGCTGATTTTCGTTGGAAAATCTGTGCAACCCTTGATGGATAAAAAATTTAGGAAAAGTGCCAACACATATAACCATTGGAAACTACTCAAATCCCTAGAAAGAATTTAATATTCCTAAAAGGGTCATCCTCAGTACCTGTGTATAAAACTTAAAATCGTTCTCCATTCCACCCGAAGTATCATCACTTCTCGTTGCTGGTTGTGTTGATTGCGAAAACCTTTTTGCACGTTTTACTTTTATTTCTATTTTCGTTTTTCGTAGCCCCTTTCAAACCGCCAGCCCCGTCTTAGTAGTTTTAGATACAAACCATCGTTCCGCAAAACAAATAGCAAAGAAAATCACATCCAACAGGATTCGACCGAGTTTTAGGTACTTAGGTGTAAGAGTGGTGTGCTACTACAAAAAAAAAAGTGTTTCTTAATCCAATGGAAAGCTTTCCCCCATATCCTTTATTGCGATTATCTTGATCAAATATTTATTAAAGAACCTTTTGGAGGAAGAAGTAAAAAGCAAAACAAAAACAACAAAAAAATAAGTAGAAATGCGCTCGTAAGTAAACCTTTTCGTTTGGATGGCCAACTCAATTGTTATCCTCAGCACATGGTAATAACATCAAGGATAACTGCTGTGCATTCCCTTGAAACTCGCAAAGTACTTAAAATCAATAAATGTTGATGTTTTTTTTTGTCTCGTAATCGGAGCCTGCCTGCCACTGCAAAAAAAAAGAAAGGAACGGAGTCCTTTGGTTGATGCTGGTGATTTTACTACCACGACGACGACGACGACACGTTGTCATATGCATCAAATGCGACTGTCATGATGATCCGTGCAACCACATATACACATACATACATGATGCATATACGCATACAAACGGGTATTTAACGAATTGATCCTTTTGTACGGGACATAAGTGTCAACACGCATGTGTTTGTGTAGAGTCCTGTGAAATGTCAGCACCATGGAAAGTCGCGTGAATCTAGTGATTTATGCCATTGACAGGATGTAGACCTACATTTCACAAGTGGCAACACTAGTGGTACATGTCATTCATGGTGGTGTTGCAAAGCACAATCCCCCCCACCTCCCCCCTAACCACCTATCTAAAAGCCTAGTTCTTGTGAATGTTTGAGGAATCATTCCGCCTCCACTGGACGTAGAGATTTATGTCTGTTTCTAGCTGTGAAGGAGCGATTGGAAATTCAATTTTTCGCCACTGTGAGGGAAAAATAAATAAAAAGCAAAAACGAGGACGAGGGCGAAAGTCCTTGATTTTTTTTTTCATTTTTCATTTGGCATTCGCCCACTCGCCTAAACGTCAATACTTGATTTCCTTTTTCAATTTTCATCAAATTTGTTTTCATTTCGGGCGCGCTCTCTCTCTCTCTATATGCATGTGTAGGAGGTATCCCATAGACACGAAAGGAACACACGTCGAGTTGAACTGCTTTCGATTTATTCCCATCGGGTCCTTTGGAGCTTTTTTTTTTAGATTTTCTGTTGTATTTTTTTTTTTTTTTGTTTTTTCTTTTTAAATTTCAGTCCTGTGCTCCTTCTTTGAGTCTTGATGAACGATGAGTCCGTGAGGGATTCAATTCGGCGTGTGAAGTTGAAGGATGAGACCAGACATCGATGGGAAATGTCGCGCTGCGATACAGGGTCGCATGTGCCTTGGTACGTTGTACATGTTTATAATGTATGTTGCCGTTTAGACGATGAGCAGTTATTGGTACGCGATGGGGTGCAAATCAAAGTAATGCGTTTGGGAGTGGCACGGTGCGACTGGAGCGACGAACTGGATAACCTATTTTTCGTTTGATGTTATTTTGCCGAGCAGGAGCGGTATTGATGAAGTGGATTTATAATGACATCCATCGCTGAGCGGCGGAGTCTTTTAAGATTCAGATTGATGCGATTTAATCAAATTCCATATGGTGGTTGGTTTGGTTACTGCCGTACACTGGTTTACAGCTTCAGTGAACTCTAAATTTATTTTTTTGTAAATAACCAGTGGAAAATGTTTCTTTTGTTTGGTTAAATTAATTAATTTCCTGTGAACATAACTCTTTTTTTACGAATGAAAATTTAAGAAACGCGCTGTCTTGACACTGAACGCTTTTGGACAGAAAACGATGCGAAAGAGTGCTCCAAAGCGGCAAAAAAGAAATCGAACTTTGTTCTTTTTTTTAACATTTTTGTAACCATGGATGGATATGTGTCAAAAAGATGATTAGAAAGAAAAAACTGCATCAATTATGCATCGGAAACCTCGAGGTTTTAAAAAGAAACGGTCGTAAGAATCAAGCCGATTTGTTCGTGTCACTGATGCTGGTTTGTGGCAATCGCAACTTCCTTTTTTTTAGTCTTTTTAATGTAAATATTTATTGAAGTCATGATCCGAGCCAGAAGAGATAGGGATCAAAGACTTTGTTTATGCTTTTGGATTTTTAAATGGCATTCGAAACGGTTCATCACAAACACTTTGCTCCGTCTTAATTTTTTTCAAACTCGTACTGCAAGCCAATACTGTCTAATTTGTCTAATTGTGTTCATGCCGTGTCTGTCGACTTTAAACATTCTTTCGTATTTTGATAAATGTTCCTCAGGAATCTATCCTCGGTCCGCTCTTGTTCTCTATGTTCATAAATGATCTGACTAGTGTCCTTTAATAGTTACCACATCTATGCTGATGATGTCTGACTGTATTACAGCTTTTCGACGAATTCCTTATTTGCCACTACCTCTATGATGCCAACTCATTTCAAAAACTTTAAATTGCAATCAACTCAACGGCTTGCTTTGTGTTTAACCTTGCGACGCATTCTCGGTTATAATCTTACCAGTTTCTTTTACTACAACAAAATCAAGTCGGTACTTATCTATTCGTCTCACAAGGACAGTTCTATATTCACTCTGCCAACATTTTAAATCATCTGTCAGTCCCTGTTAAGTTGATATTCGAACGTGGACAATTTTTACCCGCGTCTCCTTCTCACTTTCTCCTTCGGTAAGGTAATATTTTTTAAAACATCATTTCGTTTTATAAATTGAACTCCAAAAAATAAGGAAATCGTGTCTTAAATTCTAAATTAGTACCAAGACAGCATTATTTGTAATAAAACTATACATTTTTATTAGAAAAAAAACGTATTAAATTCGAGAGCGAAAAAATATTTCGAAAACTAAGCATCTTCAATATTAAATATTTTTTGCACTGAGCAGTTGTCTTGTAAATTTTTTTATGAATTTTTATTCAGTTTGAATCCCAAATTAAAATTAAAAGCAAAGTTTATCTTGAATTTGATTTTGAAAAAAAAGATAATTTTTTCGAAATTTTACAAGGGGGGAGGGGCGGCGAACAAATAAATAAATAATCGAGTTTAAGAATTCTTTAACAAAGAATTAATATAAGAATTCTTAACAAGAAGAAAGAAAGAAAATAAACAAATCTATTCTTTCTAAAAGGCTCCAAGGCGGGCTGGATAAGTGTAGTTTCCTCACAGGCCTCATTGTCCATAATTAGTTCTATTTAAACTCTCCTTCATAATATTTGAATGAGACAAAAAAGACCGGATGAGTACGCGGAAGGTACCTTCAAAAAGGCTACCTCTATTATAGCATTAATAAAAAACCGCTTACAAATTAAGACATTGATCAAAAGTTTTCGATTGAAGAAGACAGTAGCAAGGAACCAGCAGGTGAACAACTTGCAAACATCTGATCTTGATTTAGTTTCTTTTTCAACTCTTCCAGGATGCTTCTACAGAGGCCATCGTTGCGGTTTTTTCTCAAATTTCTTACCCATCAGCTGCTGCTAAAGCCCATGAAGGAGGCACGAAGAAATCGCTTGATAATGATGATGCGTGTTCGAGCATATTACTCTCCAGTGATTTGCTTTGTGTGCTGATGCATTGTCTAAGTGAAACACGACTTCAGCTCAGTTTGCCCCGCCTCCTTAGTTTGTGAGCTTCCCCTATTCTTGTGATTTGTTCTGCACAGTAAGAGCCTGTTATATTGGAGCCATTTTCGCAGGTCATCTGCTTTTTAATCAACTCTCTCGCCATCCCGAAATACGGATTTAATTCAATTTTGCGTCGGACTTGCGACTATACATTTTTTTAGGGCCGGTAAAGAAGTTGTTTTCCAGGTCATAGACTTTTGTATCCTCTCAGCATAGATTTGTTTATAAAAAGGCTCAAAAATATATCAGCGACAGTTTCCTATTTCTCTAGACTTGTTTGTCTTGAAATGACAACCCATTTCTCGCTTTTTTCGGCGACTATCATTCTGGAAACGAAGCCCGCCGACACTTTATTCATGTGAAATTCGTCATGAGAGATCCTCTAAATGCTGCCATATCTGATTCCTGTGATATTTACTAAATATCCGAACTTCATCCTTTGGTCAGTATAACACACGATCTTCTCTAAAATTTTTTGCTGCACGTGGATGATCTTTCCGATGTTTTCGTCGACGAATACTAAGTTTTAGCATGAGCGCTTTTTTTTTTTTTTGAGAATATGGAAGAACAGAAGTCCCTGAACATTTTTACCAAGTCATCGTGTGTCTCTTTGGCTGACTTCTTTTTCAATGCAGATATATTTGACGATGACATGACTTTGGTTTTCTATATTTTCCTGATTGTTTCTATTCAAATTATTTTTTTCCAGGGTTATAAGCAATCTATCAATTTTTAAAGTACCTCGGAACTCTCTGTTCCGATGAATTTATTAAATATTTAACAAAAACATAATTGTTCATGTCAAATTATTTTTATAATATTTTTCTCTTTTTCTTTCCAGGTACGTACCTTAATGAGCACGATAATAATGCATGCAAAAACATTTCAGGGTAAGAATTATTACGTGTAGAATACTCTTTTTAATTTTAAATCGTGTTTTTTTAAAGAAAAAATCGAAAAGTTGATCTTACAATTAACACGTGGATACGCTCGAAATTTTACCATTCACTGTTGTTTATCGGCTTTTCTTATCTGGTTAATTTTTAAGTATTTATAGACATTGGTCTACCATTTCTCTTTATCGAACTATACTCGAATGTGCATCAGTAGATTGAACATAAAATAACCCTTGATCGCCTTGTCGTGAACTGACAAAAAATACCGTGAACCTACAGCGACTTAATATTCCCTAAAGTGTCTAATTAAAAATTTGTATCGACAACATGTAATAAAAAAATTGTGCAACACATTCCTAATTGCATCAGAATAACGATTCTCCTGAATGCTCCTTCTTAAGCAAAACTCCTCGGCGTAAGACATGAAAAGTTTATGTTAGCCCAGAATCCATGTGGTGCCCACCGACCGACGGAAGCCAGGTCGGTGTTGGCGGAGAAATTTTGACCAGTTGATTGGCCTGCTTGAGCAAGGATGTTATAATACACTCTCGTCATAGTACGTTAATATTAAATTGTTTGAAAAAAAAGCATTTTGTGTTATCAGGGATACCATATTTTTCCTGGTGTGCCGAACACTTACTGACAAAAACAATCCGTATGGAAATTCTCGCATAGTCTCTATATTTTCTTTTGAACATATGTCTTAGTTTCTCTCGCTTTTTATTTATTTCAGCGTTGCCTCTTTATTAAAATATATACAAAAATATCACATAAATCACAACCATAGACAATTTTTCTCACTACATTCTCTGTGGTGATATTACTTAAAAAAACTTAAAAAGTCGCCATATTCTCATTTTGAACTTTCCCACATTATAATTGTCGTGTCCGGTAAGAAAATGGGTAATGTAATAAAATACTTCACCATGCTTGTGCTCCATCTATTTGTGATTGGCTAGAGCTTTTTTTCGCACACGATCTCAATATCCGTCGGCAGTAGTCCGATAGAAGATCGAAATTACCATGTCGACAAGCTCAGAAAGTGCTCGACAGGAACTTTTATTTGACAGGCCCTTTGCACTGCGGCCATTTGCTCTCTACTTCCCTTTGACCTGAACGTATAAGCCTAGATACCAAATTCATACTAAAGAAGTCTTCTTTTTTTTATTTTTGACCACCAACCTTCTCTATACGCCTTCTGAGTGATATTGTTCACTGCGATCATTGCTCATAGGAGAACTGAGTTTGTTTAAAAAAATTAAATCTATCTGAGTTCTGAGTAAACTTGAAACTCCAATCTGGTCTGGTTCTGTTTTTTTGTCAGCAGTACAATTGCCGTCTTTTTTTGTTGCGAGTCCAAATCTGAAAAGTGATCTTCATCCAAGCTTGTACGAATCTCGTGAATTGATTAAGCCGTCTCTTTGCAACTCCAGTATACCTTGCGGTGATCACCGGTCCAATATCATCTGCTGGAAGCTTCCATCTAGCCTTAGCGACATACCCGTACTGACGATGTGGATCCGATGTCTTCCATCTTTTTCCAGAACTCAGCGGAAAACCTCTTCTAGATCAGTTGCTTTCGGTGTATTTCACTTAATTCTGTTTTGGCTTTTGCAAATTTACAGATGATTTTGGCTTTTTTTCGAATTATTTTAAAACATCTTTTGGAATCTCCCAAAAAAGGTCTTTCCAACTCTTTTGGTGGGACCTAAAGATGAATGTTAGCCTTCCGCAAGGTTCTCATGCAGCACTGTTTGTAAAAGTTTTCGCAAATCGGTCTGCTTTATTGGATCATATCAATCTTCAATCTGCGAACACTGCGGCTTTCGATCATTCAAGCTCAATGACTTTCATCTCCAAAATTTGCCATTTTTTTTTTAACTGCTTTTTCGTCTCATTTTCTTTTACATATTCAAAGTTATAACCTTTCAGTCTTTTGGTTATCAGGCAGTATTAAACCGAAACCGTGATCCCATGAGATACTTTCTTGATCGTTTTGTTGTAAGTCATTTACGCTATTCGAAAATTGAACTACCCATTTCTAAGTCATCCTTTTCTTCTGCTATCTAGCGAAAATTAAACGTTCGCTTCCATATTTCGACGGCTTTCAGTCAGAATTCCTTTACTCTTTTTGCTTTTATTGTTCGTGCGATACATAACCATCAATAAAGAGAATAACTTATTGCATGCCTTGAACGCCTTTGAAGGGGAAAACCTTTCCAAAAAAAAGCGCAACGCACTTGATATAAAAAATTCTCAAAAATCCAATCTCATTTGTAGCGAACATGTGTGTGTATATTCATGTGGAAAATTAAAAACCAATTTTCCAACTTACCTCTGCATGAGCATACAAATGCCTTTTGATTTCGAAAATCAAAATGAACTGCATCGTCGTCAATCAATCTTCTCGATGTCAGATATTTGCTGAGGACGGCTGTCATATGCTCCGCAAAGGCAAACCGATTTCATCAACATTCACCCAAGAGCCATTTTGGCGACGCAACCTGCAATTCGTTATGAAATATTTCGTACCTTTGCAGATGGTGAATGGGCGGAGGAAACTCACAAAGCAAGTTTATCTTGCAGTCGCACTCGCATTTCGCAATCTTACTGTTCGAAAAGTTGTTGTTTCAATAAACGCATCATTGCCAAGGATGAGTGGGGTGGTTGGGTTTCTTCAATTGAAGAAGCCTTTTTGTTGCATCGATTGCACAATCGAATGACATCTCTCCAGTATGTGTGTTTTTGATTTGAACAAAATACAAAACTCAAAGGTGTATCCATTGATTTGGAAAAGGTTGAAAATTTGCAAAACTTATATCAAAATGTGGGACGGACGTGTCGACACAGACAAGTTGCTAAGAAACTAAACATAATCAAAAGTTGACAGGGGGGATTTGAAAAGTACTTGTACTTGTACGGCTGCACCAGGTTAGTGTGTCCTTTGAAAGATGGTTTGACTTTTCTAATGAACGAACCAGGTACACTGTCAAAGTTTTGATAAATATTTCTTCGGAAAATAATTTTAATAAACTTTCTAAATGTTGTTCTGATGCAATGGTGGTGAATAATGCTGGGTGCTTTCGAAATATAGAAGCCTTGTTATCGGAATCAATTGGTTTTTGACTCAGTATGCCAAGGCAATAAAATTGTTCCAGGAATTCCATTTTTCAAACAAAATTCGTTGCTTTTTACGAATGGAACCTACTCAATAAATGGTTTCTATTTGAGTATATTTATTATATTTTTAAAGGACATGTAGAGAACTGCTGACTTCCTCGGTTTTTCAAACATATGTATGTGTTCAAAGTGATCGCTTTTGAAATATGTGTAATGTTGTTTTCCAAGGCTGCAATGAATGCTTATCGGCATAGACGAGTATAATAGTCTCAAAGCGTCATATTGTATATTTTAGCCGACCAATTCACCGATCCGAAAGTAGAGATAAATTGCTCGCCGAAATCATTTCTCTATCATGCTGGAACCTCATGCCCACCAGGTTCAGCTCGTACATTCTTTCAAGAAAAGGTTGGGAATCAATGAACTATTGTGGGCGCTTTAACGTTGTTCTAACTGTCAACTTTCTGGGTGCTAAAGCAGCTCTTGTTTTGTCTGAGGATGCTCCTTGGACCAAATAGACCAGAAACGAGCTTCGACGCTGAAGACGATTTTTTGTTAAAAAGATGGACCTTCCTTAATTTTTTTCTCACTAAATATGCGAAGCCGAGACAGATCTTACGGAAATGATAAATGAGCATGCTTGACATTTGCACTGATAAAAATAAACTCTGAAGAATCAAACAACAAAAAAGTCAATTCTATTTTTTTCAAAAACAATTTCTCTATATAGGAGAACTGGCAGGACCAACGTTTTGTTGAGTAAATATTTCGTCTTCCGAGTTAGGAGCATTGAATCAATTTTCATCGCAAAACCTTATGTTAGTCTTAGCTGAATCTCCACTAAGGTGTCAGTTGATGTTATCACCGAGATATGTAAACTCCTTTACCACCTCGAAATATTACTGTTGCCAAAAGTGACATTAGTCCTATACGCTGGACAGATGTTACTTGGTTTTGTCCTCGTTTACTTCAAGGCACTCGTTTCGCTTGTTCTCCAATTGACGTAAAAGCCTCTATGACGACGCGCTGGGAGAGACCGATGATGTCGATATAGTCTGCATATCCCAGCAGCTGGAAAGATTTTTTGAAGAGATTGCCTTTCTTGTGCCAAGTATATCTCTTACTTACTCCATGGAATTTGACAATGGAGTCAACGTCATTGCAACAGATTTAAGTAAGGTATTGCCACAGCTTTTGGCTTTTGTTCGTATTTCGAGAATCGGCAATATGTGGTTCCCTTCCAAGCCTCCGTTGCTCCAAATAATAATGATAAAAAAACATTGACTACGTAATCAAATGCTTACAACTTTCTATTTATGACAGACGACATGAAAGTGTTAAGTGTTAATCCACCCTCTTCCGACTATTGTCACTCTTGTATGTTATAAGACGACCTGGACAGATTTTCGAGCATCAATAAATGCAAGACTATTCCGTTCACAATGAAACGCGATCCATCCCTTTTGCGAATCCATTTCATTTCGGACAACACAACTCGATTTTGGTGTTATTTGCGAGAGAGAAGACTCGTTTAACTCGCATTACGACAATGCTAATAGCATAGGAAACTCAGCACTCTACAGGGATTATGATAACCCTAAAAATGCATACAGCAGAATTGTGTAGTGGTTTTGAAAATCAAATGTATTTTGATTTCAATTGCTCCAATCGGAACTGGAATTGAGAACTTTATTTTAACTTATTTGCATTCATGTGATTCACAGTATTTTATTCGAAATAAGTTGACAAAGTAGAAAGAAGATGAAGATTGGTTCCAAAGCAATTTTTTTTTGGTTTTTTACAATTCGTAATTTAATCTTTATTGCTCAGATATACTATATTTTAGAATTTAGAATTTTTCTATAATTTTGGACTTTCAACCAGTACAATTAAATTTCTGCAAGGATATAGGGCCCAAAAGATTTTTAATTATTACATTTTTTCTAAAAGTTACATTCGCTTTCTTTTTTTTTTAAATACGCAGCGCAACGCAACGCCGTTCCTCATTCTCATGAATGCGAGGATAAGGGATGGCGCATGGTTGGCCTGGGAATTGAATCTTAAACCTTCCTCGAGGTGGATTTGGTCGAAAAATGGAATTATCGGGCATGATCAAGGAAAGGTTCTTGCACTCGGTGGCTGAACCATTGTATCAGGCTGTCCTGAAGCAAATCAGTTCGGTTTTGGTCGTGCTTATTTTTACTCCCCATTTATGATTGTACTCCCAGAGTTTAAGGATACAGAGGCTACAGAAGGAATTCCGTTCCTCCAAAGGAAAGTCACTACCATTTTCTCAGGAACGAGTTGAGGTTGATATGAATACTAAATAATAATGATTGATTTAGAAAATAAAGCGCACACGAAAGATATGGCTGTCGTATATTTTGATACTCGCTACGGAATCAAAACCTTAAGGGTACTATTTACATACAAATAACAGCAGGAAAACTCTTTGAAAAAACTTTATGAAAAATAAAAACTAAAATAAATCTACTTCGGAATCATCTGACTCGGTCTCCGATTAAATACTTATATTTGAAGACAGTATCAACTCCAAAAGTTTTTTGTCGAATGCTCGACTCCTTTTTGATGTACTTTGATCTTTGGTACTCGTATTAATGGATCTGATGCTTGCAACAAACGACAGTGCACGTCTTCATTGGGTTTCTTCTTTGCGAGAGATTCATTTCCAGTAATTCCAACTGTTCATTTACTAGTAATATAAACTTTTCTTGTCAAAAGTAATAATATTAAATTCAATATTTTTTGAAAAACAAAAATCGCACTGAACAGTGGTCAGCGGCTAATTTTTTTATTTACTTTAGATCTCGCTGTATAGAAAATAGAAAACACTTCAAGGGGCTGCATGCTGAAGCTAGACACAAGGAAGTTTGGGACACAAACAGTGACTTTTATGTAAATCACAAATCTGCCTTAGGCGTCGTTCGTTTTCTGCAATTTCTGACAAATAGTTAAAAGTGTGAATACACTGTGCAAAAATTCTTCATAAATAGAATTCGTGCAAATATGCGTAACTTTATTTTATTTGTTTATAAGTAATTTAGACAAGACAGGCCATTATTTGGAAAAATTGTTGGCACGAACCGGCATGGAATACCATAAAAAAAATATTTAAACTTTCGTAAATTCAATATGTCTTCGCGATTGTTAATTATATTTACTATCGCTCGGTAAAAATTCAAAATAAAATATAAAACAATGCTTCTCCAGTCCAGCTCAAAATTATGGTATAAAACATTCAATACGAATTCGTAAAAGCACTTGCTAACCATGTGCATTTGCACTCAGTAATAGTAAATGGTGTCATATTTTTCCTTTCTTTAGGTTTTTTTCATTCAACAGGTTTTTAAGCTGTACTTCTCCCTGAACAATTTTTTTGAGTTTTTTCCAACTTCCTCCACAGCAAGGCTTCTATGTGCGGCGCTCGAATACTATAGCCAAATTTGTGGTTTCTCATATTCCACGATTTGATGCTTTCCGATAAAGATTCCTCCGATTTCTCATGAGAATGGCCTAAATGACCACTCACTTTTAACTCCAGTTGATCAAACAGGTGTGATATTGCAGTTTTTGTATTTGTGCATCAATTATTATCTGGCAATGTTCTCCGAAGCAATACTTATACGAATGCACTTTGTTAAAGACACGATCCACTCTTTTGTATCCCATCTCATCGCACTAATTATGGAGTACATGAACCAATTTTCAAAGTGCTGGGTATGGCTGAAGGCTTTCAAAACTCACTCAAGAAAAACATTAATCCTTGTTTCATAAATCCTTTAAAGGTGTCTTATAAAGCATTAAATTTTCTCAAGTTAAATAATCCCTTATCGTTTTTACGATTCAAACTTTCCGCATACAAAATTTGTATTTGAGAATAATTAATATTCTCATTTGAACAAAGAATTCGAGTCCATAGTTCGTATTGTGTAATTGAAAGTCAATTAATGAAAAACTCATTTGACCAAAAACTAAATTGAGACATTAGGTATTAAAATCACAAGTTTTTAAGCAAAATATTTCACCCACTCTTATATGCAAACACAATTATGCAAATGTGCTCACAATGAAAAGCAAAATAAACAACATCAGAAGGAAGAGATTTTCGGGCATTCAAAAAAAAAAGTCGTCAAGCTCATTTGAAAACTTACTGAATGAATAAAAAGATCGAACAACATCTTGTGAAATGTGCGAAAGCATCTGAATTCCTCATCAATATTAACTGGCTCGAAACTAATATTTCAGTCAAACCATGACAACCTCTCATTTCAACACTAATATACGAGCTTGGAATAATTTTCTAAAAAGCTCAAATAAAACTGACCATAAACCATTGTCCAGCTCTCTCTCTCGTGACCACAAATAACACTTTATTTTTCACACCCCCACCAACCATGTCGATGACAAGAGTGTGTATAGTGAATCTGAAAAATTACAAGTAGGACCGCAGGACAAGCTTCATGCATCACCATACTGTTGTCACACTATTATTACCATAACCCTGTCGTCTGCATTCGAAATGGTCCGAAAGCGAATGAATTATTTTCGAACAGCCAGCGACTAGGGTTTCGGAATATTTTGACAGGAATGTCCTGAAAGGATTAGGGATATACTATACGTACGATTTCTCGAAATGTAAGCACTCGAAGCAGAAGAAGCACAGCCATACATACGAGCATATCCCATTCATCTATTGCAAGTGGTAACATCATCCTTAGATAGTACCTAGTTTGTGTCCTTATTCCTCGCCAGTAATCGAGTAGGAGGATAACCTTTCCCGGGGGCAAGATTGCAATACATTACTTGTATTTTGAAGCGTATACGATGTCCTTTTTTTTTGTTGCTTCTTATTCATCACTACTCTCGAAAATGATCTCGCCCGGTCGGTCGGGGGCCACCGGTAGTAATAGCCACCTTGCTTATTGTGTTGTTATTATTGTCCTGATAGACTTGCGTTGAAGAAGAGGAATATCTTATTCATATGTGCTTCGGTACTACATGGAAATGAACTTTACATTTGGACAAAATGTCTTTCCTTTTCCCCCCTTTCTGTTTTTTTTGTTGTCTTCATTTATGTTGCTTGTTCCTTTGAGGAGTGTGCTTGAGTTTTAAAAAAATATAAAAACACACAAACAGAAAAAAAAAAACGAAAATACTTGTCCCAAAAATAAATCATATTTTCAATCTGGAAAATGTAATTCTATTTGAATTGAAAAATATCCTTCAAAACGGGTAGATACACGATTTCCTCCTTCCTCTCGGTATCGTAGATTTTTTTTTTTCCAACTGTTTGTCAATGCGGGAGAAGGGTGGTCATACAACAACACGCACATGGCCAGCAGGATATGTACTATAGTAAGGCTTTGGTTTTTTTTTACTGTATCCTAGGTTTGAGGGTGCGTGCAGAGATAGGTTGAAATTATTTTCCAAGATAGATTGACTTTGACCAGTACAATTGCAAACACACAAAAAAAAGAATATGAATGCATACTTTACTGTCAACTGTCGAGGGCCATCGAAAGGGGGGGGGGTTAGATTGATACAGAGCGGCAAAAAGAAATCCCAATTTAAAGGATAAATAAATATGAAGAGAAGACGAGAAAGAAAAGAATAAATATTGAGATTGTATTCCGGGCGGACAGAAACATATCGTGGGACCCCCGAAAAGGACATGTAGGTACTCATCCGATATCCATTTCTATTCAATCTTTAAATATTTGATTAATATCGAAAGCGAAAGAGATGTTTTCTGAAATTCTATGCCGTTTTATTGTTTTCTGGGCCAGTTTTAGTCAAATAGCAATAAATGTTTTAGGGTTGTCGGGTTGGTTGCTTGATCGTAGCGATAACGATAACTATAAATATGCCATGGAGATGGAGAAGGATGGTTATGAATGGGAGCGATCCGACATGGAGTGAGCTATCAGTGAGATTTAAATTGGGGACGCGTATATTAATGTGATATGCAAAATGCCTTAACGGTGATGGCGCTCATAAAGGGGTACCTTATGTATATTTTTAATATCCATCTACCGTCGGCCGATAACATGGTTTTTATTTTTATGACAAGGATGATTGAACTTCATGTTTGCAGTCCGCATACAAATTAGGTTCTAGGTGAGCGATGGTTAGGCGGCTTCATTTTTGTGATCGAAGAAATATGAAACCACTCACTAAAGGTGCTTTTTATGAATTTTAGGCATATTTTCATTTGTTTTGTTTCACGAATGCTTTAAGAGCGAAGTTTCTTTGTTGATCATCTGCACACTAATACCCGCACATCACACGACACCCCTTTGGTTCGTAACCTCCAATTTCTTCTGTTCTTATTCCCTGTGATTCGTGTTTTTTCCACAAGTTGAAAATACCTTTGAATGCGAACAGACTTAGAAAAGATATGTTCACCAGGAAAACATGGAACATCAGTATTATTTCAGCCGATAAGTCTTTTGCAGTTTAGGGGTACTATTTTGAAGAAAAAAAATATTTTCTTTGCAAGACCTCATATAAGACAAGATCATAGTTAACAAGATTGTTTTAATTTAACGCAATCTATTCGGCGTATAATTCACAAAATTCCCATTAAGTAGAATACGAAGGTGCTTATGCAATATTATGAGAGAAAGTGTTGCAGATAAGGATAAACAGCAAATCACTTCGGTTACCCGAAATCTGTAAGTGTATGTTCAAAGTTACATCCAGCACACCTCAGAAATGCTCAGACTCGAACTCCAAAAACTTTTAAAACGGCATAAACAGCTGAAGCATGAGTTTGACAACATATTTCGCAGCGGTGCACATGAAGTACTTCGGTTATCACCTACAATCCAATAATTATTCAAAAATGGCCACCTAAAAACAATATTATTCACCCATCGGAAAGCCACATCCGATAAGCCAAATTTTGAGCCGGACGAACATTTTTTTTTCCGACAATCAGAATTGTTGTTAATAAAAATATCTTTTCTCTTCCTCCAAGCTTCATTATCAACCAACGCTTCTTGCTTTTTAAATCATTATTTTTCATCACTCAGTGCGAGATGAACATAAAGAAAAAGCCAAGGGACAGTAGACTCGCACGCGAAGGGTTCCGCGCCTCTACAACACTTTGTTTCTTTAATTTTAGATTTCTCATAGCATCGCTCTTAAATATGCAAGATTGAACTCGACAAAGAATAAGCTCGACATCAGTTTACTTGACATTCCAATAAGAAGAAGAATCTAAAAATTAAAAAAAAAATTAGTGTTCAAAACGATCACAAGATTAAAAGACTATTCGATGTGAATCTATGATTCTGACATCTTATTTTTTTTTTCAAATTCATGCGAGGAATATATTTCAAACGCACAAGTGTATCTGGAGAGTGTTTAAGTAAAAGTTGCCATCGTATCCAATAAATTGCTCTAAAGTAGGGATTGAAAAATATTGAAACATATGAAAAATATATCTGAGCTGCGCAATCAACACACAACGTCATTCAACGTTTACACTGTTCTTAATTTTGTAACCCTCTCTTGTAAGCGATTTATTGAGGTGGGACAATCACAACTCAAACACACATCAAAACCACATGAAATACTTTTTCAAAACTTTATTTTAAAAAAGTTAAATTGTAATAATTTTTTTTGGATTGAAAAAAATGCCGCCAAGAAATCAAAACAGGTACATGGATGAGACATTTCGTTTTGTAGAAAACTACACAACAGTCAATTCGCACTAACAAACATTTTGGCATACGTCCCACAAGTTGCAACCTGTTTTGTTTTTTTAAACGAGCACGCGCGTACAAGGGGTTATCATTACCCTTAAAATGTCGGTACAAAACGCGAGTGGAAGGGATCAGGGAGAAAATAGGGATAAGTACTGATGCACTTTGTTATTGAATTTCTGCAGATTGTAATGAGTGAGAAATACCGAACGTGGCAGAGCGTTCCACATTCTTGTTGTGTGGCTAATAAACGAGTCTCTATACTTGACTGTACGACCGAAGTTGGGCTTGAGCGTGAACTGATGAGCATTGCTGGCGAGACGGGTCTTAAGTGCAGCTGGCTAATTCGCTAGGACTTTACGTGTGGTAGAACCGATAAAATAAGGTTAGACACGAGACTTTACGACGCTGGTGAAGAAAGTCCATTGACTTTGTAATATTTTTGTCACCTATGTTTTTTAAAGCTCGAATTTGAATTCTATTAAAAAGGCTCAAGATGTTTTTTGGAGCGCATGCCCATAAATGGGAGTTGTATTCCAGCTTGGGGCAAATGTACGCTTTATATATGGAAGTCAGATCAGATGGGGTAAAGTATTTCTTGCATCGCTTCAGGAAACCTCTTATTGGAACTCGAGCTTTTACATTGTGTTGGATGGACGAAATGTTTGCACACTTTAAAAAGTTGTCAAGCTGCTCCATGAAACTTATTGCCCACTGTTGAGTGCTAAGTTGAGTTTTCTATAAAAAAAAAAAAAAAATAGAGCAAACTATGAACATAATTATGAATAATTCTCAGAAGGTTTATCAGTCAATTATCCAAAGCAAAAATAGTGACTATTGAACGGCAACAGTCCGTAGTCCCGCCGCTCAAATATGAACACAAAATTTCATCAAAATCGATTCAGCCGTTTAGACACGGAAGACTTGTCTAAGACACGGACAGAAGAATTTTCTATATAAAGTTGGACAAATTATTTTTTAAATCTATCACAGATTATTGCACTTTCAGTCTCGGTTATGTCGTCGAATTAAACCACAGAAATGCGTTTTCGAAACACTTATGTAAGTGTCTTCAGTCTTCTCCATGGGTCTTTCTGAAAATAATGGATATATAAATTGATTCAAACTGCAATTATTATAATTCATAAAAAGGTCTAAAGCGCCCCTTCTTAACAAGCATTAAGACGGAACTACTTCCAAAGTGGGCATATGCTATGTAGTTCTGACAACCTTACTCTTCCGGACCGATTCGATTCAACCGTTCAAAAACAATTCATCCTGAAAACAAACTTGTTTCGAATCTGCTTTTTTGACAAAGCACAAATTCATATTTTTCAAAAAATATGTCCCACCAATGTTTCTTTGAGTCCTTGACGTTTCGAAAATAGCTTTGCTCATCGAATAAGAACATTTTTCTGCGAACCTGTAAGTTGATTAAGGATATTTTTATTATGTTTCAAATAACAGGTAAACAAACATTATTTCCGCTCGCTGTTATTGTCATTGCTGAGTATATTTAGCATCAAATGTTCTAGAGAACAAATGCTATTTTTATTTGAGCTGTTTTCGCTTTGTGACATCATAATGTTTCCTTTTGAACAGTTCCTCGTGAACACAGCATCGTCCTCAATTGAACGTGACGACCAGATCCGTTGACATTGCTTTTGCGCTCAGTGCATGAGTTATTACACTAATACTTCCATTCCGCAGTTATAATAACGCCACATGCCCATTCTTCCCATTCCAAATGCCATCCATGTCCATTAATAGTAACCAGAGATCGTAAACTTAGCGAGTGCGTCCTTAGAACAATCTTTTTCAACCAACCAAGGATGACAACAAGTCGCCCACCAACAAAAGATACTGTCTACAAAATCAAGATATATGTCTGGCATTATGAAGAAAAACAGCTCAAGTAGAAATAAATTTCATCGAAGGTAATATACTGCCATTGGAATGATCCTGGTTTCCCGTTGACTCCTTGACTCATTGACTCATCGACTCATCGACTCCCACTTGCGATTCTATGGCGCTTAATATTTCGACAAACGCGCATAAATATGCGACTTTATTGCCAAAGCTTCCCCCACTCTCGAATGATTTGAATCTTATCCGGCCAATAATAAAACCAAGCATTACACTTTGGTCAATTCAGTGTTCTGGGTGGGTTACACTGTGGGTGGTGGCTACAAGGATCAAATGCAAAACTGTTTTAAAAAAACAACGACTGTGAGCGCAGTCAGCGACCCTTTAATTCAGCACCATGCAATTGAAGGTAATCCCGTCCATGGGATTCGGAATTCGTTTGGTTGTTCCCGATGAAAGAAACTAGGACAATGCTTGTTTGCTTGGTGTACGAAACATTTGTAGTTGTGTGTGCTCGTATCGTATCGTATCGTATGGCATCTAGTATTGCTTTCAGTTGGGTTAGCAGAGGTTGTTTTTGAAGAGTAATATTCGATGGCGTATAAGAGTGTCACATCCATGACCCAGCAGGCGGTGGGTTTACTTTAAACTATCTCACTACACACACATGCAGAGTATATGGATGTTAGGTAGCCTTCCGCCCCACCCCACCCACATTCGAGGCAAGTTGTCGTCCCTTTTGTCATTGGCATTAACCCGGCGATATAATTAAATTTCATGTTGTACAATGCTCGGAGGAAAGTTCATTAAAATTATAATTTCAAACGTTCGGCTTCGGGTATTACGGTAGAAGCAGCAGCACCACCACCAGCACCAGCCAGCAGCGAGGAACAATGACAACTCCAAGTGCCCGGGATGGCGCCGCTTTAGTGGGATAGTTAAGGTCTCTGTGTGTAGTTGTCGTTGTCGTTGTCGTGGAGGCCAAAATATACATGCAGTATGCTAAGAATATGACATTAAAAAGTTTTCCGGTTCGCATGATTTCCTTTATTTTTCTTCTTTTCATTTACGCTTCTTTTTTTTCCCACTACTAGTCCTTATGGAGTGAAACGAACATAACAGGATGATGGAAATTAATTTTATTTATTGTAGTTCTTTCACAAAGTTGTTCTTTTGCAGTGCAATGTTGTGGAGGTGGGTCGGAGAGGAAGTGAAGTTGTTTTATGTGGACCATAGTAATTAGAAGTGATGTATCCGGTGTATCGGTGAAAGATATTGATGGGGACTATGCTGACAGCAATATAAATGGGGGAAAGTTCTGAGTGCAGAATTTTGTTAACATAAATTAAGAATTTATAACTTAAGAGGTTTACGTGCAGAGTTATCTAAAATGTAAATAGTTTCTGGGAATGTTGATCTTTACTTTGTCACGGAATCCATTTTCGAAGACTTTGAAGGACTTAAGAATTTGTACGCGTTCGGTAGATCACTCACTGGCAATCTTCCTTTTTTTCTTCGTAATCCGTCCAGATAGCCTTAAATAAGATGACCTTAAAATTCGTTACCATGAGGAGTTATCTCTCTCACAAATCGTGAGGCCAATGTTTCAATTCATGTTTTTTTTCGTCATCCTCTTGGGCGAGGTTATGAACCGAACTTAAGGGATCGTAATCCTCTTACCCTTTTGCATTTCTACTAGTCCGCCTATAAAGTGCGGCTGGCTTGGCTTAGAAAAATATCGAAAGATCTCTCACTGGGTCATGGCAGTTTAACCGAGATTGAGTCCATATCGCTCCACTGTTTTCGAGATGGTTTATTAGATGAAAGGTTTCCTCAATCTTTGAACATCTTATTCAAACAAGCTCTGTAACTCCTGCTGCCATCAATTTGCTCACATCCTTTTGCATGAAGAGGCATCCTTCGGTCACAAATAGTGACAAAGCTTCCTCATTATTTCATCAACTCTTTGCTTGCGCGATGATAGATGTCAAAGAACTTTGGAAGAACTAATTAACTGGAGTAGGCAAGTATGTATTGGGGAACTGGAATCGTCATTACCTAGGCTTTTCTGTACTTATGCGATACCCATTCCCCAAAGAAGTTTGTACAGCAGGTGCCCGTTACATGTAAGTTTGATGATACAATATATAGCTAAGGACACAGGACACTCCGCTTGTTTATACCAACTTTAAAGCTGAACTTTTACAATTCCTCCTCCTTATTTACTTTGTGCTCGCATTCATGTCCATAATTAAGTGTACATTTCCAGAGCTCCATCTTGTCTAAATGGCACCCAAATTAGCTTATCTATCGAAATCTTTTTCAAAATCAACCAAGACTCGTTTTTAATTCCATCAACGATTCACAAGTCTATTATGATCCTTGATTTTTTGAGAAGTCACCACGTAAAGTAAGCCTTGAGCATTATTTACTGTGGTATAAATTTCCCTTAAGCATTTATCCTTCATTGCGCGTTTATTTTAAAGAAAGATTTGCAACTGCTCGAGATGATTTGTCTCAGTTCCAAAAGAAGATATTTCTTACAAATGCCGACATAGGCTTTGCCCACACTTCGTCTTCACAGGACCTTTCCAACGTCGGTATTAAAAACTTGGAAGAAAAACTTTTGCTTGTTTTTTTCATATGAGGATAATTTTGACCAGGCTTGAAATGCCACTTTCTTCTCTCTTTTCTTACCATTTTGGCTTCGCTTCGATCCACTATCTTGTTTCTTAAACATTTTGCTGGAGTCCTTTGATGCTGCGTCTCACTCTTTCTTTATTGCTTCTTGCATAGTCAGTCTTAAAGTACAACTGCTTAATTTTTTTCTATCAACTGAATATTGTTAAGTCACCATTTGTTGCTGTAAATGACCTGGTGGATGTTGTGGTTACTGTATCGGCTAGTTATTCTGCAGTTTCAGGTTCTTGTCATAAAAATAAAGGTTTTTGTATATAATTTTTCATTGACTCTGCATAACACTGACAGCAGGGTGACGAACCAATGTCTCAAAACTATAACTTCAAGAATATCAAATAATTTTGAATAAAATAGCGCGAATTAAGCGAATGCAAATAAACTGTGGCAAATTATCCATCGCAATTCGAACTTGGAACAGTTGAAACCAAAAAAACATTTGAGTTTCATAAGACTACACAATCTTTCCATTCCCTATCATTTTGCTCGCTCTGTGCAAAACTGCATTATAAGGGTATTCATAATCCCATTGGAAAAAATGCTACTTTTGCCGTACTTGTGTAATCCAGGTTTTTATCACGCCTATTTCTCTTGAGCTATTGCATTGGAACGATGAATCACAACTTTGAACAAAGCTTCTTCGAATCCTTTAACCTCTTTTCCAGTGAAGCCGTATTACTCCTTCTGTTATGCGAAGCATTTTTATTTCAGCCCTCAATTTAAAAGCAAATGTTGCAGAGATATTTTTTAGTCGCTTATTATACTTCATCATTAGTAAAAAATAATATAATTTTCACTGACGGTGAAAAGTGTAGGACTTTGGACCAAGGAATTGGTATACCCCATCTTTGATCGGGTACTTTACGGCACTACTACTCTTTCAAAACACAGGAGCTTCAAAAGTTAGCTTCGCAAGTCCCTATTTCGGTTTTACCCTCATTCCATTCGCATACCCATAGTGTTTTATTATAAGGGCATCCAAAACCCTTGTCAAAAATATTCAGAAAAGATTTTTTTAAGTCTCCTACAATCCTTTTAGTAATGCCTAAAAGCCGTCCATCCGTTCGCCCCTCGCTCACAGGGCTTTATCTTCCTAACCAAAAAAAGGTGGACACTTGCAATATTCACCGAACATGTTCCACTACGGTCAGCTAACGGTTAGTTATGAGAATGATATAAAGTTAAAAATAGAGGGGGGTCCCCATACATTAAACGTGTGTTTTTAAAATGCAATTTTACACAAAAAAAAATAGGCAATGAGAAATTCTATATTTATTCAAACGGTGGTCGACTCGAACTTGTCCATATTTTTGTATATTATATTCAAGGCAAACGAAAGTTTAACTTATTTAGATTCGTTTAAAGAGGTACTTACATTATCATCAGAGCAAAAAACACATATCTGAGTGAACAAAGAACCCTTTTTCGTTCATTTTTTTGCATAAAATCTTCTCCGACATTCTAATAAAATCAGTGCCACTTTAACTTAAAACCAGACACCTTTCTCCCCATACACGAAAAAAAAAATACACTTGTTTATAAATATTTACCCCAGATACTCGTACACGTATCTACATACACGCTTACCCAAATGCCATATGTTAATCCTTTATCAGGTTCTTCAAACAATAAAAACCAAAAAAAAAAAAAAAAAACACAGAAATCTGAAAAACAAGAGCATTCTCCGGTTGCTGCCTAATCCGATTAGAAATCTTGATCCAAATTTCAAACACGGTAATCCGGTTCAATTACCTTATAGCCCCCGCACTTTACATCTCCAACCCTCCGCCACTGTGCCACCAATCTAATCCTCTAGCTATCTATTTTATTTACTCGCCCTTCACTTGCTTGATGCATCATACCCGTACCACTACCATCGAATCCACTGGATCGAATGTTTAGATTTCCGCCGACTTAACATATTGCTCTTGTAGTTCGCCTAAAAAGTAGGTCTAAAAATAGATTCCCGTACGTAATAACAAATCCGCTCAGACTGAGATGGGTTTTTCGCTACGCTCCTCTATTCGACTACTTAACATCTCGTTCGTTTCGACATCTTAGCCATCTGAGCAGGAACAGCATGGATAATGTAAACAAAACACGAGGAAAATAAAATCGAAACGTATCCAGAATATAAACAAAACTAGAACAATTACGCCGGAACTCGGCTGTAATAATTATAGATGGAAGATACCACCTTGTTTTTTTTTTTCTTCTATTGAAATTCTTTTATCTCAAAGATACGCCAATCATTTGCTCACCTCAAATTGAGATCGATGGTGAAGGGCAACCCCATGGAAAAAAACAAAAAAACAAAAAGCTATTCCCTTGTAAAATTTCATTCCATTGCGAATAGTATGTGGAGTAGATCCCCAAAAAGGAACAGCAAGAACAAGTGATGCTAATGACGATGCATGTATGTATGTATCTGTGGAAATGTGAACCGTGGTGAATTTCTGAGGAAATGTGGGGGAAAACCTTCCAACTCCAAGTCAGCACGTCGTCGTTGGTGTGAAACAGAGAAACAGGGGAAGTTCGCGGGATATTTTTTTTTTGTGTGAAAAAGTTACCCCAAGTGAATGTGGAACGTAAGTTGACAATTTACGATCCACAAACTCAACAACTCAAGTTTTGGTAGAAAGTTTTTCGACATTCAACAACGAAGGATACACGAATGAGGAAGAATAAGGAGACAAAAATGAATTGTTTTTGGCATTCGCTGTGGAGGTACCGCCCCAATGATTTTTCACCACAGCGACAATACTGTCGCTGATATCGTTGTCTGTGGGTAATATTGTTGAAGTTCATTTGTAGGTTGTTCTCGTCGGTGCTACCCCTTTGAATTGGAAAACCACTTGGGGGGTTGGAGAATAATTTTATAGTTTAACTTTGAACATACAGTTACAACCGAAAACGAAGCAGAGGAGACGATTGACGACAGTTTTTTGTGTTTTTTTTTGTTTTTTGTTTTTTTGAATGTTGGAAATGGGTGTTTTGGAAAATTTCAAATGGTGGTGGTAAAATTATTGTTGTTTTGGTTTTGAGTACTGTTTTTTTTTTTTTGGGAAAAATAAAAACCCATGAAAATGTAATTTGAACAATTTAGTGAATTTGTATTTTTCCAAGGAAGAAAGATTTTATTGATTCTAATTTGGGCAAATTAGGCAGCATGGACATGGAATTTTAAGGGATGGCACATAAAAATTGACGTAGCTTAGCATTTGCTGGGAATAGTATAGTATTTATTTGCAGGTGAGGATGGGTAAAAAGAGATATCTTTTACATTTACACGACGGTAAAGTTTGTTTTTTATGCGATTTTAATGAGGCTGATGTGTTTATTTCTTTATACATACATGTTCGTTTGTTTGGGATAAAGGTAGAAGTTATAGGCGTGTTAGTATGGATTATGCCGGTTGGGTTTACTATTTTTAGCGATGTCTGCTATGTGAATTCTCTGGGATTTGAGGTCTACCAATTGTAAAACTTTGCTCATAAAATGAAAGGACTTAAGCGAAATAAAAATCATCCCTTTTTTGATATTTTAACGAATGAACTAGATTAAGTTTTGCCAAAAAAGTAAGACAAATTGATGATTGCCTGTTAGAAAAATATCAGAACCATGCTGCATCAAGACGACTGATAAAATAGGATTAATGATTACAGGAGAGTCCAATCATGTAGCTCGAATGATTTTTGATAAGTGTTTTAATTGCCATGCTGCAGTTTCCGATTCGAATCTCTTTCCGAGCTACAAATATTTTAAGGACTTATCGCATTCGTTCTGAGACATATTTTTCTTAATAAATAAATACTGTGAATTAGAACGAATACAAACGATAGAAAATTCTACGTTATTGCAGCAAAATTCATAACCAACCAACGCTTTTTTTCCTACTTTCAATTCATAATTGTGTGTGGCCATTCGTCATTATTCCTGCAGATTCTGCAAAGTTTGAAGTCTGCCAATGAGCCCGAGTAAATAGCACTTTAAGGTCTGTGTGTATAATAAGCCGGAGTCACAGGGAAGGTCCTTATGCTGGAATGTTTTCATTCTTCATTAGTTAACGGCACAAGGATTCCATTTAATTTTGTTTTAATGTCGTGCACTAAGAATGCTCTCTCTGCGTCTTTTGACTGTTTTAATTAGCTTATTTTTTTAAGGCCATTGTGTTTTTTTTCCTATTTTGATGGCTGCAACATTGCGTATTTAGTCATGCACTTAAAACCTCCGGATTAATAATGTTGACTCCGAAAGAAAAAACCATGTGAATTTAGTTCCGAGTCGAAATTTGTTAAAATTCAAGGAGAAGATGAAGGAACCTTAAAAATCAACATATTCTCGATTGGCCCAAACAGCTCAGTATATTGTTGTCTCTGTTGCTGTTGCCAAAACTGTTTTCCATCGTTCACGCGTTGTAGAACAGCGTAGCTGAGATTCATAGACTCATAGTCTATTTGTTGGATAATGATGGTCTTCGGAGTTTTGCCTTCCGGACTAGATCCTTTTTTAGCAGATTTGATGTTTGTACAGCTAGACTCAAAAAATGTTTGCCTTCCATATTGACACAAGACTGTCACAATATCTGTTCAAAAATTAGGATCAAAAAAATCACATGGAAGCGCATCTTGTTGCCAGAATTCAGTGCAAGTCTTGATTAAGTCGGAGGTTCTTGGTCCAAACTGCAAAGTATCAGGCTTTTACGTGCCTTTGAAGTCGACGAACAGGAACCACGTTTATACGAGGTAAGAGTTTCTGCCTTCAAGAGCATGAATAATTTCGATGCATAGTTATGTATTAAAATCCTTTCGACAAGTACTCAAGTGGCGTCAAATCGGAAAGGCCAACCGATTTTTTTTTGGGTCAAATTGAGTCTCAAGAGTCTTTCCAGGCGCACTTCAGAATTATCAATACTGCTATTCAGCCAAAAGTTTTGTTTATAAAGTTCGGATCTTCCACCAATCTTACAATATCAGTGGTTTTAGTTTCTTCTATTTGAAAATTTCTTGGGTTTTCCTCGACGTTGCTCAGGAAGAGTTCTCCTAATATACTTCACATTTTTATTCCTCACCATGATCTGTTTATTGGTGGCATGTTATGCAGTCATTTACTTGTGCTCTTCCAAGCTAACTTAGCAAGCACTTTGTTCCGTTGCCTATCTGCTGCATTAATAGTGTCACTCCATGCCTTGAATAAATGCATATAACTGTGCCCCTTACCCATCTTCTTAGGACTCTATTGACATTTTTTTCGGATAAGCCACAGATTTGGCCGCCAGATAATATGCGCAATTCTGTGCATTACTGAATAGTTAAGAATTGTTGCTCCCTAAAAGAAATGTCTATCATTTACTGCATTTACCGTACCGTAAGTAAATCTAAAACCATGATCCCAATTCGTCAAGCATACCTTTCAATAAAAACTGTCAAGTTACATTACCTTCAATAAAGACAATGTTTATAAGCATGTTTATTTCAAATAAATTGTGACTCGTACACCAAAAAGTTAACCAAATACAGCTTGTACTCAGACTTTGCCCTTAAATTGCGTTGTCTATTACGAAATCGGCGCCATGAATTGTTTATACCTCGCCACGACAATCGTAAAAACATCGATTTCAATTAAAAAAAAAAAACAATGATAACTACGTACGTATCTGAATTCAAGGCTTCCCAATATCAATATCAAAAACCATTACCACAACTATCCCTGAATTTTCGTCGTAGTCGATATCATGGACAAAAAAAAACAATAACTCCCCCACCCCATCTCCACCGCCGCTACCACCCACTCGACGAAACAACCCCATTAAGACCATTACTAAACAGAGGAAAAAAAAACAAAACAGTACAAGTAACCGGCATCCATTTAATAATACGAGTATCGCCGCAAAAGTATCTAACCCAAATAACCAAATCCAAATGACAATTGTATATGCCATCATCAACAGATTGCTGGATAAATTTTTATATAAAAACACACACAAAACCAAACGGATACCAACTAACTGACTGCGTTCGTTAGCTCGCTCTTACTCACCATAGACAGAGTAAATTCCAAAAAAAAAAAAACACCAAACCAAAAATTGAATAAGTCGAAAACGTTGGGTCTCTCGCGTTGATGTTCTTTGGTCTCGACATACTAGATGCGTTGGCCTATTTTTTGTCTTTACTCATTTTTCCCCTAAAAAAAGAAAAAGAAGAAAACTAGTTGTATTGCATGCCAAGGGGGATGGTTTGGTATCACTTGAATTTTCTTCACACTTTGTATCTATTCTCAATTTATTAGGTGAATTTTGTTAGGAACAAAAAAATAAGGAGCAAAACGAAAGCGAATTCAGGAGAAAGTGTTTTGCACTTGAATTGGGACTTTTTTTTTGTGCTTTTTCTTTTTTTTATTTGGCGCTTGCGATGATTCATTGATTGATTGTGTCACAATTGGTCCCCGATAAAGATATCGGCCGACGGGGGGAGGAAATGATGATTAACAAAAACAAAAAAACAAACACACATAAAAAGAAACAATTTCGAATATTGGAACTCATAAAAAAATGTATATTTTTCAATTTGACCTTGACGGAAAGGTACATTCTTGGGATAAGTAATTTTTTCTCCGACACTTGCAAACCTTGCCGTATCCTCGATACTGATTCGGTCTTTCAAAGGAAGTTGAACCAGATGTGTCGTCTAGAATACGAGAAAAAAATTAATCCCCAACCGATTGTTGAAGGTGAAGGGTTTTTTTGTTGGCTTGGTTTTTTGTTTGACCTTCATGAAGTCCAAATATGTTTTCAAGTAAAAGAGGATTTGACTTATGCCAGTGATTTTTGCTTTTGGTATTTACTGGTGAAAAAAGTGAAAAATTGCTGACCATATTGAGAGTTCATTTTTGAGTCTTCTTTTCGAGCATATTTCACTTCAAATACGTGTTATCATCAAATCGCACGACCGTTTTACTGTTCCTAAACGACAAATAAATTGCTCACTGAATTCAGTTCTCTATTGGTCTATCGATTCCAGTCTGAGTGTCATGTAGCGCCGTCTTGCCGGAATAACTTGTCAAACAGGTTCAGCTTGCGCTTTTTAAAACATACAAAAGTTCGAAATCAATGAACGATAGGTTGCGGTCATCTTAGAAAACATACGAGCCAATTATTTTGCCGGGCATAAACTGCAACAAACAGAGCATTTTTGGGTGCATCAATAGTTCTTAAACTGTCTCAAGTTGCTCATCGGACCAAATCTAGCAGTTATATAGTATTTATGAACATGACCATGAGCTTTGTTGGTGAAGAACATTTTTCGATAAAAAAAACGAATCATCCTCTCTCTCTCGCGGAAAATTCAACGCTGTTACAGGCCATTTGACTTTCGTTCTTGCCTTGTAGTTTGTTTGGCGTTAGACTAAGATCCTTGCGTCTTCTTCGTTAGCGAATGATATAATCCTAATTGTTTGCGAATGACAACGAATGGATAAATCACGGACGTCATTCTCAAAGTCCGATAAAGTAGCAATGTTTTCCTCTGTGCGCATTCTACAGAAAAAAATACGTAGAGTAGAAATGGTGCAAAATTTGGTTGCATAGTTTCAATTGTTTGGTTAGCATGAAACAAATATTTCTCAGAGCAGGAGTTTTGGTCATAAATTTGGAAAATCTGTTAACGGATGACCTTCAAACCATATTAAATACGAAATTCGGACACAGTGTTTCAGTGTTTGATATTTGATCCGAACTTGTAAGTTTTTTTTGCAAGCAAACACAACAAACCCAAAGTAGATACGAAAAGTAGTTCTAAAATACATCTTTAGTAAAAATGGATATATGTAAATTGTAAATGTTACCCCGCTGCTCAACGTAAGTTTTCAAGTTGGAACAGAAGAAATAAACAGATAAGCCGCTAGACCTTGAAAATATTCGAGGAGCTTTCATTGAATTCTTAGCAATAAATATATTATATAAATTGAACGACATATGACTGCCTTCAAATTGTTAACTCTGGTTGGCCAGAAAGATTTTGATGAAAGGCGTGATTATGGTTTGAAAATCGTCTGCGTTTGGTTTTGATTTTTATTGAACGGGCGGCAGGCCAACTTGCTTGCATTCATTCGGAATTCGCAGTACTTTTCTAACACCTCAAGCTGCAACAACTGTAAGTGCATATATATTTATAAGCGACGTCGTGATTCTGCAGTCAGTATTATAACTTTAAAGCCGAGCAAATAATAAGATTATTTTAAACAATATTTTAATTAAATTTTTTAAGAACCTAGTACTTTTAGAGCTTTACTTGTTTTTCATTTATGTTTCTATATTTCCTGCAAGTACGAATTCGACATATTGCAATCGTTTTTACATTCTACCACTGATATGTTGGAATCACTCCTGAATATAGTTCTTAATCGTTGGAAAAATCTGTTTTAGACATGCAAAATTTTTTCCATCGATTATTTAGTTGAAATTAAAAAGTTTATTTTAAAAAAATCGCTAGGATCTATGACCGAGCTTTTTAAATTAACTATAAAAATGTTGCCTTTGTTGTAGCTACATAGTAAAAGTATAAGATAATTTTCTTGAGGCTGAACATTATTTGAATCCTCTCCCAGCTTTCGTGGAATAATCAAATATCTGAAGTTGAGTCATTTTGCTGACAAGTCTTCGAATGTTGACTACGTAAGTGGAGTAGACAAGTCAAATAAATGTATATATACACCGGTTCGAAAAGAATTCTATCGATATTTAAGACTGGCCATCATGTTATTCGGATTTAAATCATAGAAAACGTGTTGGATGAACTTAAAACCGAAATCGGCAAGCGCAAGCCTGGAAATTTGAATGAATTATTTCAAGTCGCACCAAAGAAATGCCGCGATCTTATTGCATCTTTGGCCCGGAATCATAAAACCGTGATAATGAGTAAATAGTTGCCCGAGAAACATTTTCATAACGTTCCTAATAAGTTCCAATAATAATTGTTTGATTCAATCGTTCCTAATTAGTTCGCCACGTCTGTATATAATATTTTCTGCCAAGAAGACACGGTTGCTCCATTTCAATCTAAATTTTTCCAAAAATTGAGCCAATAATCGAACTTGGAATACAATTTTTTATTTATAATAGAAATGCGTACCGCTGCAGTCAATATTTATTTTCCAGAAAGCTATACTTTAAGTACAAGCAAGTCAAGTTATTTTGATTGAATTTTGGTGGTGGAACAGCCCTTTTGTGGGCCAGGTCCTACCTTCACCATTTGAGTTTGCGTTTTATTTTATTTACGAAAGTGTAATTTTACTCCTGACTAATTTTTAAATGTCAAAAATACTGAATAAATTGTCAGAGAATGGAGAAAATCAGCTTATACGGCAGAAAGCTTAAAAGTTATTTTTGGTTATTCTTTTGCACAAAAAACCGAAGCATTATTTTTTTTAAATCGTTTATTTTCTTTTTTTTTTTACTTTTTTGTCTTATGGTTTTCTTTTTGTCCTCCTAAACAAACTCAATTCTATGGCAAATTTCAATCACGATTCCAAGAAATGACTAGCTCTGCAAATTTGCAAAATTGTAAATATATAAAAAATAAAAAATTAAATCTGCTGCCCAAAATCCACTACAATCAACTACGGGTTGCACACAAATATTTTTTGACGAGCGTTCTTAAATAATTTGAGTCTTAATTGGGATTTTTTTGTATTTTCGAAGTCAGTTAATTTTTCGCTGTTTCTAAACACTCATTTGGCAACTGAACGACCCCGCTGATATTTGACAGGCTTAAAGTCTGACTTAACCTTAACTTAACGTGTCTTGTGAGTGTTCTCTTGCGACATGTTTTATTCCTGAGACAGGCATGGAATAAACATCCTTGGTTTATTTGTCACTCTTCAAGCTACAGAAGCTGTTTAAAAATCCTCAAATTTTTGCCAATAATTAGTGGACGTCACCCGAGAAGACTTTTTATTTTTCATTCTCTTCTTTTAAAAAAAAAATAAAATACAAGATAACTGCCGATTATAGAAAGCATTATTTTGAAGGCTTCCTCGATCTTAACTTGTATTTTTTTTTCGCCATGAAAATACCAGACATGTTTTTTTGTGTCTTCTTCTTTTTTATTTAGGCATGACCAAAATGTTTTTCGATTATTTTCGATCAAAAAGTGTCTCCAAGTTGGAAAAAAGCTAAAATGAAAATCCATGCAAATCAAAATCAATTGATTGAAAGCCTCCACGATGATTCCGTATGGTTGCTTTTAGCTCGCGTTACAATGAAACCGAAATCGAAAGTCAACGACAGACCTCTTGTAATCGAAATATACACACATCTGTCAAAAAACGATCCGAAACTATGGCTTCAGCCGCTTCCAAACCTGTACTCCTAAAATTTCAATTGTATCTGTATTTCCTTCCTTATGTCCCCTTTTTTTTCTTTATTCTAGAGTCACTTATCAGGATTCCATTTGACACACTTTTCCCAAAAGCAAAAAAAAAAGGAAACAACAAACTCTCTGCTGAGAGACAAATTTTCCGTCGATTTTATGACTTTCATATCAAGTGAATCTTTGGCTCCCCTTTGCACATCCTTTTTTATCATCCATTGTCTCAGTTGATTGTCAAGAAAAATATGAAAAAAGACAGCGGAAAACCAAAGAAAAAATTGTTGCGTATTTTATTTTTTTTATACTTCTTCATTCCGCTCATTTTCGCTGTCAAAGTTTACAGCATTTTCTTTTGGTTTTTCAATTTTCTCAATATTACTTCACCAAAGAGATAGAGAGTGGGCGTACAAGTACGAGTACGAGTACGAGTCCGATGACGACGATAACGACGACGGCGAAAGCCGAAAAAGAAGAAGCAAAACAAAAAGAAATCCAAAAAGCGACTACTTACGAGGGTTGAAACACATTTTCCACCCCTTATCAGAAAATTTCTCTTCGTTGTCGTTTTATTTTACTCCACAGACTTGCGTAAGGGACACGACTTTCCCAATTGCCCTTGTATTAGTGTATCGGTGTATGCTCCCCCATTGCATGTGTATCAAATGATATCCACCACAATTTTCAGGGGGTGGCCGATGTTTGATTTCGAAACACATGGAAAACATTCACACCGCACGAGGGAGGAGAAAATTCTCACATACACAAATGTATATGTTGAGTTTTCCCTCCTCAAATTCAGTGGTATTCGTTCGACAGTTTCCACGTTGTACTCATGAATGCCAACAAAACAACCAAACAGACTACAACAAAAAAAAAACAAGAAGGAAAAATTTTAGCATCAACAGCGGCAGCAACAACAGCAACAACAACAACACCACCACCACACATACACCCCCATACACTTGTCTATACATACCACACCACATCGACATCGACATCGACATCGCGCAGTGTTGAGCTCAACACAGCTTTTCTGACTGGGTATCCTAGTATCTCATTGAATATTCGGATATGATTCGTTGTTCGTCCGTCCTTTTAGTATGATATTGAGTTTTGTGTAGTTAAGTCAGAAAAAAATATTTCGATATTTTAACTAAAAAAAAATAAATAATTATACCAAAAACAACAAAAGATATTTAAAATATCTTTAAACATACTCTCGTTCACACTAAAAAGAAAAATAAATATTAGAAATAATATTTACCACTCTGATCCGTCAATATTTTTAAATATCCTTTAGCGTAAAATTGCAAAGTTTTATTTTGTCCTTTCGTTTTTTATTCATAAATCCTGTTTCTTTGATTTTGTTAAACATCCTTGTAAAAGTATCTTTCACTTTTATTTCTGGTAAATCACACGTTACATTCGAAAAAAAAAATCTTACAAACAAGAATACTATTTTGCTTATATACTTATTTATTTATTTAAACAACTTTTAATTGTTTTATTGTTGAATATTTTTCTTTTTCTGAATACATAGAACGAGTAGTTTAACCCGCGGAAAGTTCGTGATAAACATCATCACTTCAGAAGTAAACGTACTATTCTTAGTGAGAAAAATAATGCATCAAGTGGTTCTGCAAATGATGTACGAATAATAATAAAAAAAAAATTAACATAAGATTTAATTCCCATGGAAAGTGTATAATATATAAAGAAAGATATAAGAAGAATCAGTGATTAATTGTGATAGAAATAAAATTGTTCAAGATACAAAACCCAGTATCAATTGTTTTGAGAGGAAGAGAAAAAAAAAAATAGTGATAATTGTGAAAATACCATACGGTAGATATTTCTCACCCTCCGAAAACCAAAAAAAAAAAAATTATACAAATAATAAAGAGATTGAAACAAAACAAAAATAAAAAGCATCTATACTTTGAATATTATTCCTTTTGCTCGTTCTCTCTAATTCGAATCGAATTTGTGCAAATTCGAAATAATTATAATAATAAATAAAATTGAATTCTAGTTCATTTTTGTTATAAACAAAAGTAAAAACAAAATCATTCCATATGGTTCATATTATTGAATTTGTCGGCCAACCGAAGGTTGAGTTTGCTCAACAAGTTACTGTGAGTACATACCGAATGCATAAATTCTTTTTTTTTTCTTTCCTATTTTTTTTTTTAGTACTTTAAGCAATTAATCATTTTGGCGAAAGTCGTCGTCGTCGTCGACTTCGTCATCATCATCATCGTATGTGTGTTTGGTTTTGTCTATTTAGTTATATAAGTGTATGCGTGTGATTGGCTTTTCTTTAGTAGGAAGCTGGCGAAAAAAAATAAAAAAAACTTGTGTCTTTGGGGATGATGTGATGAGATGAATCTATTTGAATACACTTTCCGATGGGGTGCCTGGAATTCTTTTGTAAAAGTTTGACAGTGTCAGGTTGTTTAGAGAGAGTTTATTGTAAGCTTTTCGAGAAAAGAAAAAGAAACATCAAACAAGTTGAAAGGTAGATGGATAAACAGATAGATTAATCGATCGATTAAGTAAGAAGTTTGTTTACAGATACTTTTTCTACTCTCTCTCTGTTTTTGGTATTTATTTTTTCTTCGCTTCTTACCATATGGTTTATATTGACATGAAATATGGTTACTTATTTTCGGCTCAGAACAACCATCTGTAGATTGGATGATATATAAATTGATGTTTATAGTACTTTGAGAGGATTTTCTTTATACATATAGAGGTCACTTTGAAAACTTTGAGTTTTGAATTTATTTCGCAGATAATTTTTCATTGCATGCTAAGCAGAACAGAAGAATATGCTCAGAATAATGTTTTTATTTGTACAATTTTAAACTCAAGTGAATATGTATTTCATCCCTGTTTTCTAAAATGAAAAATCAAGGAAGAAATTGTTTTTTGAGCGGAATATGGTACATCTCATTATTTGCTCCAAAAACTAAGGACTCTGAAATTTATTTCTCGAAAGAAATTTACTATCTGAAAACAAAACTGAGCTTAAACATATTTAAAAGATATCTCGAAATCAAAAAAAAAAAAATAAGTCGCTCTCCGTAAACTTTATTTTACTGATTCATTTAAAAATTTCATTAAAAAATGTTATAGAAAGAAATTTATTTTGTTTCATTAAAAACTAAATTGTCATATTTTAATTCACTGAATTTGATGACTGAATGTGATACAAACAACACTTTCCTTGGTTTTAAGAATTCGCTTTATTTTGCTCTGGATTTCAGACCTTGAACCGTCATTTTGGTAATTTTTGGAGCCAGGTTTTTAATCCACTTTTGTTCCATTAGTTTCGCAATAAACAATTTTTCAACTGTTAAGAAATATCCTGCCCAAATGTTTACGAAAAGGTTTGTGGATCTGGAACTTGTTCGTACTAGTACCCTAGATGTCTCGACTGTGTACTTTGTTCTTGGCGAATTTAAAACTCCAAGTTTCGCACAAAGTATGCTTATGTATTCAGAAAAAGCCATCCAATAAGCGTTTTCACGAGAAAAAAAAATAAATAGAAGTACTTTAATGTCTCGAAGGGAAAAAGGCATGTTTATCAATTTTTTTTGTCGTAAATTGCAGATAAAATATATATTTTCTCACAGAACATTCTGATGTTAATGGGTTTCTAGGTCATGAAATAATTTTTCTCATAATACCATCCCGAATTTAAAGCTTCATTAATTTGCTCAGTTTTCCAAAAAAAAAAATAAACTCTCACAATACTTCTTCGATTTTCAGAATTGAATTTCCCTCAATCTTTTAAAGAGTTGCAATTTGAAATTAAAGTGAGCATTTTTTTTTATTGAAATTGAAAAATGAGCTTAATCGCTTCTATAGGGATTAACTGGGAAACCCTTGAAATTACCTTCGTTACTCTGCTTGTGAATCTAAAATACCTAATTCAAAAATAATATTATATATTTAATTCTTTGATATCAAATCCTTTTATAACTTAACTTATACAAAACATAACTTAATATCACCAGTTTCGCAGCCATTTCTTTTAAGAGGACGTAAATTCTTCACGTCTGCTCTCTAAATCGATGTAGATGCTTCAAATTCTTCGACTTGAAATCAAGTATTCAAAGAGAACCTTGATAAATATATTATTTGGCACTATAGCCTATTTTCTTATGCAAATAAGAGAGAACGAAAATATAAGTTAACGAGTTCTAAAAATCTGATGTAAGAAATTCCTTTATTTTATTTCATATTGAAATTAATGAAATGTTAATATTTATATTGTGATGGAGTCACGAGTATTGTTTTTCTATCTTTTGATGGAATCTTTAATTTAACTCTAATTTATTGAATGAATTTAAGTACGTAAATGGTGCTTCAAGTTTTTTTTATTTAAGATATATTATTCTCGCTCTCAGGTCATACTTGAATTAAAACTTAATCAGTTAAAGATTTATTACATTTAAAGCAGAAAAAAATAGCTATTTTTGAAATCACTCAAAGAATTAAATTATTCTTAAGCCAAAAAAATGTTTTTGGGCACATGCTTTAATTTTTTTTTTGTTTCACAAAACTTTCAAAAAACGTCCAACAAAAGTAGGTCAATTCAATTTGGTCAATTAAAGCCATTTTTTATTTTGAAATTGTCTATGCAAATACATTTTTCATTAATAATAGTTAAATGTGCTCTGATTGGCATATTTTTTTGATACGAGAAACTTAAAAT
This sequence comes from Orthonevra nobilis, assembly GCA_963555765.1. Classification (NCBI taxonomy): domain Eukaryota; kingdom Metazoa; phylum Arthropoda; class Insecta; order Diptera; family Syrphidae; genus Orthonevra; species Orthonevra nobilis. The sequence continues at coordinate 17,183,630 of OY743227.1, forward strand.
AATTCCACAAAAAAAAAAATCCCAGAATGAATTGAAAAAGAACTTTCATATTTTAAAGAGGTAAACAAATGACAAGGATTTTTTTGTAGATTTTAGTTCAACAGCCGTATAGCCAACTTTTAGTTGATTAAATGATAATACTCTGTTCGTTTTCGCATATTTCAGAGTTTGTATTTTGATAGGTAGTCGAATTGACAAATGTAGCACTCTTACTGTCCTATGTCATAAGGCTCTAAAATCATGCATTTGCATCAAAGATGTTTGACTTAATTCAAGTTTTAATTAAAAACAAATTGACACATAAATGTAATATTTTTCTGTACATTTTTTTTACAAAACAGTGCAAAAAGTGTTTATAATTCATTGTGCAGTGTGCCCTTATTTGAGTAAAAAGTTCATTTCCAGAAACGTGTGCCTTATGATTTAATTTAGAACAAAATTGCCTTCAATTCAATTCACTTTGAAGGTTTTGCATTCTGATTGAATGCCCTAAACCCTAATCAATTTTGATTATTTTCAAATAAAAAGGTTGTTTTCGAATACTTCCATTAACGTAGTTATTTTTGGAATAACTAAGAATTACTTTCATTTGAGTTGATTTCAGTTTCCTAACAATTAAAAATAGGTTGAATGGGTATTACTGTTTGCCGTAGAATTGTCATTATTATCTATTCGGTTAAAAATAAATTTGAACTTAAAATAAGAATAATTTTCTTCACTTAGAAATTCAATAATATATTTGGATAGACATAGGTACGAGTCCTTTATTGGGACACTCTTTAGAAAATTCGACAAAATCAATACTACTCATGCCTGTTGTATTTTACCTCTGACATTTTGTAGTAAACTTATAAATGCCTTATTTTATTTTAAGACAATATTGAAGAGTGTAGCATTTGGTTAAAACTTTGAAGGAGTTTGAGTATTTAGCCAAACACGCGTATTTCAATATTTGTTTTTCCTTTTATAATAATAAAGGCTAAGGGTAGAAAAGGGACTATAAAAACTAGTTTCTTTAAATTACTGACTGAAAGTCAATCAGTTTCCATTGTTGTTTTTTGGAAAGAAAAAATTGGATAAATTTTGTTTTATTATAATTCTTTGCATTTATTTTGGAAGTAATGTTAAATAAGACTCAAACAAAAATACTTTACCAATATTCAAAAAAAAATATTAAAAATCTTAAATCAAATATTTAGCAATTCCGTAAAATTATTTTCTTGCATGTGTTTGAAAGAAAGGATTTGGCGTGAAAAATTAATTACCATAAATGCATTTGACCTTCAAGTTTTCGACAAAAAACGCCAAAAAAACATACAACATTGCGTACTCTATTTAATTTGTGATAATATTCAAATTAACGCCGGACTGATGAAAGTGCTGATAGTAAATTGCTCGTTTTTTGTGTCATTTTCAAGTATAAACAAACCGAGATAAGATAGCCGAGCATTCAGTTTTCCTTAATTAAAATCAAATGCATTCGGGAATATAATTCATGCAGGTATACATACCGTATGTAACATTGTGACATTGCCCGATAAGGATAAATTATTGATTTCTGGAATGTTGTGTAACATGAAGGTGACTCTGGGGATATACTGAGTGTTGTAAAAGCTTAATTTTTTTAAACTGCTTTTAAGGTCAAAACTAAGCGAAGGATTGATCTGAATAATCTATATACGAAAATCGATATTCCAATGCAAAATCTTCATCTGTTACTGGCATGTCTCCGTAATTTTCTTTGACATAAATAAACTTTTTTTTCGTTGGTTATATCTTCTCGAGGCACTAGATTTAAAGTCATTTAATTATATTTCGGTGTGCCACCAGGTTACTGTTTTGGGCCATTTCTTTTCCTCTTCAAGTATAATTTTACGACGTTATTTTTGATTCAAAAATATTATGGTATGTTTTCCGATTTTTTAATTCACAAATTTGCAATTTTCGCTGCTCCACGTCTTCAGGTCTTTGGAGTAGTTTTTTTTTTTTGAAATACTTTATCATTTTAAATTTGCTCGTCCGAAAAGCTCAATACAAAGCCGACAACTCAGTGTACTCAAGTTTCACGTTTCGACATATTAAACCACTTGAACAGCACACAAGTAAATTTCAGTGTACCCAAGCATTTCACCAGCATTTCAAAGTAAATTCTATGATCTGAAAAATACTCATTTCAATATCAGTCGATGTTCGTGTAATTATGTATTCCATTGGCAGAACGTATTACTCCGATCAAAACTGTTTATCCAGTTGTTGAGTTGTCCCAAAATTATGTGCGCATAATTTTATTCAAAAAGAAAAGCCACTCCTCGGATCCGAAGGTTTCCGTGACCAAATTAAATAACACAGTAGGAAATAGATTTTTCTTTCCTTTTTTAAATCGATACTATTATCAAGGTGTGTTGACCATTCTTTATTAATAAAAAAATAGATTTTTAATTTTATCGAATGGTATTCTTTAGGAATTCAAATTTTCTAGCGGGACAGGAAATTTACTAAATTTATCTTGCATCACTTTTTTAGTTGAAAATCATCCCGAAAGCTTGAAAATTATTTTAAGAAAAATAAAACATCAAGTACACAAATGTTTTTGAAGGTACTAATCTTTATATCCAACCCGTGTTGACAAAAACTTCTGATACTATTATATGCCCATTGAAAATTAATTTTTTGTTGATGGCGAATAAAATACTGCGAATTGAATGATTACAAAAAAGTCCAAAGAAAATGTTCCGCCTTATATGGACTCAATCCAAATTGCTTTTAGAAGCAAAATAGATTTGGAAGCAATGCACTATTAGGGTAGTTATCGTCCCTGGAAGGTTATAAGTAACAATTAAAGTCGATACAACTTTCTGCGATTATAACAATGTAACTGGACAAAGTGTTAATGACGTATGTTTAACTTATCATCTGTCAAAAGGGAATCTCTAATTGGATATCCTCGTGTATTTGAAACTTAAATTAATTTTCTTATTTTCTAGCCATCATATAAAATTAATAAATAGAAGTACGTCCTTCAAGCTGTCACTTTTGCATGACGATAAAAAATCGCAGGGCGTCAACTACTTAAATTTTCCCTTCGACTTTGTATCTTGACCATCCTGTCTCACTGTCTCGCTATCTTATCGGACGTACGAAACCCGTACCGGCTGACCACTACCTCCCCTTTTGCGGTTCATATAAGAAAAATACCTGGCAAGCTTTGTCGCATGACAGGACACCTTCAATCGTAGCACCCCGATAAGACAGGCGGTTAGGTTAGACATTTTGAAACTTCGCAAATCCATTAACCCTTTGGAGTCACTAAACTAAAGCCACCAAAGTGTGGTTGCCGCAATTATAATAAATACATTTTAAGGACGAAATGGTGTGTCCTCTCATATACAATGCACATGTGCTTCCTAATAAACACGATTCCTGACGATTTATTTATGCATGAGCTGCGACAACGAACGGCTCCACGCCACTTCATTCTCATTCATCATGACACGGCATTACAACTTAAATCACAGCCATCACAACAACCCCTGCAAATCCATGGGCGACAAAACGGGACCCATTACCATTACACGCCGAATATAGTACGTAGAGCGTGACGTCGTCGTCGACGTTCTCCTCATCCCCATCAGGCCAGCGGGCGTCGGTAAGGTATATGAGCCGCGCCGTGAGGTGCAATCTAGTAATAGTGTCCCGGTTGTAGTTTTACACCACATTCAAGGGTAAGCAAATTGACTTTAGGTCTAGAGTATCATTCAAATTGGCACTAAGGGTGACGTTACATTGATGTATACGAGCAGATATGTGGGGGGCTTTAGGTCGTTGCCGATTGCGTCGGCAGAATACGTAATATGTGCGTGAGGCACGCGGAACGTAACCAGAACTAATAATAATTTTTCATCTTTTATATTCCAACCAAAGCTTGCAACCGCACCGCACAAAGCAACGCACTCATTCAACCCCGCTGGGCTTGAGTTGCGCTCGCTGTTGTATGAGGTGTTGGAAGGCATTACTCTTGGTTAGTGAGTTGTATATTGCGTCTCTGATTACTCAAGCGGCACGGAACAAGGTGTAAGAATTAAATCTACAAGTGTTAAGTAATAATAAGCACGACATTTCATTTAATTTTTGCTATTTTTTGTGTGTCAAGGGTTACGCTCCTTGACGTTTTATTTTGAGTAAAAAAAAATATTAAGTCTCAGGAAATAACGTGATATTTTTCAGGTCTTAAGTGAATGTCTTGAAATGCTTCAAGTTCGTGTAATGAGTCCATAAACATGAATAAATGTCGCGCCATATTAAACGTTCTTGCGAACGACGTGCTTCAAAGACAAGGATCTGCGATTTTTTGTTGTCCATTCAAGAATGTACTCAACTAAGTTAAGCCTAAATTAAGGCTGGAAAAATGCTTCCCTTTAAGATATGCAAAAGCCAGTTACTTTAGATTTATTTCCAATAAGGTTTTGTAGCATCTTGGCCTGAATTGCACGAAGATATTTCGTTGATGTAATTAACACTTGTTAAATTCCATAAGAAAACTTTATAGGCCACTCGGAAGCTTGGCCCAACTCACTTTGAACGGCAGCAAGAAGTATTCACCCCATTACTGAACCCGGTAAACCTACCTCCAGCCAATGAAATAGTTTCCTCAAAACCGCAAAGCTTGTTTACAGAGCTTATAGTTTTTTTAATTTGGCAGAGATTTTCTAGTAGAAATCACGCAACTGATCAGCTGTCATGTCTGTGAGGACGAAAGCATGCATCACCCCTTGAGAGTCAGCTGTATCTAACTCGCATTCAAAAATCTGGTCACATTTGAATTCTGAATTCTGTGTTTCGGGTAAATTTGACACGGTTATGTCGGACAACATTTCAAAATTATTCCATGCTTGCAAAGTTTATATTCCGGCAAAATGGTACGTTTTCATGTGATTTTCTCGATCTAATTTTTGAAAAGATATTTTGACTGCAACATCCCTTTCAACTCTGTCTATATGTTGAATTGAGATATGAATACTATAATGATACCAGCTTTTACGGCGATTAAAGAAAAGATCAAAAAGTTGGTCTTCAAGCAAATGAGGATCAAACTATTCGAACTTTTCAATCAGCGCTCATTTTTCTCTGTCGAAAAATTTATGGGCAACTTTTGCGTGAGAAAAAAATGATCGATCAGACTCGATGCATCAATACGCGACTCGATATCGTTTTACCTTAGTTCAGATAAGGCTCGTGCGGATGGCAATCAGTAAACAGTAGAACTAAAAAAAGAGAAAAAGAGTGTCATGAATCTTGTTCCTGCAAACTAAGAATTTAATTTTTTAACGTAGAAGTTTTCTGGTTGTATTAGTCTATAGGAACATAAATAAAAAAACAACTTTTTCTGCTCCTGACGTTCAACAATGCATACTCGTTTGCGCGGTCACTGTTTTCGTGACTAAAGACTGCAAAAAATCAATTTTCGTAAACCACTGCAAGGACTTTAGAGTTATATGTCGAAAATATCAAGTTGTAGACGTTTTTAGCCATTTTGTTGAGACATGAAGCCTCGCCAAAAAAGTGAGTCCATTGGAATTATAAGCATGAGTTTAGGCTCAGTATTTGAATCTCGTCTCTTGCATTTGCTTACGGCTTTAAGTTCGTTATGGAATGATTTTGAAATGAAATTAAAATGAGTTTTCTGATGGGCGCGCTTTTCAGAACCTGATCCCCAAAATCCTCGATTAGGACTTTCTTTTATCGTAGTCATTGATTTAAAAGTTCTTGATTTCAGTTAAAAAAAAACCGCAGATCATTCATTGTGACCTAGTAAAAGTAGCTGCAGATAGTTGCCGTTTCTGTCGAGCAGCTTAATTTCTTGTAAAGCCTGAAGTTGACAGTGACAGGGCGATATGTTTTTGATTGTACTGATTTCGAAATTTATTCCTATAGAAGGGAATTGTTTTTTTTTCGTATTACTTTTGAACTGATCTTTTCAGTCTTTAAAAATGTAAACATTTAACTATATTATAGTGTTCGAAACTATAACATAAAACCGATTGTTGTCTTTTAAACAGGAAATTAAATTAAATATTTACATGGGAAATTAAAATGGTGCAAAATCCTTATCTAAAAACGAATCCATCGTTGATGTACTCAGAAACCCTAATATCATAAATTTTGTAAATATTAACGCATTCCATTCCTCCATAAACTTAAGCCTTAAGTTTCCTTTTGATTATATATGAAACAGAGCAAATTGTCTCCGCAACTAGGCTCGTTTTAATTTGGTGTGATATTAATTACTTGCTAATAACCGATAATAATAATAATAATAATAATTATAATAATAATAATAATAATAATAATAATAATAATAATAATAATAATAATAATAATAATAATAATCATAATAATAATAATAATAATAAAAATAATAATAATAATAATAATAATAATAATAATAATACTTAAAAAAAAACCTTCGTGCAATTAGAAAAAAAAATATATCATAGTTTTGGTATTTGACTAATATGTAGAAAAATTGTATGATAAAAATAATAAATTACTAAAATCACCAGTTTACAACAATACAATAAATAAATATAAAATATCTTAAAGACTCGAGTCTTGTCGTCTATTTTCTTTCGCTCTCTCCAATCTAATATTTAAAAATTCAACTGCCATCGTTTTCCTCATTACAAAAATTATATCTAAATATCCTTAATATCCGGCATTTCATATCTCTGTGTTACTACTGCTCCATATTGTTGCCTTATCGTAAAGGATACAACATGGGAAAAATAATCGTGTCATTTCATATTGCAAACGGCATGTATCTCCACGTGCTTCACATCCGCTTCAATCTGTTTACATGGCTTACCTTAATTAACACGCTCCTGTTCATTCGATAGGCAATTCCATACCATATGAACATTACAGAATAAGGTCAACGCACGAGGATTCCCTAGTAACGTATGAGAAAAAAAATTCAAAAAAAAAATCCATTGAAAAAAAAACATTCCTTTTGTTTCATTATCCCTACCGGCAAGAATGATGAATTGCATCCTTACAACGTGTTTTTTTTTAAATATACATACATACTAATATATTTATATAATTTTGCAAAAAAGAACGCATGTCCTGTGCAGAAGTTGTTTTTATTTTTTTTTTTTAACTAAATATCTGCACACAAGTTGTAGGAGGAGTTGAAACTCAGTGCGCATACCGTACAACAACTAAAACTATGCTGTTCGTCCTTGTTTTTTTTTGGAATTGTTTTCTATTTGCTTTTTTTGCAGTTTTGCTCTCCTCAAACTCCTCCGAGGAGCAACAATGCAGTCGACTACCATGGGGAGGGGTAAGGAACTCATTTTGAATGTGCGCACATCTATTTCCATGGTTATGCCAGAGCAACGGTTACCACGTCAGTGATGTAGCTTATAGAACAGAAGTTGTAGGTCTACTCGTCGTATATCCTTGTAAGGGATGAGCTTGAAAAATGAAAAAAAGAGGAACAAATTCGCATGCTTGCAACTGTATTTTGCAACAGGTAAAACATTCCGTTCAGTCTTCGTGTAGTATGTAGATAAAGTTGGCAACATGTTGTTAGCCAATGCCAATGCTACTTCTGCCAGTCTTCTTTTCTTTTCGAGAGTTCCTGTTATCCTTTTTTTGCTTTTAAATAACTCTGTTGAGAGTAGTAGGTTTGCAACATATTTATCCATATCTTGTGTGCACATATCCTTGAATATGTGATGCATCGTACCGAAGGCAAATGCTTTTCTTTTCGATTTGTTGTTGTTTTCGGAGATGAGAGTTGAAGAATGCTGCTTTTTTGGGAATCCTTCTTCGTCTGCATTTAGAATTCCTTTTTCCAATTGAATTTGCATGCCATCTGTCGGCGATTGGAGGGTGTACGTGTATTTTGAAAGATTCGACAGTGGCAGTGAATCTCTCGGTGGAATTCCTTCATCGTCTTTCTATGGATTTTTTTTTATACCACAGCGCCCGCTGTCAATGTTAAAAGAAATGAAAAACTTTTAATGATGAAAAGCATAAACTTTAAGGATTCCCTCACACTCGGTGTCTTTTGTTGTTAGCTTGTTTCGCCGCGCTTAAGTGAAACTTTCCGGCCAAACTGTTTACGCTAAGCAACGTTAAATTGTATTGATGATGCCTTAGCGACTTTCAAGAATATACAAAGTATCTCTGTTGTGTGTGCGGGTGGAAAATTTATGTACTTATAAGTATTTATGTGTATCTGTGGGTGTTTTGTCGTCGTCGTTGAATTTTATACATTTTGCCTTCATAAAAAGTTTCGCATAACAAAAGGTGCAAAATGCAAAATGGTGTTTGTTGTGAAATCTTTTTTTAACACTGCGAACAAGTTGATGAAGTTTTCCTTAACACTTTTGCCCCTCGCACAAATACTCGTACTCGTAGTGTAATTCGAAGTAAGTGCTGACGTCGTTGAATGGTTTTATACCATCACCCATTCCCGTAGTATTGCGAAATCAATCGATAGTTAATGGAAAATCGTTATTAATGGAAAAGTTTCTCTTTTAAGAGAACAATCTCCTCAAACTTCCAATAGCACCAGCAGCACAAGGAGGTAAAAAGGACGAGATTGCCATTGTCATCGTTGAGCAGTATTTCGCTTTGCATTTTGCATTTTACACATTTCGCAATCGTTATTGTGATTGTGTGTCTCGGCGCGCAATAGTTTCGAAGTGGAAAATGTTTGCAGTGGGCTCTCGTGAATGCCACCCCATCCTTTTCCGCTTCACTCAATTATCCAACGATTGAATATGCATGCAACAGCCGTTGAGAGACTCAAACAATGAGCCCCTCGATGGCGATGTGAAACATGATAGGATTGAGTCAAGTGTTTGTTAAGTTGCAAGCTTATTTTCTATCCTTGTTTTTTTTTTTTGTACGTTGTATGGAAGGACTGCGAAAGGGTCTTTTGTGTGCAATTAAATTATTGCGATATTTCTTATTGGCAGGAGGACTGGCTCTAGAGGCTGATAACAATGGAACAGAGTGGAGACGTTTCAATGAAACTGCATATCTTCTCAATGTACTTTTTTAACTGGCCATTGGCATTGCCAACTTTATCCTTTTATGTCATTTGAAAGTAGTATTTTCAATTTTGTTATTCCTCGTTAGTAAATTTTCATTGTGTATTGAATGAGCGCCAGCATTGGGGTCTGTTTTAATTCATCAAAAACGTTGAAAAATCGCTTAAACTCTTTCCAGAAGAGGTTCATAAGTTTTTTATTTAAATGACAACTAGCACGCATTGGTATCTTATGGTAAGCATAGCTACATTTTAACCTCTTTAGTGGACCGCTGATCAATTGAAAAGTGCAAATCCTTCAAGAAGTGGAACCTGATAATCTACACAACTCCAGTCTTTACACTTGACAGATGAAATTCTTGCAAAGATCTCGATTGGAATCAGTATATTGAAGGTGAAATAAAATGGACCTTCAGGAAACTCAATCGTTAAACTTTGTTTTCGTTTTTTTTTTAACTGGCGCCCGACACGTGTCTCATGTGGGTGAATTGAAATTGCATTGTTCCGCATAAAAATTGGTCTTTTTTTCTGACACCCAGGGCACAGAATTCGGCTTTCAGATCAATACATTGGTCTACGTTGATGTTGCAGTGATGTAAGTTTTTAAAGCACAAAAAGAAAACATTCCAAAAATCGAGGACCTCTTATTCAATTAGCAAAACCAAATTCCTTCGGCGATTTTCCAAGGATACTCAGCATCTTATTTTCTGACATCCTTATAAATCAGCATTCGCTAATCAATATGCGGCCCAAATTAAATTTTATCTCTCTTCCTTTCCTTGCCGGTCAAACTATGAGGTTGAATCATTTGGTTCTTATCCTTCGACGCAGACATGCACGCGCACACACAATTTTCCATTCGAACAAACAGCTAGAAACACACGCATACAACAAGAAATAAATAAAATGAAATTACTAAAACTAAACTCTCTTAGATCTCAATTATTACGTGCCGTGAATATTGAAATAATATCCTTTCCAAGTTGCATCCATTCGCCACGAGTTTACTGGTATCCTGTCGCCCACTTTTAGCCGCTCGTTGAGCATGTTCTTTGGTTAGCTATTCTTGTGAAAAGGTTGTGTTATTCATGTGTTGATTCTCTAGTTTATTATCTGTGCAGATGTTATTAACATGCACTCTGAAGCGTACGTGCTTTATATGCTGCTAGTGTTCTAGATACATTCTGATCTAAGATAAAACAACACAAAAAAAATAGACAAACATTTAAAAATGCATACAAGATGTTGCACGAACGACTCCCAATTTATTGGGCAAACAACAGCAGTCCTTGCCAAGGATATCTTTCCGAAACGTACAATCTTTTTTGTTTTTTTTTATCTTGCTTTTACGTTTCAAGTAAAGTTTGTACGAGTTTGATGCAATTTTCATTCAATTGAATCTAACAATGTGGAAAATCCAAAGAGCGAGAAATTGAGTCTCTAGAGGAGATACCTAGTTGCTGAAAACACTGTAAACTTTGCCCGAAAGAAAGACATACAAAACCACAAAATTTAGATATCAAAAGCCTGCCAAACGAACTTTGTTTGAACAAGGACAACAAAAAAAAAAGCTTCATCACCCGCACCCTGGAGCATTTTTTCAATTAAGGCATCGCCCGCATATTTTACTCTCACTCGGACGAGCCACAAAAATATTTTCTTTTTTATTTAACCACGATGCGTTGTATAATTGTATCTGTGGGTGTATTTGAGTGTATCTAGGTTCAAAGTTCTCATTCCATTATTAGCACCGGCAGGTTTTTTTTTTTTTCTCAACTTGAATTTGGACCGGGTTTTGAGTAGAACTGGGGCGAAACAAAAATTTGCATATAAATGAAGGCATTCAAACGTGGCTTTGCTCGTCGGTGGTAGTCATCATCATCGTTGATGTTGTTGTTGGTCTTTGACATAAAAATAATATCCTCAGCCAAGTGGAAGGAATAAGTACATCTACACAGGCACAAGGACTCTGTGTAGAAGACGGCGAACAAAGGTCCTGCTTCGTTTTGGTTTCCATATATATTTTTTTTCCTACAGGTAAAATGGCTTGGGTGGGAGTGGGTTTTGAAATTGGTGGTAATGGTGATAGTTGTCCACGTTTTGGGGCTGCGGTGAATTCATTAACTACATTTTTTGTTGCCTCAAGCCTGGAAGGAATTAAAATTCGGAAGAAGACATATAAAGGGTTCACCTTTTGCCCAGTGAAGGGGTGATATTTTTGGGCGTTTTTTTTTTCTTTCGTGTTACGTTTTATAGTTTTGAACTTGTGTACGGTTAAGCATTTGACACCGGAAATTTTGCGGTGACGAGTTATATTTTCATGTCTGGAAGTGTTTAAGCCCTCGGATTAGGGAATGGAGAACTTTTTTGAAAAAGAATGAATAAAAGAAATTGGGAGTCAAAAGCAATTAAATTGCTACGAGTTTCTTTGTGGAATTAAATAAATTATGTTTATAAGGTGTTGAGGATTAAGAAGGAAATGTTTATTCTTAATGTGCTTGCGGCTCTGAATTTCCAATTTCAACACAGTCTTTCTTGCGTGGAGAATTTTAGTTCTATAAAGCTTGGCTTTTTAAGTAAGTGAAAATGTCCATAGTCGGGCGCCAATTTTTCCTTTATCAATTTGTTATGGGGGATGCTTCACGAAACGAAATTCTGCACAGATCGTGTTAAAAAATCTTCAAATTTTAACGTCAAAGTGACTCATATTTGCAATGAGAAGACTGTTAAGTGCAGCGCTAGAATCCAACCCCAATTTGACCAAACCAAACCAAACCAAATTTTAAACTTGATACCCTCATCGAATTGAGTAAATGCAAACTACAAGCATTGACCAAAAGAGACTTAAACTGCGAAAAAATGGTTCAATTTTAATCACATAATTTAAGAGCTGTTACCAAACCAACAACAACATTGAGGCACAAATCGTCCCCTTAAAATAGGGGTAAAATATTGTCGACTTGCAGTCGGTTATCAAATAATAAGTTCGACTTTGTCCTTATCACTTTTGATTACAGATTTGTTTCACAAAGTCAGTTTTTATAACCACACGTCTTTACTCGGGCGCCAGTTAAAGCTCTACCTTTAAAGAAAAAGCATAAAGACTCATAACAGACAAAATCTAATTGAAAACAGAACAGTTTTTAGGGCAATTTAATATAAATTTAGATCCACTTTTAATTCAATCGAATACCATAATTTGGCGTCCTAAAGACAGTTTCTTTTTGTGTCCCTTGCATACCAATCACAACATAGCATCCCTTCGAAACAGTATAATCATCAAACGAATTCTATACTAACTGTATACTTTATTTCGGAGTTCTTGCGAAATAACATGAAGGACAATACGTTGTCATTATATTCGATGTCAACGCCACAGAAGAAGGTCAATGACATTCTTATCCATTTCGTACACTCACCCACCCACCGCCTGAAATCCTTAAACAAGGGTGAATTCCCTCTATTTCGATATTACTTCTTTTTTTTCTGTTTGCAACGTTCCTAGACTCATCGTCAAACCCACAATATATTGCATAAGAAGAATGAGTAAATGGAAAGAAATGGAATTTCATCCCTTGGTGAAGAAAATATTGCAAATATCAGACAGATGACAGGACTCTTAAGATTTACTCCATCTTTCAGTACCTTCTTGCGCTTCTCTGACTTTGGTCTCTTGAATCGATGCCTCAATAAAGGACCATGCTCAGATGTTTAGAGAAAAAAAACCCACACCTAAAACCATAGTCAATATGCATTTTTTCACATCAAAAAGGATAAACACTTCGATCGCATCAAGGTGAATATTGCCACATGATGTGTGTCTGCGTCTGCGACACATCAAAACGGCTCTCAGACTGGTAATCGTAGTAAATAGCCTTCCAACTTGTTTTGTTGTTTTCTCATGTTTTATTACATCAGGCCCTTTGCCTACTTGGGGTACTAGAGGAGGACTTTTATATGCCTTTAAGGAACAGTGGCAAGTGCGAGATAAAAACCCATAAAGTATAAACTGCAAGCAAGGACCTCTGTCCCGTCTCGTATATCGTTTATATGTACATATATCTTGTGCACATTTGCTGTCATTTGGCCTTCTGCGGTTTTTTTGATAAACCCACGACGGCGACGGAGTGAACTCATAAAAAATGCAACCAAAATTGTGTGTGTGAATATCTTGACACCATATACATCCGGAATTGGTGGACAGAATAAAAAAAAAACCGAGTGTAACCAACGAACGTGAAATACCAACATTGACACGAAAAAGGACTACAGAGGCTCTTTGTTTAATGTCGATTTTTTTTTTCCACAGGATGATGGACCTGTAAAACGGTTTCCATTAAAAATTTATTACGACTGGGATTCGTCTCCCTGTGTTTCGCCAGCTTGCAACATTGGTATTACTTAGCGGGGCTATTTTAAATTACATTAAAAAAATAGCTCGTTGTTGTTGTTGGCCTTTTTTTTTTGGTTTTTTTGTCATTTTAAAGCACGTGCAGACTTTCAAGTGGATTCAGGCGCGCATTAAGTTATTTATGGAGATTCCCCGCGAGATTGGCACTTTATGTGATGGTTTTGAAAGCATTGAATAATCAAGGATACTCTACAGGTTAATTCACTCTGGTGATATTGGGTCTAAATATATTTTTGATTATGTTATTCATCGACTTGTCCGCGTTTCCGCGTTAGGTTCGACTTCAAATGTGTTCTGCTTTTTGGCAAAACCTAAAACTAAAATATTCCATAAGTTGCACTTGGTTCTTTTGGCACTTTCTTAAAAACGGTTTCACACCTATCCTTTTATGTGATAAAACATTTTGAGGCCGCTTCCGTCATCGTTGAGAAAAATAAATGCATCTAAAATGGTTCCTTTCTTTTTTGATAATTCCCTTAAGAAACATTGTTACCACACCCTTACACGCCTTACAAAACAAAACAAACTTGTTTCAAAAACAAGTACAAGTAAATGAATCTAATCAGTTTCGTCACAAAAAATAATCAAAAATGTCAATAGTCGGGCGCCAATTTTTTTTTAATCAATCTGATGAGGACTTCATCAACCTCGCGTTGATACTCTACATAAAATACATTAAAAAAGTCTGGATAAAAAAACGTTTGAAGTATACTCATTAAACTTATATACTTTCCGGTAAAGAAAGAAAGAAAAAAAAGGATTTTCCAAAGTTACAATTACGAAGTAGATACGGTCGTAGTAGCTGTTAACAAAAGGGAAATGCTCTGATGAAGCCACGCAGTGAAAATAGGAGAAAACATTGTTCTTTGTTGATACAGAGCCTTCATGTATTGTCAAATTTGAAAGCCTTATCGCATGCATACCAAAAAGGTTGACTAGAATTTAAGCAATCGTATGATTAATGTCTTCAAATAGTCACTCATTGCTTCTGAACCTCGTGTTGAAACAATTGATTCTGAGGGCCACAGAGACCACTCTACCGATGAAAAAGACTACTTTTCACATTTTTCCGAATTGATCTGTGCATGTGAGACCAGTTTCGACCCTTAATTTTTATGGTTTTCTTATATTTGGCTTCAACTTCAAAGATTCGTGAGCCCAGTATTTCGGTGCAAGCAACTATTTTTGAATTCAATTCGCAAAGCTCCCAGAAATTGATATTATTTAGATAGCGCTTGACTTCGGTCTAACCGAATAATGAGGACTTCTTTGGGTTGAAATTTCCTCCACCTTATTCTCAACTCATGCTGTACACTTTTTATTCATCACCATATTTAGCGGGTGTTCGGAAAGTAACAATACATTTTTTGGCATTTCAAACTAGCAAATAAAATAATTTTATTTATTTGTTTTTTAAATTACCCTCGTTTCGATTGCCTATCTAAAATTTTTCCAAGATCATTCAATGCCCCCCCATGTGACACCCCGTCAAGCTTTCCTAAATCCCAAACACTTTCTCGATTAAATTCCATTTCTAATCAAAAGATACGAGCATACCCCACCCGTGCATCACTGGCATGTGTCAATTTATTTTTCAGCCCACAAAACAACAGCCACAGTCGTAGCAACAATGTGTGCCTTTGTCAATGCATGTAAATGTCAAACAATCCCAAGACTTTCAATCAATTTTCGATTTCATATTCAAACCGTAAATGTTGTCTTAGAACACACACAAGTAGCACTAAAATAAAAAAAAGGGCTCACAAAACTGAGACACACCGTATCCGGACGAATCTTGAATGACAGTCTTCCTCTCTAGCATATTTCATACGCATTTTCAGTTTTCACCCACATTTCCATTCGACATTCAACATTTGACACATTCGACACATTGCTATTAGGGACGTTGAACAAGCAAGCAACCCTTTCCGCATAGACACTCCCCATATTTTTTTAACCTTATCCACTTTTCAATTTCGATTATCCTTGCATATGCCACACCTGTCAAATATTGGCACTTCGCACCAACGTTAGTAAACAACCAAAGTGGCAGGATGGATTTTTTTCCTCTTTATTTTGGTTCGATCCTTTTTTTCGTTCGTTGTGACCTTTTTCTGCTGCTCATAGACATGTGTAACACCACATCGTATTTGCCTTTGCCCATCAGTCAGTCAGGGGAAAATCCAATCGGAAAATGCACTGGGAAATCTATCATCCATATGAGAATGAGATTGAGGATAAAAAAAAGAGTATTCTTTTTTTTATCAATTTTATATTATTATTTTCTCGCTTGTGTAATATTCCTGAGTGTATCCTTGCGCCTATGTGCAATGTCACTTTCAATTTTGTTTCACATTTTCTTCGTCGTCATCTTCTGTCTGATTACATTTAATATCCTGGCTGGGAGAAGGTGATATGATAGCATGAATACAACACAAAGAATGTGCTAACTCTGCCGAAAAAAAAATGAATGTAACTCCAAGGATACGAGCACCCTGTGGGGTGGGTTGATAGGGGGTGATAATAAAAGTAACCACCACAGCCATCTAGACCTCCAATCGCAATTTTACTGTATTAGAGGCACCTTCCCATACCCTCACACATCATTTTATGCGCACAATACATATTTTTTGTTTATGTGCGAAATACATATACCCTCCGCCGCCGCCGCACATTCATAACGTCGTTGTGTTTGGGCGATGGCAATGGCACATAGGTTCAAGATGAGCATGGAGCCATCGTGGGATTCATGTGATAAGACCAAAACTGATTTAGGAAAAAGGGAACAGGCAGGAGGAGAAAAAAAAAGGAATTAAAATGAATAAATAAGATAGCGGTAAGGAAGAAAAAGGAGTTCACCTTTGAAAGATTGTAACACACTTGGGATAACACATGAAGAGCAGCAAAAGCTTAGGTAGCTTTAAGCCTTATTTTGATTAGCTTTGGTGTAATTTATCAGAGTCGCCGCGTAACACGTAGTATGTCTGATTTTGTCTCTAGTGCTGTAATACTTCCGCGTTAGACGAAGCGGTAGTGCCATTTGGGAGCCTTAAGCTAGCTTCACCGTATTTGCAGTTCAATTCCAACTCCAAATGGTCTTAGAAGCTTTGTTTAGACCATGCGAATAATCCACAATGTGCCCGCGCTAACATAAGCAAAAAAGTACGATTATTTGAAAAAGATCTGATACCCGATAACAGTATCGACTTGTCATGCTAGAATTCCCAAGTTCGTGTCATCATAATAATTATTTCTAAAGATGATTTGTCATTGCCTATACTGCGAAAGCATAACACTAATCTTTAATCGTTCAAAACACAACTTTCTATTACATCAACTGAATTTGAATAAAATACTGTGAATTAAGCGAATGTAAAAAAGTAATTATCCCTTTCTCATATACTAAATATGACGCAATTTAAATCAAAATGCATCCGAGCTCCAAACCACTATGCAATACTTTTCTTTAATTCTGTGCTTAATATGACCACTTCAAATAGGACCATTTTATCTGGATTTGAAAACTCGAACGCATTGTTTTATGGTCCTTTTCAGCTGATATTTTAAAGCTACCTTAAGACAATTTTCCCAATAAATTGGCTTAGATACACAGTCTCATTTATATTCGGTCAACGATGATGACTCATTCGTGTGCCGAAACGGCGGACTAGATAGTTAATTTATTTGGTCTCATAAATTAAATAATTTGTCATCAAGTTGAAGCGGGGAATTTCGATACTTAGATAAAAAGATGTGATAAGCTATTTCGGTTATAAGGCACATCCAGACTTTGTACAGATTATAAGGTTCTCGGTTTTTTGTTTAAAGTGCTGTACTTTAGCAAGAATTATGCTTAAATTGACGCTTCAACAGCGCAGCACTGTGACGTCAAACGGTCTCAGGAAAAACTAGGAAACAATCAAGCTATCAACCTCTAAGCCAGTATCCACGCAACTTAATAACACATTTACACGTATGTCACTGGATCCATAAAATGTGGGATTAAAAAAAATTTAAGTCCAAGTGCAAGTTGGATACGCCCACAAAAGATCCCTTCCCACAAACTTCTTGGCGCGAAGTTAAATTGAGTTACGGTTTTAAAAGAAATATTTTTTGCTTTTCGCATGACATCTAAGTCAAGTGGAAGGAACCTAAAAATGTTGATTCCATTGCGAGTATCAAAATACGCAACCCAAACAGGCGTTTGTTTTCTCTGCATCAATTTAGAAGCTTGATTCTTTTAAATGTTTAAGAAACCGCAGTTTTAAGTGTTTGGAATTAATTTCAACCTGTACCTCGTCGACAAAAAAGAGATCCTCCATTTTCCGTTTTTCCTTTTGAGGTACGGAACCTTAAAAACAGAAAAAAATTGTTTCTAAAGTGCGCGGCGGAATAGGACTTCTACCGCACTTGTTTTATAATGTAGTATCTAAAATCGAAAAACTCGTAATTTAGCTTCGCAATTTCTCAAAAAGTTAAAGGAATCTTAAACCAGGAAGAATTCTAAAAAAAACCCTGTACAATTTTTTGCGAAGTAAAGAAATGATTCGAAATCTTTTTTCGTTGCGTCCTTGTCCATCTCGGCAGAGTATACCGCGAATATTCTACTTATAAGGACATCGATCATGATTCTTATGCACCTTTAGCTTATTCGACAAAACCCATAAACATATGCGATGCAAAGACACTCTTAGACGGAGCAGTGTTTTAAGTGCTGAAAAATGTTTGGAAAAAAAAGTCGAAAAAAAAAAATTGGAGGTAAAAATCATCTACAGCTCTCCCAATTAACTGCACTTATCCGTCTATGAAGTTCTCCTGATTGAACTCATTATACTCATTCAACGAGAGGACAGAAAAAAAGTGCTTTGTAAAATCACAACTTAATTTAACGGCAAGAAGTAGGCCTTGTGTGGCGGTACGGAACCCTTTGCGTTTGCTTGTGGCCTCTTTGAAGGTTACCGCTCGCTTAGCTTAATTTTTTTCTTTAACTCTTATGAGTTTGTAAATGGTTTTGTCTACCATCTTGTTTCAAAACTTAGACTGTGTCTGGTTTGGCCAAAACTTTTATTGATTTGAATGCCGTCGTTTGTCTTTCTACTGTAATGTCGGGGCTCCTCTTCATCCATTACAAGCTTGTCATGATAAGTATTCCTCGTGCTTTGAGTGGCTTTTCGGCATAAAAAAAGTAAGGAAAAGTCAAATAAAGTAAACAATTGAAATTCAAATCCTTTGGAACAATTTAAAGTAGCGATAAAAAAGAAGCATGATGTAAGCTTTTGCTACCAAAGCAACTTCTCTCTCATTCCATCTTAGCCTCCAGCATTCATGTCAGACGCTTCCATATCTAATCACGTCATAAATATATTTGTTTAGATTTTTTTTTTTGTATTCAAAAATTAATCCAAAGTATGTGTCACCTGTTCAAGAGACACCCCAAGAGCAGCAAAAGCGGGGAAAAACAAAAAAAAAGAAAAAAACACCGTGGGAGAAAAGTCGTAAAGTCGCAGATGAGTGTTATGGCATGACAGCATCACAAAAATTTCGTGTAAATTTTTGATAAGGATAAGGCGTGAGATTTTGAAAATCTGCACACAAAACCGCCCAAAGCTCATACGTACGAACCGCTTCTAAGGATACTTACATTAACATTGCGTACGTCTGCCCCATCCTCATGCTTCTAAACCAAATTTGCTTGTTTATATCCTTGAGCTGGTTTTTTACCTTGTGTTATATTTGCGCGCAGCTGTTCGTTCATGTGTCGGTCGGTAGGCATTTCCAAAATATTACTTTCAATAACTAACGCTTTCTATAATTGAAATACCAAAAATTCCTCGCAACTCAAGCAGCAGCACAACACATTCGCACTCGGTAGTCCTCGCACCCATTCGAGACTATGTAGCACGAGAATGAAAAACAATTTCAGTATCTGAACCAGAACCGAAATTAATATGCACAATAGCACATGCGGTCGGGATTCCAAAAGGCCCAACCTATCAATGGAACATAATAATATATATAAAAAAAGAAATACATATAAACTGTGTTTTTTTTTTGCTAGATAATTTCCTGAATCAGGAATTGCGGTGAAGGGAAAGCGTGAAATAATTCAGCTTACGTGATATCATTCATTATTCATATGTGTGAGTCCTTATTTCTTGCTTCGTTTTTTTTTTTGCGCCACTTGGGGGCTAACTCGACTGCCCTCGCACATTGAGTGAGCGTGAAAACAATTTCAATCCAAAAAATAAGGATTGTAGATATAGCCAGCCGAGAAGGATTCTTCACATACATTTGTGTGTGTGTGAATGCGTGCAGAGATGGCGTAATACTTTTGCTTTTTAATGATCCTAAATTTCCAGAGAATCGGCAAAAGCAGCCGCTAGCGAGACATGGACTGAATTGGATGACTAGCGATTCTGCTCCTGGCGGCGCGTTCTGCTCGGTGGTGCTCGGTGGTCCCTGTGATGTGGTTCTGAGGTATCATTTAAGGGCTTTACTTTATCATAACATTTTTGGCTGTGCTGTGGTTCGCCCGGGACACACGGCACCAGCGCCTTTATTTTTTTTTTTGATAAATTATAGTCAGTTGAAATTTTGTTGGATTGAAATATTAGATGGCGGTTAATAATTTTCAGATATTCAGTGAAAGGGTGGGTTTGCTTTTTCATTATTCATTCGGCAAAGTAGTCAAGCTTGAAACGAAGAGTTATCTTTCGCTATAAAATGTATGTACGGGTGAGAACCGCATTTAAGGATCGTCATTTTCTGGGGGGAAAATAAAATTGTGCGCGTCCCCCATGGGAAAGATGAGAGAATTTAACTTTTGTAGAGGTTTTCAGGATTCAACTTCATTTGAAAAAGAGTGACGCGATATTTTTTATTGTGTGAATGACAATTTTGTTACTTCATTTGGATAAGGAATTTCATGGAAACTGATTTGAGGAGTATTTATGACTAAGATTGGCTTTAAAATGAAATAAATCAATTTCACTGTGCACTGGCTTCTTGTATGTTTAAATCCGTCTTAGAAATGATGGAATTTGCTCTTCCATTGACACCATCTCTGATATTTGAACTTTTGAATTGTCATAGTCATTGTGATACCTAGTTTCTGTTTGCAGTAAGAAGTTGGAGCGTTTTGTAAAAATGTCACTTATCCTTAAAAATAAGATCGAAGGCTTTGAAAATTTTGTGATCGATTCAAGTTCAATGAGATGCTATCTCCAAAACTCAGTTTGCAAATCACTCATTGAAGCTGCTCTGCGTACGTGATAAAATATTGTTCGTTTGACGAAATTGGCTTGCATGCTTTCTTGTTTTTCACCAAAATCCAAAACATTCTATCTTCCTTTCATCTTGATAATAAACATAAACTCAGGTCCTTAAAGGTGAATTTAAAAAATTAGCAACGCCTGCATTTGTTGTTGAAAAAGAAGTACCACAAAACCAAACAGAAAAAAGAGTGATGTGCTAAAATAAACGCTAAAAAATAGGGTTTTACTTTTGTTTTACTGGTAATGCTGTTGAATGCAATACCTTTCCATTTAAGTACATTTTACGCCTGCAGCTCCTTTGGAGTTGAATATTGAAAAGTTGGCCCTTCTAATGTGGTTATCGTATCACAAAATGTTTGAATATGATAAAGGCCTGGTTCTGATCAGGTTGAAACAAGCTTGGTTTTCTTACATTTAGTTCTTCTGTGATCGAGATCGAATAAGCTGCGTGGGTTAGCGATAAACTTGTTCACCGGCAATTCACCTTTGACAGATTTATTGCAAGAATTCCAAAACCCTTAAGGAAGACCGAGAAAATTGAAATCTTTAACCACGTTAAAATACCCGTAGTCTTAAATCTTTCTCTTTCGAAGTTATCCAAGGGTTCAGAGTTAAGAAAAATTTTGCGGCACTGTTTTATCTCTAGGACCTCAATTCCGGCAATCGCTTCATGTTTCTGCGTGTGTTCTAAAGCCTGTCCGATAAAATTGAAAAAGGAATTCAATTTGTAAGCTACAAAAAATACTGCTTTATAAGAACGTCTTTACTTTTCAATTGAAAAAGTAAACAATAGGACTGCATTGCGTACGTACGTTTGATTTTTTTCAGATGCAAATTTTAGGCCAGATGAGTTGAGCTGGCTCAGAAACTTTAACGGGCTCGTGGCACACATACTTGCATACTCTTTGTGTCATTAAGTTCATACGGTTAAGTTGATTCAATCCCTTACGAAATCCATATGGAAATACATAAATTGATCTCCAATTTCACTGAAAAATGATTCTAAGCAGCACATCATTCTATTTTTAATGCTTTAACCCAAAGCACATAAATATTTAACCGCTTTTAGAATATTGCAGTCAGTCATCGCTATTTTAAACGTAAAGAAATGCATGTCAAAAGTTTGAAAGATGTAATAAAGCAAAAGCATGGAAACACTTTTGTATCTCTAATGGTTCGCCTGTGAGACCTGCCGGTTTTGCACCTAAATAAACAAGTAGCTTTTAGGTTCTAGATCTCTTCATCACGAAGGCAAATAAGTCCCTCGAATGATAACCCGTCTTTCGTGCGCAAGCATTCTGCAACTTTGACTGATCTGATAATTTCATTCATCCGATATCTTTGTTGAAAATCACAAATCCGCCTTTTCATCGACTCTATTTTGATGTTGTTAAAGGTTGCTTTTCAGTCAGATTCTTTTCTGAAAAAACAAACCAGTTTTGAACTTGTGATCAACGACGTTTTGAGTTTCGAACAATTAGTAAGTTCAATTCATCAATCGAAAGTTCATTTATCTTTTGAAAACCAGGCAAACTTTTGCTATATACTTATTCAAAACAAATGTCATTTCATTCATGCACAAATTTTTCTGGCGAATTGATTCCTGAAACGTGCAAGCTTAAATATTTTTGTTGGAAAATAAATTTCCTCTATGAATTAGTTATTTGTAATTTTAAAAAAAGGTTGTAATCGCATTTTAACTGAAAAAATCGGGAGCAGAAACAAGTGTCAGTCAGGTTGATGGAAGAAAATCTGATCGTCTGCAGGGAAGCTTCACTGGTCATAAATAAAACAATCGCCATTTGTAATTCATGTTTTTTTTATTTGAAGTTATTTACGTAGTTTTTGGAATCATACATAAACAAATGATACCGGTAGACGATTATTTTGTTCTTGACTATTTAAAAGTGTGACAAGCTTAGTGTTAAATAAATACAACAGACTTTGGAGTTGATGTGAAATCCTATTCCTTTTAATATTCAACACAACTAAAGTGACATGAAAGTTTAAACAATAAACAAAAGTCTAGTTCCTTGTTACAAAAAAGTTGTTTCAGTTATTTTACTTCTTTTTATACCAATAACCCAAGAATATTGTTAGCCAATAGCTCCTAAATCTAAAAATTAATGTTTTGAATACAATTTTTTAAAATAGTAACTTTTTGAACTAACTTCAGTTTTTGTTTCTTTAATAATACATATGGTTTTATTTTTGACCGATTTATTAAAGAAAATAAAGTTGTTCAAAAGATATCACATTCGTTTTATTAAACCAAATAGAAATGCCAGAAAATTTCAAAAGGCTTATTTCGAAAATGAAATTCGTTGAGGCTAACTTTATGCAATGATTTCGTTCGAATCTAAAAATGTACGAAGTTCATTCGAATGTGTAGAAACTTTCTATGGAATAAGCTATTCGTGCGAATCTCAAAAGATTTTGCCAGCTGAGTTGTTTCAACTTTTTTTCAGAACGTAAATGTCTCCTTTTTAGGGTTCTGTACCCAAAGGCCTCCCCTGTCTGGTAGACACATTTCCACAGAATGTGTTTTAACATGGCCGCTGATACAATAAATAATAGAAATCATATAAAGTTAAAAATTAGAATGGGCCCCTAAACAAAAATTGTGTTGTTTTTTTCAATCGTTATTCAATTTTAAGTAAGCTCTGAAATTTAAAATTCAATTAAAAGTGCCACGGGACCCTTCGTGTGCGTGTTTGATTCAAGCTAAATTTCCTTTTGGTAAAACGCTGTCTTGAAAAGCTTTTGAGGGCAAGTATTCATATAAAAAAACAAAACTTAAAAATGTACTTGTCCCGTCTGATGGGCTATTTAAAGAAAGTCCTTACCTTGCTCAACATGTTTTATTGCACGTATCGATACTTTTTTTGCGGACTTCTTCTTGGTGAGGCTTTCTTAATGTCTGCACTCAAGCAAGGCTTTTCATATCTTTTCGAAGCAGAACATTTTCCAACAGAACATCTTTTTTTTATGTTCATTTTACATGTTCTTCTTGACCCTTTGCAACGGATTCAAACCCTAGATACAATTTCATTCACTATCTTGAATAAATTTTCTTCATTTGATTTCTTCGTGCTTTATTATCGTACAAGTTGATTATAAAACAAGATTAAGTCCTTCGTATATTCGCCCTCGATCTATTTAAAATGAAGCCGGAAATTGAACTCTGGAAAGCGACACATTCACTTGCGATTCCAAAAAAATGCTCCCCTCTACCCTGGTGGGAACTTTTGAACTTATCTCAGTTCTTACAACTTCTTGTAACTGATAGGAACAATTTCCTGTACCTTTCAAAAGAAATACTAACTCAAGCGCCTTCATTCGGATCGAGATAATAAGCTCATTACATCTCCCTTGGTTTTTTTGCTTAACTTTTTAATCTTTCTCTTTCGACGTATAGCACCCGTTTCAATGGGATAAGAAAGTCACGAAGTGATTATAAATCACATGTGAGTGTCTTAAGGGAAATCTAACTCTCCTTCTGGCACACACCTCCGAAGCTCATGCATTTTGAGTAAATGCGAACTAGGTTTAGGTCACATACGCAGCAATCGCTTCATCTTGTTCCTCACGTTCTGTATGAAATCATTTCATATTTCTTTTTCTATTTTTTTTTTTTTTTTTGCCATCAGTAAAGAAGTAATCCTCGCAGGTTTGGCATCCCTAGCAACATCCGGGCTTTAATTTCTCCCCAGGTTGCCAACGTTAACTCATTGAAGACTCACCCCAAGACTCACTTGAATTTTATCCTGTGTAATTTTATTCTAGCTGCTTATTTATCACATTTTTCTTGGGCGCGTCTTGCTGCTGCTCTCTATTGCGCCAAATACTGTGCTCCAACGTCCTTTATCTTAAAATCTGTAAAATTCCCAAACGCCATTGCTCATATATCAAAGTGCTAAATTAAAAGTGACAGAACGGAATGCAATTTATAAATTACTAACACATTCCGGATACTCCTTTGGAGGTAACCTTTTTTTCTTTATCTCTCTATAGTTTCTTTTTTTTTTGTGTTTTTCCCTCATTCTCTGGTGTTTCGTCTTGAACTTGAGCTTCGTCTTATTCATTCGATGTGTCTTCCTCTCAGTGTACAGTGGTATTCTTTTGTTTTTAAGGGATATCCTTTGGCATTTATTTTCTACTTCTTCTTTTTTTTCCATACTTTCATATATAAATTTGCGATGAAAGTTCTGAGTCGTTTTCCTTATTGCTTTTTCTCTTGGGCAATAATTCTTAGTCCTTGTGTTATTATCGTAAATAAAAGGACAATTCGTTTTTGTTTTTTTTTTTTGTTCTCCTTTTTTTCGATGAATGGGCATAGTTGTGAGAATGAAGTATGTTGAGGGCTCTAGATAGATAAAATTGGCGCCCAACGAGGGATTTAAGTACAACTGTTATATGGACACAAGAAAAGAGAATGGCGATTCACTTAAGTTGTAGGTCTTACTTAAATTTAGAGGGCAATTGGAGGTTAATGGTAGATTGCTTTGACTTCCTAATGGTCCTTCGAACTGCGTAAACTGCAGCCAAAGGCATATAAAATTTTCATGCATCTGTGTTCGCAAGCGAATTGAAATTGAATTATTAATTAGTTTTCGACAAGGAATTTAATTGATTCTTTTGGCTTGGGTTATGTCTAACTGCGGTGTAAATTGAGGTCATTCATATAAAAAAGACGTCAAGATACTTTTACGGTCCGAAGAGAACAGAACGAAAAAAAGGCACAGAGATTAATAGAGTGTGTTTCCATGGAGACTTTACTTTTCAACCTCTTAACAAGTTTCCAACGATAAAAAATATATTTTCACATTTACCCCCTCAAATTACTTTTGACATATTGCAATCTCGAATGGAAACGAAACCTCTGGTGTCCGTCTGTCAGTCACAGGGCTGTTTTTTTGACACTTGACATTTTAAAATTAAAAATGTATCAAGTTTAAAAGTAAAGGGGAGTCCTCATACACAAATATGCCTTTTTTAAACTCAATTTTCAGAAAGGTTGCAATGAAATTTGAAATTTCTCAAATTACCGCCAAGAAGTAACAAAATTTATTTAAAAAATTGATCCATTAAATACAAAGAGCCAGGCTCTGCTTTTGTTTTAAATGAGTAAGCCCTCCGATTAAATATGGAAAATTACTTCATTTCAACTAATTCCTCGTCCTCGTCCCGGCCTGTTTCGGTCCAAATTTCATAAATAGCTTGACTTAGATTGTTTTTGAGTGCTTGAATCGTGTCTCGTGTCTTGAATCGCTTTTTGGAAGGGTTGCGTAGCACGTAGCTCCAAATCCTAAATTTCTGTCCATAAAATTACGTCATCATGCCTCCTTACCACTCTCCATTGGCTGTAAGATTTCTTCTATTTTCGTGTTGGAAGCAAAAAGGACTTAAAATGTCATGCCATTCCAAAAACCACACTAAACAGTCTGACGTCCAGGATTATCAATAATAACGTGTGGATTTTCCAAATCGAAACCGATTTCGAGGTGCTCTGAATCCCCAGAGAAGCTATAACCAAGAGGATGATCATATTTCTTGCAGTCATAAGTCAATTGGACCTTGTTAGACAAAAGTCCGAAACACTGCTAACATATGAACCTAAGTTTCGGTTAATGTTTCAAAAAACAGCCAACTTGTGGATTGTAAATGATCAAAAGTTTTATGTATTGTAACAAATGAGCCAGCTGTATATTTTATGTGGGAATAGGTGCGTTGCAACACTCGCTTAGTTTGAAAGGATATTTAAAAAAAAATTTCCCCACTTTGTTGGCCATTGAATATGTTAAAAATACTTTTTAAGCGTTGTGACACTTCAGATGTTCTAACTACTAGCGCTTATCAATAACAAAATTGAATCACAAGTTCAAGATATAAGCACGAACAAACAGACATACTTCCTTTTTGATTTTCGAAATACCTTTAAATATTCACTGAAAATATCAAGTTCACGACATTTTTTACCCTTATCAAGCGTACGTGTTCTTTGGCAATTAGATACACTCTGCCGTCGAATCCTTGTCAGTCGATTTAACGAACAGAAACAACATCCATCAATTTTGACCTACTTCGAATTCGAATTACATTTCCTTTGTCATGTCCAGCCTTGCCCGCCAACCCATTTCCACATTCTTCTCGCGCTCTCCCTGTAATCAATTGCAGTTCAAGAAATATACTGCCCCATTAGTCGTCTCACTAGACATGCAACTAAAGCACATGTCTATCGACCTTTGAGACAACTTAACCATGTGATTATCTACGTTTGAGAAACAGCTAAATTTCCTTCCTCCCACCCACCCTCAATCGATACTAAAAATCACCCAAAAGATACATAGATACTTATCCAATTACTCATCGAGCAAGTTGCCGCGCAAGATTACGTGCCACTTTTGTTTTACGACTCAACTTATTGATTTTTAACCTCAAAGTATAGATTCGAAAATGTGTCTGTTGTAGCTTGGTCATCGGCACGGCTTTATAGGACGGCCTAAAATGTCTGTAATTTGTTTAGTGGCGCGACGGCGATGTATCCTCATGCGCATCTCTTATTGCCATAAATTTTGAACCGCGACTAAAAAACGAAAGACCAGATGCAATAAATTTGTTGGTCGAAAAGAAAAAAAAAACAAGGAAGCTATATACTCGTACGTACCGGGCAAGCTTAGTATAAAATTTTAATGAGGGTCAGTGGTTAAAAAGGCCGGGCATTATAAGGGTTTCATTGAAAATGACCTATACCCGAGTTATTTCCAGAGGTCTGGCGTTGTGTGTAGCCGGCGCACCGAAGCGTAAGCCCAATGGCCGATATTTCTGTTTTTATGAAGGGGGGAGGTGAAAGAATAGCAAGCACCATACAAGGGCAAGGCAGCCGAAAACACATCCTTGAGGTATTTATCTCTGGCGGTAATGTATTTTATATATTTTATGGGCTAAAATTTGATATTTCGTCTATATAGGATGTAATCACATCACGGCGCGGCTGTGATGATGGGTTAGGGCGGATTGGGTGGGGGCTAAATATTTTACAATTCGCGTAAATATCCTTGGTAATAAAATGAGCTTCTGCTTGTTGGTTGTGTCTTGTTTATTTTTATTTATTTTCTTCTTTTTTTTTTTGTTGGAAGTCTGCTTTTCAGTTTGGCTCACAAATTTCAAATAGCCGGGCAGTTACGTGATGGTAAATGCGTTTCTCCGGATGAAAAGGTTTTCATTTTTATGACTTTTTGTGTTATGGTACGTGTCGGAAAGAATTCAAAGCAATTTGTTTATGTTATTTTTTTTTTCTTCTGTTTTTGTTTTGTTTTGAGGAGGTTAACCCAAACATGACTAGGAGTTAAATTTAAAGAGACTAAATTAAGTGCGATCAAGGTCTTCCGTCGAAAGTAATTGACGATCCTAATAATTTAGTGAACCGGCTTAACGCAAGTCGAATTTGGTTTAAGGTCCTTTTGTTCCTATAGTGTAATGAATGGAAGCGAAATAAAACATAAGTTCCGCCACATATCGCCTAGTAAACGAATAAACGGCTGCTTCTTGAATTTGGCAAAACAGTTGAGATCGAGACTCCAATCTGCTGAGACAAGAGTTGTGTTTATAGAGCTCTAATTCTAGTTTGCCATGATGCAGAGTACATAAAGAATTCTGATCAAAGCTGAAAATATATCCGCGAGCTGTTGAAATTTGTGGATGCATTTCATAAAGCAACAAGTCGACCTGTAGTACGCATCATGCGAATGGAGTTTTTCATGCTATACTATGAAACAAAAAGGTTTGACGGCTCTGTTAAATTTAACTGCCAAGTTGCACAGTGACCGAATGAAAGGTCGGGTCATAATTGTCATGAGAAAGTATTCGACAGCCCCTTTTTCTGTAGTATTAAGGGTACCTTGAAGCAGAAACGTGTCAATCCACCGCCAATTGAATATTTCCTCGCGATATTTATCGCAGTGAAAAATAAATCGAATAACAGGGTGGACCAAAAGTTCCTTTCGTATGAAAAATCTGGAATAACTTTTGATATCCCTCTCCATGACTTTTTGATGTAATTTGCGCGAATTCTTCTCGAATGTTGACTTTTAGATCCTCTACACTGCGTGATTTGCTAATGTGAACCATCTCTTCTTACTGGTTTTTTGAGAAAATGAAATTTGGGAATTTTTTCGCAAATAATTGTGACCGGTATTTCCGTCTTGCTGAAAACACCTAAGCTCAATATTATTGTCTGCGTGTGTAAGTGGAAAAAAAGAAGTCCTGAAGCATTGTTCTGAAGCCATGCTTATTTATTTTGTTGCCCATAAATCAAACGTGAAGCTATTCCATACTAAACAGTAACACAAAGTGAGAGGAAGGAACTTTCTCAATTTTCTCAAAATTCTTAATCATTGTCAATGATTTTTAGGACAGTTCTGCAGTACTCCAAAGGTTTTTCTGGGTCCTCAGGGTTCAGTTGTTTGACGAGCTAGATTTTGTTAACGTATAGGTGCAGATCTTTCCTTTACGAATCGTGCCACGCGATTTTCCTAACTATGTTGAACGAGGTCGTGACGATGTTTCAATATCGGCTGCAACACTTTCACTAGAGACCCGAATGTTTTCGGTCAACAGTTCATTACAAGGTCTACCGGCACGCCTCTCATCGCCAACCTTTCCGATACTGCTCAACCTTGGCCATTATAACATGCATAGTGGAAGCTCCTTGAGCATTTCGAACTCCATAAATTGAATAGCAAGACCGTTCGCTGGGCGTTCGTGTGGTGCTCAATGTAAAATCTCCCAAGCCTTGTGTCTGCAAAAAAATAATACTAAAAAATATCTATAAATAAAAGAGTTATTAATTTTTTATATAAGATAGAGACTTTTGGCCCACCCTGTATCTGTGGAAGCGTTCATAGAGCAGACACACGCACGTTCTTTTTCAGCAACTCCCATACTCTTTAGCACTTAGTTGATCCTTATTACAGGTTGCGTTGGGCTAGAAACTATGACAACTCTAGCCCAGGAAGAAATCATTGCGATCACCAATGCCCTGAATATTAACCCAGCCTCGAGAACGTGGTTGTTAGGCTTTACTAGACTGGACTTTATAACTCTGAGAGCTACCCAAAAACAGCCGTCCTCATTACTTTGAGCACTTTAAAATGGACCCAAACCAAGCAGAACAAAGTTTGTATTTAATCCGAACTGCGGCGCCAGTTGCTCGGTTTGGGTAATTTGAATCACCTACGAAGATAATTATTCAAGCTTAAAAACTCAACATACTGTGACAGAGAGAAGCTCTTCTGACAATTATTCTTGTGTCTTGTGCGCCTCAAATACGACGATTCAGCTTCAGAGTAAAGCCGTGTTGCTAAAAATATGCACAGAAGCTTTCGGATGATGTTTTGGATCAATATCATGTAACTCCACTGTCGAATTAAAGAAGAAACATTGTTTGTGTTGTTCGGTCGAGTTTTTTTTATACAAGTCTTTTTGCAAAATTAGGCGGAGTACTTTTTGGCCAGATGCTAATTCTTGGCATCAAAAGTATGCTTTTGACCAAGCCAACTTTTTAGGTTGTCTTAGAAGAGTTCTTTATCTATGGTGGAGCTCATTTAGAGAATTTTTGTAATCAGTTTTTACAATTTCATTGAATTTGCTTATTGTTTGTCCATAAAAGGCAAAATTTCAGTTCAAAAAACTATTCTAAAAACAATTTGTCAGTGTCTTCATTATGAGTTTTCAATTTCTCGACCTATTTTGCTATGCTTTGCGGTTTCCAAACCTTGATTGAACTTTCACAGAGTTTAAAAGAGATCACAAGAGATGATATACTGGCAGTGGGAATTATGACGTAGTCAATGGGTTACTTAGTTAGCGACCTGCACTCATCGAAAGTGAAACATTTTATCGTCACATAATAAAAGGACATTTTTCAGGAACCATAAACATCGACAGGATTCAATATAGTGCATGGAAATGGGTGAAAAATCACTGTAGGAGTTCAGGGATACTCCAGAGCCAAAACTTACAAGCATTTGAGATTTACATGGAGTTCTACTAATTAATTACCTCCGAAGACAAAACCAAAAATGAAAGTAAAGTAAAGAAATGAAAACGCATAAGTGAAATAAAAAAAGGCTCCAAATAACTCCTTTCGTTTTCAAAGTTTTACATTTTAAACCGTCTAAAACATCGTCACAAATCTTTCAGTGACACAACGTACCTTAAAATTTAACCACGAACTTCAACTATTGCTTACAAATAGCATATTTTCTGAACATACTTTTGATCTTTGGCGGATCTGGGCCCGAGCAAAAGCTATTTCCATTCTTCACAACTGAGGACACTGATATTTTCGGTTGGTTACACCAAGCAAAGATTCAATTCCTTTTCTTCATGAACCTTATAGCTGGGATTCAAGGGCTCTCAGTTGGAACATTGCTTTTTAATTCGGTCGATGGGGCAGATTCATTGTAGTTGAAGGATCATCACATCCCGGACCAGATTCACATTTTTGCATATATTGCAAATTTCGCGACAGGACTGCGTATTGGAGGGACAGTTTTTTAAGTCAATATGAAGCTTGTCTGGTGTTTTGCTTATCGTTCGTAAAATTCGGCTCCATCTATTATAGAAGAACTGGCAAGATGAGTTTTGATTGTTTGCACACACCCAATTCGCATCAGTTGCCTAAAATGAGTCGTGATCGGATTTTCACCAAGGTGCCTTTTGTGGAGTTGACATTTTTCCAAAGATTGACAGCCTCTATGACTCAATGTTTAAGCTGGTAATTCAAAAATTCTGTCACAAATGGTGCTGATCAATTTTCTTTTTTTTTCAATCTGACATGTGGATTTACTCAGGAGAAGGACTGCCAAGTTTCTGGGTCGCAAAAAGTCGTCCACACATAATTAATTGGCCAGTTTTGCAAGCTTTAAGCACAGCCAATTACATCTAATCTTATTGTCTGTGCTTTTTAGGAAAAATCGTGTTTGGATTTGAGAGTCTAAACTATTTGAAGAATAATCAAGGACAGTGCGACGAAAAAATTGAAAAAAATCCACAGAATAAATTATCGGGATACAGAGCGTTACTTTAAAACCTTGATTCGATTTCAATTCCAACGATGACTCGACTCGACTCGACTCTCAATTCTTTCTCTCTTTGGCGTTGCGCAAATAAGCAGCAGCAGAAACAGTCACAAATATAAAAGTCTCCTCGTGAATGTCATGACCTTGATTTCATCCTCCAAAATGATGGAAATCGACCCATACAGCACCTCCGCACCAACTTGAATTACAACATCACAAGGTCCTGTTCTCACTTCATCTGCCGCACATAATCACAGCAAAATACACCCCAGCGTTCGTTCTCTCGAACAATGTGGTTAATTTTCATAAATAACGGTTACACAGAAATTGCTTTCAATGCGTACACTCGTATGTATCACCCGATCCGACACAGCCCCGCCCCGCCCCGCCATCCTTTGCAGTAAATTCGAATAAAAGATACAATATGTATTCCCGTGTATTAAATATGCAATAAAACTGCCGCTAAACATTAGGCGGGCAACGATGTATGGATGTATTTATGTATCTTGTTTTGTTCTCATTGCGAATGTGTACGAGAGGGTGTGCTGGATCCTACAGTAAATTCTTTGGGCAGGATTAATGCGTGCTTAGATTTTTTTTTTTCTTGTTCCTTTTTCCCTGTCCATTTCGGTTAGGTTAGCTGATTTTTCCATGAACAATGCATTCTATTCATTTATACACTGTACGTGTGTGGGTTTCAGTGGGCCTCCGGGTTAAATCAAACCCCCTCAACCCCAACCCCAAATCCATTCGCCATTTACCTACTGCAAACGATTAAATATTTACGAAAGAAAATTGCAGATAGCACTTAACACGTAATAAAAACCCGGATTTGTATCCGAAGGGTATACCTAAACTTGTGTCCTTCTTGCCGCCGCCTTGCCGTGCTAGTGCCTGCTGCTGTTGCCTCGTGATGGTGTTGACGAAGGGTTGTTCGCTTAAAACCTCTCAATTTGTGTTGCGTAACAATTTAGTCGTTCTTAATTGTATGTGACATACTCAAAGGTAGGTACACGGTGTTGTGTTCCCTATTTAGTATCTCCTTCGTTCGTGTAGTGTCACCCGTTTCAAGGGGACAAAATAAAGGGGTGGAATGCGAAAAAGCTGGAAATGGAAAATTATAAGGCACGAACTGATGGATACTTGTTTTTTTTTTTTGTTATTCCATTTCTGTTTTGGTTTTGTTGTGTTTTCTCGCACATTTAAATTCGGCAAAGGAACAAAATTGGGGTTAATGAGATACACCCTGAAAGCCAAGCAAAGATAGAGTGAGTCAAGGGTTGGCTGGGGGTCGGACAGGCGGCAGAGGATGGCACAGATGAATTATTCAAATATATTCCGAACCAACAAACTCTAACGAAACTTGCTGATCAATGTAAAATTTTGTTTGTACAACCGGCAGTTGTTGCTGTTTTTGTTAGTGAATTGGTGGGCGGGGGGTGGGTTGACGAGCTAAAGGCGAGCGGATGGCAGATGGGTTGAAAATTTTCCAACAACCCTAAGGCGTATTGCCTTTCGATAAAAATTTCACGAATAAAATTTTCAACTCATTTTTACTTTCTTTTTGATGGAAATGCTGATGGTGGTTACTCAAGTGTACGCACCACAGTATGTCCAAAAAGAAAAGATCGGGTTAGGACATTATAACTTTAAATGAGTCTTTCTGTTTCTTCATAAAAGACTACAACTTTGGAAGTCAGCATGCTTGTTTTAGGGCATTACGAATCCTTACCAGTAGAAGGTCTTCTTGTCATTGACAGGTTTTTACAAAATGCGATCGACTGCTGGCACTAAAATCTGTTTCAAAAACTTTTCTTTCCTTCTTAAAACCAAGACTATTGTTCAAGCAACCCAGGCAGCATAATCGGTGCCATGAATCTGGCTCATGTCCTTGTCAAATATGGCTTATATTTTTGTTCCTTCGGTTCAGGAAACCTCGATATTTAAAGAGGATATTAAGAGTGCCTTAACCAAGTGAAACTAAATATCTTCGAAGGCTTGCGAGGTCACAAAACGAGCATCAGTCTGATAGCCACCCTAATAATAAAAAGATCACAGCATTTTTTTTTTTTTTTATGTGCTGTCTTCAGCTGAATCCATGGCAAAGACCTGCTTCAGGAGAGCTGATCAACTTCGATCCTTCCGGCATATTAAAAGATCTCCATTCCACTCCTCTTCACTTTTTGCAATTCATTAATTTTTTTATCTTGCGGTTTCTTTTCGTGGATTTGGTTGAAAATCTTTCAAATATTGGGTCATCTTTAACGCGTTTCCCCCCAACATTGTGATAAGTCAGGTCCACTTATAACACTCAAACGAAACGCAAGGAAGCCAAAGGCCTGAACTCGCGGGTTAACTTAAAATATGAAGACATGTAAACGTAAATAAAAATAAATAACAAATATTGTCCCAGTATTGAAAAATTAAAGCCTAAGGCTAAGATGGTTCATAAACAAAATAAAAGCCGTCAGAAATTTGATTTGATTTTCACGTTTCACGTGTAGCGTTTACAGCCAAGTCCATTATAAGAAAACTTGGTCTCTCGAAAGATGAACATAAACTTGGGAAGAGCCTTGAGCCTGACTTTTTTTTAATTCAGTCAAGTCAAAAGTAATAAATGCAGCTGTCTGTTGTTTTGGCACTGTTTGTACAGAGCCTTAAAAAACACTGGAGAGGACTCAACTCATATAAGCTTGATGGCTCGTTTTTGAATTTCATTCAGCAGGTCAAAGACCGTCTTTAGAAGATCTGCGAGGAAGAATTAATTTTAAATATACAAGCTTAGGCCAATAAAGGCATTAAAAATAACAGTCGGATTAGACTGGTTAAATAAATGTGAAGGTCCTAACGCAAACCAGCATTTGGGTGATGTATTTCAATCTTGGCACCGCGAAATGTCACATGCAATCAATATTTTTGAACACTGGTAGGAAACCATAAAGATCATCGAATTTATGAAAGTTTATGAGTACTTAAAGCAGCTAAATATGATGGGAGCTAAGTTGCTTATTAAAAATTCGGATAGTTAAATGAGCCTCGACAATTGTTTAGATTGAGTTAAGATTGAGAATGAGTTCAAATCTTTATAAATGGCTTATGTGTCAGCCGTTCTTGGGCAATAGCATTGTAGAATAATTTAATTAAATTTTTTACATCGTAGAGTATCGCATTCAGGTCTAAATCATTTCTGGGTATTTTTTTCTTTAGAAAGTTGCGAAAGAAAAAAAATTCTTTCGATCGGTTAAGGGGAAAAGATGAACATGAATACTCAAGGAAAGACGTATGCATGAAGCAACAAGTCATTCTTCTGGTTCGGGTTCATAGCGCTCTTATACGTAAAAGTCTCGACTCTTTAATCCCTCATTCGATAAAGCCTTGTTCATTTTGCCATACTGCTAACCATCTTCATTTAGCTGCTAGTTTGAACCAAATGTGAATGCCGGACTTACTTATGCAGTATTGAGATTTCTTTTCAGATCTTTCTGCAGAACTCAGGCTTTTTTGCGTCTTTCTTACTTGTTTCTCTTCATAATAATTTGACAGCATTTTTTACTTTAACGACTATAACCTTACGTATTCGTTCAAACTAACATTGAAAAGAAGGCGGCGGAACTGTTCGAATCCCTACACAGTCCTGCGGTAGCCCACGGAAAATGTATTACTAACCACAATAAGCCAGACTTGAGGACAGCTAAACTTTGTTTCTAGATGTGCTAACTTTTTAAGACTAAATTATGACTAACCTTTAAATATATTTTCACAGTCTGAGACGTCGGATAAGCGGTTTTGAACTCAGGAGTGTTTCCTTTGAATTTCTACTCCATTGTCGGCATCCAAATATAAACGAAGAGTTTGTTATCGACTTTTTTGTATTCACTTAAAATTCGCAGTATTTTATTCACCCGTCATAATCCGGTAGAGCAGCAATTGTGTTTGGTTTATTTTTTTGACATCACTCTGGTATCAACAAGTGCAAAGTAAATGGCATACGATTTTTGAAAATATATTTAAATGGTGATTTTTTTCTCACAACATCCTCTCTTGTTTACCACACTGTTGAAGCCATATTTAGCGTAACCCACTCCATGGCTCGTCGGTTCTGCAAACCAAATTTTCAAACTTTGTTTGCATTTTTAAACAGAGACTCATTCTACCCTCGCGCAATACCTATACCTCATCGTGGTGGTGCTGGTGGTTTTGAATCAGCTCCGGGCGCTGTTCTCAAGAAATCAGCATACATGTGGGTTGGTTATCATCTCAGCAAGTTTTAACCCACACCACCTCAGGGAGCCACCCTCAGTTTTATACGTGTTTTTTTTTTTTGTTTTAAAGTAAATACACGAATTTTATTTCGCTCACCCTTATCGCATGCCCGCCCCTCCAACTCATTTACACTCTATCCTTATCACTCGCTGGCGGTCTGACGAGAGTCCTCGCAATTAAAAAGGCTATTTCCGTTTCGTTTTATCATTTCTCTTGCAACGTCTCGTCGCGACGGTCGTTGTCGTCGTCATTCTCATCATCAACTGTAGTCGTTATGATCATTGTCTTTGGGGGGATGGGGTTGCGACATGCTCGATTGTAAAGGTGTTGGTAAATATAGTCATTACTTATTAGTTTACTTTTATTCCTTCGTTCTTCTGGAGGAAATGATAGAATCGCTTTATAATCTCTCAGTGTGCCTTTGGAGTTGAATATTTGATTTATTGCTGTTAGATTATTTTATGATAACATACAGCGGGTAGGTAGTCGTGTACGCCTGAAGGTGACGGAATCTTAAGTCGGGGGTTTCATAAACATATCTACGTTTAAATAATTCATAATAAGCAATTTTGGAGAAAAAGGATTTCTATAATAAATTGATGAGTAATTTTTCCTTGAAAGCGAAAAAGCAAAACAAAAAAAAAATATATCTAAACGGGTACACGTTGGTTGGTTGGTTGTTTTGCCTAGATCGAGGGTAGGAAGTCCGTTGATGGATTCGAAACGAGTCTATTAGGGGTTTGATAAAATAAATGACCTCGTTACGTTTGATAGATATGAATGATTGCCGTCGTTGGCTTGTTAAATGCGGCATAGGCTAATAGCAATTCTTATAACAGAATTTGTGTACTAATTAGTGGATGGGGGAGCGCCCAATTTGATTCGATGACATTACAAAAATGTTCACAAAAAAATATGGCACGCAAATGTTTTGTTTGTTCTTTTTTTGTGAGCGCGTTTAAGCATTTCTGTATTTTTCTTTCAAGCTTGCGTTATTTTTCTCTCTTCATTGGTTTGTAAAAAAAGCACACGTGAAAATAACATCTTTTTTGGTTTTCTTCATTTTCTTTTTTCAATTTCTAAAAAAGGTGTCCAATAAAAATAAAAACTCAACAGATATTCGCATATTGGCAGTTTTTTTTCATCGATAAGTGCTGTGATAATTTCAGAATTTGTTTGGTTTCAAGATGGGAACGAACCTCATTTGAATTTGCTTCAAGAGATCATGAATACTCTCATGAAATAATGCACCCTGAGCGAGCAGAGCGAACAGATTTATTTTGGATTCCGAATATCGACGGGGATTTTTTTTATATCAATTCATTTGCATTCACTCAATTCGCAGTATTTTATTACACTAAGTTGATTTATTTACTAACAACTGCTCTTTGCTTGGAATCGATTAATCGATCCAATCGAAAGTCATACGTTCAATAAACTGCCGTTTAAATTTTGAATACGTTATTGGCAGAAATGCTAAGCTGCTGCTGATGTTCGACAGGCTTAAGATCTAGCACCCACTCAACCTCAAAAGCTTTATAACAAAAGTAGTAAAGCCTTTTGATTGCTGTTTATAATATAATTTTTTCCGGACTACAATTCTTTATTTTTATTTATACATGAAATATGCGTTGATTCATTTTTTTTTTTTGTGACATCGGTAAGCGTTTTTTTTATACCAAATTGCACATCGCGCTTTTAAAGAACAAATTTTATGAGCAAACATTTCCAAATTATAATAAATTTTATTGAATAGAATACCACACAAAATTATAACAAAAGTTGGTCCTTCGAGCCGAGCAGCATCGTAAATACACATTCATAGAATATTTTCGCCCATTTCTATTTGCCCACAGTTATTCGCTGAATTTACGTAGAAAACATTCCAACTATCCTGTCTAATGCCAAAAGCTCTTATGGTATTTCGATTCTCCTATTCTCTCCGTTGGACTGCACAATAGAGGGCTCTAATTTTCCAATTACTTTCAATTAAAACAAAAAGACTCCATCCGGCATGGTCCCCCAAACCCAATTAATTGTTCATCGGGTGTCCTTCATTTCGCGTCCATTTCAATTTCAAAATATTCACCCTCCAGTTAAATCCGATTTAGCAGCATAGCATTTTTAACGATGGAATTCGTACATTTCAATTATTGTGTCCTCCAGACACATTAAAATCTGCAATTTCCAAAAACAAAAAAAAAAAAACAAAATGTCACCTCAATTCCCTCCCAATGAATTTCAAGGATACTCGTATTCCGCCTGTGTTGTGTAATTACACATTACTCGTAAAATGAAAATTGGTGGAAAACCAAATATAAGTTGCGCATGATATTTTCCAAAAACAAAAAAAAAGTAAGTAATAAAAATCGCGAGCTTTGGATGAAAACGAGGAAGCGAAAGAGATAGAGCGGAAAACTCAATTTCGAAATTAGTTTTCCTAATTAGTTTTAAAATAACACCCAAACAGTATTAAAGCGTCGTTTCGCATCAATGCTCAGGCGATGTGTGCCTATTTGTGTGTGTATGCTCGCTTCGATTCGGTTGGTTTGTCTTGGCCCAGCGGCATTTATGCGGTTCGGCATGGACGACATCGACGTGGTAATTATCCGCGCATTTGTTTTGATATGGGCTCCCAATAAAATGTTGAAATTCCCACCTATGTATCTCCCAGTGACCAATTTTGGCAGCACCGAACCCACACATTCTATTTTGTGGTGTCGAAATGGAAATGGAAATGGAAAAACCATTGGATCGCACATAGTCAGTCGACGGACATTGCTGGTGTTCGTTTTTCCCATGGTACGGATCAGGCTGCCGATTGAGGATTGAGTTGTGCGGATGCTTCGATGGGTGGCGTATGTGTCGAATCGAATCAAAAATTATAACTAATGAACCCCATGAAATATGTACAAATCGGCATTAAAAACGACTGTTTTGCTCCGAAATGCTCAATAAAGTTGGCGGAAGGGACTGACGTGAATCGTGAGTGCATTACCATGACTATTGGACGCAGTCATTGAGCTGAAAAAATCGAGTTAGCTTCAATTACTCGATAACAAGTATTTCCGATGAACATTTTTTTGAGGTTTTAAGAAGAATTTTGTGGAACACATTTTTACGGTCTTTTTGGTTCAATATCGATAATATGATTCTGCTTCGAAAGACCCGTAGGAGCTGACTAAAACGGACAATTTTACCATTTAAAAGGTGATTCTTCTTCCTTAAGCAAAAAAAAGCCACTCAGGGATGGATCTGATCGATCGATCGTTTTTTTATGTTTTTATCTCCGAAGCTTACATCAAATGTTGCTCCTTACACAATTCTGATGATTTGTTACAAAACCTACTTCTTGCTGCAAAACTGCAAGGGGTCCTGCCTGTATTTTTAATTTTATATAATTTTTGAAGTTCCTCTTCTAAAAAGGAAAAACGAAACCAATGAAGTAACACTGCAATGTCCATCTGTCTGTCACGACCCTTGTTTACAGAAATGCGCTACGATATGAACTTGTATAAGCAACATATTTCTCGTGTTAAAATGTATCCTTAACCATTATTTTGGAACCAAAAGATTCGGTTAAAAATAGTTGCGATACACACGCAGAGGAAGCAAAAACAAAAGCGGGAAAACTTTTGAAGACTCGATTTCCGGAATGGACAATAAATATACCTTCAAGTTCGTACGGAACCTTCTTTGCGCGAGTCCGACTAGTAATTGGCCTTTTTTTATTATTTGTCGTTAAAGCGGCCGTAGTAGTACACATTCTGCGAAACCGACATTCTGTGAAACCGATTTGCCTACCTATAATGTCTTTGAAGATACAGCTATATGACAAATGGGCGGACGAATATGCCGTGGAGGTTGGCACCCTTTGGGTACGGAACCTTACAAAGCATCACTCTGCATTTTGAGCGAGGTTTTGCTTCGTCTTTTGTTCTCCGTTTCGACGACTGTTGACTGGCATGCATTTCAAGCTTGTCGACACATATTAAGCTACCAGTTATGATGAGTTAATGATTTTACACTGTCCTATCTGTTTTATTCTGCAAGCTACAAAGTAATAGCGGGTGCCGTGTCTCAGATGCGTCAACTCCTGAGCGTTGAAATCCGGGTAATAACATCTGATTTTTTTTTCACGGTTCCACTTTCACGAGTGACTAACAATCCCTCCGATGAGTAATAAACTGTCAGGAAAAAAGTGTCTGGGGCCGTTCGGAGTCTGCATTAAACTGTAAGTCCAATCCCCGCGATTTGCGAAACTTTTATTACGCATACACAAATGGTGAAGCTGGTGAAGACCCTGACCATCAAAAGTTCTTCTCTGTCGACATCGCGAAAGAAGGCCAATTTTTAAATAACTTCGTACCGTCAATTTATCAAGAGCATTAGAGCTGTTGTAAAAATAATACTTGATTCAAAAAGCAACCAACAGGCTCACCTTATGAACTGTTTAAATATACTCTTCTTTGAAAGATGGTAGAACCACTTTTAAAATAGCCAAGTCCCATGTGTTTGTTAGTCTGTGCAATGATCTACCAGACTTTCGAATGCCCTTTTCTTGGGCGGAGCAGTTTTTCAAACATCTGACTCACAGTTGGGTTTTTGAAACCTAGTTTAAGCCTTGTTTCAGTCATAATTGACATTGGGAGCAAGTCAATCGACCTAGTCCATATACAAAAGGTCTTTTCCTTCAAACAGTAGTGTCCGCCACTTGTGCAGGGGAAGATATTATAATTCAACCGACTGGAGTGCCCGACCAGCGATAGAAGCTTGACCAATTGAGTGGACGTGCTGCAGTGATTAACTCTTTCGCATTGTCAAGTTCGTATCATTGCAATAAATGCTTATTCGCCGGTAAACGAATTTTTCAAAACATAAGCGAATCGCGAATAAAATACTGCGAATTGAGCGAATGCAAATAAGTCTATACGAATTTATCGTTCATCTAACAACCCAATTTCTATCCTCCACACAATCTTTCAATTCTTCTCCTAATCTTTGCGCAAATTCGTGATAAGGGTAGTAATAATCCCTTGAAAAAGCTGAATTTCTAAGAAATTTAAAAAAGAAAATCTAGAATGGGTTCTGACTCATTTCTTATATAATAATATCCACTTTTTGGTTCGATTAAAAATCGCTATTTTTGACGGTCGGTGATCTGGTTTATTTAACAGTAATATAATATAAGTGACGTTTCCACGATCAATTTCCCCGCCGAAAATAAAGTGACAGGTCAGCCTCTATCAAGTTAAATGCTCCTTTAGAATAGTCTCTGCAACATCAACAATCATTCTCCTTGAAATAAATCCACCATCTCTCACGTACACATTGCTAGTATCACTCCAACTTAAAATTCAACCATTTCAAGCAACTTTCAATTCGATGCAGATTGGAGCAAAGCACAGCCTCTCCATGCAAATCACTTTCAATTAAATTCCATTTGTCAAATTGCACAAAGTCCGTCGAAACAAATTACCCCCTGTAAATCGTCCATTTCAATTAGACCGGCTTACAGCTGTTAATTTTCTTTATTCATTCGGACAATATTTATTCACCATTCAAAGAATGCGAGCAACAGACAGCATGGGTATTCACTTTGGCTTCCACCTTTTATAGATTAAATGCAAGCTCCCAAACGGATAGACCGTTTCTATCTCTCGTTTTGAAATCCTCTATTAATCCAGTATTTAGCTTAGTATTTTAAGCACAACGATTTTTGCTACTTATCCTTGGAAATCCTTTTTCGGAACAATAGAAGCCGAGGAATGAGGAGGCAGAAATAAATAAATAAAAAAAAAACGAGGAGAAAAACAATAAAAATAAATACGAAGCTAAAATTGTCTAAATAACCGAACCGAAACGAAGCTCGTTTAATGCCGCCTGCCATGATTGTGGAATGGCTAAGAGTTGTGTTGGAATTGGCCGGACAAACGTAGCGGTGTGCCACTTGCAGTGGTGTACTCATCGTTGTTGGAATAAAAGACCAGGTGAATTATTTATGGATGGGCATTAAGACTCTGGATCTGGATCTGGATCTTACTGGAGGCTGTTGTGGGGAGCAGCGATGTGTTTTGTGGTAATGTGCAATGTTCTGGCTTTTGTCAGGAGAATATTATTATTGTTATTATTTTTATTAGTCCCTTTCTCGGGAATGTGCGCTTAAGATGTGTTAATTGTTGGTATTAGTCTTGATTCGTTGCGAGTTTTATATTTGGTTGTAGTTAAGATAAGACGGAGCTTCTTATGCTTCCATTAGACTGGCTGGATGTCTATGCTATTCAATTTTTTTATAGATAAGCTTACTCGCAGTTTTCTTATCAGTAAAACAGTTTTAGAAATGCGTGAGGGAATTAGATTCATTTTAGATTTTTTTTTCAAGATTCCAAATCGCAAAGAAAAATACTCTTTTTCTCAGCAACACATCTGCGGCTCCTTTAAGCTTAAAACAAGCTTCTTAATTGCCGCAATCAAAAGATAAGACTGTTTATGCAGCATATTTTGATATTCGCAAGGGGAAACAAAATCTACAGGGTACCTCCCGGTGGCTCATGAAATTTGGCAAGGAGGAAAAATAGAAATCAGGAAACCGTAAACTTGTAGTAAAATCACCTTATTTTTAAATCGTAAATCAATTTTACAACTATGAGAAATTTTAAATTGGAAAAATATATTGTATATTGTACGATGGAATAGAACCCTTCGCAAGCTTGTCAGAGTCTTACTTGGAAAATTGTTTTTACAACTTACTGACATGATTGATTTTTTTTTTTTGGTTAATGAGTCAGGTTTGAACTATTAGGAAGAGAGGGAATCTGCTACTTCCTTTTTGCGTTCAATATTATTCACTGTATTTTTATTTAGCTGATTCTGACATATTTGGAACATAGCTCAATATGAAACTCGAGTCTAAAATGCGGACAAGACACACTAATAGCGCATCCCCTTGCTGTCACGAATTCGTGCATAAATCGTTATGGCAGTGAGGTTCGATTTTTTCGTGTTAAAATCTATCCTTAACCACAATTGCGGAACCAAAGGATTAGAATAAAAATTATTGCGAGGATACACGGTTTCAATTGGGCTAATATGTTATAGCCCTGTTTATAGTTTAGTAGCACTTAGGAGTATAAATGGATGCTGATGTGAATTGTTGATGTCAGCTAGCAAAGCTCCCCTAAAAATTTGTTGTTCTTACATTTGTAATGCTGATATTTTCTGTGCCAAACCTCAAGTGGCTTACAATAAATCTAAAATAAG
This sequence comes from Orthonevra nobilis, assembly GCA_963555765.1. Taxonomy (NCBI): domain Eukaryota; kingdom Metazoa; phylum Arthropoda; class Insecta; order Diptera; family Syrphidae; genus Orthonevra; species Orthonevra nobilis. Next base: position 17,226,983 of record OY743227.1, read on the forward strand.
AATTTCAGGGTATTTTTACATTTTCTTGTATTTTCATTTAGATGAAAATTACCCGAAAAACTCAATGCCAGAACTTGTACGAGTAAATTATCGTGTGGACAGAAATTCCGTCTCCAAACCATAAATTTTTTTCATTTGTATGATCATCATTTATCGTAGATAAATTTATCAATGAATAGTCTTGGGAATCGAAATAAAGAAAGCCTTGTTTTCAGTTAAAACTCGTAGCTGCTGAATATGTCCGTCAATCTAGACATTCTATCGACCAACCTCTTGATGGTTTCCACTGTTATTGATTTCGAGGCGATTTGAAAGATATTTCGAAGTTAGTTCGACACAAAGTTCTGCACAGGCTGTTTCATATCCTGCAGCATTTCTTAACTGCTCGACAATATTGAATTCAGTGCCCATTGACAGCAAATCTGATGATAAGGTTTTCTTTTACTGTCCATCGTGATGCTTAAGTATTGGGACCGCAAACCTGCGAAGCATATTTTCCTCGAGAAGCTACTTTTTGAATATTTTCTCAAACCGTTTCGCATGCACGTGCCACATAGAGCTAAAGTTTTTCTTGCCGAGGTATATTAATTGCCCAAATTAATAGTTATTAAAATTTGCATTCGAAACAATTTCGAAGAAGCCTTTCCTTCCTGTAAACTTTTCATCCAGGAATGTCTGCTTGGTTTTGCTTCACTGAATCTGCTGTACCAGCTTAGAATCGACCCATCCATCGACATGGGTTCTAAAAACAGAACTATTTGCCTGGCATTAAATTTTTGAACGAACTCATAATCTGATGGTGACTCAACTTCAACCAAAAATTGGATGTGTCCTTTTACTTTTAAGGACAAACACTTTATTTCCAAACGAAAAGAACGTAGTTTATTGAAAATGATCTAACGCTCATAGAGGAAGGAAACGTAGCACTATGCTTGATAGTTCTTTGACTACCAAAACATTTCTACTTCTCAATAAGCCCATACGAGAAACGGCAGATATTCCAGTTCGTTGGCGATGAAATTGTTTAACAATTCGGGGGCTGCCGCTTGAAAACCTCTTAACAAAACCTGGGACAAAACGCGTAACACGGTACGAATAGCGAAAAAATGCCCAAAAACACATCAGCGACCGAACGCCATTTTTTTTTTTATTAAATTGGTCAATGTGAGATAAATCGGCTGGTCGCCTCCGATCAAGAGATGTACCTAACCGACGACTTTTCCGGGACGTATGGCACATGCAAATTCGTGAAATTTCCCGACGAAGTTATAATAACGACGAAAATTCACAAAAATAAATAAAGGAGATTGACTTCCCGCAAAAATAAAAAGTCACTATGGCGGAATGTCCAATCTTCCAATATGCTTGACAGCGGAGACTGGAAATCGACGGAGAGCTATAAAAGGAGCCAGTGCAGTATTATCGGGGTCGGCTCTGATCTTTAATCTGGCTGAGGAATAAAACAGTCAATTTTCAAATAACTTTAATTCAAATAAAGAAAAAAAAAATAAAAAAGTTTCAAATCCTCTCGGGAACCAATTTTTAAATTTTGTTTTCTTTCGTTGCCTAGCCGATGATTTTTTTTTGGTTTTTCCTCCTCCCCACGTCACCAAAAACTTCTTTGCAAGGCGAATTTCGTTGCAATATTCATTCGTGTCAATTTATCAAGGACCAAATGATGTTCGTTGTATCAATTTACAACAGCCTGTGGTATTGCAGACGTAATTCGGAATCATGAAAAATAAAAAAGTATAGATTTAAAGGATTCAAATTTCTGAATTAATTTTCCAAACTCTGCCGTTGGAACTTGGATCAAAAAATAAAGAAATTGGTACCTCGAAATACGAAATGGTCTCAACTTTAAACTGTTTTGCGAGGAACTTGACAAACGGGTCCGTTAAACAGTGTCCAACATCGAACAATGACATTGAAAAACATTGAGAAGGTGATCGATTGAATGTAAGCCAAATTGCAAATACTTTTTACAGTCAATTGACTTTATAAACATAATGTTGATGAAACCATTGCAATAAATTTCGATATTAAAATTCAAAAGAAAAAAAATGTATACGAGTTTCTTCGAAAACACATAAACACCAGTGTATATATTTTTACATGTGTTTTTATCTTTTAAGAAAGTTGAAAACTAAAACGAACTGGATTCTGAAAGTGAATATGTACCATTTTTGGTTGTTTATTCTTTTATACATTTTAAACCACCACCAAAAGATTTTCAGGTTGTCTTTATGCAAACACGCTTCGAATGAATCTTATTTCGGTGCGATAGCTTGATTTGTTCTCGAGTTATGCGAGACGAAAAAAAACGCACAAACGTACGTTCAAACACACACACACACACAGACATCTTTCTTCAATTGTTTGAAGATCCGACTCAAAGGCCTCGAAACGTAGAAATATGTGAAAATTTTGAATTTTGAAAATTGGACCGGAATTTACATACAAACGAATTCTCCATCTCTACTCGAAGTCGATTCTCGAATTAATTTTCGAAACACAAATTCATCGGTATTTCAAACGACTACACATTCTAAGAATAAGTGCCAAAACACTATAAGGGGTAGTCATAGTCCCTTGAGAGTAAAAAAAATTATACCAAGCTAGTTTAGTTAGCAATTAGCTTCTTTCCAAGAAGGAGAAAGTAAGTAGTAATGTCCTTTTGTCGTCCTTTTCCACACAAATTTTATTTTGTTTATTCAAATAAATTATGAAACACGAATTGCACACGCTAATCTAAATGTTAATGAAAGTTCGTTCGTTTTTGTTTCTTTTATTTTACTTTTACAATTTATGTAAACAAAAAAAAAAAAAAACCAAAATAAACGCAGGACCATGGACGAAATTACCGTGAAAGCACTTAGCGCGCACACTGCCAAACCAAACTCCCAATGTGTACTTTATTTGGACACTAAAACACTGGACCGTAATTAGGTTTCACCCTATTTGCCAGCGCCACGGACAACATACCTATACACAAATAAATAAAATATAAACAAAAATGGACAACTCTTTTGTTAGCATAATTTTCCATGATTTACCAAATAAATCACATTACGAACTAATTTAGCTATAAAATTGTGCCCATGTGTGTTTGGAAGGAGACGCGCGTTCGTGTTATATTGTGGGATCCTTGGGTGCAATTATTGTGTTCGCATGTGTCGTTGACAATTTTGGTGAAGCATTTTTTTGTTTTGTTGGGGTTTTCTGCAAGGCCGCCAGGTGGTCTCTGATAATTCCATTTTGGTAATTAGTGTAATTTAATTCGTTTGCTCAAATTAGGATCCACATTGTATGGGATCAGTTGGCGGTCAAAGGTGAAACATTAACAAGAAAAGTTGTACACCGCGTGTGCCAGCACACTAATAGCTGGAACTAATTTCGCAATTAAGTCACCTTGCTGGGGCTGTGTGTCATTACGTTTCACAATGAATTTTTGTTGTTTTTTTTTGACTGTCAATAGTAGTCTGGTAATTATTTAAGGCGATAAAAATGCAGACAACTTGATTCGGTTTAACGATTTATTTTTGGATATTATTTGGACAGATTTTGAAATTGATTAGAAGGAAAACTTTTGAATATCAAAGGGCGAAAAAATAAGACGCAGTCATCCGAAGCTGTTATACATATTTATTTACATTTACTAGCTTCCCGTATGAATGTTGGGTTGAGTTCCAAATTTTGGCCTATTTCCGCGTTTTGAGGTCCTTTGGGGGTTCTAGTCTTAAGTTCAAAAAATCTTGCATGATCGCATTCACAGTGACAAAATCTGAAAATACATTGATGTTACATCTTCTTGCGAACCTGGTGTCCTGGTGCAAGCGGCTAATAAAGGAAAAGAAGACATTGAAATCTATTCTTATCGAATCCAAAATACCCCGACCACTTTCTTACTTAAAGACATTTGGTTAGATGAGGCCCGAACAGCTAAAAAGGCGGTTGATGCAAGCGCATCATCATTGCCAATCGTTAGACATTAGGTTCATTGTGACTCGCTTCATCATTGAACATACCCGAAACCGCACCCTTTCACTAACTAGTTATTGAAACAGATATCACACATTTTACACAGAGATGTGATAATTGAAAATTAACATTTTTCTTCTGAAAAAGGTTCGAAGTTAACTACAAGAAAAAAAAAATAAAACGCAAAATATTTGAGATATTTTAATAAGTTTATTTTCGGCTTGAACTACAATTAAGACATTTATGAATGGAACTCGACTTCGGTCAACCCGGGGCACGTTTGCAGCGGTCGATTCGTTGGACCCAATTTTCGATGACTCGGCCACACATTTCTGCCGAAATGGCGACTTCTTCGCACAAATCAATGACTTGACGTAGCTCCAAAGAAAATAATCTAGAAGCGTTAAATCGAACGAACGAAACGGCCAATCGACTGGCCCATTGTTGAAATAACACGCTCATCAAACTTACTCTTCAATAAAACGATTGTAAGGTGTGCTGTGTGGCTTGTGGCACCATAGTATCGTCCAAGTACATATTTTCCGCTTCGAAAATCATGGCGCGATAATGCTGGCCATTCACAGCAACCTGACGATCGTTATCGTCGACAAAAAAAATGGCCCAAAAACGCCATGCAAACCGCACCAAACAGTTATTTTTTGTGGATGAAGTGGTGATGCATGAGGCAAATGTGGATTTTGACCCGACCAATAATGCATATTTTGCTTATTGCCAAACCCATTTAGCCAAAAATGAGTTTCGTCATTTTGCGATGAAATTCATCATCTTGGCGCATTTTCTCTAGAGCCTAATCGGAGAACGTACGTCGCTTGATGTGGTCCATCAGATCTTGAGTCAGCTTGATCGTGTATGGATGTAAACCAAGATCCTTACGCAAAATGCGCCATATTGCTGTCTGATCGATGCCCAATTCTTGAGAATGCCGAGGAATTGACTGACGGCTGAACAGCAGCGATATCTTCAACCAACCCGTTGTCTCACTGACACGGCACATTACACAACGAATAAGTAGACTCAAATTTTTGCTCTAAACTTCTTACTGGTTGTCTACTTGGGCGAGAATTGCCCCCGTAAATTGGAGCTAACGCTCTTAAAGTTGCGGTCACCGACTCCGACTTTCGGAAGAAAATTTTTATAATTTGCAGAAGTTGCTCGTTCGTGTTCGTGATGAATGCTTTGAGTTTACTGAATAAATTGACAATGACAGTTCGTTGAATAAGTAAAGGGTGCGTTCACAAATTAATTTCAAAGTTGTGAAGTTCCTATTGGAAAACCTTGTATAAAAATATAAATCAATAAATAAATAAATTAATAAATAAAAGTGTCAATAAACAAGTTAGTATATATTCATAAACAAATATATAAGTTATTTATCTTTAAATAACAAAAACATCATCAAAACGTTTTTTTAACTAGTAAATTACTGAACCAAATTATTATCTGTCATGTAAGCTTAAACTTTAGGATTCTATCGAAGATCAATTCAACTATTCCCTTTATTTATGAGGATCCGATCTAGAGTAATGTCAGAGTAGATTGAGCAAAATTATGCTCAGATTGCGGTTTGTTTTGCAATCTTGAACCAAACTTGAGAACCATTAAGTAGAATCACTTGAATGTCCTTGATGTTAATTTTATTTAATGTTTTGAAATATGTTCATTGATTCCCATGTGAGTTCAGCACTGTTGATCCTGAGTTGATTGTTAGGATGGTATTTTTCTGCCTCTTGCTCATTAAGGCGTTCATCTAGACCGGAACATTAACAGCGTCTGTAGATATCGTTGCTCATGTAAACTGAACTTAAGTAAGAATGCGAATGGCAGACTTATCAAAGGCTGAGTGTAAATATTTGAATCTCGGGTCATGTTGTACGGGAAGTGGTGCATCAACATTGTTTTGAACTATGATGATGACTGGCGATTTGAAACTGCTGATTTTACTCAACAACATAGTTTGACATCATTATTCGTGATTCATCAATTTTTATGCGGATGATTACACGAATTTTGCTATACATTGGGAAAAATTAACTTTTCTGTCTACACTTTGCTGCTTTTTCAAAACTATAAACTTTTTCTTGTCCGAAGTCCTTTTCCAGGCCAGAAAGTTTTGACACCTTTTTAAACACCACTTTGACATTTCATTTCCATGAAAATATGGTTTCAAAACATTCGTAAAAAGTTTTCCTTGTTTTTCTGATGAGTAGTTGTACTTTGGTCTTCTGGATTTTCATTTTGAAGCTCTGCGTTTTTCTGTTTAAGAATTCGCTAACTCATTCTGAAAGCATATTTGTAACAATCTTATGCCTCTTTTTCTGCAAAGGCTGTTTTTGATCATTTGGTGCAATGCCGTTCCAGTAGATTTCTCCTTGCGATATTCATGTTGAGCAATGCACACAGTTCTTTAATTGATTGTTTTCTAAAATCATGTTCTAGTGATATCAGGACATATAAAAAGAGACGAATTGACCTGTAATATTTTATGTTGGTAAAGCTTCATTTACTGCTTGTCGTCCCTATTTCTTCGGTATGTATTTTGTTAATCATCACGGATTGCAACGTGATGATGCGGTAGAACGACTTGGAGTGAAAATTTGGTCCCATTCTATCATGTAACTAGAAGGAATTAAATGCCCACATTACATCCCGATTTCGTCCTTTCTGCTGTCATTCATATGCATTGGTGCCGTTGATTTATGCACCCGATATCCTTGCAGCCATGCAAGTTGGTCTCTTGTAACGAAAAAGTTGCCTTGCTAATTTTTTCTTATTAATCATCAGACTTGCTGATTGAAGTTGTCCGAAAAGTTGCAAGGGATCTTAACCAGATTAGTATGAGTAATGAGCAGGATAGGAATCGAGCTGGCTTTAATTATTTCTTCATTGAGGTCCACCGCATTAAAATACGACAGTTTTTACCTTGTGTTAATTTGACATTCTATGCTTGCAATATTAAGCATCATTCGTTGGACCGACTCAGGCTGCAAACATAAGGCTCTTTGGTTTCAAATAATTGTCCATAGAGGCATCTGGGAAGACCTCCAAAAATTAAAAAATAAATTTGAAAAATTAATGCAAGAACTTCATTTCACAACTCGATTTTATAATCGTGTGCAACGCATGTTGAAGAAGGACAATTCACCTATCCACAAAGCCAGTTACATTGGTTGTTAGTACCAACTAGAAAATTGTAAGAAATATTTACTTCAATCTAATATTCAGGTTCGATTCTTACGCTTATGATATACATTTAAGCAATTTTGAGACTATATGCATTCGAGCTGATATTTCAGTCTTTAACGATTTAAGGAGTGAATATTTGGAAGCTTAGATGAAGTTCCACATAGATCTAAAATTTAATGTAAATGACTTTAAAAAGCTGCTCTGAAATAGGAATTACAATCCAGCCCAAAAGACTTCCTTGTTGGATGAAATCGTGAATTTCTAAGTGATTCACATTTTCAAATAAAATATAATAAATAAATATAAAGGAGGCTCTGCCTGCAACCAACTACATATACTATACACTTTTCAATTACCTCAGAACCCTAAACTAGCCTCAGTCTAACAACATTATTACACCACTTGAAACTAATGCACCTTAGCGTGCTTCGAGCCTAATTCAGGTCAGCAATTTTAAAACACTTTAGACAAATTTGTGCGACAAAAAAAGGAGAAGAAAAAAAAAACGACAACATCAACTTTAACGTAACCAACTTATAAAAACAAGCGGAAATAGCCCCCTATCAACGACAAAACACCAGCTAAACTGTGTCGCATGTAGGTACTTCCATTTTGCGGCTCTCAAAACATGAGTAACTACAAATTAAGTAATTGCACTCCACCCGCACATACATACACTCAGGCTGCCGAGAGCTAACTAGAAGACCGGTAAACCAAGGTACATAGACCGCATTTGCCTAATAGCATTATTACGACTTATCCGATGAGTACCGTATTTTAATTTAATTATATGCACAACAAAATAAGCGAAATGTTGTTAGCCCGAACAGGGCATGAGGCTGAATTGTCGACACGAATCCCACAAAACGAATCCGCATCAAAGCATCAAGCTTTGGCTATGCCATTTGAGCTAACGTACTGCAGTTGTCACCCGTATCCGCAACACCCTTAACAGCTTTAACGCATTTTAAATGGCGACAGTTTTTTTTTTTTGGTTTTTCAAAAAAAATTTTTATTCATGTTTCGTGCAAGGAGGAGTCTTTGCCGTTCACATGAGAATTTATTTGCATGTTGCTAAAGGACCTATTGAAAGGATTTTTGTTCGACTTTTGTTTAAGCTATTCCAACTATGTCCGGAGGAGGAGGGCTGTAAAAAAAATTATTACACAACTATTGTTTTGGTGGATCCTTGCTGTTGCTATTTGCATAACTACACGAAACACAGGAAGTAAAAATTCTTTCATTTCTTCATAGAAATATACAAAAACAGTAAAAGAATGCCAGAGATATAAAAATTACGATACTGCAAGAGTGTTCGCCTACACATAAAGGACGAAGGAATGATAAACAAAAAACAAAAAAATAGAATAGAAAATATCACAAAAGATATGAAAACTATTGCAACGAAGGGGCAACAATGATGATGTCCTGAAGCCGTGAAACTGGACACGGTTTTCACTACAGCACAGCAGCACTAAAATTCGTCCGCTTTTATGCACTCGCAATGGAGAAATGTGTTCGTATGTCCCGGCATATGGCTTTAGATGAAATCCTTTTGTCCAGCGTCAGAGCATCACCCTCGCACTTGTGTTCGCATTTCACACTCTGTACCCCCCATCGTTGCGGGATAACGAAATGCAATTAAAAGAACGTTTTATAGCTTTTGTAAAGCACTTTCTATTGTTTTCGAAAATTGAGTGTTATCAACATATCCAGCAGTTTTATCCACACCCGCTGTGTTCCACAACCCCACGCAAATACACATGCATACAAATATTCCTACATACATTGTCACTCAGAAAAAAGTCCGCATACACCCGCGCATATCTATATAATCAGAAGTTAAGTGAAAGTTGCATATTGTCGGTTGGGGTCCTTTGTTTGCGCCCCCACCCCTGGGGCGATTCAGTTTTACTCGTATCTATGGAAATCAATGAATTTTCAATCCACACAATCATCGTCATCGTTCTGTAGGCATACAAAGTGTTTTTTGTTTTTTAAAAAAATTGTATAAAAAGAAAAAAATGTAGTAAAACAAATAATAGATACAAATAGAAGAATCGTGTTCCGTTTCTGTAAAATTACTGGTAATGGATGTTGTCCATAAAATGGACGATGGTGTGGCAACATACGTTTTATACCGGATAGGCCCTGTTTGAGTAATGGTGGGAAAATGAATTCTTCTTCGATGGATTTTAGTTTAATTGCTTAGGAAGGTTTTTACTGCGCTTAAAAATTGCTATTTGCTATAAAATATTTGTGCTAGCCATGATGGTGGTGAATTTGTTTAATGGAATTCCGCTAATGGAATTGAAATACTGCGATATCGGCTTTTCTTTCCACGGATGTAATTTGCGCCATGATGATGCATTTATTTTTTTCAAAAAATAAAGCACTTGCCTGCGATTTCCGTTGGAATATTTTGTCAAATTCTTTTAAATGGCGCCCGACGAAGAACTAATATTTTTTGTAGTTTTTTTATGTAGTTCAGTTAAAATTATTAATTTCACTAATCACTGTTTGCTCAGGGACTCTAAACTCTCATTCTTTCGAAAAACCAAAAATATTTTCTGACAGTTTAGACTTGACACAATCAATCAAAATATATATTTATCATACTCAGTCAAAACTACAATCAGCTGATTTTCAAAGCGCTATGCTATCAGGAAATTTAAATTTCATAAAATCCGAATCGATCAATACAAAATCTTTGTTTTAATATTTATGTCAAGTTCCGAAATTTCAACAATTGAGGGTACCTTCAACGGATCAATGTCCTTCTATTGAAAATCAATTATTATACCAAATAAATATGAATTTCTCGACGGAGATTTACTTCACAAAAGCCTTTGAAAAGGAATGAGAAGTTTATCACCGATTTTAGCAAAGCACGTGTCGCCTTGGGTATCCACTTTGACGAAAAATTTCTTACAAAGGTACCCATCTTGTCATCCTCGCTTACATATGTTTAAGCCAGCGACATAGAACTTTGCACAATTATCGCATGTGGTATTCCCAAATCTTAAAGTTTTCTTACTTGACTTTTCTTTACTAGTCTTGAACCCTAAGCTCTGTTTTGGCCCTTAGAAATACAAGAACTTTGCCCTTTCTTATACATTTTTAACGTCTTGTTATGTTGCACTATGAAGCAGTAGATCGAACGCCTATTTAAAGGTAGTCTTATAATTTGAAAATTATCGCCAATGGCCAACTTGCATATGTCTATTGTATCCGTTGTACGTTCTAATAGGGGTTTCGTCATGGACTGGCTGTTTCCTTCTGTTTTCTTTGGCGCTGAACCACGACTAACATTTCTGCTGATTTGGCTGCTTCTCTTTTATGAGCTGTTGTTTTAAGCTCGCAGCAACTTCCTATTGCTTAGCCCTTTAATATCCAAATGATTTTCAGACTTTTCATAAAGTGTTAAACGTGATATAGAGTTTGCTATTACTGACGTAAATGTTCTACGAAAAGGTAAATGGTTCCTCTGGAACACCCATTTCCAAGTTTGCTTCAAAACACTGCTTGATTGTTTACTTATTATAGATCAGCAGATTCTATGGCTATTCAACTTTTACCCGATATTATGCACCGACAGACCTCGAGTATTTCTTAAGGAATTAAACTAATCCCTCAATAGACCAAAACAAATATTTCAGAATCGATTCAGCAGATCGTTTCAAATTTTGCAAAACGTAGCTGGACACATTCTTTATCAAGTATTTGTTTCCTTTCTTAAAATTTTTCCATTAAAAAGATTGGATTGTGCCATTTTCTGTAAGAAATTTGACGTTGTTATGAAAACCATATTGTTTTTTTTAAACTTCTCGATGATCATCCTTGGAAGCAATTAAAACGACCACAACCCAAAAGAGAGGATCGGTAACATGTACAGCAACATTCTACTGCAAAGGCCTTAATCAATCTTTCGCAGTCTTATTGTCAAACTCTCGAATGGTTTTTATTAAAAAAAACGGCCGATGGGAACATGAGTATACAAAAAGACCATCAGATTCACTTCAATCGTACTCAAAGTCCTTTAACTCATTATTTATGCATGTATTCGAGGTGGTCATTAATTCTATCATTAGCTCAAATGTAGGCAATTCAAATTCTATTACATTCCTATCCTGACATAGAATCGCCTCCTGTTAGGTTGAGTTCAGTATCATCACTCGACAGATATGGATTAAGGTTTTTTCTTATGCAGATGGTGTTGATAAACTCGAGCTGCTGTATTCCTGTCCTCAAGTACACTTTTTCTCAACCGGTGAGGACTTAAATATAAAAGCGCTGTTGAACGCTGTACCTTCAAAAGTACTATCATAATTTGGCTTGCTCGAAGTAAACGAGAACTTCCATAATCCAAGTTTGCACCTGATGTAAAATTTGATGATCATGAGGGGATCGTCTTTAGTCCTTTGCTGTTTATTGTTATACTTGAATATCTGCTTGAAGTAAGTTTTGCGAACTCCAAATTAGATCAGCCGACATCATAACGACTACTTGATGCTTGGGTGGAAGTTTATAGGTTGCAAATGACCTCCTAAAGATTTTCAGTCAACTTTACTGTAAAAATCCGAAAATATATTCCTTCGAATGAGCCAAAAAATAAGTAAATTTACACATTTCCAAATGACGCACCATGAAAGCAATTTTGTATTCCAATTTCTCGCCAGGAATTTTTTTTGTATTTCCACGCCTTGGCGGATTTTTGTAATGATTTCCATCAAACTTCAAAGAAAACGTAAACAACAAAAAAAAGAAAGAAAAGAAGCTTCTTATTATAAACCTTAAAATCCATCTGCTTCACAGTAACAGAGATTTTGTTTTAAATCCTAAATATTCAGAAGGACTTTCGTTATCTAAATATACATATCTTTGGATAGAACCTCACCTTACTTTCAATCAATGATAAAATTGCAATTGCAAAGAAGGGACGATGTTCGTTACCACTTTCACGGCCCATTACCCACCCCAGTGCTCGAAACTAATTCGCTTTGAAATTGGATTCCTTCGTCTCATCGAAATTCTAATCTTCATTGGAATTCAGATCTAACTACAGTGCACAGTATCCTCTCATTAGGGATGAAAATTAGTGTCACCGGAGCGGTTGTAGTTGTTTTCTTTGCTTTCCCTTTGCCTTATGTAATCCGATGATGGATTTATCTATACAAATGAATATATTGTTTCTGTAGCTTTCAAATAATATATAAATTTATTTTCTTCATTTACAGATGAACCGTGCCCTCCAGCTTAAACCAGCGGATAGTGAAAGTCGTGGCGGTAAGTCCATTCGAAATTTATTTCTAGTCCTTAATTCGTTCTTTGATTAGAATTTCATATTAATTTGTTTATAGAGTTATTCATTTTATTTTCGTTTATTGTTGAATGTCTGTGTGTTTATTTTTTTCAATTAATTATGTATGTAAACAATTTGTGAACGACAAAAAAAAACAATGATTATCAAATTTTTAGGATGTAAAACTTTTGAATGAGATTTGTCTTTATTTGGGTTTCATTTGTTTAAGTAGAAATTTGGTTGATTGTTATGCTTGCACAAAATTGTTGCTTTGCACTTGAAAAATATATTCGAAAATTATGTCAAAGGGTTCAGGTTAAAAATTCTGATACAAGTCGTTCGATCGTTGGGAATTATTTGTTGATAATGAGAAATAATTAATATTCGTCTATCGAAGGTACCGAAATTAGCATTCGCTGCCACTGTTCCGACTCCCATTTTTAATTTCTTTTACATTTCAATTCTAATCCGATCTATCTTCAACGTTGGTGAAAAAAATGTTGGATGCAAAATGTGTTTCAATACGCTACAAATCACGAAAGCAGAGTGATAAAATTAGTCTCTCTCCAGTCAACAAAACTATCTAGAATAAGTTAACGAGCCTCTTACGAAAATCTTGCGATCGGTTTTTCGAGAAGATGCTTCCAAACAATCATTATAGTTCTACTCACAATTCTGCGCCAAAGTTTAAGACATCAGCTTTCACACTGTGGTCTACCGGAACTTCTCTTTATAAATCTCTGTGCATCCCTTGCAGATTCTCCTATGTCGAGGCGTATGTATTTAAAACTTTTTCTTTCTTCAGCGGATGAATGAGTTGTTTTTTATATTCCAAAAATAATGAATTTTATGTATGATGCAGCTACGAAACTTTTAAATATACAAAAACCGTGAACTCATGCAAAAAAACATGTTCTTGAATAATTAGATACCTTCTTCAAGCGAGCAGTGTAACAAGAAGCTGATAAAAAACACTCGTCCTACATCCAAGTCGAATAAGTTCCACTGCCTTCTACTTGGCGAAAAAAAAAAAAACTTTAACTGGCGCCCAACGTTGGACTCAAAAAACAAAACGAGAATATCTTTTCAGAACTCAAATCTAATTTGTTCATTTGCACATGTCACTATTAATTTTCAATCTCCACGAGTGATTACCATTTAGCCACATGCCGTCACAGAGCCCATAATTTGCAATAAAATTCAATGTTTACCATTACAGGCTAGCATGCCGTCTATGAACGCGTACATTTCGAAACCAAGAAAATATCGCGCTGAGCGCAGTAACATAACGATTTGATAGAAAACCTCCTTTTCAATTTACGTGACATCATTACAAAACGACAAGAACAAATTACACCCGCGTACACGTACGTTTTTCCTCTATTTCCCCATTCTTTCACTTTTGCCCACGAAATCATTTCTATCGAATTCACTTCAAAGACTACGGACATAAAAAAAACAACCAAAAAAAAAAACCAAGTAGAATGATATAAAACGAACAACACAAGCAAAGACAACCAACACGCGGTGGGGTTAAAATGTGTATCCAAGCATTTAAATTGATGATCCTTAGATGGAAGGTGAGTCATAATAATAATTCTCGTCTACTACAACTACTGGGACTGACATTCCCTCAAGGAGTCGTTTGCACTATGTCCCTTTGTCTATACGTGCTGGCTGCAAACAATTGTCATCGTATTCTACATGAAATGTTCAAACGAAGATTGTGAAAATTAAGGGCTCATATTTTTATCGTTATTTTCAGCATGGGAATCCGCTCGTACACTCCATTTGAAGAAGTTGTAAAACAAAGCAAACTGAGGAAAACTTTTTTATCGGTCTATCATTTGAGTGAGATTTTGCTCGAGTCGTTTATATGCACAAGTGACTACCAGCACTAGATTTCGAGAATGACAGCATTTTCAGATGTCATTCAAGTGAAAGCAGTTAATTGCTTTCAAAGTTCTCCGTCCATTTTGTGATCCAATCGTTGTGCTTTCGAAGGGATGTTCACCTTCTTAAAAGAATCCACCTTGCATTGAAAAAAAACTTTTATCCTGCGAAAAAAGAAACAACCACAAATCCAAACTTTGACCTTCAACAGTGCAAATTCGTCTCTACGAAAAGTCATTTTCTCCCTGATTACCTTCACACAAAGAAATCTCCAAATAAATTGTATACGAAACTTTTTGACATATATTTTCGGTTGAATTCGTGAAATTTCCCTCTAAGTATACATAATCCACTCCGCGCCATGACCTTCATTCGAGTTCTTAAAGGACATTCATGCATTTCACATGATATCTCAATTTCCCAAAAAAAAAAACAAAACGCTTTTTCTTTCCTTTTTGCTTGCGTCTTACAAAAAAAGGAGAAAACTTTAAAAAGCAAGGATTTCAGTATTTCACTCATCACTTTATACATCCTTCTCCGAGTTTTCATCTCTTTTATACAACTTTTCAGATGGTAAAGGAGGACACAAAAAAAAAATAACGAAATTCGACAACTTTATCGATTTAAGCAATCACCAGATGTTTTCCCATCTTGTTCGCTTAGCGATTTTTCACTGAAACAAACCAAATGAATATCCAAATGCAGTGTAAGTGTGCCTTGCTTGTATACCCCTATGAGAAATATTAAAGGAATGATTCGCATAAAATGAATTACCTCCATCCGCTGCCGCCCTTTAACGCACCCTTATCTAAAGCAGCCACCAGAAAGAAACGACAACAACACAGCAAACACATATAACCTTTACCATTTGATTTAAGGAGGACGCGGACGATGGAAATGAAAAGAAGAGCAACAAAAAGAGAAGGAAAAATCCCCAAAATCACGATAATAAGACGAACATCCCTTTCAAAACCATTTATTGAGTCCTTTTTTCATTTCGCCTCAACCGCTTTCGGGGTGGGAAAAAACTCGGAGGGACGACCGAGTCGAGTGTACACGGGATGAAACATTTACATTTCCCTTGAATCGGGCTCGAATGGTAGTCGTTAACTAAAACTAAATAATATCAAGAAAAAGGATTTCTATTCGTTTAAGTTGCCCTCGGGTACAAGAGTCCTGTGTACGTAGCTTTAAAGGCACCAAACCTAAATGATCCTCTAAGTTATGGATACAATATACCACGAGTAGTATTCACACACACTTCTCTGTGGAAATCACCCACAATTCTTCTTTTGTGTGCTCACATAACTGAACAAATATTCTAAAGATGCCAATGAAGAAACAATGTTTAAAGATTTCTCCTCAATTTTTTTTTTCTTCTTTTACATTTCTTATAATATGGAGATTTTTGAACCCATATAGATTGATTCAAGAGTACAAGTGATCTGAACAGTATGTGATGCAGAGTGGGAGTATGTGCATTTCTTTGTTCAAAAATCATGGCAAAGAACTCGAAGTTCACACGCAACTGATTTCCATCCAGGAAAAGGTTGTAAAAAACGTGACAATTTGTTAAGCGGTAGACCAAAAAAAATATAGAACTAATGAGTGAAGCTTAGAAGTCTTTTAAGGTACGAATATATGAATTGCCATGTTTTAAAACAAAGCCAAATAAAACCCAAATCTAAAAAGCGCCTCGTAAATTTCGAATGTGTACTTATTCAAAATGCAAGTCACGGTTTTTTCCAGATGATTTATTGAATTATTTCACAATTTTGCGATGCAGGCCCGGAGTCCAAACTAGACATTAATGCGAGGTCTTATAAATTTATACCTTTGGGATTTTTTTGTATACTTTTCCTGACACTCAAAAAATAAAAATCTAAGTTAGAGCCATAGCTGCTGATTCATGCTCAAAAACTATTCACAGTTGAGTTTTGATGTGCGTTTGAGTGCATCGACATAATGAAATAAAGTAACTACACAGTTAACAAGACTCAGTCGTTTTTATGCTGCATAGCTGACCAATATTTCTAGAGCTGTTGACAATAGATTTTCGTTTCGATCTTATGATTTGGCCGCTTTAACTCAAAATTCACTACTCAGTCAGCTACCTACTTTATAAGCCCCTTCAAGGAATTCATACTCGGCGTTTTTCATGACTTTCAGCCTGAAGCAAAATATCTTAACGATGAAATTGTCGGTGCGTTTTTTAGACCATTTTTAAGCAGTCTTCAACAGAAAGGTAAAAGCTTATAACGTATACAGAAAGATGTTTGGTAACACCTTTATGAATTTGTGTCTGCGTGCTTTATTTTTTACACTAATGATGGAAATTTCACTAACAGATTACTGTCGATCCCGCAGAGTAGTGTCAATCACTCGTGATATTTGGGACCGTGAAAAATACCAGATTTGAACCCAAGACCTCACCATAGACACCCACTGCAAGGCACTCAATGCGTCTTGACTGCTATAGTTAAACCTATCTTTGTATGATGTGGTACTTCACCGAGACTACTAAGGAGAAATACTGTCCAGAAAGTTTCGGAGACACCATCCATAGTCATATTTATAGTCTTATCAGACTGAGACCTCACCCTTAAAGGCTTAGTTTTTGCAAAGACATTGTTTCCTTCCGTAATCTGGTGGCACAGAATTGTATTATTTAAACGTACATGAGCAATTCGCATCAATAAAACTTTATGAACCCTTAAGTTTTTAAAAGTTCGTCCAGTAATTGAAAATCTGATCCATTCTGGCTTTGTAAATGACTGAGAATCGATCTTTCGTCACGATCTGACCCAAAAAACAAACATTGATGAAACAAAAATTGAATGGAGTCATAAATTCTTTGTTAAAGATTGTATTCGAGGAGGTACCTTAATTTCTAAAATAATACTGGATGTTCGTATGGCGTTCCCTCACCATTAAGTATGGACTTACCTTGACTGTCGACTTGAGGTATTCATCAGCCATTAACTATATTTTCTATCAACCTTGTACGAGGTTCATTCTTTCGGCCAATATTGTCATTGCTCCACCATACAAAGTCTGAAACTCGTTAACGTTTTTTCTTTAACCTTTCCGGAATCGAAATTATGTCTTATATAAGTTGTTTTAGCTCTTCTACTCTACGGCAAAATCAGGTTGGCTCTTCTACTCATCTTCATCTCGGTGCAAAGGCTGTTATGTGATTTTTCGTTGAGACAAAATGCCACAGGACTCGCCCCAGTGGAACTTCACGAAAAAAATTAAATAATGCCAAGCATCTAGGTTGAATCAACACAATTTTGTGTGACTCTGTCTGTGGATGCAACTCAATCTTAAAATTGCATTAAAAAAAAACTCGATGATATGTGAAACCGATCTTGAAAAAATGGTACTATTTTAGAACTCAAGTATGCCCTATCTCTCTCAATCCGTACTATTCCTTAAATAGATACCTTCTTAGAGAGAACGAGATGATAGGGCTCGACCTTCTTTTTGCTGAAGACTTCTAGCATAACAAGAGATCTCGGTTTCGAAGTGTGAACCTGATAGATGTCGATCTTTCCAACTAACTTCGCTTTGTGTTGTCGTTGTGATTTTTCTTATGCGACTTAATTCGAGTAAAATGGACCAATCAATCTTAGATGACCACCAGAATATTTATGTTTAAACAAATATTCTAATGCCCTCACCATTTTCGCTTTGTTCTACGCAAAACTTTGTGTTGAATCCCTTAAAACAAAAACAACCCAATTCGCACCACGCCCTAACTTGTGCGCCATACCGTCTTTTAGCTCAGCACACCACATGTCTATATTGCCGTCGTTGATTTCACAAAACGAGCGAAGTCTTTTGGGAAAGGTTGCTTCCTTTTTTTATTACCTTTCGAAAATATACCCGATCGTTTGCCCAGCCTGCTCCGCCCATCTTCAGTGTAGTCCAAAGGCAATCCTAGACCGAAAAAAAAACAAAACAATTTTTATACGAAATCAATGAGCAAAAAATGCTGTTGCGTGTGTTTGATTCCGCCAATTTCTAGTCGCCTTCGCCTTCTTGGTACGTGCTTAATGCGCGAAACTAGGTCGGCGTGGCTCAGTCCTTAACACGTTCCTGTATTCAGGCTCCACATGCTCCACTTTTTTTTGTTCAAAGTTATGTGCCAGTTGAAAATATAAAGCCAACCGTTGAATGGGTTGAATAATTGAACGAAGTCAGCGTAATCATTGTTTCGCTGTCTTTCTGGCATCGGTCTTACGTAAGAGGTTGTACAAGTTTTAAATTAATTTAAAGAGTTAGGACTTTAAGGAAGTGGGTTGGTCGATTTTGACTAGGATAAAAAGTTTATGTATCTTTTTTTATGTTTGTTAGTCATCAAATAGAAAAACAGCTCATAGGATGGTTGTGTATCGTTTTTTAGAACTGCCCTACCTGGCTTGGAAGGCTTACAGCACACGCATAGCTTTATTTAGCTTCGTCATCAGCTGTTTCCGAGTTGAATCATATCCGAAGCATCGAAAACAAAGCCTCCAGCTAAGCAAACAAAACAATATTCATAAATTTCGATGTTATCCCAGTTTAACGTGACAACAGGTCATAAGAAAGCTAAATTTATACGCTTCCACATGCATATGGGTTAAGGCCTTTGCAAAGGGGTATACATTTAAGCGAAAAGGGTAGATTGGAAAAAAAAAAGGAATTGCGAGTAAACTTTTTTAAAATTGTTTTGTTTGAATATCATGTTGAGTAATGAAGGGTTTGCCATCCTAAGTACATATTGACCCAGAAGTCTGATTGATTCCAAATTGTGAAGAGTTTAGTGTAACCTATTTGCAGGGATTAGGCAAACATGTGCTCCGAAGTATTGAAAGATTAAACAACGCGATACATAAGATTACATATTTTTTAGATGTTGGAGTTACAAATAAGAACCAGTGAAACACACCCTTTCAGTTTTGGAAGAAGGTCCCTATTGAATAGTTACGATTCAGTGAAAAGTAGACTTCCGGGTACTGCGACCAATACTTCAGAGTAGATGATTAAAGTTCTAACTTTTTTCAAAGAATCCTGACAGTCCAGTTGTGAGCTGAGCCTCAGCCATATCTATTTTTCAATCGCTTTGAAAGCTCTATGGGTAGCTTGGAATAATGTTGATATCATTTGCGTATTCCGGAAGCATGTTGCAATATCCAGCTTCAAGTGGTGAGTAAGGAATTCACGTGGGAGAGCATATCAAATCTGAAATCCGGTGTGTATTATAAAGGGTAGCGCTCGGAGCTGTGTATGTTATTGTATAAAGTTTTGAACTGAATCGAGTTAAAAACACCGAATTTTTGCAGATGATTAAAACCTTAAAATTATCCTAAAAAAATCCTCTAGTGTCATGTACTATTTTCTTAACCATCATTAGATTTGGAACTGGTTACGCAGATGATTTAGCAAGTCTATGTGCTCTGCTCCTGCTCTCTTCTCAATCTTGAAAGTGAAGAAAAAACTGGTGAGCTTAAAAGAAGTTATATAAGTTTTCATTACTGACTTCTGGATAGACATTCGATAAGATCAGCTCAACAACAAGGAGGAGATTTAAATCATTTGCCAGTTTCTATTCAGATTTCTAAGAAAGACTATCTAAAAATTTGTCTTCTAACACCTTCCAGTAATCCTCGAAAGGGGTCCTTAAACTTATATGTTTTGAAACATCGCAAAGAGCCAATTGCCAGCAGACATCTGCATCTTCTGAAATTCCTCACAATTAATTGGAGCTCTGATTAAACTTATATCGAGTCAATGATCGCTCGATTTCCAATCCTTTGGACCAAGGACAGAATGTTTTAGATAGTACCTGCTCAGAAAGCGATGATATAATCCAGCTTCGGGCGACATGATTGACAGCTGGTTGGGAAGCCTTTTTTGAAAATTCAAAAAAAGAGCCGAAGACTTTGAAATAGTGAATTGCAGAGATAGTCTCCTTCGCTGGAGTTTCAAGTAATTATAACATCGAACTTTTGAAAGAAAGGTTCCAGGTTTAGTTCTTAACCAAATGTTTTCCACGGTCTTGCACCTCGAAAAACACAGGCGATTGGTACTGCTCGAAGAAGCTTCTTCAGCCACCGAAAGTCAGCAAATTTGTTTTTTGAAAGTTCAACCCACAAATCACTTCATGTTTTGTCCAACGTGGCAAGACAATTTAAAATGTATCATAGCTGAGAACTAAGGCCAAATCAAGTCCTTTAGACGAAATAAAGTTTAAGTTTAAAGTTTCTTTCCAATTTTCACAACATTCGCATTTTCTCCTGTCTTTCGTCGAAGCATTAAGTTCTGCCTCAAATAAAATGTTGCATGTTCGGCCTCAAATAAAATGTTGCATGTAGTCAAGCTGCTCCATTTAAACAAAAAAATCATGCAACCCTAGAACATAAAAACCTAAGTCGCCTTTTCTGTTGCATTTGTCGATTTTTCATTGATCATTTGTGCGAATGACATTTCGTTCGGATTTCCTTAAAAAATCACGCAACATTAGGATCCTTTTTTTCAAGAAAAGTTGGTTAAGTCACCTAAAATTTACAAAACCAAAAAAAAGCAAGGTTCATCAATTAAGTCAGGTGCTTTTTTCTTGCTCGAATGGAATCACAGCTTAGTCGGAGTGAGCTTCATAAATATGGGTCTTAAAAAGTGTTTCAAACATGGTCTACAATATGGGATAGTGTCTTGAAATAATTGGATCGAGAGGAAACTTTTAGTTGTAGTAATGGTAGTATTTTTATTTGTATTCTTAAAATACTTTTCAGTCCATAGATTTTTTTCTTAAAATGTTAAAATCTTGTTCACTTTTAATTTCGTTTGATAAAGCATAAAAGTGTTGCAAGCCTTTGTAAAAAATTATTAGTTGCGCTGCTATGCTACAACAGAACTGGAGCCTTAAATCGCCAACATTCATCAGCTGGTAGGGGTATTTTAAAATATTCTACTGTGCTATTTTAAAGATGGTAGTAAAGGCATTGAACTTTTTAAGGAATTTAGCATAAATCTTATCGAAGTGTACCTGCTACATGCTGCTCATAGCCTTGTTTTTAAACCCTTTGTTATAGATTGCAACATGAGAAAAGTACTGAGGAACTGAATCCAAAGTGTGGCTTTATTTTGGTGTTGTTCACTTGCAATGACGTAAGGATCCTCTTGGAAAATCTTTCCCAAACTTTCTACACATACATATATTCCACATTCTGGTGAAACTTGAGGTCCTTATCAGTGATAAGCATACGCAAGTAGTTAACTCCATCCACATGGTTTTCGATTCGTTAAGCTTCTGCTGTTTAACTTTAGACATTTATTTAATTCTAAATCAGCGTATAGCAACGTTTCATCGGCATTAGAATGATTTTAAAACGACTAATCTCGTGTACACATAAATAATATATATAATGAAAAAAAGAGCACCAAGTTTCCAACCCTGTGGGACCTCAAAGATGACATTTGATGCCTGCGAACGAATATCATTTAAAGCTTATTTCTTGATATTTAATCCCGGAATCGGCGAGTTGAAATACTAAAGAGTAACTCTCTTTTTTTGATTCCAATAAAGGACATCAGTGCCAATATCTAACAGCAACATTCGCCATTTGTCAACTTAAAAAAAAAACTATGCCACACTAAACGACATGCCCCGCATGCCTTTCCTTCCTTTGGTAAACAAGGCTGTTAATAAAGCAGCAGCAAAAAAGAAGTTTCGGAATGGTCAAAACTTTTCGATTCATGTCACGTTGGTTTAAATCTCAAATACATTGACAACATTCAAGTCTAAAAGTCATCAATGAGTTAGCCGCAACTCTGCGCCCCCACCCCCGGAGAACATTTTATTAAATCTATTTTTAGACACATGCACACCCAGCCAATAGATATCAAACGCACACACGCCCATCGGCAAAGGGATAACAACAAGAATACTCACTAAAACCTAACCACGCACACGTACAGAGCTTTTAATTTTCTAGGTCAAAAGGATACGAGACAAAAATAGATAAACAACATCAGCATCAGCATTAACCGCCAACAGTAACAGCAGGCAGGAATAGAAGCGGTCTAATATGAATGAAATGAAAAAAAAAGGAAACACAACTTAAGGGTGAAAATATCCTTATACCCATCACACCCCATATCCCTTTTGAAAGTGTATACCCGCCCGCCATACAAATATATTTTGTATTTAAATGTAAGAAAAAAAAAAGGAAGAGGAAAAAAATGTGTGTCCTTTCACCAGAATACATACACACACATACAGGATGATAATATGCCGATTTCAAATCTATATTCAAACAGTAGAATTGAAAGCCAAACAAAGAGGAGAACTCGAGAGAAGATAGAGCTTCGCTGTCGATTAAAATGACAGTCAGTGTTCGTTAAGGACCCTTCCGTCAAATTCAGTTCCGTTGCGATTTCTTTATTTCATTTTCTTCTCCTCTTTTGAATATCGGGAGTGTGTAAGGAAAATCATCATTCCTTCACCTTTTGCTGAGCAAAAAAAAAAAGAAACTGAAAAGATATCCTGTGAGTCCTTGGGAATATAAAGTGTTCATACGCACATAATATATCAAATAAAAATCACTTTTGCTTAGATTGCATTTTATTTGGATACTCAAAGTCAAAGACGAGGCCCTTTGCCGCTCGTCGTCGCTCTCTTAGGACATTTTATCATTGATTACGGTCAATGGTTGAGGATTGTTGCTAGGAGCAGAAGATGAAGAGTAGATTTTTTGATGGAGGAAGGATATTATCCTTGAATAAAAGTCGTAACTTTGGGTATTGATTGGCTTCCTTAATATAGATGTCAATTTTTGTTTCCCTCCCTCCTTGATGTCTCTTCCTTTTGATGCGTAATAAAGTACACACACACACACACACAATCCTAAAAAAAAGAAGAAATATTTGAAGGAAGCTTCCCGGTTCCTGTTACCCGGTACATCATTAAACTCGATTGATATTGAATTTATCATTTTGATTTTGACGGGCGAAGAAGATATTCCGATTAATTTTTTTTTTGGTTCATTTAGAAGGATTCAATTTTATTACAGCTCGCTTGTCTCACAGGATCTGAATGCGATAGTTAAGTGCGTTCAATCGTACTTAATAATTCATCAGAAAAAAAGGAAAAAGAAAAGTTTGGTGAGACCATTTTCTGCCATTTTGGCTGATACGAAAATTATACACATCCATCAATCGGAGCGCAATGGACTATGAAAAGTTTTGTTTCTCTTCGGGGAGTTAATAAGGATCCGACCGAGGAAAAGTTTTCCTCTCTTCCTTTTTTTTTTGTTCCTTCCATCATTTGAAGGAAATGAATTACTTGAACCGAGAAACTAATGGTTGAGTTAATGCGTGCATATGTGGTGTTTACATTACAGAAATATGCGTAGCATGTAATGAACTGACATTGACTCAGATTGAGGACCTTTTGGGCTTGACAAGTGACAGCAGTTGTTGGTGTCGAGGAACAAACAGAATTGATCAGTTCCATTAATTACTTGACGAGGGAACATGTGTTCCAGATAGGTGGATAGGTTCTAATTGACATTCGAATGTGGGATTGATGGAAGTAGTTTTTAGGTCTTTTTGACTAATAGCCATTCTGACACTTGGCATTGTTTAAAAAAAAATAGAAATCTACTTTGTGAGTCGTCAAATTCATCGTTATTTTTATCAATTAAAAATTGAGAGACCTTAAAAAAAAGACGAGTGGATCCCTTCGTATCACTTCGATCAACATGAATCTGTTTAGTTACCCATTGGATCGGTTCTCCTATGCTCTTGGTTCAGCTATATAGTTCCAATTACATAGATAATTTTTCTATATACAGATGCATGAATCCATGTTAACGTATTCATTGTCTGTATCGATTGTCTTGGTTCACCTTTCGACTGGCTTACTTGCGAACTTACCGAAGACTTTTAATAAACTCTGTTTGATCTCTAGAATTTTTAGAAAATCCTCTTGAGAGGAGCCTCCACTACAATCAATAATAATGACAAGTCGGTGTCCATATGAAATGAATAAGAAGCTGACTTAGAAACAGATTTATATTTTCACTGATTGCAAAGGTCACTATTGAAAAGCTGCTTTTTGAGGCACCCCGATTGTGTTTCCTTCTAGCAAATAAAGTCACAAAAACCTCATCATCCTCTTCTGAAATCTTAAATTATCGGATGAAAGAGGTCCTTGGTTTTCACATGTAAAATTGTCATGTCACTTCTGATGACACTTGAGATAGTTCGGGCCATGAAAAATATGTCAGATCTTTTTTCCCGGATTTGAACCCGGCATTTTACGGTCAGCAGGACGGTGGACTTAATGTTGAGCCAAAGATATGCAAGACAAACAAAAATAATGTACGAAATACTCCATCATAATGCCTTTCCAAATAAAAAGAACGCATAAAATTCGCAAATTTTAAATTACGGGTCGAAGAAAGAACTAGGAACAAAAACAGGCGTCTTGCGTAATGAACTGCACGTAAATGATTTAAACAGACATTTCAAAGAATTACGTTTTTTTCTCATATTCAATCATTCGCCTGTTAAGGCCAAAATGGACTGTAATTACAAAAAACTTAATGCCCAACAAGAAGAACTGCAGTTATTGTGTGATCAGTAATTATTTAAATCAAAGTTAAAAAACCAGCAACATTGAGGTTCTTAACGATTAAGTTGAACACCACCGCCATGTACGTCTTTGGTCTCGAAAGCACCTATCAAATGCCACAAAAATAATATGGCATTTAAACCAACCAAGAAAGTATTATAAAAGAGGGCCAACTCAAAGATTTTGCTCACTTATTCTGGCACAATGTCGAAAATTTACAAAATAAAAATGCCTTAAAGCATGGCTCTTACCCATTTTGATCGGTGGCGTAACTATGAAACTAATACAGCCACCGAGTATATATCCTATCATCAAAGTAGATTGTAGTTAAAGACTTCCACTTGACTGCAGGTCAGTCTCCCTACGATCAATGAAAACAATTATATGACCACTATTTTACGTTGTTTTGCTGCTGAAGGCTCTTCAATTTTTCTGACAAGTCAAAACTAAACCAATGTTGACATCCTAAGGGGATGTCCTCAAATCGCAGTTGTTATTTCAACATCAAAAGGGATCTTTTTTTTAGAGGTTTTCTGTTTGCAGGCTTTTATTTGTTTCTGTTGTTGAAACTGTTTTCATGACAACGTTCCATGCAACTTTTCGCTACCTATTATTTTATAAGCTTTCCAATCATTCGGTTTGCATAACGATCGTAGCGTCCATCCGCAATTTGATAATGCGACTGACTTTGTGCCTCACTTTAAGCCCAATAGGCTTCTTGAAAAGCTCAACTTACATTTCTGGAGTAAGATTAGTTCAAAAGCTATCAGCGGTATTCACAGTAAAACACCCGCAGAAGTGAAGGCGTCGATGGACCTCTTTACGTATTTTATAACGCCACTTGAAAACATCTTTCGGGGATATGTAAAATCGAGGGTGATAGCCGCAAAAAGCTCCAAATGTTCGATTGATTGAACCAAAATCGGAACCGTGCTGAAAAAACCCTTAAAAAAAACACTTTCGGAAATTCTTCCTCAAATTCAAACTTATACTAATATTTCTGGTAGAGCTCGACTGGTTAAGATAAAAGTATTTATTGTTGTAATGCTATCCGCGAATCAAGCCATTTTTTGATGTCTTCTTATGAGCGGAACTACTGATCAGCCAGGCCGTGTGCCATCGAACGGAACAAGTAATAATTGGATGGCGGGCGGTGTATAACTTCCTATTTGAGGTACACTTTGACGGGTTTGGCAACGTGAAGTGATCAATTCTCGCTCGTATTGTGGTTGTCTTTCGTGTAATGCTGGGTTAAAACGTATTAATTGAAGTCGCTTCCGTTTCCCGGTGATGGTTTCGCTTAATTTCAACAGTGCATAATAAATGAAAACGACCTGGTCCCACCAAATACATAGCATATAACCTTCGCAGCGTGAATATTCAGCCGAATCGACGACGTAGAAGCATGATCGGGCAGTCCCCTTGACTTTCTCCCCATTGGGTTGCTGTAATGAAACTATTTTTTATCATCCGCCACGATGCGATGAAGAAAACTCTTCCTTTTTTCCATATGGAGCAGTTGTACATGAATGAAAAAACAACGCTCATCGTACGTTGGTTTCAAATCATAAGGACCTCAAGTTTTCTTGTTTTTGAATCATTCACTACGCAAGCAATCGCTTGAAATTGCTGAAGCCGTTCTTACATTTGACACGAATCCTCACCGAGCAATGAAGGATTTTGACCTTCCTTCTTGCGGACGGTCGTCAACATCGAAATTGCAGTCTTTTAAACGACGGAACTAATGACGGATGTTGTTTCGATCAGAGCAACATCTCTGTAAACTTTTTGTCTCGATGTGTTTTAGCCGCCGTTTTCTTCGAATGAAATGAGATATTAATACTTTCCGCAAAGGACATTTTCAAAAACCCAAAAGCTTATGACGTCAAAAAAAATCACATATGCTTTCTTACCTGACGTCTAAGCTTGGTTCATGACGTTTGCATATGTCAAAATCGACCAGCACTTTAACGTTAAATTTTTCTTCTCATTTCTTCGCGGTTCAAGTTGTAGAAGAACCCAACTATAGGCTTCATTCTGTCTCTGATCTGCTTAGAGTCCAACTGAAACCATTATTATTAGTATCCATCCGATCTGCCACCAGCAAGCAACACAGTTGAAAAAATGCTTTTGTTTTTATGAAAACAAATCAAGACCTCAATTCCATTCCATTATTCAAGAGCATCCCATCCTGACGTTCGTGACATTTCATTGATTCTCGCAAAGTACCTACTTGTAAAGGACGACCCCAACACCGCTGTCTTTTGTGTACAAAATAAACAGATGAATTCCATTAGTAGGCACTGTGGGAAAAAAAAAATAACAAGCACCGGAAAATCAATGTCTAATTCACAAGTAAGCTTAGAAAATTGTTTTTCCGCTCATTTTCATCGCTAAATACACATGGAAATCCCCTTAGAGAATTAAATATAAAAAAAAATATATACAATTTTCTTCCTCTTCAAAGTTCTCCAGCAAACAACAACACAATTAAAGCAAAAAAAAGAAGAAAAAAAACACACGCAAAGGACATCATTTATTAAAGGCAAAAAAAAAAAAATAATACAAAAATAAATAATTTTTGAAGAATTCATTTTGTCCTGAGATTTTCACCAAACAAAATAAATAAGCACAAGCTTACTTTCTCCTCGTTCTCCCCCCTCACTTTTTTAATTCATTGAAAATGGAATAGAAACCGAAATAGAAACACCAAGCGAAAAACTAAAACTTAAAAGACTTTGATCCTTTCGAATTCTTCAATCGATGTTTGTCCTCTAATCATTTCCATTTGTCGTTCTCTTTGCCGATGCCTTTGCCTTTGCCTTTGAGTTTGTATTCCTATTGCTATTTCTATTTAGTCACTGGATATCGATTGAAAGTTTATTTTATTTCCCTGCGACGACAGTGCCCAGTAAGTAAGTAAGGGAATTTGTCTCTACGACGAAGAAATCACCCACACTACCTACCACCACATCATCCCCTGTGATTGTCTCACCAAAGCAACAATCCACATTGCGAAAGCGACGACCATCACCATCGGAGACGGGGATGGCACTCATTTATACACCCCCAACCGACAAAAAAAAATCGATATTCTAACCGAAAAGAAAAATAGAAACAAACACCCTATCATCACCAACACTCACGCAGAGAATTATTTGGGTGTTTCTCTCTGGCTATGGTGAATGGTGATGATGATGACGTTGACGCTGAGAGGATGGTCGCTTTTATTTTTATTTCCAACAATACTATATGTCGTTGCGTAGATCCTCACAGTGCCACCCCGCCTTCGACTTCATCATCCCAAGGCCCCCCTTTTGAAGAAAAATCTACGTCGAAAGTTGCTGAGATTTTACTCTGGGGAAAAATTTATCTGAGGGTCCTTGCTGGTGGCTGTTGACTGCAGTAACGAAACAAAAAGTTCAAAAATTAAAAGCCTTTCAAAGTAAATGAAAGTGGTAAGGGAATTTAGCGGGAATACAAGGAAAAATAATTTGTGATTGCCGAAAGGACATTCCCAAGTATAAAGATGATGAAGATCAGGAGGAATGTGCCTAAGCAAAGGAGAATTGTAAAAGAAATCAAGGAAATAACTGGGTCATCTTTTTTTTGTAAGAATAAAAAGCAGGGTTCTGTTTCTTGTCATTAAAGAAATGAAATTTGATAAGGTCGGACAGCAAGTGGGTAGGGTTGTCTTCGATGGATCACTTAGAAAAGGTCAGGTTTTCTGTATCAGTATCAGTTTTGATATCCTTCAGTTTGGTTTCTAGAGTTTAATTATCTTGTAAATTTCGTTCTCAGAATTGTATTTCATGTCATGTGACTTAACTGAAGTTGGACGCTTTTTTAAAAGCACAAAACCATACTTTGTGAGTTTTGCACCAATTTTTGAATCCATTTTCATATCCAACGAACTGTTTTGAGTCCCATTTGGGAAGACCAAATCAAATTAGGTACTTTATCACTGGACCTGTTTTCCAACCTCAAAGAATAAACCCATACGCATGCTCGCGAAAAGGTTAAGAAAGTCAAAACATTTTATGTAGTTTGCATGACAATGGGCCAATAACGGGCGAAAGTTTGTGCCTATGCAGCCGGGTCAACTTAACCTAACCTAATTTTTATATCCGATGCTTCATCTGTGTCCCATTTCATAACAAGAAATACGATTGCATCCTCTAAAAAAAAACAACGTTCAAGTGTGAGTCGGACTTGCGCAACGAAGGTTCCACACAAATTTGTTGCTTAGCGAAAATCAAAATATGTGGCATAGTAAACATTTATTAATTTGAAATTTTACATACATGCATAGTCTTCTTGGCGTTAAAAAAATTAATTGCGATTTAAATTTATTTTTGTGTGGTGACAGTACAAATTTACGGTTTTCGGATTTTTTTTCTTTACTTCTGCTGCAAAACTTTGCTTCTCGCCAAATTTTATGATTCTTTGTTTAACAGGAAGTAGCCCATAGATTTTGATTTCCCCTGCAAGCACCGAAAAATGCATCAAAGTGTGATCAAATAATGGTTCAGTTTTTCCTTTTGAGGTACGGAACCTTTAAAAGGTAGTCTCAATCGAACAAAGATGGAATCTGAAACTACCGACTCTTTCTAAGGGAATACTCTTTGAATATACTCACGACGCTTTCAAATGTCTCTCCGTTTCAGCATGGGACATTTGTACATATAAAGAGCCTTGCATCTAGTAGAACATGCACCTCCAAAAAAAAAACTCTGGATCCAATTTTACTGTTCCTCAAAAGAGCCTCAGAATTTCTTATATGTTTCTTTTTTCTAAAAATCGTATTTTCGTGCAATTACTTATTTACTTACCTATATACTTACACGGCTAACAATCCTGGAAGGTCAGATCCTGAGACAGAGCTGTTCTTCAGCCCTGACGCTTCTGAGGACACTGCTTCCAGTTGTTGGCCAAGCTTTCTAGCGTCCGCGATAGCTTTGAACAGCAGATTCGGTTTTCCCGTTCTTGAAATTCGATTAAATTCGATGACTCTCTTGGCTGGAAGCAGTTTAGTCGATGGATCTTTGCCTTCCGAACTACATTCACACAGCTCGTAGAGTTGGCGGTAATGCCTTCTTCTCCATTCATCATCATCGCAGATAGGACCAAATATCCCAAGTGGGATTTTTCTTTCGAAGGATCCCAATATTTGCTCAGCTGCTTTGCTTATCGTCTAGCATTTGGCTTCATAAAGCGGGCAAAATCACTGAGTTATAGAGCACTACATTTGGTCTTCGTGCTAGGAGTTTCGACACTAGTTGTTTTGATAAAAGAAAGCAGGAGCGGTTCCCTAGAAATATTCTTCGTCGGACTTCCACTGTGGTGTCCTTTGTTTGGATATTTTAGGTCCGAGTTAGATGTACTCCTTTAATACCTTAAAAATTGTAGTTGTCCATCGTAATAATTTGGCCGACAGTATATATTTTGTCTTGTCCTCATTGGTGATTGAAAACCAACCCGTTTTGCATGTTCTTCAATCGCCGTGAATGCTTCCCAAATTTTGGCACGCTTGTTCAATGAATTTAAGTGTATTTATTGGTTTCCAGGGTTGATAGCTAATTGATGATTGGCTATAGCCCGGAGAATAATACTATACAAGGTTGAACAAATCTCGACACATATTATCGCCAGGTCTTTCCAACAAAAAATCTCTAAAAACGGTATAGTTATGTTCAATTGCATAGCCTCTCATTTTGTTTGATTTCCAATTTGCAGCCGTATTGCCGTCGATTGATGCAAGTAGCTTAACAGATGCTACATTTGCAGGAATGAAATTATTTTATGTGATTTTCTGTCTTACGATCAACCATCGATGCTTGAGCTTTGTATCAAGTAGAATACGAGCCTGATGGCGTAGGCTTTGACTCGAACACTTATCTGCATAGAGCATTTTAATCTTCTAGGAAAAGGCGTTGTTTTAACACAGAATCATATTTTGCTGAACGAACATCCAGTGGTTCTGATTATGTTTATTTGTATTGCTCCTTCTATTAAATTCGATTCGGCCAATTTTAAAGACATTCTGTAAAACAATTCTGACAAGCTAGACTTGAAGTTTTTGCGATGCGAGAGGCTTATGTCTTACACAGAACAGAAACGCTTAATGAGTTTGGTTTTCCGCGTAATTCCAGAATATTTGCAGTACAAAATCAAACCATAATAAGCTTCAACTTTCATCACTCGGTGGCAGTGTTTCTGTTTGTGAGAAATTTGGGTCTCAATCAATATGCCCTTCCTGATCATATTCATTCAAATTTAGATAAGGACAGCAGAATTTTCTTTCTGTGTTTGGCAACAACTTAGTTATTCTGATTTCGCAAATGTCTGGAAGCACTCATAAAGGTACTTCTCAAGATCCTGCTGAGTTTAATCAGGAGCATCAAATGGTTTCACTAGAAAAAAAGTTTTAATAAGGACATAGATTGTGATGGGGAATCATAATGGACCTTTTAGGCCACCATTGTTACTTCCAGATTAAGGAAGTTCATCCTCTCTTACTAAACCGAACCTATGCACATGCTAAAAAGTAATTGGAACCAGCTTCCTGGGCGAGTTTTGTCCTTGTTTAAATGCTGTTTGATGAGAGCGATAACATAACAAGTCAGCTTTGGAAACCGGCGCTGATTTTTGTATTTTCGCAACACGAGGAAAATGTGATCGGTGATTTATAGAATATTACCAGTCTAGTCTAGTCTAGACATATAGTCTCGCAATCGCTCTGGCGTTCTGAGAACATTTCTTCAGTTGGAAAACTCCATGTAGCTCCATTGGCTTGCCTAAAGAGCAGTCAGCAACACTTTGGAAAAAGGATTATTTTCGTAGCTAATGTCTGCACCCAATCAAGTCTAAAGAGATTCCGATTCTAGACAAGAAAATGCAAAAATAAGCTTGCTAGAAAATTAAACAAGAATAATAATATTCTTTTCCATTGCCTCAGCCCGCCCACGACTTACAATGTCCTTCTTCTGTTCAAGGAGCATTTTTTCGAATTGTTATTCCAACTTGACATCCGTTGAATTGAATTCCCTTCGTCGAAACCCATCCAGACGGTTCTCAGTAATGCACCTTTCAATGCAAAGTTTATTTGAAGTATCTACAACAATACTTCAAAACTGATTCCCTGCTGCTGATGATTATGATTTTAATGTCCTTTCCGCTACGGTAATATTCCTCAATTCAAGGAGACTACAATATGGCCATGTAGCATGTAGTCTCAGTCCATTTGTAACGCGCAGGGGATTCCAAGCAGCAAAGGAAGGATTTTGACCTTTGTGCTGTCATTTCAACGGCACAGGTACATGCGACGACAGGTAAATTATTATTTCAATCACTCAAAACCAGACAAGACTACTAAACGAGTAGCGAAACGAAGATGAAATGCAGTAAGACTATACAGAAAAAAAGGATAACAAAAAAAAGACACTGAAAGCAAGAATATCCTCGAAGCGAAGAAGCATTGAACGAGCTTCAAACAATCAAATGTTATTTTCTTTTCACATTTCTTTTTATGGATTTTCTATTTTGGACTTCTGTTCGCTGTTCGGGATAAGGAACACTCCTTTTCGTCGTCCTTTTTAATCGTTGTTTTTTTCTCGTGGAAAAGAATGGAAAATTGCAGGCAAAACAATATGGAGAAAAAGAAATCCTCTTAATCCAATCCAAAAGAGACTTGAAGAACTGAACATAGAACAGAACAGAAGGTCCTTGCCAAAGATGACGACGAAAAAATAAGTTCTTGACAGTAAATTGATTGTTTGCTAAGGATGCCTCTTCGTTAACCACTAGACAAGGCATCATACAAAACAACCTGAGCTTTAGAGGGAGCCACCGTACCTTCCTTTTTTTTCGATTGCAAATTGTCGTTTGTGTTTATTTGAATGAAATTCAAAATTCACAGTGCAATAGCGGTGGGGTTGGTTTATTTTTAGTACCGTGTTCCAGTACCTGTAGGAGGTCCTTTTTTTATTTATTTTTATTTGCGATAATTGAAGGGTTATTGCTATTTTGGGATGGAAGAGAGATTTGGAAAAAAATGGGTTGCAATTAAAAGTGGAATAGGGGATACGATTACGAGCGAGATGGACTAATTGGTTTGCATTCTTCCCGAGAGTCGTTTATATTTATTTAAAGCTTCGATTTGAGCGAGAATTCGTTTAGTTTTTGATTTTCACTTTAACTGTTAATTCTGAAAAATGGAAAGGAGTCGAAAATGCGTTTCTCAAATGATGGAAGAAAATCAGTTTTGGAGTCCTCCACTAGTCGCTTTTTCACCGAACGAATCATCGATATAAACCATGTGGTTTGGAGTTTTGCTCTCGATGAATGGCGTTCGTCTCAGTCGGAGGAGAAGGAACATGACTGTGAGCAATATGGAAAGGATGAGAATCACTAAAGCAGTGCTTAGTCCGACAATTTGTCCACTTCCCAAGGTAGGCATTCCAGCTGCCCTCATACTAACTTGAATAGTAAAATTTGCTTCCGCTGTTCCAGCTTTGTTTTCTGCCACACAATAGCTCGCTTGAATCAGTCTCTTGGGCATTTGTGAGGATGAGTCGTCTTCCAAAATGAGTACCCTCTGGTGGGCACTGAACGCAACTCCATTGGCAAACAGTCGTCCGGCCCAATACCAATTTATAGTGGCCGCGGGAATAGCTGGAGCCCGGCATACTATCGAGACGTTTTCTCCCTTGATTGGGAGTATCTCGGGGCGACATACAAAGTCGTCGACGTTAAGATCAGCAAACGATCATTAGAGCACTTGTTTTGGTCCTCCCGAGCAACGAGTTAAGGAATAGTTTTCTGTTGCAGCCAAAGTTGGGCTGATCGCAAACGATATTCACACATCCATGGGTTATCGTGCAGTTCAATGCCATGAAGTCGACTTAAAGTTTCAATAGTCTTGGGTCTTAGTTCCCCCAGCTGGTTACCATTCAATTTCAATAACGTCAGACCTTCCAGACCTTCAAAAGCCACAAGTCCAACTCAGTGTTTAGCGTGGGACTGCTTATACAGTAAAGACTTTTTAGAGCAAGACCAAATTTTCGAAGCATCTGTCCATCGAACCACCGAACCCTTTTTAGGGTGTCACATTTTATGGTACAGGACTCAGGAGCAACAATATTAGTACGCATTCTGTCCAATCTGCAACTGTATACGTTAGGAAAGCGGTGGAATTCCAAACTTCCGTTGGCGCCGTTTTCTAAGGAACCCTAATGAGTGTAAGACCTTTGATTTCTGACACACTTTTCTGGCAATCAGAAGATGAATGCTTCAGTGGACAATTCTGTACAAATTCGAACTTATCGAGGTTTCTGATTTGTGGTTAATTCATGTCCATGTATTGATGGCACAAATCCAGCTGCACTGTGCAAGGAGCCTTGTCACAACACTTTGATTTGAAAAAAAAAGAAAAACTTTCAATTTTCAATCCGTTTGTGTGGAATCAAATTTATCGCAGTGAAATGCAAAGAGGCCCAAAATGTATCATAGCTTTTATAAATGGCTGCGATTCCGTGAAGACATATTTTCTGAGTATGCCCTCAAAATTTCAGGTCGATATGTTAATTACAGCGGTCAGGAGAATGTCAATCATTTTTAAAAACGTGTGTTCGAGAAAAACGCGTTTAAAGTTTTGTAATGTGTTTACAAAAATGTGTTTATAATTAGCGCTCATCAGCAATGCCTGCCAATGCATCCCTCCTCTTCTTCTCTTCTTCTTGAGCCGCTAACATCTCCCACTGCTCAATCCGGGCCTTTTTGGCTGCGTCGGTCACCTGCCTCTCCACGCGCTCGATCCTCTCTTTGTCCCGTGAATGGTCAGAGCGCGCTGACGGTGTCAATTTCAAACGCGTTTAAAATTTCGTAAACATTCGAAAACTGTGAAGCTCCCTTAATAATTGTGAAAAAAGAAGAAATGCCAAGCCATAAAATGCCTAGCTCCTTAAGACAGCGGGTTTCTCGTGAAGATGTCGAGGCAGAGCTGTCAGACGGCACCGACTTTCCACGCTCATTTAAGTAAAAGTGTTGAAGATGTTCCCTCACGACGTGCGTACAATTCATCGAGTAACACTCGATACTTGAAGAGTTTAATTCGCGTCTTAAATATGCTCAAAAATGGCTTGTTGATTTGAATGTGGTTGCCAGATTACCCTTCTTGAACTTACCAAGTTTTTTTAAAGTCACGGATCTATGACTTAAAGCCTGAGAGTCAGGATGCTCTCAAAATGTTCGACAAGATTTACGAAAGTTTATCATACAAACAAGCAAGAAAAATTATGTATGATGATTGTTTTTAGCCACCCTGTATACTGAGATAATATGTGAGAAGTTGCGATTAGATAATCAATAAATTTTTTTTGTTGTGTGAACTTTCTTCGTCAGCTGTGCCAAAACTGATACATCATCCAAGCGAATTTCTTCGGGATTCGTTTCAAAGGTTCCACAGACAGAAAAAAACTCCTCCACGACCATTCCATCTTTTTCAACACTTGGTTGCAATAAATCAGCAATCGATACATGATTTGTGCCCAAAAGATGAACGCCAGTTCAATGTCTTCAATTTTTCATCCAACAAATAAATAATAAGCACTTGGGCTGTGATCCAAAAGCGAAATATAATTAATGACCTTGCCAATCGGTCATTCCTTCCTTCCGTTTGTTACAGAGCTCGTCCTTCTCCTAACCACTGACTAATACATTTACATAAATCATCCGTTTAATTTTTATTAACGACTTTATTAGGCGTCCCCCGCTTCTTTTTTATTGGGATATTCGCCCTTGGACAACCTACTGGTTGAGGACCAACCCAGACACTCCTCTCTAGATAAGCTGGCTTAAACGAATACAAAAGGACACGACAACCGAGGTGACGTTACTTGCTAAACAAAACGAAAAAAAAAGAACCGAACCGAAACGAAACGAAACACCATCAACAAAAGCAAAGCTGAAATCGTAGCATGATTGAATGTCATTTGTCATATTTTTGGAATCCTTTTTGGTTTTTTCTTCATGCTCTCGCGGTATTCATCGAGTGTCCGGTTCCGTTTCTCATCACACCATCCACGGGTGTTGGGATTGTGGTCAGGGCGAAAAAAAAATACGGGAACTTTTTCTGCGAAGGGTTAAAGTGTTCTTATCTTGCGGACACCAACTCTTTGCCGTGGCGACCCTGGCTTAATCGTCAGGATACAGCGCATATGACTGCAGCTGAATATGAATAGATGATGGACGTTAATCTGTAAGGACGAAGGAAACAAAGAAAAAAAAACCGAAAACAGAACATTCATTCTGTTGACTATTTGTCTGGACGTGATGATTGATGTTGGATGTGAGCTTTTCAGGGTCCTGTGAGACTCTCGAGTAGGAGGTACTTCTCAGTGGAGCATTGACAGGATTGACGGATTGTTAAGTAGTGATGGTTCAATGACCTCTACTACACATTTTTTTCTTTTGATAATATACACGCGTTCAATGTGTTTGGAATACCCTTATGATAAGAGATAACAAGGAAAGAAGGAGGCACTAATTCACGTTGTTTTTAAATGCCTGAGTAGGAACCGCTTTGCTTGGGCTTGGGCTTTTACTTGTGTACCTAATAACCGCTTTCCTAATTATTTGAGCGTATGACGAAAATGGGTCTTTAGGGTGAAAAAAGTGCCCAAGTGCAAATCAGACACGCACACGAAGGGTTCTGTACCACCGTACAATGAACATCATTTTTCTCAAACTTTGAATTTCTTTCGATGTTTCTACTTAAGAAAGATCTGGTCTCTAAGCTTTTGCAAAGAAAAGACTAGTTTGTTGCCACTGTTCGAATTAAAACCACCTTAAATTTTACCATAATTTCCCTTTTATCCGATTTAAGTCTCAAATCAGTTGCAAAAGGGACCAAATAAAGGCAAAGAGAAGAAAAAACTTTACCATAACCGCATTACCCGAAAAGATACAACATCTTATAGATACATCTTTGTATCTTCTACAAAACAGTTAATGGCCTGTGAACATTCAAAATGAGATCTGCATTAAAATGCTGCTTCTGCTGCTGCTTTTAATATCTATTCTCCGTGTGTTGTCCTCTCGCTCTTTCTATTCACATTTATAGTAGTACTGTTTCCCTTCGAGTCATGATAACAAGGACGAAAAAGGAAATTGAAAGTAGAAAACCCAGAGCACACAAAAAAAAAACACAAAAATGTTTATGAAAGAAAATCGACGAATAAAAGCTAAATCTGCTCCGGATAACTGCTGAGCTTAGCTATAAGAAAGAAGACTTGGAAAAAAAAACACTCACACACACACACATAGAACAGTTGAGAAAAAGAAAAGGAGAGAGGATGTGCAAATGGTTAACAAATGCTTGCGTAATGCAGTGTAGTGTCCCGCTTCGACTTCCGTACTTTTTTCACATCGTTAATTTTATATCGTTTAGTGATTCCTTTCAATCTCATCATCGTCTTCCTCTCCGTCCTCTTATTTGTCTGTTAATGTCCTTCGTTTTGTATGCATAAAGCTATTATGGAATGTGTCAATGATGGTGAAAGGATTTCTGTTTTTTTTTTTTTTTTGAAAGTTTTTGTTAAGGTCGGTTCCGGATTTGAGGGACGTAATAGACTATAGTTTCTTGCCTAGTCATGGAATAGTTTAATTCAAAGATTCAATCTTGTCAATATTGGAAAGAGGATTTTTTTAAGGAAGCACTTTGGTTTGTATCTGCTGAGACTAGGCTTTGAGCGAAGTAAGGAGAAGCCTGTGGATAGTTGATTAATATAAATCGATTTTGTTGTTTGGCTAAAAAAAATGACTTCAATATTTAACAACACAAGAAGCTGATCTGTAATTTATCGTTATCCATTCGAAACTGTGGCTTTTGCATCGTATCAAATTCTGTGCAAAAAATGAACACGAAATATTGTTCGCTGTATCAACTCCCTCGAGTCATTCAGAAAATATATAATTTTCAAAATAAACTTTAGGGTTATTTCCGAAGGATCAATCGTAGTAGCGGCCAAGTGCGATTCGAACTAGCTTACGAAGGGTTCCGTGCCACCAACTGGTTGTAAAAAATTGTGCTACGCTCTTTAAAACCTCATTTTTGTATGGGGACCTTTCTTCATACCTCAGTAAGGTTAGAAAAAACGACTTTTAGAAGCTGTCCTTAAACGTTGTGTGGGACACTTGGGAATTTCACAGAGAACACATAGATCGGGGAGGTTTTACAAACAGTGTTCAATATTCTGTGCACAGGTGATAATTGAAATGACTGATAATTAAATGACTTCACGTTACTTAACCTAGTTCGAGCTTTGCTTACTCGTGGCGCAGGATAATACGAATTTGTTTTTCGGTCATTCATTAATGTAAGGCTTTCGTAAGCGAAATGAGGCTTGCGAGGGAATATTCTTGAAAAATTGCGTCCAATTGAAGTTCACGGCTTTTTTACTTCAGAACTTGATTCACATCGTTGAGTAGTTCGTAGAGTAACCGATTAAATATTCTCCTCAACTCGACTCCTAGGCTCGATTTGACCACATTTGTTTGGTTTAAATAGAGTAGCATCGATTCCCTATGATGAGTCTTCGCTGGATTTAAAAAAATAAGTGTCGTTTGCTTAGTTATAAAGGGTCCGCCAAATAACTTTTTTTTTGGAAAATGCTATAAAAAAAACTGCTGAATATTTTCTCAAATTTCTTTTTTTATTTGAAAGTACAATCCTTCCGGTTAATAATGGAGAATAATTTCATTCATATGGCTGCCTCGGCTGGCCATGCAGTAGTAGTAGCGATCGGTCCAATTTTTAAGCACATTATCGACTGTGTGCAGCTTTATTTCACCAATGGCTTCACGAATATTGTCCTTTAAAGCGTTAATTGTCTCTGGCTTGTCGGCGTAACACTTATCTTTGAGGGCACCCCACAAATAACAGTCCAACGGTGTCAAATTCAATTATGCCTCTGGACCAAAATCCGCACAGTGACTCGTTTTGGGTGCATCGACTTTTCAATGTATGCGTGCGGGTTTTCTGTGCGTCAAATGCGACAATTTTGATTGTTTACATACCCGCCAAGATCAAAATGAGCTTCATCTGAAAAGATGATTTTTTTGGCAAAATCGGCATCTTCTGTAAGTCGATCGCAGGCCCACTTAGCGAAGCGAAAACGCATTGGATGAGTTGGTTAGTTGGCTTCAACACCTGAACCCATTGGACTTTGTATGGCGTCATACCAACGACGGTGAATTGATGTTGATGGCGCTTCATGCACACTTTCTGCCACAGCAGCAATATACTCGGGTATACGCACTGTTTTTGGCCTTTCACGCTTTGGTTTATCGATGAGGATGCCAGTTTCTTTCACTTTTTTCACAAGATAACGAACATACGGAGCTGACGGTGCTTCTCTTCTTCCAAAAACCGTACGCAATTTTCGCACACATTCTGCAACATTACCATGATTTTCAAAGTAATGTCACAATATTTCCCAGCGTTGTTCAAGCGTATAAACAACCATATTCGTTCAGCGGAAGGATAAAACTAATTATCTGTCAAATCAGACATGAGCTAAGTGTTACCATTTACTAAGTGTTACCATTACAAGAAGCACTAGTTGAAAAAAAACGTTAGATGGCGGACCCGTTAGATGTCGATTGTGATGTCTTGTCCAAGCTTGATGGATCTATTTATCATCGACAGCGATGCTAGCGATAATGGGAACCGGTGCCAGTCGCGAATGCTTCGAAGAGTCTTAGTCCAAACTTCAGGGTACATCGCGGTTGTTTTATGTGTTGTTGCGACCAAACCGCATTAGTTCTCCTGGGATCCCGAATTAGGCCTTCGGTTTGGATTGTTTACTGCGTTGAATGCTTTCGGCTTTGATGAGTTA
Source organism: Orthonevra nobilis (assembly GCA_963555765.1). NCBI lineage: Eukaryota > Metazoa > Arthropoda > Insecta > Diptera > Syrphidae > Orthonevra > Orthonevra nobilis. The sequence continues at coordinate 17,266,881 of OY743227.1, forward strand.
TATCATATCAAAATTGCCAGCTTTGAGTTTTCTGGAGTCAGAATTCAAACGCAGAATTGAAGACGCAATCTGCCTTTAGCAATGGCGATTTCGAAACCAACACCTTTACAGAAATTTATATCGTTTCATCTCGCCAAAATCGCAGTCGTCTTGGAGGCCTTATCAAAGGATACATCTCGGGTTGAGGACACGATTAATAGGGTACCATTGGGTCAATTTTTTACAGATATCTTAATGCAATTTGAACCATGTAAGAGAGACTTTCTCCTGACATAAAAATCCCATATCAAGTTTGTTTCAGGCTATCGACAGAATTACTGCACAAAAGCTACAAGTATCAAATGACAAAAAAAGGATCTTTCCATCCATACACTCCCCTCTCTTGATGAAGATTTAATTTCATACGACTTGTGGTCGCGCTCAATAGAGTAAACAGCATACTTATACGGAATTATGTTTTTAGTTTTAGAGGATGTGCCACAGTTTCGGTTTTCACTGGATGACATGTCGAGCCACAATGCGATACATCCACTTTGAACAAAAATATCCTTCCACAACGAGCACAACCATCAATCAAGAATGCTCCAACCTCATCCTCAATGTTGGGATGTTGGAGTCATAATTCTCCTTCAAATACAGTTTCATCCTGGAAAATAATGCAATTTATGGCATTAAAAACCCGACTTAGGCAAAGGCATTCACTCTCTGTACGTGAACGTGTGTATGTCCTTACGTATATGGATATCATATAACAATGACTAACGACTTCAACGACGACGACGATGACGATGATGATTACGGGGCGATGATGGCAGCGACTACAACGGCAATGACGTTGGCGGGGGCGAACACGACAACATCTTGATATCAAAAAGGCTTACACATAGGGTTACAACTCCTCCTTCTAGTTACACCAAGTAACTGGCATACAAGTTGCAATATAAAAGCCATATCCGGAAATTGTTGCTTGACGTTATTATAATTAAACTGAAGGGTTTCCACAGAGCCACTTCAATTCATAACATGCCACCAAGACGGGGCAATAACGACGTCACAGAAGAGACGACCCGGTTTAGAGAATCTCATCTGTCGCAGTTACTTGAAAAGCTCTCACACTCGTACCCAATTCCGGCGGAGATGTACTGATCCGAACCTACTATAACTGACAGTGCTGTTTCTGTTTTGTAACAAAAGATGATACATCTACACGAGTATGTTGCCTCTCGTAAAAGCAACGTAATTGTTATAATAACAATAAAAACGGCATCATTAATCCCAAAGGCAATTGCCTTTACACCCCGCCCCCCTACAGGAGCTGAGGCGTATAATTCGACTCTAACTGACAATAACACCGGCGCAAGTATCAGATGTCAAAACGTGGAAAATGTTTAATTAAATCGTTAAAATTGTGGCCCAAATTAAATCTTTATTAAAAAATAAGTCCTCTTGCCGCATTCACCCAGCCGCGTCCAGTATCCGGGCGACGCCGGCTGACGTTAATGAACGTCAGTGAAGTCAGCGCGCATAAAAACCACAAATGTACTTATATAGGTTGGGTGTGGGAAAAATAGTGGCGCTGGGTGTAGGTACGAGTGTGTCCTCCTCGGCACAACAAAACAATGGCAACTGCAACGGAGGTGATTCCTTGTTTTTGTAAAATTCTTAACAGGAGACAGCGCGACAATTACTTCGGAGTCGTTAATGTTATATGTGCAATCCGAAGAATTATGGACTTGCGAGTGAGTGAGGCAATGCCTTACGCGTAACTTGGCACATTTGATTTTAATTTTTTTTTTTTTTTTTTTCGAGGATTTAATAAAATAAAGTGACAGTTGACAGTTGGCAGTATATTTGGCAGTTATTTTGTGCATTTAATTTGGTTTTGTTGATTTCATTTTTAACGTTGTCGTTAATTAAATGGCCGCTTTGCTGAGGTGAATGATGAACTTCAGATATGGTGGCATTATGATGTCTCTTTGATGAGATGGTTACGTAAGGTTAGGTTGGGTGGGCTAATAACACGTTCAATTAAGAATAGAAAGTGTGCCCGCACTTAAAAACTCACGACAAGAGTGTTGCCTCAACAAGCTTTTCAGTCAATCTGATAGCCTTCCTATCTCACCGATTTTTCAACCAGTGATGAAATGATACAAAAATATTGGTGGGATAGCACTCTGCCTAATTTTCTAAATAGGTTTCCACAATCGTAAGATTTGGTCTACATAGTAAGAGTCAATATATGAGGTTCCCTTTTTTCAAGTAATCTTTCATAACAACTCTTTTAGCATCTCAAAATATGAGTAATGCTGCCATGAATTCGTGCGCCGAAATTGAGACTTTGAATTTCGTCGATGTCTATGATATCGTGATTTCTTCTGCCTGATGACGACTCTGATTCTAAAATAATAACGACTAACTTCAAGACTGATTACACTTGCATAATTATTGAAATGACGACAAGCGCTTGTGCTTGCTTAAAACCTTAATTTGTTACATGTTGAGGAATAACAAAATACTGGCTTCTAGGTCTAAATGAACGATTTGGATTATAAGCATTAAATAAAGCTGCTAGAGGGGGATAATCAATATGGCCAACTATGACATCCCTCGCCAGCGCTATTGCAAAAAATACTCTTCTAATATGATAATTATAAAAAGGAGATAAAACTACGGAACAATTTTCGAGAATAGGTCAGCGTATATGGACAACGAAAGTCAGTAGAATTCCTGAAAATAAAACCAAGCAAGGTATTAGCTTTTGAGATGATTTAGTCCATTTTGTGCATTTTGAACTCTAATTTAGGATCTAAGATGTCACCCAAGTCCTTCTGGTTGAAAACTCTTTTAAGTGGAATACATCCCATTTGATAACAAAAGAAAACAGAACAACGGATTCTAGCAGACGTAAGGATAGAACATTTATGTTAGGATATATTATATGTATCTGCCTGCAATGCAAAACAATCAGCCCAAGAACCGACAGACTAAAATATTTTGACATCATCTGCAAAAAAATCAAACACTCAGACGATTTAACATTTAGAGGTAAGTCGTTGATGAAAAGAAGGAAAAGTAGTGGCCCAAGATGACTACCTTGAGGTACACCCGAATGATTATATATCCTTTGACGCAAAGTGGTACCAATTTTAACAAATTGAAGTCGATTTGTTAAATAACTTCTAATCCACGCTAATAGAGAAGAATGAATCCCCAGATAATGCAGTTTTTTTTTTTTTATTCAAATCGTTCACCCTGTCAAATGCTTTGGAGAAATCTGTGAATATCACATTAACCTGATTTCTTCTCTCCATATTGTTTACACATTAGTTCGTAAATCCATTCGAATCCATTCTGATACACGGAAATATGGTTTCTTATCTCATCATAGATTTTATTTTTGACAAGAGATTCAAAAATTTTCGGAATCTATTGCAATTTGTCAATCGGTCTACAGTTCTCTATAGACAGCTTAGAACCCGATTTGTGAATTGGTGTAATAAACGAATGGTTCCAACAGTCGAGAAATATTCCGAAACTAAGAGATGCGTTGAAAATAAAATGAAAAGGTTTCAATAAATTCATTTTGCAAATTTTAATGAATAATGCTGGATTAGTTTCCGGTGTAATTCTTCGATTTGAGTCTAACTTCGTCAATTCCGCAAGGATCTCATCTTCAGATATGTTTATGGATCCCATGTCAATGGTATGATTCTCATAGCTAGAAGACTGTTGATTAGAATTCGACTGAAAGAAAGTTGCAAATATATCACATATTTTTTTCGTTCGGTCATTATGTTTCGAACAAGACAACACTTTGTTTTTTTTTAATGATTTGATACAACTAGCAATCTCCTATTTTCATTACTTTGGATCACTATTAGTCCACTAAATAAGTAAAGTAATCATTTCGGTCCTCCTGATATCATCTTTTCCTGTACTCTAGAAATATACCGGTTTTAAAAAAAAATACAACTTCAAATTCCAGGAAAGAACTATGACATATTCTGATTGAAGTTTTCTAATCAAAAATGATTGGATAGATCTGCAGTCACAAGATGTTACTATTATATCAAACGTTTAAGCGGCTCTTTATAAAGATTCTGCGTTCTTTCTAATTTGGTTAGAACTTTTAAAAATGTGTGACACAGTGAATCACGAACTGTTGATCAAAACTAAATTAAACATTGTTCGAACCTCTCGAGAGTAAGACAGGAAATATTTGTCAAGAAAAGGAATTTCTTCATTCACAAAGAGATGTACCGCAGGGGTCTGTGTCGAGACCGCTTTTATTTAACTTTTCATCAACACGGTCATTCATGCCAGAAGGAAATTGAATGAATTAAGGCTACATTTAAGCTGTTAATATAAGATTGAACGGAGTGAGTGAGAAAAGTGTAAATTGGAAATTTGTCCGTTTGTCATTTCTAGAGCTCTTCAAAATCTCGCAATGTCTTTACACTTTTTTTCAACCTGAACCAGGAATTAACTTGCAAAATTTACTCTTCTTCCTACTCACGTTTAATTTTTTTTAAAGCTACAACGCTAGTCTAAGAACCATCTAATCGTTGCTCGCAAGAGTGTCGTTTGATGCGAGTTGTTTTATAAACTTTTGTTTCGTGGTCATGTTTTTCAGGTCGCTAAACCATAAAGAGATGTTACAAACATGCGCATGCAGTGCCGTTGGAAAAATGTTGCTCATAGTGTTAATTTTTTTCGAATTAAGTCAAAATTGTTACAAAAACTACATATTTTTTAATGAGGCTTTGTTTTCTTATTCGGTTTCAATCGTTTCATAAAACATGAAGAGTGTTAAAATTTTTCACGCGGTGACAGGAGCAAAAAGTTGTTAGGTCGAAAAATGCTTTTGTTTTGGGGACAGTCTTATTTGTTAAGAATAAGGAAAAATGCTTTATTGATGCAGTGTTATTTTATGACTCTGGGCGCCTCTTCACAACCTTAAGTTCCATGACTGAAAAGATATTCTCCATTAAATTGAGATCTGGACTGTAGGGATGCCAACTTAATACATCGACGTTATTTCCTTTGAAGTACATTTTAACTTAAGAAATACAAAAACTGCAAATATTTTTTTTAAATCATAAAATTCTGGCTTTTAAAAAAAGTCTTTGAAAGAATTCAAAAATTAAAAACAGCTGATTTAATGTCTGACTTCTAACCTGAAAATTGATTCCTTCATTCGAGTCGAGTAGCAACGCCACTTTCAAGAATGAATGTTTTGAGTTTGTATATGAATGTATCTCAAGCACATATATTGCACATTTTGTCCTCCAAATACTTGAAGGTCAAGGCATCCCAAAAACAACGCTTCCAATTAAATATAATTTTCCATTCATAGTCGCACACAAGAGGTCGATTCTGTTTTTTTTTTGCTTGTCTTAATCGCATTATCCTTGCGGAGCGCTCGCTCTACATATTTCTAGTGGAAAATTGTGCACACACGATTCCATCGTATAAACTAGTCATCTTGAACACCCTGTGCTCGTAGATAAGTAGCAGCGTATTATTACGGTGGCGACGTGTTTCCCCAAGAGCATACTTTTGCCCACGATACTTTGTTGCTTCCGAGCAGGGCGGTGCGGAGTACCCACCTTCTGCTTTGTTCTCTACCATTCTAATGAGGATATTGCCTTCTAATCGAATCCTTCGCAGCGGTACTGTGTGTAATAGCAGCAGCAGCTACACACAAAAGGACGCAACGACCGACGACAACGGTGCGGCGTTCCCTGATTATGGCCCTCTTTTCACAGCATACAGTACATGTTCATTTGTGCTCTCTATGGCGACCATAGTCAAGCTCTGTAGTCAAGCACAAAGACTCTAATTCTAAGCAGAGCACGAGGCGAGGGTGGGACTCAAGGACAAAGGACGACTCTCGGTTATACTTGTACACATGGAGGGTTGAACATTATTGAATGAAACTGAAATAAATTGCCATCGCTGTGGATAGTAGTTTTCGTAGTATTTCTTGTGTCCTGTTTTTTTCTTTTTTTCTTTTTTGGTCGAATGAGAGTATCTCTCGTCCTTTGGTCTATTCACAATGTAAATTGCTTGACTCGTGGTGTTACCATACGGAATACGGTTTTGCTGGGACAAATGTACGTATATGTTATTTGTGTCCTTTTGCTTGTGTGTTTGTGACGTTTGCTAACAATTTATCTGCAATTTACGTTTCTCGAGCTCTGGCTAAACTATATTCCCTTCCTTATAAGTATGTTTTGAGTTGAACCAACTAAGTGTAACAATTGTTCCCATACTGCATACATCTGTGTCTCTGTGTTAGCTTGGACTCATTGAGTGAATGAATCTATTCACCCGACAAAGCAAGCACACCCTGCATTTTCGTAATCTTTTCAAAAGCCATTCCCAGCTTGTTTAGTTCGCCTGGAAGGATATCTTATTAATTTCACTGTTGGCGCTAAATTTTCTTATTTTTCACTTGTGGATGAATCAGGACAATGCTCTCTTTATCTTGTCGCCTCTCTATCGCGCAAGGATCCTTCCCGAGGAGGTTAGTGTGTAAAGTTTTTGTCTTTATTGGATTAAGTTTAGTCATTCGAGTGTCCTTGTTTTTGATGTGATGCCGCTATTCCGTTGCTCAGCAAGGATTCCCATTAACACAGTGGTTATTATTTCGAGTTCTTTCGTATTTTTCGGAGCGCTTAAATGGAAATTTATCCACACAAATATAAAAGAATTGGAAGGAAAACAATTGTTAGAAGAGGGCCAACAGAGGTTTTCACATGGTTTGTTGTTTTCATGTTTTTGTTTTGATTGCGTTTGTTGATGTTTTTCTTCGGTATTCGTTTATTTTCATGTCCCACAGTTTACCTGCTGTCGCCAGTTACATGAAGTGGAAGGACACAAAGAATTTACCCACAAAATGTTTTCTTTTTTTCCTTGGAAATTGTAAACAATTGTAAAGTTTTAATTTTCTTGGAAATCACACGGAGATAAAAGGCAAATTTTAAGACTTAAAGAAGGAATGTAAGTTTTGGTCTGCAAACGAATATTTTCCAAGTGCCCTTCCAAGCTGAAAATGGTAAAGATGACAAAGAAATTTAGAAATATTGAGTACCTTCATTTCAAGTATATTTTTTGTAAACAATCTCGGCTGCCATCTACGATGGCCTCCTTTATCGCGAAATATTGGGTTGTAAGCCGTCGACCGTAGGAGGCTTATCGGCAGGCTCCTCCAAAGTCATATAAAGAAGTCAAATGACATGACCAAGCCAAAAGAATCTTTCTGTTCCTTGCGATTATTCTAGACTACAATGAAGGACTCTCAATGAAGCTTTTGCATTTTTATTTCCAAAAAAAACTTGTTTCACAGGTCACAAGACTTTCATTTGTTTACTAACGTGCTCTTTCAATGATGCTTGAATTCCTTGAGACGCTTGCTTACATGGACAAATGACAATAGACAAGAAGACAATCGTCGGCTTCTGAAAATGATCCGATGTGTATACCAGTAAGGAATCAGATAAAGTCGGAACGCATTTCACATGGGGCTTTGCAATGCCAAACAAACTTAGGTACTTATGTAGTATGTTCATACTGAACAGTTTCAAAGCCAGCAGTCAGCCTCATGATAGCCAACCATGTTAAGAAGCTCAAAAATTGGGATGATTTAGCTTAACAAGAGGGCAATGGATTAAAGTATATTCATTTCTTGATTCCCTAAAAAAAAGCAGTTGTCACATGCTCGTGAAAAAATAACACTGGTGTGGGACTTTATACAAGACAGAGAGTTTTAACATCCCACGGAAATACCACGAAATAGACGCTTCTGAGCTCGTAGAGCTACTGTATCAGATCGGCTTATTTCTTGTAAAACGAGGTGTGACATAAAAGTAAAGAGACTAATGTTCTATTAACCGAATTTTTTTTTCAAACATCAATGTTATCCCCTTCAAAAAATTCCCTTGGTCAGTTACCCGCCGAGAAGTTGTTCCAACTGTTGGTCTGGAGCGCAGGGAGTCTTCAACCGATTGGTCTTAAGCATGTCTGTTACACTTTTTTGGGATGTTTTCTTAAGTCTCGAAATGACGTCCTTTGAGGATATTTTTCAGTTAAGCAAAAAAAAAAAAGGGAAAAAAAAGTACAGAGACTGTGGTTAGGTTAAAAGGGGAAGCCACAGGAATGCCTTTAGAAATCAAAAATCTGTCATAGAGAGGGCAATGTGATATGGAGCGTTGTCATAATGGACCATCCATTTATTTGCAATGTCTGAATTCGCGCGAAAAAACATTTTTTCTTATCGTAGAGGAACAAATTCTTTGCGGACGATTCCCCGAGCATTGGTTTTGTGGAGTTGAAGGCCTCCCTGAAGGTTGTTCATCTTCATCGTGACTTTTGCCTTTGAAATATGAATTGTGCCTGCGAAAACGTGAGCTCGGGATGAAGAATGTTCTACATGGGCCTGTTTTAACTTTTCAAATGTCACACTTGCCGTTTCTCCAACTTAAACACAAAATTTAATAGCACAGCAACGCTCAAAATTCCGCTGTTCCATTTTGTGTGACCAAAAACTAACTTCGCTCGTAGCAATCAGAAAATTCAAGCTGTTAACGGAAGGAGTTGAATCGCGAAATGAGCTTTAAGGAAGTACACTATTAAGGACAACAGCGTTGTCGCTTGCAGTTTCACATGTCTCATCAGATAAAGAACCCCTTCCGAGAGTTCACGGAAGCCAAATATCGACGCACACAATCTGAGACAAAAGGTGCAACAAAGTTACAAAGATGACAAGGATTTTTTTGAGTTGATCTGCAGCATGTTTCCGAATATTACAAAATATTTCCTTTAAATCACAAAACGGTCGCTCCTTAATTTTTGCATGACTTTTGGATTTTCATGGGATTTTTCTTCATGGCCAATTTATAAAGGAGCAAGATTTCCATGTTCTTTAAAGAAATTCAATGTTCACGTTTCAAATGTAGAATAATTCATTCTGGAGATCAAAAATGTGTAAACAGACTTTATAGGTTTTCTGTTTTTTTTTATTTTTTCTTCCAACCAGGAATATTTTGTGTGGTAAAATGCTGCAACTACAGATCTTCGATTTCAAACTGATCTCTGATCAACCACAAAAAATTTCAAGCGGGTGCGGAGTTAAAAAAAAATAACATCCCCTTGAACTCTTTCAACTCCTAAAATCAATTTAAACCAATGCAAATCACACTACCCAGCACCCATTTAATAAACATAGCTAAAAAAAAAATAAATTACAAATTGATGGACTTACGAGTAATATTGGTCCTGGTCCAGTTAACCCCCTTACCAATCATCCATTCAACCTGGCCAATAATTCCGAGCTACATTGTGCCTTTAGTGACGCTAATGAAACTGAAAGCAAAGAGCCAGAAAACATTTTTCGTGTTCACTTTTAAAGGATGAACAAGCGCTACAATCACCTTCCATCGCTGATAGAACCACATCGCTAAAGAGAAAAGTGCAAGAAAAGAAAAAGTAAGCATTGAAAAAAAATGTACATATAGATTTATACACAAAAATCCCGGGGAACTTTCGAAAATGGAATCGAAAGGCAAAAAAGCAATTTCCGTCCTTTTAAGGGTAAAACTTAATAAGCATTTTCAATTACCTTACACCAAAAGGATTCTCTTAGCAGCAAAAAAAAAGTGTTTTTTTTTTCTCTCTCTTTTTCTCATACTCCATCGTCCTTCCTAAGCTCGTTCGTTTGATTTCTTCCTTTCATTCTTTTATTCTCTTTTCTTTTGCTGTGTGACCTAACAGCCGCTCAAATATAAAAAAAAGAAGACTATTTTTTTTTTACATCTCCACTCCATTCCTTTTTCTGCATTCTTTTCGTCCTTTCACGGTGTTAAAATGTGTAGATAAAGTACCGACCCTTAGGTACAATATATACCTGAGTAGAGTAGTGTCCTTACAAAACAGAAAAAAGAAAATCTCCCAAATAAAAACGGACCATGGTTGTATTCTGTGGTGGTGGCGGACAACGGTGGCTTTTCTGACCAGGAAACATTTTTGTTTTTTTTTTCAATCTTTTATTTGCATCTAGGCCAAGTGGTAGCGGAAAAGCGAAAAACTGAAAATAAATAACAAAATACAAGTAACACCTCATTCAAGACGGGAAATCTGTTTTTCTCCCTTGCATTTATAATAAAAACATAATAATTTTGAATTTTCTTTGGTCCCACGTTGGGCGCCATTTAACAAAAAAAAAAAGCAAAATAAAAACAGTGCGTTGGGGGCCATAAAAATCGGAAAAATATAATAAAAATGAAGACGCAGAGAAAAGCAAAAAGAAAATAAAAAACAAACTTTAATTTATATGTAAGTCCGTGTGCGTTGGAAATTGCCAATCTGCGTAAAGTGGTCGCTCTAAAGTGGTAGAGGTAGGAGAAGGTGTTCTGGGAACCTAAAAATATATACAGAAAAAAAAAACCTGAATGGAAAACACAATCAGGGACCCACTCAACGGCATAATCTCCTGTTCGGATACTCATTTTGTATACGATTTGCATAACATAATAGAAACTTTTCTTTTATTTTCTCCCCCTGTCCCGCTTTGTGTTTTGATCCTTGCCAAACAATTTTGTGTGTGTTTTTCTTTTAAGCTTCTTGGGATTCAACATAAAAGAAGACGGTTGGATGAATTTAGAGGACTTCATCAAGTTGTTGTGTTGCCGGCTAAAACATAGCGCAACATTAACTGAACGGCTTGTTTGCTGTTTTCGCCATATTGCACATAGCGCAGGTGTTTCCAAATGCAAATTTGACCGAATTTTCCCATCACGCTCTCACTCTATCAAAATGGTGAATTAATTCTTCATTCTCATCCCCCTCATGCACGAGTAATAGAATCAATTTATCCATCCATCCTTGCGAAGGAATTTAGATGACAGAATTATTGCTTGATAGGATATTTTATTGTATGTAACATGAGTGAATTGTTTGTTTATTAACATTTGCACATCATTTGGTTGTGCGTGTGCCGCGCTCATATACCTACACACACGCCAAGGATATTATTCATATCCTGTCTTCATTCATATTTGTTTTATTTTCGCTCGTTTCTTAGAAAAAGACGAGCAGGTCCTTCATTCATTCAATATTTGATGAAGCGCAAACGAAAAAGACAAGACAAGGCAGTGGAAATTTCCCAGCAACTTTCCTTGTGACACTGTCTTCGAGGAGGGTAGAGGAGTTATACCCTACCCCATCGTGTGTAAGGATTGTATGCAAAAAGTTAAAAGGTGCTGAAAGGTGGGTATGGGAAGAAATGTAATAATGCGTTGGATTTTTATTAACTTGGAAAATTTATTTCATTTTCTTCTCAGAATTTTTCGTAAGGTATGGCAGGCGCTAGTCAGTCGAACCCCCCCATCCAGCCCATGCCCCGGTGGCATGCATGAATATTAAATTCACTTTTGTCTGACAGCTTTCACTCTGTCTAAAAATGTAATATAACACATAAATCCTTTTGGTCACAGCCAAAAGGAACAAAGTGTACAAAGTGAGTAGCATCATCTTATTATGCTGTTCGTCCATGTCTCGAATAGGCCGAAGGGGAGGACCTCGCTGGCGCTATCTAGCTTTGGGATGTGAAAAAAGGTTTCATTTATTTATATTACATACGCAGAGAGAATGAGCGGGGGGAAGAAATTTATTTGGCCGACCGAAATACGAGTACATATGAGTAGGAGAGTATGAGCATGGACGCAAGGCATGGCGGTGTATAACGCGGACTCCATGTGAGTGACTGGATGAATAAAGGGCTTGATTGTTGCCCTTTGTCCTGGATGAAGGACAGGCAAAGGATGATTTCTATTTTTCTCTTTTTTCGGAAATAAAATGCATATTCTTTTATTTTATTTTTTTTGCACCCCTTCGGAGGACTATTTTATGGGATTTACTTTCTTTTTGTTGCGTGATAAACTAAGATGAATTAGGAAAGGGGGAGCCGGCTTGTCGGTAGGAGGTAGGTTGTGTTCTTGTTTTTTTTTTTTTGTTGGGAATTTTTGCAAGACCCCAGTGGGTGTGATAGGTCACATTTATCCTTGTTAGAAGTGTTATTTTGGTTCGCATTTTTATATTAAATAAATTGATATAAATTCGCTTGGATGAGGGTGTGAAAATTTGTCAAGGATGAAACATTATATGCGTGGTGATGTGGAATCTTGTTCTTGTTCTTGCAAAAGTCATTTACATACTCGTATTATTTTTTTTAACGTATGCAAAATAATATTTCAAATAAATTGAGGTGATATTTTTGTTGCTTGGTGTAAGAAATTTTCATTTTTGGTGTCAAGTTACAAATTTGCAGTGTACAAAGGTAGCATTACAGCTGAGTTTGAGTTATGAAGGATAACTCGTGAAGAAGTGATGGAAAAAAAACTAGGTAAGACAGCAGCAATCCGGTGGTTAGAGGTATATTGTTTTCCTTTACTGAACTGACTTAAGCTTACACAGTATATCATCAAACTAAACAAACATCCAATGGCCAAAAAGATCTATAATTGTATAATTGTTCAATTATTTCAAGACCGCAATAGGAGATTAAAGTCTCAATCAATGGGAGAAAGTTTGCCATAAACTTTGAACGGAGAGAGAGAATAAGCCTCTTCAGTCAAGTCGATCCTTAGCTAGCTGCCTGAAATTGTGTATACCAAGCTTGCTGAAGTTCCTTTCTAATTGTGTGCGTCTTCATTCGTCACGAAGCTTATTTTTGCGGCTTCTCTTTCAGTAGCTGCAAATGAATTGACTACTCGTTCAGTCCATCCTATTATACTGTATTTTTGAAATATTAGTTAGTCTGGTATTGAGCGCTTACCTGGCTCGAGGATTAGGTGTGCTGATTTTGTCTTTCTGTTGAATTCAAGAGGGGAAGAGAACATTAAGTTTATTCCAGTTTGCGCCACTTGACTGCAGCACATCTGCTGCTGTGCATGTGTCCACTTCGCAGTGCATGCTCCGCCAGGACATGATTATGGACCACCTAATGATTCTATTGGTACTCTTTCCTTAATTCTGCATACCTCTTTTGCGTCGCTTCAATTTGAGCCGTATTATGATTTTGAAATCCTCGGTGGGATCTCAACATTGAACGAGTATTGAGCTTACTCTTTAGCTATTCAACGCAAGTGCAAGAGTAGGGCAGGAGTGTCAAATAAAGCTGTCTCTAAAATTTTCTACCATAGACGACATTTGAATCGATGAAAAGGTGATGAGAACCGAATAAGAACGACATGTGTTTGTGTCACAAGATTTACGTAAGTACGAAGATTTAGTTGAGCCATCGGAGAACACTTTCATCTCAACATTTAATATAAATAATTTAGTGCCAGACCCGAACCCTGAATCGAGCTACTAATTCTGGTCCAGTTTGATGTTGGGTTCTACGAACTCTAGGACGGTCAGAGTTCTTAAAGTATCTTGATATTAACACGTTGTTCGTTGACTGTTTAAAGTTTTTTTTCTTTAAAACCTAACAGGACCTCTTGTATATAGGTGCATCGTGTCCACTAAAGAGCTTGCATTTTTGACAATAGCATTCTTTTTCGATGGAGAATGCATGCCATAGACTGATTATGGCGAATGTCATCTAAAGTTCGCTCGCATGCCTCAATCTCAAGTCTTTTTACCTACAAACGTTTGCCTCTGATGATGACCCTCATTCACATGTACGCTGGTGAAAATGGGGCAACGTATGGCCATCTACGTATTTGAGTTTTGTTCGGCCAATTCCTAGCATTTATTAGACGACGGTCTTCTGTCCCCAAGAAACTCCAATATTATTTTTATTTCCACTTTTACGGCCAATGGTTGCTGTCTTTTTATAAACGTGATAATATTTTTGAAAAAGCTTTCTATAAGAAAATTGCCAAAAAAGTGTTGTGATTATTTAGCAGAGCTCCTGTGAAGCCAGAAATTCGAAATTCAGACTCTTAAAACAGGGACTACGTCTTATAAAAAATGTTATTATTAAACTTGTATACAGCAAAATAATTAAAAGGCAGAAAGTGGTAACGCTAAACACCGATACTGGCTTAAATTTAATTTACAAATGCATACTTACAGTTGATAAAAAAATAATTCGGACACTTTTGTGCTTATTTTTCCATGGCCTTAAAGAAGTATAAAAAAGTATTTGGTTGGTAGGCCCTTCTTCTTTCGAACGGCATCCAATCTATTGGCTATGGATTCTTCAAGCTTTTTTCATATATAAGGATCAGTTTTGAACCATTCATCCTTGAGCATGGATTCCAACCCTATTCTGTTTGAAGAAGTATAATTTTTTTTAATTGATTTTCCAAATTCGCCCATGGGTGTTCAATTACTTTGATGTCTGGTGAATGTAGTCACGTTTTCAGAATATGTTGACAGTTGTAAAGTCGCCATAAGCGTACATTGTGTGTTTTATATTTCGAGTAGTTGTGTTGGTAAAAGCGGAAAATGTCCCTTATCCCCAATTTTGCAGCACTTAACTTTCTTTTAAATGGAATTTATTTAGTCTGGTTCATAATGTTATTATTAATACACAGCTGTCCTGGACCAGCAGCTGGCATGCAGCCCCAAATCAAAACAGAGCCACAACCGTGTTTTACCGTGGCTTTTAAATTGCATTTTTCGACTCTTTATTTGGTTTTCGGTACAAACAAGATTTATCTGAATAAATTTGAGTTGCTCTCACTAGAGAAAAAAACTTGGTTTCAAAAGATCATTATTTTTCTCGGCTTTAGGGAATTTGAACCTTTCAATTCTGTTGTGCTTAAAATGGTTTGTGCTACTCTTCCATGCAAATTGTTCTTTCACAATATAAGTCTTATTGTCAGAATGGAGGTTTTTATTTAGGCTCTGTAACACTTCTGTGGCTAATTTTGGAGTACTAAGCTTGGTATTCCTTTTGATTTCGTGCACAATCGCTCATCTGATAGTCTGAACAGTTTGCGTCTGCCATTTTGATATTATGAACCGCATTATTGTGTCATGAACTGTGGAGTTTGAACTATCAACTAGTGCTGCAACACCGCGAGCCGATTTGCCTTCATTATGATCCTTTATTATCAGAGCTCTCACATCTAAAGTAGTCTGGCCACGCTGCCTTCCCATTTTGATTCTTATGTCTTAGGTTTGAAAAAACAAAAACAATAAAAAAAGCCAACGGCTATTGTCCCATTAAATTAAACAACAAGCGAAGGAAATGATTTTGTGAACAATTTATTTTTTTATTTTTTTTTTTTATTATAAAAATGCAAGTGATTTCGATCCATTTTCCTTTGTGTTTTATTAAACAATAATTTAGCTGTATGGAAATGACTTAATTTTTTATTAATTTGTTAACTACTTCAAAGCTTTAAAAACCAGAGAGGGGGTTGATTCACTGTATGTATGTCGAAAATGTTACATCACTTTTGAAACATGTAAAAAAACATTTCCCGTTGGAGCTGTGGCTAACAATTCCATCGTGAGACCATTCTCTTATATTCTTTAACGTCATTAAACATTTTGATAGAATTTCTCATCCTTCCTTCAATTCCACATCGCACTTCTAAAATCATTGCCTTCATCTACACTCTTCGTCAAAGAGACCAATTTTAAAGCCTCCTTTCCCATTAAGCTGTATTCTGACTCCATTAAAAAAGCAAGGCCGACTCTATTTGTAGAATTCTCAAAGTAGTCCTTTGTGCCGAGCTATGTTGACACTTTGCATGTCGTAGACCCGGAAAAGTCTCAATACTCTGTCCAGCACCTAACAAAGCCCACATCAAAAAATCACCATCCACTAGTTCATATATGCAAAGCACTTCAACGGCACTTTTTTCCCTCCTAAATCTATTGAAACACCCGTAATAGTCTCGAATTCGCAAAATGTTTCTCGACAACAAAAAAAGAAATCCCAAAAAACCATTGTATCCTCGGCAAGTAAAACCAGGACAACTACTCAGGATGTAGCAAAAAAAAATAAAAAATTTAGCAAGCACAAAATGTTTCCTCGTAGAGCGAATTTCATTTCAACTAAATCTCCAATCTCCTCTGCCACTACTACACTACACATCATCACAAGGTGTCGCATAAAGTGCTTGGTAAAAAAAAAAATAGAAACTGTAAGGACTAAAGCTAAAGCCAGCCATCCAACCAAAAGTTCGCTTCAAAAAGCCGAATGGAAACCATTAAACGAATTAATATTTACTTAGGACTTAAACATGACTCCTCTCTTGGTCCTCTTTTTTGCTGCGTTTGTTTGCCATACAATGTGGTTCCAGGCCAGGCGCGCACACACAGTTCACAGCTCACACTCTTGAGCACAGGATTCTCTAGGATTGAGTAATGAAATGAATGTCATTATTATTCGCCTTTGACTCCTGAATTGAATGAATATGCATGCAGGATAAAACCGATTTCTTAGCTCTGGCAAAACCTAAAAGAATTACACAAAAATCCTTATCCTTCTGTTTGCCGCTTTCAACTAACACAACCAACACAAACATACGGACGGATCCACATGAGGAGGAAATGTTTAAGTAAATTTAATATTTGCACTCTGGTGGAATTTTGTGTAAATAAAATGAAATAATTGTTTGCCTATACAAAATGGGGTGTGGGCGGCGGCGGGACAAGGACTCAAAACTGTAGTTGACATATGAAGTGGAAAAGTCCTTGAAAAAGTGAACTGCTCCTGATGAGGATAAGAGTGTGAGCTCTGTTGATGAAATGGAAGGAAATTAGGCTGAATTGGGTGTCATTCAAGTTTTGTGATTTTCAAAAACGAGGGTGCTCTCCGATCATCAGACATTGTGCGACCCAATTCGTGTGAAGGGGCGAAAACTTTGAAGTTTAATTGAGGAGCTAATGGAGCCTTTGAACTATTGAGTGGTTCGAGAAATGCTCTCGAAAGTGTGTGCGCAATCGATTTGAAATGGGGGGGGGGGGATGGGAGGTGTGCGATGGTTGTTTTTTGCTTTGCAAGTTGAAAAAGGGTTCAGGAATGGCGAAAAAAACTGTAACTTCAGTGCGAATACTTAAGTTGTAACGTCTACTTAATGAGGCAGCCAATTAAATAAGCCTCAAGACGAATGATCAAAGCCGTTATAATTGCCGAGATCTAAAGACTTGTCGCACTTTGCGTACTTTCTAAATTGATTGACGAACTCATTGCACGTTTCAAGCAGCTTCCTAAGCCATTAAAAATGTGGTTTGGGAGATTGAGTGTAAGCTCAAGCTCTTTTACCTTTAGTTTCAGAACGTTTCTGCATCCCAGAATGGCGTCCCAATCCGTTCCAAACCTCTAAATCTTAAGGGATACTAGAAAAGTCAATGTCAATCGGTTCTTCTTGAGATACAAATAGCATCGCTAATTTTTAAGTATTTTTGACTGTTGAACGTGAAGTTCAGGGTTCAAATCTGGGAAATAAAATCTAAATTCTTTTCTTACGGCGTTTGTCATTGGAAAATGTTTGTGGTCCTTTGAAGCAAGGAGAAGCTAGACTCACGAAAGTGCTATTGCATCAAGAACTGATTTCAATCAAGTTCCCCGAAAAAGAAGGTGACAGATGACTTTAACATCGGTCAGATTATATTCGGTAGAAGAAAGGGAAACGACTGCGCTCCAAAAAGTTCAGAGCCGCTTCTAAAAACACCAATGAAAAAATAAATGATTGAAGCTTGTGAAACAGAAGCAACCCAAAGAATCAAAAAGACTCGGATTAGGTGGTGTCATTTGATCTGCTTAGAGCACAGATAGGAGATTGATAGCTCAATTTATTTGTCTCAAATTTTTTTTTGGAATTTACATAAAATACCGCGAATTATGAGCGAATGAAAATGAGTAGAAAACAATTTTTTTATATCCAATCGGTCACTACGCTTAGAATAAGATCCCAACTGGATATATCTGAGTTGTAACTGATCCAACAAGAGTGCAAAAAGGTGCTTAACCTCCCAAGTTACATCATGTTGATGACTACCTTTTCAACAATCTTAGAGGTGATCTGAATGGCTGAACGGCTTTTAAAGTAGCTTGCCTATCATGGCAGAGGAACTTGTTTGAACGCTTGATTCGTCTTATTGAGAAAACTTGCGCCGCTGTGGCGATAACATCAACCTCGGTCTGGAAAAAAAACTGTCAGTCCATTTAGTGCTACGGATCATTAAGTAAACGGATCACTGAGGTAGATTTTATTACCATACGAGACGTAAAGGTAGCATCTTAGCTTATAACATCAGACATCAAACTGTGCATCATTTCATTTGAAGGTACTGCAGAGAGATCCTGTTTGCAGTTATCTTGAGCCCATAAAGTCAAGTGCACCATCTTCACAACTTTGACGATAGATTGACTTTATGGACCCAAGCTTTATGATCAAGCAAGGAAGAGTATTCTTCTGCATTTCACTGAACTCGTCCTTAATAGCTGGACCGATTTTTATGCAATTTTTTGTGTGCAGTTAAGCAGGTCCCTGGATGGCTTAGATTCACTAAACAATATTTTTTAATGAATAATCTTCTCAGAATTTGTCTGAAAATTTTGTCGAACTTCAAATGTCACTTGAGCTATGTTCAGAAGATGGCCAGATCTGACAAAATTGTCAAAATCTGTCGATGAAAATATTGTCTCAAGTGCCTTACAACATTGTGAACTTACAATTTTGTCTGACAATTTTTGTCGAATATTTATCAGTTCGCCATTTGTCGGATCACCATTTGCCAATAAAATCGTAAGGTACCAGTCTCAGACCATTCTCAGGCGTTTAGGACATTTGCAGACTTCATTTCCTATTGTCAGATGTGCTTTTTTTATAACGTCACATTTGAACTGTGAAAACGAACTTACGATGCTACTTTTTAATATTTTTGAATTGATTATTTTTTTTTTTGAATATGAGTAAATACATTGACGTAGAAAACGATCCAACATTTCGGTCGGTTGAGTTGAGAGTGAGTGGTCGCAGGATCAAATACAAAATTTAATTCATACAAACAGCTTGTGGGCTATTGGATGCGCAGAATTATAAGCATTGTCAGACAATTGGCAGTCGCCCAATATCCGCGTCTCTTTTAAGGGACGATCTAAGATTACAAGATACTTTGTTCAAAGAATTTGAAAGTGATTCTCTTTTGACAACTCGGATTTAATGAACTAGACAACGTTTGTTTGATTCATACGCAAAAGTAAAGTTTGAGGACTTAGACTTAGTTAATTAACAAAGTCCCTTTGAGTGTCAAATGACAACTGTCTCAGTCTACGAAGACTGATACTCAGATTTAACCGCGAAGAAACTCCCAATACAAGTCACACCATATTCAATCAAAGTTCTCATTCAACTTACAACTTCTCAACTTAAGCCCATTAGCCGCAATTTAAAGTCAATTAAACTTTACTTACAATCCTTGTGTAAAACATATATTTAATTTGAAGACGATAACCTAAGTGCACTATTGTTTCACAGATAGTTAAGCCATATCATCGCCGCAAAAGAGTCCCACCAAACAACTGCAGCCAACGAGCATACATCGGCATCCACCTGGTCTGTAGTACACTGTACACTGTACAGACGGTTGTAGCATCCTTCTATCATCATTATCATCGTCCCCACAGAAAGCAAAGTTACGAGCTTCATATAAGTCGTCTATCGGGGATTATTAACTCACCATGAAATTACGCTGGAATACCTAATCCCCACCTGAGTTATTAACGCCCTCTACCCATTTAATAAAACCTTAGTTTAGCGGGGCATGAGGACAAAACCTACACAGATATGTTCATGAGCCCTTATTATCCTCACATACGATGGGGGGGTTTGGGGGAGGTGCACTTAATAATTCGCCACATCAGGGACATCAGTAGAGCGATCTGCTGTGTGTGTGTGTTGGCATGAGGGATATTTGATGATAATATACACCTGGTTAGGCTATAAGACGCCACCGGTGGTGTAAATGTGGGGCTATAATACTTCTGCTTCTACTCACACAATGCACAGGGAATTAGGGATATAACAAAAGGAGCCGCGTTAAACCTATTAACTGCAATATACAACAGTACCTAATTCTTGTTTTTTTTTTAATTGCGTAAAGGTGGTCTTTAGTTGGAATGTTTGCATTTAAGGACTAATGGTCAGTAATTTTAAGATGATCGAAGGAAGTAACGAGTGGAAAGATTGGAGAGCAAAGTGAGCTAATTACATACTTAACGAACTTTCTTTAATCATGTGTATTTTCCTTAAAGCAGAAGCTTCTTTTGGAAGAAAATTTTTGGTTTTCCTTGCCACCTTGAACTTGAGCTTTGATTCGAAGTTCCTCTGTGCACGATAGGCCAAGCCTGTGTATTCAAGGTGAGACAGCTTATAGAGTTTAGTTGTATCTTCTCCTCCACTTTTTTTAAATTTTCTCAATTATGTCGGCTCTGTAAATCAAAGCCAGCAGGATCAATGTTTTGCAGCGCATACATTTCCTTTTCCGAGGACTTTTGAAGTAGCAGTGACATCCTCCAGCTAATTCGAGCCAGTTCGAAGTTACTATTGCAAACAGTCGTTTTTTAAGACGATCCGTTGAGAGCAACCAATGAAGTCGAGGTCGTCTTGCGTCTTCCATATAATCATCTGCTATAAACACTATCTTCTTTTTTGGAAATAAACTTAAAAAAGTCCTCCTGCCGAAAATCGAACGAGCTATAATGCGCCATGCGGTACAGCTGTCTAAGTCCTGCTGTAACTCCGAATTTTGCCATCATTTGCAGAGCCTTGATGATTTGTTTTAGCAGCTGAGTCAAACTCTTATCGATTTCTTGAATATCTTTTTCCGATTTTTTTGTCACTGAATTTGTTCACCTCAAGATAGTTGCTGCAGTCAAAGTTTGCACATTCAGAATGTTAAACGTGAGTCTATGCATTTTTGAAGCCCTTCAGTCGAGGAAGTCAAGTGTTACTTATGACTTTGTTAGCCAGAAACCTTTGTCTGAACTTCGAATCACAGTCCTTCAATGATCTGACAATGAGGGTGTCCATTGCCATCCGAGTCTGAAGTCACTAAAAAACGATTCAATAAGAATATCTGAGCTTAGATCTTTTCAGTGGCTTGAGGCTCATACCGAAAATATTTTAAAGTTTTTGGCGCTATTGAATTGTACGAGACAGAAATTTTTATGAAGTCTAAATGATGAGATTCAGGTCTTCTATTCGGCCCCATTGCTCATTCATTGATAGCAACTTGAAGCGTCTGTAATGGACGATATTTTTGGTAGTTCTCTATATCAAAGAATGTAAAAAAACAAGCCCAAATGTGCTCCCTTGAGGAACTCCAGCTTCGTAAGACTTTTTCAATTTCATTTTTTATTCTGTAAATGAGTTGAGTTCAAAAATATGATTGGTTGATTTCATTATTGGATCTAGTACTTTGTGAAAATACACTTTCGAACCTTTTTTATTTCGTAACCAAAGGCATACTTAAGTAAATGAATTGAATGAAAACATTAGAACATTGCTGAACTCGTGAAGAAATTATATTAAATTCCAAAAGTTAAATGAATCTTATTTTGTGTCTACAACATTTTTCCTGAGCTACATATTTATGTTTTATTTACTCATAAATAGTACATGAGTTGTCCCTTTCCAGTTCCACAAAAATTCAACAACTAAATCGCTTCGAAATTTAAGGAATGTTTCTCATTCCAAGAGTGAAATTTCAATTAGCCTACAAGAGCCTTTGGCTATGAAAATTCCTATCACAAGCACCGAACAATTCATTCATAACGACAGGACCGCTGCTCCTCACCGAACATGAGATACAATATCTGAATCATAAAATGGATGACAATAATAAAATATATGTATCTACATAAAAATTAATTACGTATACTGGCTATTAATTCCAGTAAAGTCCGAAACAACCATTAACAAAAAAAAACTCAGTCGGGTCATACCACAAACATAAAAGCAAAAAAAAAAAAAAAAAAGTAATTAAGCCTTGCAAATTCTTTCTAATCGAAAGTATACAAGTACGGGGCGAACAAACAGAAATCTTGATGAAATCGCTATGGTTACTCGATGGATGTCAAATAGGCATTTAACAGAAAAAAATTAATATATATAACTATGCATAAAAAATGAACAAACAGTTAAAACCGAAATAAAGTGATGTCCTTGTGAATGGCTCCGAGGTGGAATACAACCGCCGAAAGCAGCAGAAAAACAAAAAACAAATTGCTGTTGAAAAGCCACTCATAAATGTTACTATGGTTTCATCTCTTTTTGTATTTATTTTCAATATTTCCTTTTTTTTTTATTTTGTGTTAAGCTTTCTGTTGTTGGGGATTTCGTGATTATTTTTGCGTTTCAAATTTCGAATTTTAATTGGAATTTTGATTGGAGAATTTTATTTCACACCAAATAGAACGTTTTGTTTTTTTTTTTTTTTTGTTCTTTTTATTTATTTACAACCAGAAAAGCCATTACTGGAAATAAAATGAAATTCATGAATTTATGATTTATTATATTGATTTAAAAAAAAAAAAAACAAGTACAATCAAATTTTTTATACAATAGAAATTAGTGTGGTTTCCATAGTTTTTGTGGCCGAATTAATTTTGAAAGCAAATCCTTTTTGAAATAAAAATGAGTTCAACTATTGATATGGAGTAAAATAAGCTCTTTTTGAATTTTTTAACATAAAACTTTACCGAAATTAGTTAGAAAATAAAAATACAATGGTATTTAATTTCATTTTATTACTTAGAAATGAAAAAATAAAAATAATTTTAGAACAACAAATGAAAGCAGCTTAAAAATAATGAATTTAAAAACAAAAATATTAAATTATTGGAAATTCCGATAATAATAAATAATAAACAAAGATAATTGAGGGAAGCAAGGAGTTAGTATTTATTTTAAATATGGCCCAACAATGCATTCGGTAATTATTTTTAAGGTTCCATGCCTCAAATGGAAAAAGAAAACTCTTATAAGACCCTTTTTCTCAGGAATGCGTGGAGGTACCAAGTTAAAATCAATATATCTTATTTTTATAAATGTGGGATTTTAAAGCTGCAAAAATCGAAGTAGTCTAAAGATACGACTGTTTATGCAGAGAATGATTGACTTTGATACTCACAAGGGCATCAGAACTTGTGAATTACTTCCTTTGACCTAAGATCATGAAATTCGGCATGAAGCAAAGTTTTATAGTACAAGTAGAGTGAAAAATCCGAAAACAGGAAAACAGTTAATATGAACTCACTTTTTTTAACCCTAGAAAGCTAAACTTCCTCAAACGAGTATGCAATAAGTGCCTTATTAATCTAAAAGAAATATTTACCATTTAAGATTGAAAGACATAGTTACAAATTATAAATATTATCAATCTGAATATGAATTTGATAATTTATGAAAAAAACATAAATCTTAAAATGATCCTCAAAAAGTCGAATGCTTTGCTTTTCATGGTTCTAAAGTAACGTTAGCCTTCTTTCACGTCTGTCCGGAACCTTCTTTGCGCGAGTCCGATTCGCGTTTATAAATTTATTTGCTTCTACCGTTCGTCTTTCTTCCAAGAAGGGCCTGACGAAATATATAAAGAAACTCAATGAAGAGTCCATAGATTGAAGCTATTGGTTGTGAATAACCTTGTGCATAAAGAGGCAGCAAATTCGAAAATCGAGCTTGCAATAGACACAACTCAGTAAAAGAAGTACAATTACTATTTTGGCCATCATTTTGGTGATTCTTTGCGTTGCATCACCGCGTACGTCCTTAAAGTTGATACGATCTTTCGTAGAAAGACCTTTGTTTAACTTGTATCAAAACTGGTCATTTGTTCTTAATACATTAATCAAGAGCGGAGCAATTTAGTTCATGTCAAAGCTCTATTTAAATATATCATTCGATTGCGATTTATCAGGGTAACTGATTCAGAGATCCACTATGTGTTTACCTGACCCCATGTCACTGAGATATTTTCACTTGCACATCTTCAGCACAGCGGTGTAAGGGCGAATTTTAACATAGTTTTCGTTGGATATTTATATAGAAAAGGCTCTTACAGAACTCTTGATAACAAGCTTAGAAATCGAAAGGTACAATCAACAAGAGAGACTCTATAAATTCTTTTCGAGAACCTTTCTAAGACTTTAGAAAAAGAGGGCAAACGAAATAGGCAAGAATAAGCTCGACGAAGCGCATAGCCAATCCATCTTCATCGTCAGTACTAAACTTGAGCGAACGGACACATTCCACGATACCAATTTTGGTAGCAAACTGGATGAATAAAAATGTTCACCTTTACCATGTGGCGTAGTTCGTCCAGTGCCTCCTCTTTTAATCGGATTTATTAACAGATTCCAGACTTGAATCTTGGTGACGGTCTTGAACTTAAATCTAGCAGGCGACTTCAATGGACTACCTCACCAACAAAAGTAGTTTGGCTAACTGGACACCATGTAATTGCCTCTGCTCTGAAGAAATAGTCATCCACCTTGAGGTATTTCATCACCCTGGAAAATATGCCTTCTCTAGGGGATCGTTACTCCTTGGACCAGAAAATATCTATCAAGGAGCCGAATACAGCAGAAACATTGCCGCAGAAATAAGCTTTCTGACACGAACGGCTGCCACTAGAGATTAGTTTAGAGTCAGATGTATTAAGTCGCAACTCATAGAGCGTCCAACTATTGACGCTCATGGGGCATTGTCTTATTGACAGACATGTGAATAGGCTAGGCGTGCAGTCAAATGAGTTCTGCATAATTTTCCGCTCAAAGTAAGACGAGGAGACCGTCACTTCACCCTCCATCCATGCATCCGTTGTAGAATCACAATGGGCCAAAACACAAGATTTTTGTCTTCTATATCGAAGAAATTCCTTGATTTTAAATTCATGCTGATCACTGTCCACTGATCTCAGCATAAAAAAATGCGTTCTCTGACTTGGATAAGTAATCGTATGTTTATGCGATTTCTGCACTTCCATGAAAGGAGGTTATGCTGATATTTCTGTAAATTTTGTCAGAGGTATGGCAGACTTTTACTGCGCTCTGAATAGAGAATGTTCCAACCTATTTCCAAGACGCTGAAACGTACCCAATACTAATCCATCGAAAGTAGATCGACAAAGGAAGTTAATTTTTTTTTCGTCCCTGGTCATTGCAGCGTTGGATAAGAATTTCACTCTGCTCTTAGTGCAGTCTATACGGCTCGGAAAGTAATAAATACTTTGTTAACGTTTCCATCGTTTGTAAGCCCCCACTTAAATTTAATTTCCTCTTTTATTTTTATAACATTCAACTGCGATGAAGCTTCATGCAACTCTCTCGTCCTTGTTTGCTTCTATTTGTCAGCGGAGATTGTCTCCAAGAATCGTTTATAAACATTTCAACACCAGAAAAATCGTCATCCTTTAAAGTTTCTTGGAGACGCAGAGATGTTCGAAAAAAATAAAATTTTCAAACCATAAGATATCCTCTATATTGTCATATCCTTTTCAAATTGCTCTTCCTCTATCGCTGTCATCAAAAAATGAAGGCAAAGCGAAAACGAAAACGTAGCAAAACATCAGTTAAAAGCAAAGGACAAAGAAGGATATAACTTCTTCGTTTTTCGTTGTGTCGTCTTTTTCGAAACAAAAACAAATGCCAATTCTTTTGATATTTTCTTTAATGGACTAAGTTTTCCAATAGCTTCTCATAAGTTTTCTTTTTCGACCAATTTTCTTCTCTGTTATATAATTTTTTTTTTTTTTTGCGTGTGCCCAACATCCTTCCTGGAGCTGAAGGTGATTTCCTGGCTGACAAAATAAGAAGATATGTGCGCAAAACTTGAATAGAAGAAAGTAATGAAAATATGGTATAAAACTTTTGCAGAGGTTGTTAATAAATTGCAAGGAAATTTACTGAATGATTTCGAGATCAACTTTGACAGTGAGAAAGATGAAAGGGAGTGTGTACTTGGAATTTGTTGCAAATCCTTGACTAGTAAAGATAAAATGGGAAGTTGTATAGTGGACTAAGCTTAATACAAGTAAGGCTGTATGTTTGTTGCTTAAGACTATTTTCAAAAAATGCTAGAGTCGGCCGTTTAAAGGCGATGCAAGAAAAGCAACTTTTTCAAAAGTGCATAAACCTTAGTGGCAATGGTCTTTCTTGATTTTTTTTACATTGGTTTATGTGCAACGAATTCCTTGTGAAACAAGTCCATCAAAGCAGCAAAGGAAAGTTGATGTTACCAGTCACAAATAAACAATCAAAAGTGATGTATCCTTGCTTAAAAAGAGTAGAGCTGAGTCGGTATCACGAATGACACGTCAAAAACTCTGGAAAGAAATGAAAGGAACAGATTTACTACGAATAATAAATGCGCAAGAGGCTCGAGAATGCATTTTCTTATTCAATATTATATGACCTACCTTTACGATCCACCTAGAGAACTGCTTTAACTACTTTCATCGAAGCACTGCCGATAGGCATAAGTTCGCAGGGCAGGCTAACTCCGAAGCTTTTTTTATTGTTTTTCTTAGTAAACTCTCGTTTGCCATACTCTGAAGTTGGCATTCGAATTTCAAACGATTCTTTTGACAACTACAGTCTTGGCCAAATGTATTAGGCACATTTTAAAAATCGTTATATCTTCAAAAAATAAAAAGTTTGATGAAATGGAAGGAAACAGATTTGATATATAAATAGTTTTATTGGAAATTATTTATATATAGTTTGATCGCCTTTATTATTTGTAACTGCAGCTTACTAGCTTGCGACAATCTTGAGTAGAAAATTCACTCCATACTAACTTGAACACATTCTTAAGTATTTTTTTGGAAGAACGCTTCAGAATACCCCGCAAATGTTCATGACTGCTCAGATCACTCAAGTAGGTTTATACATATTTCAACAAGCCAACTCATAGTTAAGGCTAATTAATTCAAAAGCGATTCATTAGTAATACGTACCTTGAAGTACCAATCTTCTGCAGTGAAATGCACATGCCTTTTCACCCAATCTAAGCGTGTCTTTTCAAGAGCCACGGCTTCTTCCTTGCTTTGCATCATTTTAGTCCAATTTTAAGTCTTCTTCTAACAGTTCTCGAAGAATTTTTTTTTTCTTCGATCCTTTGACAACTCGAAAGTAAGCTCAGATTACGTTTTCTTGCGATTTTTGAACGAAAATTCTATTAAAAATCGATCCTTCCGAGGTATGGTAACTTTTTTTTCTCTCGGATTTTCGTGCGAACCAATCTCGCTGTACCGCGTAATTGTGAACAATCCTCTTCTTTCGCAATTTCAGTCTGTTTTTCGCTACATTTTAATACAAAGTTTCGAGGACATCTTATTCAAAATCTTGTTTGGCATCTCGGTGAGTTCGCTACTCCAGCATTCTCCATCATCATTCTAAACAATCAAACCAGTTTGGAAGTGACGCGTAAACTCAACAGCTTTGGTCCAAAACCGAAACGAATGACGTTTTCGAAGCGTTGGGAGAAAATGTATTTCAGTTAAATTAAAGAATGATCTATCTGTAGGTGGCGCAGTTCCTTTTTTATAATTGGGTAAATGGAACTGGAGCAGCACTGATTGGGTTTTTGGCTGATCAGGATATATCCAGTTTCTTCGAAAAGTTCGCCAGCCTTTTTCACCTTTAAGGTTGACTTCATTGTAGTTGGTAACGTGACATTTTTTACATGGTTTATTCAGCCTGATAGGAGTAGTCTCTTCCTTATCTCCTTTTTACAGTCTACAAGCAGTGTCCCAATCCTTAGCTTGTTCAAATAACAGTTTGGTAAATTGACGAACTTCACTTCAGTTGTTATAGTTCAAGTCCAACCACGCTACTCTGACTATGCCAAGAAATCTTTGACGTCGCTTGACAAACTTAAAATGACTCCCTCGAAGGTTACCGGTACGCTCTAAATGCGTTTTCTAATTCGTTAAGTTAATACTTACGCCTTTTCTTCTGCCAGCATTATGTTAATTTCTTACGATCTTAAATTTGAACTTACAAGTGTGCGGTCAGGGTTTGAAAAAGAAAACTGCTGCATTTTTCAATACTTTTAAATGCATATCACCAGAATGGAGGATAAACTCTATAATCTCTTTATGCAGCTAAAAAGTATGTTGTTAGTTCTTTTTTTCTTCTTATAAATACACTACACATTTTTCTACTCTCCCCTTAAAATAACGCAAAACCAAAAAAGGTCATCGGTTGGGCGCCAATTAAAAATCTGACATAAAAAGCCAACAAATAACTCTAAACAAATTGAATTTGGACACAGACATACAGGCAAGAGGCAACAGATTTAGCGCTTTAAAGACTACTCTTATATTCGTAGGCAAACTTAAAATTAATTACCAACAATCCGTAAGCATTAGACGACATGTTTTCGACTTAGGAGGTTAATAGTTGCTTGAAAATGAAATCTCTAATAATTTGACACTTTTTGTATCCTCTTCAACTAACTACAAGACTGTCAAATTAGATTCCCCCAGCCAGTAGTATCTTTGGCACAAAAATAAGCAACGTCAACTTGTATAACCCTTCTCAAAAATATTATTTGTACTCAAAAGATAGTCCTCAATTCGCCCTTTTCTACGCGCCACTGTGCGACGCCATTATATACTATAAAAGGCTTCACGAAAATTATCCCCAACGATAATTACATTAATTAAATGTTGAAAAGTTGAGATTAGTTACGAGAGACAGAGCCTGTGACAGTCTGTCACAAAGTATTAAATGCAGATTTAACATCGAGAAGAGAATTTCAAATAATTGTATCTAATTTAAATAGATGTGTTGTCATCGTAGAGCATGTTTTTCCAATCGATGTGTATCATATAACCAAGGACACGAAGGATAACAGGACACGGCAATTAGGTTAGATATCCCATTTCTCAGTAATTTTCCTTTCGTGTTTGCTTTTCTTATATTCATGTTCTTTTTTTTAGGTCATTTTATGTGTCCTATCGTTAGTAATGTTTCGAATAACGAAGAGGAAGGGTTTTCGAGTAAGACACGGGAAAGGAAATAAACTTTATCGGAAATGGAATTCATCCTGGTGAGGTTAATTATTAATCCACGGATATATATATACCTAGAGGGGTAGTGGGAAGGAAGACTCTTGAAAGCTTCACGTAATACCCCTTGGGGCGATATACACTCCGTAACTGGAACATATATAGTACAGTACACATTTATAAATGCTTATGTATGGTATTTACATTCACGCGTAAGCTGAATGCCTTGAAAGGAACTTTAGTTCGTTAGGGTGAGAGTACACCAGAGAACACTAAGTAATTGATTACATCTCTTGGGAGTACCTCGGTAAGCGTATCTGTGTACCTCTCCTTCCGCTATTTCACTCTGAACCATACAACATATTGTTTAGTTATAAACAATTTCTAAACACATAGATACCTTGTGTCCGACTGAGGATCTTCGTGGTCATTATATTGGCCAGTGCAAATCACCACCCGCCAACGCCAATGCCGACGGTATTAAATACTCACATCCCGCCTTATTTTTGTATAATAAACACACACAGACACAACTATTTGTAGATGATGGCTGGACATAATGGCTCATGGGGTTCTGGTTTGTTTCAACAATCCTGAAACCGAGAAGTCTAACTGTGGGGGATGAATCGATTGTTGAATTAGGTCATCGTCCAACGTCTTATTGACTTCGTTTTTCTAACTCAGGCAATAAAGCGCGCGAGGTAGTAGGGTATAGGTGTGCAGCCAACTTAAATAAACGGTTTCTAATTCCATTAGGAGCAAAAAAAACAAGTAAATTTTAATTAACGAATGACTTTAATTACGCACGGAATGGTGCAGAAATGGGTTGCGTTTCACAAAGAGACTAGAGAACACAAACATCACATCGAGCTGGGGGTGGAGGTTGGCAATAAACAAGTCACCCGCTAGGGGAGCAACTCTTTTTTTATATTTCGGATTAAAGAAATAAAAGAAGATTCAGTATCTAGATGTTTTCATTGCATAGCGTACGTATTTGTGTTTGCGTTTGAAGCAAATTAATTTCGTTATTCGTCCATAAACTTAATGTGTGTCGTCCTTATTCGTTTTGAGTAAGAAGGAAATAAAAATAGTCCTAATGACAAATTATGAGGCCCAGATCGCGACATGGCAGACAGATTGGCGAGTTTGAATGGATGAGTTTTTTTTTTTCTGAATCATCATCATCATCATCATTCATCGCGTCTATTCATAAGATTTTAGTGAATGAAAATGGAGATTTCGGGGGCAAAAATGTGTGGTGTGTTTGACGCGTCACTGGAAGAACAGATGCTCAAGCATTTTCAGTCGAGATACGAGTATTATAATGCTTCGTCATGTTAATTCTTCTTGCTCAAACTGAGAGAAGCTGAAGAGGGCTTCGCGCACGCAACAAGTTTCAGATGTTGATTTTCTGTGTTATATCGGATCGCAGACGAAAGAAAGTTGTCATGACATTGAATCAACAGCATTTCTGAGAGTGGGTCTTTAATAAGGATGTAAAAGTTGTTCGTGACTAAAAATGGCCATGTTAAAAATGACATTCCAGGAGTTAAATTTTTACAGCTCAAGCGTTTAACTCCACAGTTTTATTTTTCCACACATACTTGGCTTGAAAATGTGTTTGGAAAGGATTGCTGAAGAAGGCTTTAAAAACACCTGAAATGGAGTTCATTCACTAATTTTTTCCAGGCTTCTTCTCCTCCTCCTGTTCACACTGAGGTGATGATATTCATGCTCGCTTGAGATTCTTTGATGGCAAAGCTCTGAGGGATCACTTTTGCATCAGTGCTTGTCCTTCCGAATCAATTCACTCCTGACATTAATGTAGTCAAGGTACTCTAAGGATAGACTCTTTTTTACGATCCTAGTGGAATATTTATTGGCGTAGTTATTTGAACAAACACATTTTTTTTTTTAGATCTGAAGGCCTCCCCGAAGCTTTTTACATTTTTTAAGGTTCCATCTTGATATCTAATCTGTCATAGGTTTTGTGTGGTTTATCTGAGCCTAACCATGCAGGGAGAGCACTACTTTTATCGTGGGGAAAATTGTTCATTCTCATGAGATAGCGCCTGGTTTTTTCAAGCACTCGATACTTGTTATGAAAAGATTGAACTTTTCACCCTTGGAAAGAACTTTTCCATTCAAATGAATCAATGGGATAGGCCGGATTGAATTAGAAAATAGGTAGAACGGAGACGATATAAATATCCGTTTTAAAATAGTCGAACATATATCAAGTGTTTTCTTACACGGTGGTTCGATTCTCACTAACAAGTATGAGGTCTCACTCATACCGAACTTACAGTTATGGCCAGTGAAATAGATCCACATTGGACTTCTGACAATATTGCTTTAGAAATATTAATTTAATTTGTGAAGAACAAAAATAAATTAAAAAATCCAGAATACATGTGGATCTAAAAAGTTTTGAGTATGATTCGAGTGATCATTAAAAAAAGAGCCAGCTTACTTTTCATGTGAAAAAAAACTAAGAAAAAATAAGTAGACAAGAAGTTGATATTGCCGCGGTGTTAAAGATTCTTCTTCCTTAACTTATCTTCTTCAACAACTTTCCAAAATTTGGCCACATTTTACACTCTATTCGTAGCCACTCTCTTCTTAAGGTCTTGCCACAGATTTTCTATCAGATTTAAGTTCGGAGATTGAGCGGGCCACGGAAAAAATTCTTTGCCTTTTTGGAGGTTTGTTAAGAATCATTGTCTTGTTGAAAAATCGATCCTTAGGACATGTTTTCATCGGCATATGGTATGATGATGCTCTCGAGGATTTTAACATACTCATGTTGGTCCGTATTCTGCTTTATTCGGTATATCGGACCACATACATGCCATGAAAAACATGCTAACAATGTTGTCGCCTACATGTTTGACGGTTTTTTTGTTAACCCAGTTTGGTTGTCGACCAAATAAATTTATTTTCGTCTCATCATTCCAAAGAATGTTTCTCCATTTTTTAACATTTTCCGGACCCGTGCAATCTTTATGGCTTCGAATATTTTTTTCGCTAAGGAGGGAAACTTTTCTAGCAACCCTGGCTTTGAGATTTCAGCCTTGTAATCTTCGTCGAATAGTGCGTTTACTTATTCCCAACTCTTACTCCTATTTAATCTCCCGAGAAGACATAAATGGATCTGCATCACGAGCAGTCATTCGATCTTCCTCCATGTTTGTTTTCCTCGAACCTCGAACCATTTTTCTCTAACAACCAACTTCTTTTGCAATCTTTCGCCGAAACATGCCATCCATATGTAGCTGTAAAATGAGAGCAGTGAATTCCGCGGCCAATACATCTAAGGTAAAAGTGAAATTCTGTGACGAAACCTTTTTCTCAAAGTAAATGTCAAATTAATCTGAAACAATTAATAAAAACACATTTTGTGAGTTGAAATTAAATTCAATTGTCAGAAGCTCAAATTCAAAGACCAGAAAAAATTATACTTTGATTCAAAAATGTTATGTAAATATTATGCTAGATGGCATAATGTTATGAAGTAGAACGAAATTTATGAACCTTTCGCTTCAAGTTGGCATTGCCTCTATTTCATTGGCGACAACTGTACTATATGTTCCTTCGCTTGAGATCCGAGAAATATTTATCAAGATCACCAAAAGATATTTAACCAGCTGTCTTTCTTAATACTTTACTGTGTGTGAGAAAAGAGCCGTATGTGCATCAGAATATATCCTGTCTTTTTGCTTCAATGGTCAAATGATAGTTACGTTGGGCTTGAGAAGAACGAAGAACACAATTCCTTACACCGGATTGATGTCATCACATATAGAACATAAGGTTGCAGTCCTCGATTACTGAGTCGAACTGCAAAATGTGAGTTCCGGGTTCAAATCTGTGCCAATAATTTTTTTTTTTTTCAACGCCCTCCTTACTATGCCATTCACCGTCAAATCAAATTCCCTTGCTTTTGAATAATTTTTTAATGATTTTTAAGTTAAAAGGATGCTGTTTTGTCTTTTCTGAGTTTTGGTGCATTAAAGCATTATTTTTCTTTGACATAAAAGTAATTTTTTAATTATCTAAATTAAGCTGATGGACCAGGGTCCTTAAAGATGTTTCAACCTTTTATTTCTTATTTTGGTAGCTGGCTAAACAGCTAAGCAAATTGGAATTATTTTGTATAATTTTTCAAAGTTATCAACAATTTCGTCCTGAAGACACTTAAATCGCTGCAAAGTGAGGCTGTACCTCGATCTTTAAACGCTCAAAGAAGACTCAATTTGCTTTAGATTGGCAGCTTGTTTTAGAGTTAGGATTGATAAGTTTCATTGTGATCCCCAAGACTACATTTGAGGGTAATCGTAAGAGATAAGTTTATCTGAATGCCAACTCATTTAAATCTGTCTTTTAACTGCATTCTCGAGCTGAATCAAACTTTATTTCAGAATAAGAATATTAACTTTCTTTAAGCCCAAAGCTTTGTAACTTACATTTTTGCAACGTAAGAGGTCGATTGTCTTTTTTAAGAACACAAAAAAGTAACCACTTGAATTTTACTTCTATAAAAACCTTTTTTTTTATTCTCTTTGTAACTGTATGTTGTTCACCGCCCTTCTTCTCGATAAGACTTTCACTCACTCAAAGAATCAACGATTGCTTTGGCCTTAATTCGAAGATCCCTCAATGAAGTTTTCCTATTTTCTAAGTTCTCCTTTGGATAAAGTTCCACCCATTTGGCCATCCTTAATTTTATGACCAAATCTTCCCCAGTCATCTTCTTTTAGCTTAATAAACTCATTCTCTTAAATTCTGTTTTGTCTGTATTTTTATCGTCTACGACAAAAGTCGACAAACAAATATCCCCAACAATTACCTCAGCAAAAAAGGACAAAAGCAAAAAAAAAATCAAAAGGACGAGAGAAAATAAGAAAAAGTTTTCGAAACTAAACCACAAATACCGCCACAAATAATGCAGTAAATGGATGAGACGAACGATAATATTATGAAAAGACTTGGATGGTTTTGTTTTCACGATATGTCACCCGAAACTTTGGCAATAAAAATTGATTGGAACAAAATCAAGATATCCCATTGCTTTCTTTCCACAGAACAATCAACTTCTGTAGAGAAAATAAATCCCATCTGCAGTGGGAACATTGATTCACTTGCGCAGCACTAATTAGTTACGAATAAATTAATCTTCCTGTAGTCTCTTCAGTTAAAGTTTCACTCAAAAGCATTAATTAAACATGAATACAATTTTGGAAGACCTACCCTCAGCAATAATTCACTAAACCCATTCCACTTCATAAATGGCTGAACAACGATTGACTACTATGATACATCTCGCCAACTCATCATCATTATCATCATACCAGGACGCGTCCGCTTACTACTATGTAGCACATGACAGCACATCACACCTCCAGCAGAGCTCCAGACGCGACGCACGGCTCACTGTGGTGCTCGCGGTAAAGAGTCCCAGCTGACTCGATTGTGTACGAGTGAAACATCATTTTGTGGTGATTTATCTTAATTTAAATATTTCATCAGCAATCCCTGTACGCATACTAACACATTCATTTTTTGTGAAATTTCAATTTAAAATCCATCAAATAATTAACAACACCCAAGATATCGGGAGGAGACACCCACATTTGAGCAGCAGCATGTGTGTACAAATAGATATCCTTGCTTTGCCGGCGAGGATAATAATGTGAAACTTTCGCTTAATCAAATTACTATGTCCGTGTGGTGTTTACTGATTGTATCTCTGTATCTGAGGGTGTAATTCTCAACCGAAAGCCATAATTCAAAACGACACCGGAGTCCTTTCAGGATACGAATATTAACGAAATTGTATACAACACTTTGCAACATTGTTAAAGGACTCGTCGATGTGTAGCGTGTTCCACTATTATTGGATTTTAATTTATGTTATTTAGTTTTTCGTCCTCTTTTTTTTTGTTTTTTGATTGTTTGTTAATTTATGAAAGTGAACTTTAGCAATGCAGGGGGGGATAATTTAGCCAACAACAGATAATCATTAGTTCTGGCCAAAAAAAAAAAGGTCCTGACCGAATATGTTCGTTCATATTTTCGTATCTATGCTGTTTGAATGTCTGCGGCGGAATATTAACGTACCAAAAAGGAACATTTTACGATGCATAAACAATAAAAGGGAAAATTGTTTCATATACTGCTGGGGGTGTACATCGACAACGAGACGGAGAATGGAGGTTATTGAGATACTTTAACGATGCTCGACCGGGGTTATGGGTTTGGTTTTATGGACACGATGAAGGCAACATGGAAAAGCAGAAATCTTTAGTGTCAGCCATGTGATATTAGGAATACATTAATGGTACCAAAACGAGTAGATGGTTAGATGGATTTCTCGACGACGTGAGAGCAGAAACGCATTATCGGGAAATTTTCGAAAGGATTTTCCATGTCATAAAATTTTGTAATAAATTTCTCTGACTCAGCGTATATTGCTTTTATGTATGCTGTTTTTTTTTCGCTCCAGCTTTTTAAAATAATGGTGATTTTGAAGGTGAACTCTGTTTTGAGAAATGCAATTTCAAAGACGTAAACGCTTTGCCAAAAGACCCTAAAAAAATACGATTGGTGGAGGCAAATTACATTCGAGCAGCAACGTTAATTTAAATGAAAAAATCAAAACTAATCATTTAAAAGGACCTCTTGAGGCAAACAGGATCAAAATTCAGCGAAAAAAAATAAGATCATTCAAGCCCTTTTCGTTCCTTTTAGAAATTTTCGAGAACATTCTTTTTGGGAAAGAAATTTTTTTAAATATGTATTGAGAATCAGCATTCTCAGATTTGAATGAACTCTAGAAAAACAAGGTCCTCCTCGTCCTGGCTATACAAAGTGCTCAAAACTCAAATAATCATATTTTCTCTAAGGAATTGTTTCATGAAGCAGGTGGTCATTGGTTGCACTCGAAAGGGAGGTGGTATTTCAGACTAACTGCAGTAATTGATCGTTAGACGTACCCTTACCATCTTCGTCAAAACACATAAGAATGATGCCCTTATAATAGTTCAAGCAAAAGTCTGAGGTAATAAAGTGGAACGCTCTTTTGGAATTAAAAAAAAAGTGGATAGGTACGAGTCCGACATACACATGAAGGGTTTCGTTACGCCGTACAATGTACCACGTATTTTTCTAATTTAAATTTGCTCATAGCCTAAATTTAATTGCGATATTAAATTCATTTTGTACCTCCATGCATTCGTGAGAAAAATGGTCTTGACATACAGACGGACAACAAAAGTGAGCATATAAACCTTAAAAAGATGAGCAGTTAGGCAAACACAAAGAAAGAAAAAACCAATGTATTTCGGTCGACCGGCAATAGTAAGACTACTATAAGACGAGACCCAGAAAAAAAAGGAACGCAACCAACCAACTAACCAACATGTCCCCGATTGCTTTGTATTTGAACCGAAGTTCCAGTTTTCCCTTTTCGGTAATCTTGTGACTGTGATGCGAAGTCACTTAAAGATTGAGCATTGTTGGCCTATCGCTTAACGTGACGATGATTTTGCCATAGTACCTTTCCGACCACTTGCCTCTCTCGCAGATGTAATCGTTTATCCAATGGAAAAAATTTCTTGTAAAGTCCCTGAAATATACTTTTGGTGGTTTGTTTAACGACCAATATTCGCCTCCAAGTTGACTGTTTTGAAGAGCATGATTTTTGTCCATCGAGGTTAGAAATGTTGATCTTACTTCTTTGGACAAAAGTAGCATCGATTGCCTTTGATGAGTCTTCGTTGTTTGTAGTTTTCCCGTCTACCGCATGTTTTTCTATCCTCATGGACTTAAAGACCAAACCTCTTCTTCAAACGCCATAGAAACTTGTATGGCGCCATTTTGTGCGCGAGTGTTGATGTCAATG
Organism: Orthonevra nobilis; assembly: GCA_963555765.1. Classification (NCBI taxonomy): domain Eukaryota; kingdom Metazoa; phylum Arthropoda; class Insecta; order Diptera; family Syrphidae; genus Orthonevra; species Orthonevra nobilis. The sequence goes on from OY743227.1 coordinate 17,303,773, forward strand.
TCCGTGCAAAAGACAAAACTACTTCATCAGCGGGCTTTCCTCATACCCATTTTCTCTTGATGTCATGTAGCAGTAGCTGGGAATGCGATGACAAGATCCCATGAGTAATTCTCGCTGGCATACTTCCTTCACGTGGCGCCTGAATAGTCATGTTAGCATCCGATTATATGTATTTCGCTAACCAACCCGTTCATCCCTATCACGTAAATGGGAAACTGTTTAGTTCTAAAGGAATTCCTTAATAGTAATCAAAGTCCAGAGAACACATGACCACTATGATAGAATGGATAGCACGGGAAAGGAAATCCATCAGTCCAGAAACGACTACCGGAATTTTTGCTGTTCTTAAAGCTGCATAACTCTGGCATGGAGGACAATGAAAGTGACAATGCTCGCGAAAGTGACGCTGATCAGGCCTCCCTTAAATAGTACAAAGGCACCTACAGAAACCTTAGTTAACAATGACGCAACTCAGTTAAATGATAGGTGTCTTGTTTAGAAACTGAATTCAGAAGAAACGAGTTAAAAGGCTACGACTGAAGCTCATGGAATTATGCAGATACTGGAGTGACTTGGACGTAATGAAGAACATTGAAGATTGCACGACATATTAAGTCGATAACTTGCTTGAAAACAGAACTCTCAATTCGCTTTTTTGGTCAATTCGGGAATATGAAATCGTATTTGGCATGTGTGATGACATTTGTATCGTTTTATTCAATGTGAAAAGAATACTGTAGTGAAAAGTGACTTTAAACAGCTCAGTTTGGATTAATAAGAATACATTTTAAAAGATCCTGAAACGCTGCCAACTTGCAACAATTAAAGCAGGAATATTGCTTTCAATTTAAAACGCGAAAACTAAGCATTCGTAAAAAACGTTTTCCGATTTCTTTTCCAATCGAAAGGCTTTCGTTTTCTTAAATCAAGAAGGGGTACTATATCCTTCCGTTCATCCACTGTCTGTAGTTTCGATTGGTTACCTTTTATAAATAAACACTTCGTTTGAGAAATAAATCCCAAGCCATCTCCTAACCATTCGAGTTGTTTGCCTACCCTTAAACGAATTTGTATGTCACTCCATTTCGAATACGTTCTTTCATTTATTCACATTTCCGTACACATCTCGTGCAATTTAGGGCATTCAGTGTGAACTCCATTTAAACAAATATTTTCCTTATTTCTTTGCACTTTCACCCAAGTTGACACTTTCTTTCGCGAAAAGCGAAATCCGCAAAAGTACCACACTTCATAGTTTTTCCCTGCGACAGCGTTTGAATTAGTATTCGCGAGGCATCCCCTAAGGTCTTGTTCCCCATTCAAGTCTATTAACTTAAAGTAGATTCCGTATACTTGTTTCTTTGAAAGTTCCCTTCGCCATTGAAGTTCAACATTTCGACAGTCTTTAAGGGTGAAATGACAGCGCTTATTTCTTTCACACAACTATACAAAACCTTGTATGTATACACGGGGTGATTTTTTATCTATGTGCATATGAGGGTGGCTTAAGCAAACAAACACAGAGACGTTTTGTTTTGTTTTCACACAGTGCTTTGTTACCCTAAAAAAGCTAAAAGCCTCAATGTTTTATTTCTGTCACTGGCTTCTTCTGACAACCACAAAAAAGTCATTTATTTTTACCAAGAAAACAATTCTGGTTAAGGGACTGGTTTTGGAATACTTTGAAATACAATTCCGACATGTCCATTCAGCAAAATCCTAGAAACACAACTGATTCCTGGGTGCCATGGAATTAGCTTAAAAATTACAACATCGATGACTATCTACCTGAGGTTTTGGGTGAATAGAAGAATGCTTTGGTACCAGTTGTTTCCCTAATACAAGACCAAAGACTTTTAAAGCCTGTAAATGTAGGTGTCTAGCGAAGGTTTTGAGTAAACAAAATTAACCAAAGATGTATCCAATCTATTGACAATTTAAGGGCTGCGTTTGTCCTTAAGCCGGTGAAAGCTACCATTAACTTTTAAAAAAGTCTTTGGGTCTATAAGCCTTTTAGCTTCACTATTTCTTGTTCTTCTCGATGCTGAAGGGTCTCTAAAAATAGTTTATGTTAGCATGGAATTCGACAGTTTCTGGATAACCATTCCTTCAAGTCTGTGAAATGTTAACAACCACAGTGCGCTTAATTAGGTCAGGCAAGTTTCTTACATACATATTGATGTAACGTACAAAGAGGCGCGAGAAAACAATCTCCCACGGCCACTGAGCTGTTAAACCTCGCGTGAATTGCACTCTACCAGACTTCAAAGTCCTTTCTAAATTGATCAACATGAATCAGCTCTCTAATGGTTGGCTCCTCTTAAGACAACATATATTTCCTTGTAGAGATGCACGGTTTCAAAAATCTATTGCACTGTGAAGACTGGATTGTGCAAGCCAGACCAGTCTATTTAGTCTTTACGATTTATTTTCAAATAATTGAGAAAGCAGTCGTTATTATTGACTAGTTCTGTATAAAGTCAACTGAACAAAGAAAAAGGAGCTCGACTTCTAGTGGGCATTTATTGGCCCGGTACATGCTCCGTCTTCAGTACTTCCGATAACAATGAACTCAATACCTGCCGACATTCAAACAGTCTGTTAAATGAACCTTACACAAGCAGGAATAAATTTCGGCTTAGACTGGATAGACCCGGTCTAAGAACCTACATAGATCTCGATACAATCCACAGCTCTGGAAATAGGTATCTGGCTGCAATCATCCACTTAAAAGTGATCTGTTGATAGGTCCATAGATGACGGCTCGACAAATAATAAAAAATGCAATAAATAATATTTAGCTGAACATCTTCAAAAGGTCCTTTCTTCGAATTCGAATTCTGCTTTAAGGACTCCATCAAAAATTCTTTTGACAGCTTCATTTAAAAATTGTAGACAACCACACTTAAAGCTTGCTCTTCAGACATTAATTTCTTAAAAAAAAGAAACCTAATATCCAAAGCATAAATTGACGCATGTCCTTTTCCAAAAACGGTCCCTCTCCATAACTACAATCTTAAGCATTAGAATGAATTTACCCTACGGGATGGATGCAAAAAAAAAAAAAAACAACGACGATAACTTGATAAGGGTTCAACTTTTTAAGGTTTTAGTCTTACTGATATAAAATTTATGAACATCGGTTGAAAGGACCTTTTAGAAGTCATAAACAATTCAAAAACGAAAACAAACAAGGCTCAAGTGCAAGAGGAAGTAAATTGACAGAACCTCAATCCATAAACAGGTCTCCAACCCCCCTAGTTCCTGCGAAAGTAATACACGAGAGATTTACCAAAACAAGTGAATTATAAATAACCTATTCCATAGGTGAGGGACATACGAGTAGTCTTTTCCTCCATTTAAGATTCCAATTGAACTTTGAACAGAAATCAAAGCAACTCATAGAAGACAAAATCAAATTGATCCGAAAGCCTTTCAAAGTCTTATTGAACCCTCGAAATCCTTCCTTAAAGAATCTCTTAATTAAAGCCACCCAAAAGAATTACATTCAGATTCATAAGTCTCAAATCGATAGAAGAGAAAAAAATCCCACAAAAACGAAAAAAAATTTATTCCACAAAGCCTACTTAGGTTAGGTTCGACGTAGCTGCACGATCATATAACCCCTCGACAGGATGGGCTATATTGGAGCTTAAATAATAGTACAAAGAAAATTAATGAACACACATACAGGAACAAAGAACATCAGAACCAGAAGCAGAACCCGGAACCAGGAAAGAAGATTTGGGATTTCTCGTAACGAAATGTCGGTAAAATCAAATGCTTGACGTGAAGACGAAGCAAAGCAACGTTTTGTCTGTTTTATGTACGTGTTATGTGTATACACATGCGAGTGCACTGAGCGGATGAAAAGGGCGGATTCCAATAGAATCAAGAACCCAACAAGTTCAATTAATTTCTGAGCACATAAACCACAAAAATTAAATTAAAATCCACCACAATACAACTTGGGAATAGGCAAGGAGTAGCAAAGTACCCCCGATCCCATACGCTGACTACCCCACAGAGGCCTCTTCATCTTTGAAAGCGTTTAAGCCACTCTCTCTGTGTATGTCTCTCACTCTCTCTCTTTCTCATTTTATAATTCTCGTTTTTCTGTAGCGGGAAGATTTCATTTTCTCGGCAAAGCCAAGAGGAATCAAGAAAACATTTCAGGGGGCAAAAATGGGAGTGGGGCCGTTTTAAACTGAAACCGTGTGGCGGGCTTAAGGGTTAGGGATTGTACATCTCCTCAGCCCATGGTATCTGGCTTTGATGAATTCTTCACTCCATTACAATTGGCATTTGTTATCGATAGATGAGGAAAGCGCTGCAGGTGGTGCGAATGTGTGTTGTTTTTCAAAACATTATGTACCGAAGAACATGTGCGGTGTGTGAGGATGAGAATGTAAAAGGCGCCTTAATTACGGGGCGCTTGTGTTATTTTCCTTTTTTTCTGAAAATGTTTCATGATTCATAACTTGTTCTGCAAACGAAAAATGAACTTTGATACTAATTGTTCTTGTTTTTCAACCTCACATGGACCTGGATCCGTTAAGAGAGGCGCCTGGAAATATAAATAGAATAAATGTACGACCTAGTCGCTTAGGCCACTTTTTTTTTGTCAACCTCTGTCTCGTTGTAAATCCTTGGAAAAATCAGATGAAGTTGGTTCGTGTCTCTGAAGCTTACTTATTAGCTCATCAGCCCATCGATTCTTGAAGGAACTGAACCTGAGTTACAGAAGGTTTTCATTCTTTACACAACCGTGGTCGCACTGTTTCTAGTTGGCTTGATCCTACTCTTTGGCTTCTGATTCCTAAATTTTAATAATTCTCGAGCTGGTATCTTAGCTTCCAACTTTCCTGGGTAATGCATCAAACCAAATCTATTTCGATACTGATAATTTGAAGCTTTCGCGGTAAAAAGGACAAGGATTTTTTTTAAACTTTGATTGAAGGGGAAGTTGCCACATTCTTTCGGCTTCGCATTCAATTAAATTCATTGCACAGATTCAAGAAAATGATAATTTTTCGCATAAATTAGAACCAGAGGTCTTAAAAATATGCAACCGATTTTTAAAACTCCATAACACTAACTAAGAGCAATCAGCGATGATTTTTTTTTTCACATAATTGACAAAACTTTTGCTTAAAAATTCATGTCTTAAATCGAAGTTATTTTTCCAAGTTCACAATCGACCAGCGTCGATTATGATAGTTTTCATTAACAAGAAACGCTTGCTGTTTGCGGAAAAAAGCAAATCCCATTTCTTAATGTTTCGCAAACAACAATTTTCGGAACCATCATTTTCAAAGCTACAATTCGGCAAAAGATCAACGACCAAAAATTCAACCATCTAACGATTAGCAGCAACGTTTTCTAATTAAGGGAACGTCCGATGTATTGCGCCTCTGGCGGCTTTCTAAAATCCCATCACTTTAAATGCTATTACCGTGTCAATAGTCTTGTACCGAGAAAGCCTTATTCCAGAGGGTACAAGGTGTATGATTAGCTCGTGTTACAAGGCACACAACGAGTGCCTACATGTGCAAGGACCAAACAGACATCATGTGCAAGCATCTATTCAAAATCGTTGTACCATCATCGTTGTGTTGTGTTCTCTTTCAGTCATCTTCTTCAATGTCATAGAATGAGTAAGCCCTCTATGAAATCCTTTTGGCTTTTTCATTAGAACAAGAATCTGTTCACCTTTATGAAACGGTTCACTATTTATTTGTCTATCTATGTATGAGTATCAGAAGCAACCAGAACAGCAATAGCAACAGCAACGACAACGTCGTTCGAGGGAAGTTCAATTTCCTTTTGCAGTTAAGTGTCGAACAAAGGATAATTCGGAGTCTCCTATCTGTGTGTGTGTTTGTGTGTGGGTGTACATAAAATCCTAGCCTAAGTGCATTACGTTGTGTGTTGCAGTAGAAGGCATCTCGTCCTAAACAAAGGATGCAAACCAACCACAGTACGATGTGATGTATGAAACTACACATGTTAAGCGAAATCACTTGTAATGACTTCAGGTAACTGTGAGACGACGACGACGACGATGGCGATGGTTTTGCTGTTGAATAGGTTCTTCTTGAGAACTGCAATTCGCATCTTCCGCAGTCTACATACTTTACCTCAGTACAAGCTGAAGTTTATGAATTGCACATCCTCGTGGGCGTAGAGTAAAGTCAGTCAATCTTTCACTTTTATGATTAACACAGACTTTTAGTTTTTTTTTTTTCAGATCGTTGCCTTCTCTCTGCTTCATGTGAGTCACTAAGTCGTAATCTCAATTTTAATTGGAAGCTTTAAGAGATACGTTTTTTTAATCAGTCGAACTTGTAAGCCTCATCAATTAAGAGGCATGCTATTTAATCCTATTCTATTTCAATTCAAGATGGAAAGCATTTTGATGGAATCCTTATTTCCCTCCACTAGCTGAGCTGTCACTGAAATTTCCCTTCACTTAACAGCAAAAGTTCATCCAACATTTAAATTGTGGAATTGATATCGCAATGCGATACAGTGTTCAACTTCTTTTTGCTCCCTCATAATTACATTAAAGTCCTTTTAAGAAGCACACCTCACACACAATTCCTTATATCGATGAACAATCCTGATATGCCACACGGATATAGTGAAAGATACTGTATCTGTGCATCGGAGTGTACCACCACCACCGGAAATTATCCAAAATAAAATGAAAATTTCCAAATTCCCATTTTGTACAAACAAAACTTCAAAGGAAACCTCATTAGACATGCTAAAAAGGACCCAGAGCAAAACAACAAGCTACACAAAAAAAAAATAAAAATACAAAAAATAATATTTAAATTACGTCCGTCAAATAAAACGCACCAAGTGCCACGCGGCACGTTTACACTGAGAAGGAATAAACGAAAGAAAAACCATTTTGCCATGCGTAAAATGTTATCCACAAATAAGGACGAAAGTAATTATTGAAACATTTTGCAAGAGAGCAACCAATTTGAGTTTTTGAAATAGGTTTTCTTTCGATGTTGCCTTGCCGCTGTCATCAAGATACTCGTATCTAAGGACGTTTGGTTGCCGTGTCGAAATCCATGGGAACCAGACTAGGCGCATGGGGGGGCCTTTGAAGTTCTTCATTTGTGTTTCCGTGGAAGTTTTCGTCTTTGCCTCGTTGCCGATGACATTTTGTCGTGATTGAGGCAGCACGTTTATGACAAACTTGGACAATGATGATGTAATTTTTTTTTTCTTTTATTATTATTAAAATTGAGACTCGAGAACTTTAGAAAATTTAAGGGAAATCATATAAAGTTACCAAAACGGAATTCTTGGAGAATTCAAAAGATTTCATATTGAATGTCCTCGATATGTATGGATTGCGTTGCTAGGTGTTCGCTAATGAACGTGGGTTCTGTGGGAATATTTTTTATAACAAATTTTATTTAATACGAGTTGGTTTCAATTGAACTTCTAAATTGAAGCCTCAAATTAATTTGGAGTTATGAGGACTTCTTAAGATACATTGATCGACATTTTGTAAGCTGATTCATGCCTTTCCTTAAAATTAAAATGCCGGATGGTGTTTTAAGAGACTTGGCAATTTGACTGAGTAATTTTCAACACTCACTGTAGTGATGTAATTTACGGCGCCATCATTGGAGTGGGTCGCCCAGTGAAAGAAGCCTGAGTAAGTGGTGACCGTGATGTGGTGATAACTCTATCGGCTCTATCAATGTATAAAATCCGCAGCAGAGAAATAATGCAGACTTATAAAAACTCAAAAATTACACTTGTCAGTGTAGAACGCAATGGCGACTTAAATACTGCGAATTGAGCGAATGCAAAAAGGTCGATAGCGAAATCTGCATCTGTTTGGGCTCTACCCATGGATCAGTCGGAATCCGAATACATGTGCTCCCACTCTTTCTGACTTCTCATATTGAGGTTAGTCCAAATCCCTAAGGAAAAAAATAAAGATTAAAGGCATAATTGTTAGCAGCTCGGCTCTACTCGGGAATAATTTTGGTAATTTATACATTTGTCTAAAATCGTTCGAATGCAGTTTTATTCTTCCGTAAAAACTGCTTGGATGATACGATCATGCTACTATCTTTATTCCTAGTGGTTAAAACTGCTCCAGACGTTTTAAGGACACCTGTATGTATTTTGCCATCGACTTTTGAGTAGAAAGGATTTTTCGCAGCTTCTTTTAAAATCTGACGATAAAAGGTCTTACGATCTGCGAAATGAAAAAAAGTTTGCAAGTTCTTTTCACCCAAATAGATGCTGCTTAGATGATTATTGTCGAGCAAAAGCAGAGAATAACCACAAAGACATTGTCGGGGCTAAGCCTCCGATTTTCGCAAGGAGACTTTCGGGACTTATATTTGGTCTTTATGAGGGAATATTTCAATTCTCCTATGATAAGTAAATTGCTTAGGATTAACATTTCCTTCCTGTAGAAAAATTGCTGCCTTCGATTGCAATAAACCATACATGGTCCGGTTACCTGTGAAATCCACATCGTCTAAGAAGAGAGAATTGCTCAAATCTGCGTGTTCCGCTGGCTTTATTGGTGAGGATATTCAAGAAGAAGGATATTAAAGGTCGTACGATATATACGCACGGCTTGTAAAAAAACATAGAAGTCATTGTCCCGCAAAGTGTGTTGAAATACTCAAGCCAAATGACTGAGTCTTTTTCGAGATGATTACAGAAATTTGACTTTTACGAAACCATCTCTCATTACCTCTAATCACTTTATTTGAGTACAAGTTTAAGGGAGTTTCATGATTTCATTATTCCGATCTACAAAAAGTAGCATTTTTCACTTCCACGGTTTTTGTATTAAAAGAAAATCTTAAAAGATATTAAAATCCAAAAAACAATCCAATTGTTAAATCAAAACGTAGATTGAACTTATTGCTTTAAAACTAACCTGACTAGTTTCCTTTTCCCTACAAAATAAATTGTTTTATTTTCATTTTTATTTATATATATTTTTTTTTAATTATTGTATATTAATTAAATAATAAAAGTGTAACATTCTTGCTAGTGTCAGCAGAAAAATGCTCGCCCACTATTTGGAAAAAAAAAAACAAAACAAAACAAATGTCCCAACAATTCTCCAACGCTTACAATTCAATTTAGAAAAAAAAATCTACATTACCAACAAATGCACAATGCGTTGTAATCTTCGTTGTCGTATAATTGAACAAGAAAAATTGATAAACAAATTAAAAAAAAAAGACAAAAAAAAATAAAACGTTGATTGGTGTTGTTTACTATGGTGCTGTTGTCGATGTTGTTTGTAAAAATGAAAAAAAGTTTTTTTTAAATAAATATATATTTATTCCATATACATATGAGCCAGCCGAAGAACACAACAAAATTCAAAATTTAACAACAAAATCAATTGGCAAATGCAAAATTTTTAAGGAAAAATCATGGATAATTATCAAATAAAAATATCTACAAAAATTGGCTGATTTTTGTGTAGTGTTTAAATTTAAAGTGTATTTTATTCTATAAAATCAATAGAATGGAATTAATGCGATTAAAAAAATAAAACACGAAATTAAATATATATTTTTTTCGGATTGTTTGTTATAAAAAAAAAATATATTATAATGATATTATTTTTTCTTTGTTTTATTAATATTTTCTTAATTTTGTTTTTTCTTGGAAAATAGTTCTCTTAAATGTCTTTTTGAACAAATTTTGTTATTTAATATTTTATAATTAACAAAACAAAAAAATCTATATATATATATATATATCTTTATATATAAATAACAATCCATTACAGAAATTCAATTAACCATGAGGTCGTTGATGATGAAGTATCGCCATCTCGAGACTTCCATGGAGATCTGAGTGAATGGAATGGAAGAGAGTAAATACATCAATTAAATTTAAATAAGTCAAACAAACAAACAAACAAAACAAAACAAAACAATTCAATTATTCGAAACAAAAGAAGATAAGAGCATAAGATTTAATCAAAATAAATTAAAGATAAACGTCCATCAGATCGATAGAGTACCATAGTATCCAGCTAATGATTGCATGTATCTCAACTAGAAAACAAAAAACACAAACGTATTTATAAACAAAATAAGAGAATTACAAGTTCAACAAACTGCGATAATTACAATTTTTGTTCTATTTTAAACGGAATAAAAAGCAAACACAAAACAGAAAGGAACACAAAACAAAAGCAATTAAACTGGATTACGTTCATTTAAGGATACGGAGATTATATCGTCGAACAACAATTGGGGAAGTTCTACATCAAATTAACTGATTCTGGCTCCACATAAATAAATCGAGAGAAAAAATAAGCGAAAAATAAAAGAATTATCTTAAAGGATCTATTAGTCGAACAAAATCGAAAAAAAAACCGACACAAATCCTTCGTGTTTCCGTTCAGATGCTACGAAATCATCAAGAAACCACAAAATAACGATGCACATCCAATAACAAAGGGAGAGCATAGTCATTCCGTAAATCGTTTTGTTTCTTCGACGCAATTGAGTTCTCATACACCTCTGTATCCTGTTTGTGCCTAATGTAAGATGAGCTAAAAATTACATTTTTAAAATAACAAAAACAAACAAACTTGTAGAAAAATATTTATATATACACACACGCATACATGTAGATACAATAAAAAATATTGAAATGCGAAATCAAAATTACAAACAAAAAAATCCCGCAAAAATAAATTAATTTTTTTACCGAAAAGAAAAATTCGAAAAATAAAATAAATACGAGTATATACAAGTTCCTCGACGGTGTGTATATATATGTGCTGGTATATCAATAAAAACTTCGACCAATTACACTACAAACAAATACAAAAAAGGACAAAACAAAGCACACTCAAAAGGATACACTTAGCGGCCATGGAATAAACGCTTAAATTTTTTAATAAAACCAAAACAAAAAAATATATATATAAAAAATTTAAAAAAAAACGGATTCACTCGAAAATTACAGGGAGAAACATATATAAATATTTTTTATTTCAATTCTTCTTCTTCATAATTAAAAATAAATTTATTAAGTCAATAAATTAAGAAAACCAAAAATAAAAAGGAGCGCGGTATCAAAAGTTTCTAAGTAAGAATCTCAAACCAAACTTAAAAAAAAAAACAAACATGAATTTGTAGTTGAAAACTGTGGAAATTGTTATTTGATCGTTGTTTTTTGCAAGACTGCAGGGTTCTTATGTGATATCTACAATTATGAAAAAATTGGATTTAAATTAAATTAACAAGAACGAAAAAAAGTAATGCTTCAAAAGGAGAAGAAAGAAAATTCGTATAAAAACAAATAAAGGATATCACATCCCTGAAGCTGTGTAGTGTGGTAAACTTCCAGTGTCTTCATGTTGTGAAAAGTGTCGTAATATCGAAATTGTTTTTTTTTTTTTTTCAAAAACATTTTGAGTGTAATGAGTTTGTTTCTAAATATTAAAAAAAAAATCTTTTTAAAAACCAATTGGCTTTAATAAATTTTGGAAAACAAAAGAAAATTTCGGACGAAAAATGTTTCTTTGTGTAATTCAACATTTTTTTTTTTACATTGGAATGTTGTAATGTTATTGATGTTGTGGTTTTTTTGGTTCTCAAAATTTTGTGATGCTCTTTTGTGAGTGTTTTTCTGGATGTAATTTTCTTGGTTTTGAACAAATTTTACTATTGGCATTCTTTGGTGTGTTTCATTATGTGTCTTTTTTTCAAAAATTCAAATATTGATGCTAATGAATATTTTCAAAAACTTCCTTGGCTGGATTAAAAATAAGAGCTGAATAGTGAGGCATTAATTAATTTCACGCAACAAACTTTCAATAAATATGAAATTGTCAATCTGAAGGTGGATACTTTTTTAAAATTATATAAATTAAACAAAATAAATCTTAGGTGATTGGTTTGAGCATCAGAGTTAAACGCTTGACTTCTGGCCACAGAAAAGATTTATGTTTCCAACAAGAAAAGTATTTTGAAACATGAAGTCGCAAGTTTGGAAATCAAATCGGGATCACAAGCTTACTATCCTTTTTCACATAATAATTTTCACACTTAAAATGTCAAATGCATGACTTCAAAAAGTCAAATGTGGGTTTATTTATGCACTGTCAAGTTAATATTCCTGCTTCGCATTTAAAAGTCTCCATCCATAGAAATTATGGGTGCCACATTCATTTTGCTCAGGAGGTGCTAGGCCCGAGGCTGATTATGCGGCTCCTCAAAGCATTGTTTAGTATGCGAAATTTTACCCAGAGGCTTCTCTTAACTTGTTTAGAAGTCATAAAAATCATTTTGTCCGAAATTCTGGTCCATTGCGCTCCATCACATCCAAGCATAAAGTTGCCTATAATTTGCATTCAGGAGTCTAAAGTTCCTTGATGAAGTCGCTAAAGGCTATCCACGGCCGCTCCAAATGAATGCAAATGGGAAAATTGCTGGTAATTCTATCCGTTATGAGCTGGTGATGTTTGCGACTTCATAAAGCCATGTTTGCAGTTTTATCTTATATTAAATTTAGCATAAAAGATGCGCTGATGCCAAAATACCCATTTTTGATGCGTCATTCACCATTCACCATTTTCAAATTGCTTATTTTTTGTTTTATTTATTCTTAGATAGGAATTCAGCATACCCCTTTGATCAATTTTATGAAGAACGAAAAATGTTTGCGCAGTGGTCCGACTAGTTCGACTATTTTTCCAAATCAACTTCATTTCATTCGTTCGTAATTCACAGTTTTATTTTCCTACGATTCGCTCAAGTAGCAACGGCTTTTCGTCATCAGTGTGATGTCAGTGTTATGCCTTTTCAGCAAAACCAATTGCACATCACCTTTTTTTAAGTACAGACATGGAACTCCAGCTTACATCAACTGTGACTTTCCAATCATCAACCATTCGGGCTCTTCACGAACAAAGCCCATTCAAAACCTTTGATAGAATCCCATCAGTCTGATGTCAGTGCTATGCCTTTACAGCAAAACCAATAGCACCTCGCGTTTTATTTTCAGTACTGACATGGAACTCCAGCTTACATCAACTTTGACTTTCCAATCATCAACCATTCTGGCTCTTCACGAACAAAGCCCATTCAAAACCGTGATGTATATTTCACACTTTAACATCACACGGTCTAGAGATTTCATTATTTCCTCATCCTGATGCCATATAACATTTCTATTAAAATTCTAAAAAAAAAGCTATGATCATTCATCTTCGCAAATCCAATACCTTGGTAGCCTGTCATCTTTATGTCAATATATTAGTAGCATTAGCTTTTAAGGTTCCATTGCTTTTTTTTCTCGTGTAAAACTAACGTCACATTCTACGAGCATATCCTTTTTTTTCTTTTTTTTATAACCACTCTCACACTGTCCCTTATTTCAGTGACATATGATTGATGATATGTTAGCATTTCTAAAAAAAAAAAAAAAAAACAAACGAGAAAACAACAACCTTTCTATATATGTATATTATATATTCAATTTCTTTAATGGATTAAATTGAAGAACACAAATTCCAAGCAACATTCACGCACTCATCTAAGAAATAGGAGGCACATCCAGCCAACCCCATCCGTGTATAGGATTTTAATGTAGGTAGAAGCCATTAACTGGAGTAGTATACTAAAGAGGGTAGTTTTTCCAGTTGACGTAACTATTGATTGATTAATCGGATAAATGAGCATTTCTTCACCCACCCCCCGTTGAAGCAAGGCAAGGTTGAAATTTAGAGAGTTGTTTGAATTCAACACCTGACTAAGCTTGTAACGAGGAAATGAAGGTCTACATGTGCACGTTAGAGTGACACTGACAACTATAAATATTTATTCCAATCAAAAATAGATGCCATAGAAATAGAGCTGATGTAGTTGGTTCGTTTTTTTTTCGGATAACTTTGCCAGAGGTTAAGCTCGAAGGGTAACAAAAAAGAAAAAAAATTGTGTCATTGACCCAACCTAAGATGATAGTAGAGAAACATAACGAATTTAGGTGAGGTGTATCGAATGTCTTTTGTTCATGATATTGATATTTTTTTTTTTTTTGGTTATTGACCCTCGCCATTCAGGCCTTAGTTTCCATATCTTTTGGGCTTTAACTTGAAAATATTTTCGTGGAAGAAAAAATATAATCATTGGGGAGTTCACTTTAAAGGCGCTACAAAAATCTACGGTGACGGTAATTTAAGAAAACGAAGGTATTTCTTTGACGTCTAAATGGGTACAGAGAAGAGACATTTTTTATATACAGCAGTACATGAGGAGATAATTAATTCAACTGCTTTAAAAGTCATATTAAAGATGGTTCAGCAAGATCTATCGAATTTCAACAAAGATTAAAACTTTCTGAATGCCTATCACGCAGTGCTTCAAAGCCGTCTTCCAATATTTTTTGATTGAGCAGGTTTGTCATAATTAAAATTTCCTCGGATATCTCAGTGCCATGTAACTCATCCGGATTTTTTAAAAAAAACACACTTTTGAGCAATATGCTTATTAAGCCAACGAACTGTCAGGCGTCAAGGTGAAATCAAATAAAAGTTTTGAAACGCAATAGTATCCAACAAAAAAAACACTCGAGCTTCAACGATTTCTCAAAGAAAGTTTTCAATATTTACAGAAAAGTACAATTTACGGACAGGAAGAATATTCATATTAATTTTACAAATATGCCTGCTTACATGTTGAAAAACAATCAACAGAAGTAATGAAGTCTTTTGCAATCATATGAAGTCCTTGCCATTCTTTGCATTCAATGAATTTAGTCTTAAGACTGGTTTCTCTGCAGTTTTGTCACCGACTCTCTTTTTAATTTTCTTTTTTTTTCAACTATCTCTTGTCTATCACATCTAATCCAATATATTCCTCCGCAGACAGAGTATGCTCAGTTTCACATATGCGTTAAATGACTCACGCCCTTGCTCATTCAGCCTAAAATGGAGTACAAGGCTAACATCTGGGTTGGTGCTCCCAAAACCGCCTTGCAACTTCTAGATAGAACTCAAAAGCGGGCCATGATAACAAAGAGAAATCAATACACTCACTTGTTTCTTGCTTATCGTTGTTTTATCGCTACATTTTACACCAATGCTCCGATACAGTAGGTAATAGCATTTCGCCCATTCAACAATTCACTCGCAGCACTCGTACTTCATAGAATGCAAATAGAATACCCTAAAGCCTACTTTCGAGCATTTTTGGGAAGTCCTTTGTAAATATGGAGAAGGATTATAAGAAGTATTTTAAAAGCCAAGATAAAGCCAATATACAATTTTATTAAGAAGGACAAAAATTCATTCATGCATTTCGATAAAGAATCGATATCGAATTTTTACATTCACTCAATTCGCAGTATTTTAAACTCGTTTTTTTTAATATTTATGTTTTGGAAGATTGAAGCATTTTAATCTTGGCATTGCTGAGTTCATGTAAATAAGCGCTCTTCTAAGGATGAATCACCTCAATCAATTCAATAAGCGCTCAAGAAATTTTACAGAAGCTCTAAGCGGTAATTTATTGCCTGTCGAACTCAATGAAGTTTTAAGCAGCCAAAGATGCCTTAATAATAGTTTGACTTATTCTTGAACTTAGACTTCGGGTCGGTTAATGTGCCTTACACATGCCTTAGTTACGCACAAGTCTCAATGGAAGAGGACAAATACAATAAGTTTTCAAAAAGACCTGAATTCCCGACGTTTAAACTTTTGCATTCAAAGTCTTCTTCAATATCCAGCTTTGAAATTAGTGCCGAGTATTATCTTATAAACACACATACAGTCGTCCCAAGCCTAATAAATTTCCGCCTTTCCTTTAGATATCTTTTCAGCTGTCCAGTTTCTGCACCCGGGTCTCTTAAGGCTCATATTTATCAGTATCTTTTCTTGACTGTATTCGAAAATTGCATAACTGGGCGAATCTGACTTCTGCACCCTTTAAATAGGGTTTCAAAAGAAGTCTAACCCAACTGCGTATCACTTATTTCCATCGACCGGAACCCAATCCTGGTGATAAAAAAAATAATATTCTTTCCTTTTCTTGAACCGAAAGCCTACCAGTAAACTTTTCTTTCAAGTGAAATGATGAATCACCGCCACACCTTCGTCTCGTGCGTCGCACTGGCCAAATCATGATTTCTGATCTTTAACACAAATCCCCTGAATGGTTGGTTATCAATGGTTTAGATGGATTAGTGTGCCTCTTATACAAAGCCTGCTAATCAAATTTCATTTCAGCAACATCCCTCTAGGGATTCATAAACATTTTCTTTATTATTTTCTGTTTTTTTTTTTTTTTTGTTCGTGCCTTTTTCTCCTCTTCTTCGTGATACCAGGAGTGGAATGTTTCTCTTTAATTCCTGATGGGAATGGCAGCGGTGTTTATGTGTTGGTATACCTTACCCACATCTACACAGTTGAGCAAAACTTGAAAATTATTTGCAATACCTGTGGGTCCTTTTAAATTTGTATACCCTCGATGGTACACAGGACGAATGAAGGAAGAAGCATTTAGCTGCCTGGAGGCCAATACTCTGATTTCGAACGAAGTAGAAGCCAACTTTACAATTCTGTTCAAATATATGTACGTGTGTATAAATGAAGCTATACGAAAACAGTTTTCAGTGAGCTCTTCTTAAAATGATAATTTATTTTGTGGTCTTGCGGCTCTAATGGAGGGTGGTTAATCTATTTTACTTGAAATATGACTGGCTGTTGTGCTGTTTTAGACACGCAAAATAGCAGCAAGTAGCAAAGGCAAAAGGAAGTCGTCTTCCCTTTAGTTCGTCGTCGTCGTCGTGCCCACTGCTCTGCTCCGCCTTAACTGTCGGTTAATTACTGTCAAAAGTATTATGCGAGGCCTCTTCAAAGGAAAACATCGGCTAAAAAGTTTTACTTAAAATGTTAATTAATATTGAAGGATTCTGTATTCCGTTGAGGATTGACTAAACGGCAAAGGATGCGGCAGGGAAGCCAACGACAGGAATGCAACTAACGCTGTGCTCCTTGTGACTGTTTGACAGTCTAAGTTTTTGACGAGAGATGGAAATTGTTGCTGTGTGTGGCTGACACACGAATTTGACGAAAACCATATCCATAAGGAACTTATAAGAAGGATTTGAATAAAATCCCCATTAAATAATTTTATTAACCCAAATTCAGGCCGGCTTCATCTAAATTGTAAAGTATCTTGTCAGCTGAAGGTGATCTTTTGGTTTATTTTTCAGCCAGCAAACAATGCTACTCCAGTCTTAGGGATGTTCTCAAGCCTTTAAATAGTGAACATCCCAAAGGTATTGAGACAAGCAGGAATATACTCTGAAGATTCTTGAGAGGTCTCTTCACATTCCTATAAAAGGCTAAACTTTGCCTCTTCAGAGCAAACAACTTTACTTGGATTCATTTGAAAGTCTCTGAGCGCATTCTGAAGTATTGAAGGAGCTTTTAATACTGCAGACGGAGAAGCAAATGAGGATTAGGATGTTGAGCAAGTGGTTGTTTACTGAGTTTGCAGTTGAACTCTTTTTTAAGGAAGGGCTACTTTAAATTCCGCTAGAGAAGTCTTAAGAGATGTCTGACAAAAAAACTCAATCATAAATATGTGACTAACTAGCAGCTAATAAGGATGCTTCAAACAAAGCGGACATTTTGGCATCTTCTGTGTTATGTCGGATTGTACAGAGCATCTTAGATTCTTAGACCCATTCGCAGACATTGAATTGTCATGAACATGATGTAAGGCTGTGTAACGCAGGTGTTCAATAAAGTACGTCTGAAGCTGACTTTTTCTATACTTAATTAAGTCGGGAACTCTGAGTTCTGCTTGCCAATCTTCGCAAAGTTTTTATCTTAAATATTATGATAAAGTTTTCATTTGCCTGACTTTTGTGAAAATAAATCGAGATCCTAAAAGCTTCAGTCGGTAGTTATGTTTCAAAGTCGATTAAACGTTTGGATGTGTTTGCTTTCTGACTGATTGTAACATTCGCAATGGAGATGTTTTATTTTTTTTATAGCATTTCCTACAAAACTTCAGAATTTTTATGTCGAACTCATCAGAAAGCAGGCTATCGGCTTTTTAACGAATTTGAAACAGTTTTTCTTCTTGCCAACTGCAATGTTGCTGTAGATTATTTTTAAGTCGTATTCATAGTCAAAAGTCCTCACATATGAAATTAAACTGTATTCAGTCACGATCATTTCTTAGCTTAATAATCTTTGGCCCATTTTAGGTCATTGCCTTGGAATATTTGAATTCCTCGATGGCCAATAGCTTAAGCTGCCTGGCGAAATAAAAAAGAAAAACAATTCCAATCTCTACATTTAATTAGTTCGCATTCACAAGGCTTAAGGTTTCTGTTTTTTTTTAACTCTTTCTTTTACAGTTCAGTACTAAAAAAATCAGAAGCCTTTAAGTTCTCAAACAAAAATTAATTTGAAACTAGAAAAGAGCACTCATCCTCCATCAAGTCTCGTGAGCATTTTTTTGAACCAAATTCTCGGTTTTAATAACCGACTGACTTCATCAACAGACTTATATTTTGTTGTTTCCAAAATAAAAGCTTAAAATTAAGGCACTGACTGAACTTTGGTGAAAGGTTCAAGGATCGCTTAAATTGCTGCGACACTTTATTCTAGATTATCCTTGCCCAAAGTTTCAACTTAGGCATGCCTTGAGATGACCATATCGGTGGTTCAAAAAAGATGAAAAGACTTGAATAAATTAACATCTTCTTGTCTGTTTCATGGCAGAATTAATGAAATCGGTCAGGTTTATTTGAAATTCTTCTTAGGTTGTACCTCAGTGCAAGGAAAGAACTAAAAATTCAGTCATCTTACATGTTGAACTAATCCAAACTTAACTGATGATCTAGTATATTTTTCAACCGCAAAATATCAGCCGGGAAAGTGCCTGAGCTCGCGGCTAACTTAGGGTCCGTCCGTTGTTGTTGTTCATTTATAATGCCTTATGAAAAATGTTGGTCAAACTTTTTTTTAAATTTTTAGTCAAATTTGTCGCTAAAATGACGTTTTGTGTTCTTATTCGGTTTCAAAAGTTTCGTGGTACATTAAGAGTGTTGAAATTTTTCACACGCGGTGACGGGAGCAAAAAGTTTTTCGAACGAAAAATATTTTTTTTTTTTGGGTACCTGGCTCATTTATGTTTTAGCTTTTTAAATTGCTTCTCAGAAACATTCTCTATCTTAATATATTAGTACTTTTATCTAACTCCTCGTGCGCATATTTTAGCCGTACAACGGTGAGGCATTGACTCAGAAGGGTCTTTCCATGTGGAAACAGGTATTGTGTTGCAGATCCTAAAAAGTAATTTCATTAGGTTTTCAATTGATTCTTGACGATTCTTCCCAACCTTAAGATTCATTACTGATCACATATTCTCCATTATATTGAGATTTGAACGGAAGGGAGGCCAACTTAATAAATCGACATTATTGGCTTATTTTCTTCGAGATCCTTTTTACCCAAGAAATAAAAAATACACAAATTTTATTTTTGGTCATAAAAGTTTTAGCTTATTTAAAAGCTTGATAATAAAATAAAAAACAAGTTCAAACTTATAATTTCGGCAAGAAGTATTGTCCTGTCCTGTCTTTTCCCTCTCCAGCGGAGACCGCTTAAATGCATTTTCCAGAACCCATAGGCAAACTTCTGTACTGACTTTCGATTTAAGGAAGACCATTCTAAATTTTCATCTCCAGAGAAGCATCCGCAGATAGTCACACCTTCAGTTTTGGGGGGCATCTGTAAGATGAACTCAGAGCTCGGTCTTTCTTTTGATTCTCTAGAACTTTGATTCTTTGGAAAAGACAACATTGTTCCAAATGTCTTGAGTGCAATAAAGATGTCCCTAAGCCTAGAGCTTTCCTCTTTTTTTTGTCACTCTTTTTGGAAAATTCTGCTTCAGCACTGGCTTGAATGCTCTGAGTCAAGCTTTCACGAGCCTTTCCCCCACAGCGATTGACGAAATTATTTTTCCTCTTCCTCGACACAAAGAAATTTGAAAGAACCATCGAAGTCTTGAACCGATGACGACGGCTTTTGAGCATCAAAAAACGATCCTCTACTGTGGTCGCCTTTTTTTGGTCTCCCTGCGGCTTTCTTCCTGATGATAGTTCTGATTTCATGATATTTTTTTGAAATCCATGTCACAGTTTGTTGAGCAACATTCAATATTTTAAGAAATTCATGTATTGTCAAATTGGGACGTGACAGACACAAAATATTTATTACCATATTTTTTCACTAAATTATTTCGGTTTGTTTTGGACTGCTATAATAATAACATCGACTCTGGTTCTATTACCTGCTTCTGCAAAGATTTCAACTGCCTGCCGACTGCTTTTCTCTCTTTACCTCGCTTCTACTCCACTTTAATTTTTCAATTACTTCTTATCGTCTTCCCATCAATTCTAGTCCGCACTTTGGTCAGTCATCAAATGTGTGACCTCATTGAAATGAAGGACTTCTTCTCATTCATTTTATTTGCGACTATCAATTCCGATTGGATCCACTCCTTTTGCAGATAACGAAAAAAACATAATATTCAAATCTGTTTCCACTCGCTAGATCCAATTCTTTCGCTCTTTAACTACACACTAAACAATATAATGATTGCTCGCATTTGAGCCAAAATCACTTCGGACTTTGAATTTATGCCTTAGACATTTTATTTTACACCAGCATTTCTGGGGAGAAATCCTGTCCAGCTTTTGCAGCGCACTTAAAAACAAAATCCAAACAATCCCAACCGTCCGCGTCCGCCACAGACTGACCTACAACGAAAGTGCGCCCATTAAAACAAACACTCATTCACAATTCACCGGTGCCGACCTCGCTAAAGAAAAAACCATCAAAGCTCCACCTTTTATTCGTATAACACCAAACAGCTTATTTTCATCTCTCTAATACCATCTATAAATTCTTTCATTGACTGGGGTCTACCATAAAATACAAACACACGCACATTCATAGTACTCCTTAAGATATACGATTGCACTTGGTTCATGGAGTATATCTCTAAAACCAAATTATATTCCTTTTAAGTTTATGTTTATTATATCCAATAAGGCAGCACTCCCTTCCAACTTGTCGCGTAGCACACTTTTAATGCAGCGCAGCCCACCTTAATGCTACTGCAAATATTTTATAGCTAACCATTTTTCAAAGCGAAAAAAAAAAACAACAACTAGAACCATCTCGCAGATACTATGCCTTGAACGAGCCATTCGGGCGCAACGCGCAATCACTGGCATTAAAACGAAAGCGACAATTTCGCATAAATAAAAATTTTTCTACGACCTTTTTGCAGGACTTACCATCTTAACATCCGATGCGCGCTCTCTTCTCACTAACACAGGTGCTATATGTTTTTATAATATTATTTTATAGCATCAAACATATACGGGACACCCATATACATTATGTTTATTGTGCAACACACTCCTTCTTCGTCGCCAACGCCAACGCCAACGACGACGCGGCGGTTCACTTCTGTTGGAGTAATAAAATAAATTTACAAGTGCACTGAAAGGTAGTAGTACTCTATAAAACCAAAAGTAAAGTCAAACCTCGCCTCGCAGTTGGATATGGGGCCGTTCTTCTATCCACTTAACTACCCCACAGTGATTTTTATACAATACCCTTAAATCAGAGCGGAAAGCGAGCATAAAAAAACAAAAAAAAAGAAAGGATATATAACTTCTAATCCTTGTGCCGACAGCAGGGCAAGTCAAGGATACCACAAAACAAACTCTTAAATTTAAACAAACGCAAAAAAAAATAAACAAAATCGTTTCGCGCTTAAATCGTAAGCCAGGACTACGATCGATTCAATGTTGTAAAAATTAATTTCCCAAAAAAAGTAATTAGATACGTTCTGTAAGTATCGTTCCGAACTCGGAAACGGGTTTCCAAGGGGGGAAGCGATATTTCGAATTTTATGCACGCAAAATACGATAGAAGACGTCAAAGGACTTTATAAGGCTCTGCTGCGCTGTCAAGCTGTGTGCGTATGCTGTTTAAAATTCAAGGCATGTCCTTTGACTTTTGTTGTTGTTGTTGTCACCGTCTTAGTGGAATAGTGATATATAGTAGTAGAGCCTTGGGTAGTATCAATCATGAACTAGAATTGGTTGAGTGGACTTTATTTTGATTTACTCGTCGATGGCGATTAACGATTTGGGGAGAGACGAACGTGGAGAAAATATAATCAGGTTTTTTTTTTAACAGATTCAATTGAGGGAAAATGTAACATTTCCATTAAGGACGAACATGGCTCACGCAGTTCAATGGCGCTGAAGGTCACAGTAAGCCTACGCCCAACTAGCAATTTTTTCCCGTTCCTCTCATGTTTGCCATAAAAGGGGTGATCTTTATTCACAGATTCTGAGCTCTGAGCGTCATCTTCCATTCACACTTCAAATTCTAGGCACTTGAGACCGTTGTATCCTGAGCCTGCTGGTTAGGTCCCTATAGCTCTTTGTTGAACCTTCACACATTTTAAGGTCAAAAAACTCCGCGACGAATTTGACAGCTATGATGAGGCTCAAATTTCTGTGCATTAAGCATTACCAGGAAGACAAGGATCAGTCGGTTTGGGTCATTGTAGGAAAGCAAATATGTTAAAAGTCTTCTGTCGACAACCTACAGTATTTAACCAACGAAGGAAAAACTTTATCAATGTTACCAGGCCCAATAACAGGCCACAGTATTTTTTTTGCAGAACAAAGTCTTTTGTAAGAAACTTCTTTGAAGCCCAACGCCCAGTCTTATTGATTTCGCAAAAGGAATTGATTGCTTAAAGCCGATCCATTTTTAGGAGAATCTTAGATGACACAAGTCTCTTCTCCAATCAGTTAACCTCATGCGTAACCAACGTAGACTTCGGTACCTGGCTCATGAATGAAGTGTTTTCTCATCCGAGACCAATATTCAAAAAAGATTTACTACTGACCTGGGGTTTCAATATTGTCCAATTATCACTGAATTGAGAATTTGAAAAACTTGGAAATACTGCGCTTTCCAAAAATCGTCTTGTTTTACACAATTTATGGTGAGATTGAAAAGTTTTCATCATAGGCATGGACTGCGGGTGTGTTTGCTATCAATTTTTGTCCAACGTGACGCTTTATTTGCATTCGCTTAAAATTCGCCGATCTTTTTTCACTCAACGGCATATTGGTAGCAAGCGCTTACGATTTTGAAGATTGCATAATCACTCTGACGTCATCCTTATGCATTCACAGAGGATATATTTGTGTACCTTAAAATTTATTCTGGCTCTAACAAAAAGCGAATCTGATGTTTTAAAATGACAAAAATTACGAAAGTGTAGCCTCCAAACAACGGAAAATAGAGAATACCAAATTTGCCTGAGAAAAAGGCTGTCTGATTGTTCAGAGGACATAGATCAACTGCCGGTCCGCACCTCATCCCGGCCCGTACAACGATACAGATGGCTCTTGAACCAAATCAACTGAATCTGTTCAGCAAAAACATGTCTCATTGATTCTATGAAGACTTAAATTTTATTCTATTATGATTCAGCTTAGAGTGAACTTCCTTCTAGCAAATTTCTTAGCCTCTTTATTTCTTTTCATTAAGCCGATGGCTCAAAAAAGCGTGACTTCTGCTTTATGGAATCTATTTTCTTCTGTTTTTAAAGGTTCCGTACCTCAAAAGGCAAAATTAAAATTTATTGGATCACTTCGTGTCCATATGTCTGTCTGTAAGAGTTGCTTTTCTCAGGAATGAGAAGTAGAATCAGGTTAAAATAAATACTGAATCTTTTGGCTGCGATCCTTTAAAGCTTTAAAAAACATAAAGCTTCTTAATCGACAAAACCATAAAACACGACTGTTTGTGTCGCATAATTTGATACTCGTACGGAAATCAAAACCTATAGGGTACTACCAGTTGACCTTCTTATAGCAAAAGTTCGAAAACATCACATTTCTTTTTAAATCGCAACTCATTTCTTCGCCAAGAAGTAAGCTATGAGGAAATTAAAATCAAAAACAAACTTAAAAGATTGTACGCTGGTACGGAACCCTTTGTGTGCGTGTCCGACGCGCATATGACCATTAGCATTTTTTATACTGACAACAGCCTTAAGGTAAAGTTTGTCAATCTATCTTTCGTCTGTGCACATGCTTCTTTGATTTCGCCCTTAAAAAAAAAATCCAAGGCATTCTTCGTAATCAAAATTAATTTTTCGGGTAGCAATATTCTCGTGTTGGTAGGCTGTCCTTACGGTACTTGTGGTACAAACTTTGTCTACGGTATTTCTGTGGCAATTTTGTTGCTTCTTCCATTCAATATGCTTGCGCTTCTCCAAAGAAGACAACCTGGTACGTCTGAATACTTCCTTTGGGTTATTTTTGGCTATCATTCGAATGAATTGTCGAACACAGTCTAAAAAGAAAACAATGCATTCTATTTTACAAATCATTCCCTAGTTTGCATAATTGTTTTGGTTATTTTCGTTTGGCAAGACGGTTTTTTTTTGACAAAATATTGCTGCTTTTAATCCGACCATTGCAGTGCTTGCAATTAATTACCCAATCTAGGCCTTCGATTTTCATATATTTTTTTCTTTTTTTATTTATTTTATTTCTTCCACACATTTACGCATCACTGTACGTGGATATTTGATCGGTTTTTACGCTGTAAGAATCCTTAAGAGTTCCTTGCTCAATAGAAACATTTATAAACAGTTCGCGACCGAGTCCTTTCGTAGGTAGCTCCTATGATGTGCTAATCTCTTACTCTCAACTTTTTTCTCAATGTTTAGACTGGACTTTTATTTAGGCAATTATTTAACTCACAGAAAGAGTCAGTTCAGCTCATTATTTAACTTAAGTTGGTCTCGTATAAATTTTCGTTTCAGTCCATAAAATTTTTTGTCTTATTTAATCCTTATTTCTCGCAGCTCTGACCGCTCGAGATTTGAAGTTACATCCCTGCACTATAACTCTATGCATACCTGTTTCTTACATGGGCTACATTTTTTTTTGCAATCTTTTTTAACACTGTGATTAGTTTAAGAGACGATTTAAACACAAAAAGGATCATAGATTTTACTTGAAATGGTTCTCGTGGCATTAAATTTGTTTAACCAAAATCTATCCTCGAAATTACTGATTTTTTTCGTCAACTTATTTTCTAATTCGTTCCTCATCCTCATTCAATATTGATGATAAGGCCACTTATGTCTCGCATCATTAAATTGCGATCTTCATGTCATTGGCATTTCTACCAGCAGTTTCGCTCATATCTGAATCGTAAAAGAAGTTTTGCCATTCTCATAGATCCCTCCATTTAAAGTGCAATTAAACTCGTATCCCTTTTTTTTGTTTTTTGTTCTCCTCCTCTACACCCACACAATCTCCATGCCTCATATCTATGATCACATTGGAAATTACCCTCCGACTGCAGAAATGAAAAAAAGGAGCACAAACGTAATTTTCACCCTTTTTTGGGGCACTTAAACCGTAAAGAGAAAAAGTCCCCCAACGAGACACATAACCAGAACCGTCCCTCAGAACAGGGGGGGTTAACACAAAAGCAAAGAAAAGCAACAAAATAAAATCTTAGCACACCCTAGAGGTACAATGGCTAACCATATGTATCCGTCGCCATAGTACCTGCTGCATAGTCCAGGTTAACCCCTTTCGACCGCCCACAAAGAATGTCTTTTCGGGTCGGTCTCGAACTGGTATGTAGGGACAGTTCCAGTTCCCATTGAGAATCGCATTAGCCATATGACGTTAAGAACCACTTAACTTGTCTATATGAGCCTAATGATCTTTTCCGCCCAAATGTTTCCCATGTTGGCATGTGAAATGAGGAAGAAAAGCTGCACAAGCTGGCAAAAAGTAACCCAAAACCGAGGACGGCAAGGATGTCGACAAACGAAAAAAAAATACCAAAAAAAAGGTTCTTATACATTATTCTGCACAAGTTGCACATCGAGACCGAGACATGAGGGCTTTGGTAGACAGATAGAATTCTCTATGACATTTAATCGTTTTGTCTCAATGGCTTGAGGTGAAGCGCGCGAAGAACGGGCGAATGTGCTGTCGGAGTGAAGTTCCCAGAGAATTGAGATACAAAGAGTCGCAATGAAGTTATTTTGGTTAACTTTTTGAAGTTTCTCTTTTTTTTGTCATTGCCTTCGTTTCTTGCTGGTAACAGATTTGGAAAATTAGTGAAAGGCAAAACGAGACTTAATTTAATTAAGAGATACCATGTGGTCGACCTGGGTTAAGCTCATTGGTTAAAGTCGACTGGTATTGTTGTGTGTAAATGTTTCGCGTTTGAGAAGTAAGAAATTGAGGATGGACAAGCGAACTTTGGCATTTTGTTTTTGAAGAGTTCCGAGGTTAAATTGCTGATTTTTTTACATTTCGTTCAGCTCACTTGAAAATCAAATAATCCACTCTTTTTTACTGCACTGTGAATGGAGGAATCCAAAGCACAAAGTTGTACTTTAAAGTTAGCATACAGCTTTCTCATAAACATTTTTTCCAAAAGTATTTTAAGTTGAATCACTTTGGTCGCTCGCATTCCATATAGAACTTTAACAGGCTCTGAGAAGGTCTTTAGAAGGTGTCTAACCATATTAATCCAAAGAGCTAATGGATAGAAAAAATACTGCGAATTTGAACGCACGCCAGAAAATCGATAAAAAAAGCTTTTAACAAATATCAAAACTTTCTGTTTCTCCTCTTTTTGAAAAGTTGAACAAAAATGTAAATTCTTAGCGCAAACGTTAAAATTTCAGGAGCTATTTGTAAATGCATTATAAGGGTAGTTATAAACCCTACGGAGCCAAAAAATTAATGCCCAAGAATGTTTGCTGTTTTCTCAGCTGGATGCCGCACGTTACGATTGAAAATCAAACAACTTAAATTTGTTTGGCAAGGATAAAAAGAATTTTGTTTGATTCGATTGAGATCTTGGGTCATCATGCGAAGCCTTTAAAATGGATGAACAAGTGGTAAGTATCAATTTGAAAACCACGCAAATGTCCATTTTAGTAATGCATAGGGGCGAAGCTTGAGAGACTGAATCAAATATCATCCTGATGGCAAATTAGTCAAAAACAAATAAGACTTATTCTGGCATCCTTTTCGACATACAAAATCTAAGAGCGTTTCATAGGGTATCGGATGAGGCATCAATTTAAAGAAAGGCCTGATTTTTAAAGAAAGGCGAATTCAAGCAGATCAGATACTCAGAGATCAAAAGCTTCAAATCCCTGTTACTATAGGATAATTATTCTTTTCGGGCACTGCCCAATAAAAACATAGGGATATGGATATCCTGAGCTGTGATGAAAGACATCAAATATATGTCGTCTGCTAATTTGAACTCACGAAAATTTCCTTTGCAGCTACAATTTTAAATGCCTTGAGGCTTTTCAGACGTATTTTCAAAATTTTGCAGAGAATACCTTTCGAAAAATTTTGTTTCAGGGAAAGTCTTTACCCAAGAAAGCTCGCATGGCTCAATACTCTACCAATCTTGAATATCCCAATATGTTAGCAACGAATAAAAACACTGAAATTCAGCAACTATCAAAGCACTCTCCGGGTCGAAGGACCTTATTTTTGCGGCGAAAGTCGTTTCAATGAAATGGAAAGTGTTTTCAAAATCTGCCTGACTGTATGTATGCATTTAAAGCTTCGTCATTGCTGGCTCCTGACTATAAGCAAATTGTTCACGTTTAAATTTTTTAGCTTTCTTAATATAGGATTCACCACGACTCAAAATTTTATGTGTTTATGTGTTTGTATATCTAAATTGCTTGCTTTGCTTTAATTGATAATTAATAAAATCAATTTTTATTTATTTTCTTTTTTCAAATTAAATTTTTTAAAAATTAAAAAAAAAATCAAAATATAGATGTTTTAAAAAAAAATGTGTCTTTACATATATGTGTGAGTGTGTGTTTGTGTTTGTGTGTGTATTGTTAGTAAATTTTTAAGTGTATTTAAAATCATTAATGGTATCTTATATCTTTCTGTCTTTTGTTTTTTTCTCTTTCCACCTACGAAATAATTCTCACTCACTTTGTCTGTCCACCACCACCACCTGATCACATCTGGCAACATCAATACACACACAATGAAATAAATCTTCTCTTCTTCTGCGAATCACAACAAACAACCAACATCAACAACAACAATAATAATAATAATAATAATGACCAACTTGGACATCCTCACATGAACATCATGAATCGGAACAATGATATCATCACCTCTGCGCTCGTCTGTGTGTGTTTGTGTGTGTGTGTGATGTCCTTCACTGGTTTTGGATGAAAACACAAAACCATACTTGTACCATCTTTCCTCGATACTACTAACTAACGACAACCATTGTTGGGCCCATTCTATTCAATAAAATGGGGGAATTTCGATCGAATGTATCTATGGATGCACAACATACACAAATGATGTCCTGTGGCATCTAAAACAACAACAATGTAAAAAAAAAACAAAACAATAACAACACTCATACAAATCGAATGCACTGATGCTGCGAATGGACTTTGTTTGTAATAATGTAATGCTCCTGCTGCTGCTCCTGATGGTCCTGTTGACGATAATGGCGATGTTGTTGATTGTTATTTTGGTACCAATGGTATGGGTCATCATGGAATCGCGGCATCCTTATCGTGGATACGGAATTGTTGGTCGCATGGATGATTTTATAATGCAGATCGTAAACTATTTGTTGGCATGCTAAGCAAGCAGCAAACGGAAGAGGATGTAAGACAATTGTTTAATGCATTTGGAACAATTGAAGAGTGCACCATCCTACGAGGACCAGACGGCGCCAGTAAGGGTAAGTCAATAAAGCTAAACACTTCTGATTTCTTGTGACATATTATTATTCGCGTTTGACTCCAAAATCTAATGAGTGTGATTTTCTTGTAATTTATTTATCATTTAACTTTAAGCTGGAAATTTGAATGTAAAGTGTCCTTTTCAGTGTTGCTAATTTTGTGTGACGTTAAGGATGTCGATAGCTTTCATGTTTACACTTTGTGTATTTCTGTTGTCTTTTTTATTAACGCATGACCAAAATTTGAAGATGCTAATGAAGCCAATCAGCCATCGAAACAATCAATGAACCTTTATCTAAAGATTGACGAAAGATCGAATTTTGTGGCAGAGAGAGAGCAGGTTTCGTACATCGCAAAGTGTCACCCAATTCGTTGTTTGTTTTTGATTCAGAATCGTATTCAATCACAAAGAAAATCTACCTTAAATGGCCTATGTTGAATTTCAAGACTGCCATTTTCCAATTGAAATGTTAAATAATTGCCTAACGTGCTAGAATTCCAAAAAAACGTGTGGTTCTGTTGTGAAACGTTTTCCGTGTAAATGAATAATTACAAAAATACTGGCACTATGGCAGGATGGACTTTCCATCATCACAATTAACAGAAAATAGGGTTGCTGTTTTTAAGAGTGTTGAAGATGAACCAAATCTAATCATTGTGTCGAATTTTGCGTTTGAATCAGCATTTTCGTCTTTATTCAATTCAATTCACTCAAAAGTTCAAGCCAGTTAGGAATGCGCCAAAAATGCCCCGGCTGAATGCTTAAACTTCAGATTTTTGACCGATCTTTTATGGTCTCCAGTCGAAGATACGGAAGACATTGGGTTTCAAAAAGACTGTGCCGCTTCTTGGACGAGTAATTCCCTTTTTTTGGTGACATCAACTGTTCATTTGTAGCCGTTTAATTTCTTTATCGTCTACAAAACTCAAACTCTTGAAGCTTTGTACACGAATATTCGACAATTTATGACCCTTACAACTTAATGCTCGTTTTTCAAATTAGCAATTTGATTTGCCAAATCATCAAATACTTGTTTCAGGGACGTTTGATCCAAAGGAAGACTGATTCCAATGATAGTTTATCACTTGCATTAACCAGGAAGGATTCATGCCAATTGCCTTGTGCTCTGCGAGCTGTCACACGGCTCTGCCGACATTCCGCCGGGTCACTTTGCTTCCTGCTACGTGCCACCACTTTTTCCAAGTGACATCCATGGTTGGAATTTTAATTGTCTCCTAAAGATGTTGATCTTGAGTGCCAAGTACGGATCCTTTCAAAGACCACGTTAATCAAACTTGATACTTCATATAAACCTTCTTCTTGCTTTTGAGGATAGTTATAATCCCTTGCGAGCCAGTTAGCT
Source organism: Orthonevra nobilis (assembly GCA_963555765.1). NCBI lineage: Eukaryota > Metazoa > Arthropoda > Insecta > Diptera > Syrphidae > Orthonevra > Orthonevra nobilis. Next base: position 17,334,035 of record OY743227.1, read on the forward strand.
TTAAAAAACGTGGGTTTATTATGCTCAGCCTTTTAATGTGGACTGCAGAGGCCATTTGACACGATGTCTCCCATATTTTTCGATAACTCAACGGCTTTTTAATTTTATTCAGAGCTGAATCTGTCTTTGACCTTTTTCCATTGAAGACTTTATAAAAGGTTGTTTAGTCCTCATCCGAGAACCAAATACAGATCAAAATATTCGGAATTTCAAACCATTTCTTGTTGAAGTTCCGCAAGGAAGTCTTCTCGGTCCAATTCGTTTCCAAAAAAGAGAGTGTATTGTGTAGATCTATCTCATGTAAAAGGTTGTATCTTGGAAACTCTCAATTATGAAATAGGTTTTATATTAAAAGACAAAGTAAGACTGGACTGAAGTTTTGTTTTCCCATAACTTTGCATTTATTCTCATTCCAATGCTTATTTAAATTAAATATTCCAACAAAAAAAAAAACTCTCAGCATGTCACATCAGAAAATAAGGACTTTTTGATTGTAAAACAAAACTGAAACAACCCTGACGAGGCAATTACCCAAGCTGGTCGAGTAAAAAAAAAAAATATAAAATAAAATATGACTCCAAAATGATTCTCCGCTTTTCCACCACATTTAACCGAAGACGTTGTTTGGTATTTTGAAAACAGCTTGAATGCTTTCATTTATTCACATCCCCCGGAGATCCTTTCACATACCATAGCTCTGATGTCCAACTGCAGCCAACACACAAGGACAAAACCGAAAAGAAAAGGACAGAAAAATATATATAGTATGTATATAAACGCGTACATATATTATTTCAGCTTTCTTAAGTGGTTTTCGGACCTGATCCTGATGGACATTTTCATTTCAGAATACGAAATCCTTTTTATTTTTTGCGTCGTCCTGTGCCACCTTCATTTGGTATAACTTTCACACAGGTAATCCCAAGGCAAAACGTAATGAATTGCATGTGGGCCGGAGCATGACTCTTGTGTCTCGTAGCTACGCACACATTTAAGAAGAATTTATTGTAACTTTCCTTTTATGTGTTAAATTTCGTCCTTTTTTGTTTTTTGAACAAGTCAGGGTAAATGAATTCGCAAGGGCAGTCTAATTGAACAGTCGGTTGCAGTCTTGACAGATTGGGTCGGAAAGTTTTCCTTCCAAAGGATTGTCATTTGAAAACATTCACCAGTAACTTCAAATGTAATGAAACAACAAATAAAATTAAATATAAAAATGATAAAAAAAAAGGAAATCCTTTGATTGACAGGGGAACTATTAAAATGACAGACAGGCAACAGGGTGAACAAAACTGTCATTCGGGGGAAGGATTAATGAAAGTGTCGCTTGGGTATTTTCACGTCGCAATAAATAAAATTCCCCGCTGGGTTTGCCTGATAGAACTCTCTGCAGCTGATCACATCCTGTTGATTAATTTAATTAATGTAAAAGCCCTGATATGAATCCACTCCAATCTGTGAGCTGATTGTGATTCATCGGATCAAAAATTAAATTTTCTTGTCAGATTTCGCTCAACTTTGATTCAAATAATTTAATCGCGATGCTGGAAAATGGAAATTTCTATGAGTTCAGATTCACATATGCAGCAACACGGCCCAATTCTCTGAGCAGCCATGTGATATGAAGATTGATTGATTGTACGAGGAAAATCTTACAAATTACTTGAGCTCTAGAGGTGACAAGGCGGAATTGTGACAATACTCGCAAGAATTTTGTTTTGTTCCCTCTACAACACCAGTATGAACGTGTAATCCCATGGGTTATTTAGTATTACATACATAGCCTCTCACGATGATTAAGGTTTTTCGATTTATGTGGTATTACTGTTTATTAGGTTTTTTTCCTTTTGTAAATGAAAATAATTTACGATTTTGGGATATATTTTTTTTTTAAATGGCGCCCAAGTTAGGACTTACTTGTTACGCATTCTGTTTGATCATCTTGAAAGACTGAAAGCTTTTGAAAGTTAATGTTTGTCAGCTGTAAATTTCATTTCTACTTAAATATGTTGTTTGAACAAGATGTACAGGGAGGACCTGGACATTTTCTTTCTTCGTTGTACAACATTTTGGTGGCGATGAACATAATCGAATGAATTTCAAGCGTATTTGCGTAAGGTACCCTAAGACGTTTTTAAATGGCAAGATGAAAAATGTTTGTCTACCTTTTTTATCTATTAGAAATTAATCTTTAAACATAGATTACCTGAACTAGACCTAAACTAAGTACCAAACAACAAAACCTATACATACCTACATACACACATCCTTACATAAATTTAATTTTCCTTTGTTCACCCATTTAAATGTCAGATCCAGCTTTCATCATCATCATACTGTGGTTTGCCTGTCAACAACAATCCGAATCTTGCTCTGTTCGACACGACAAGAACAAAGCAAAAAAAAAACAGAAAACCTTACATAAATGGAATTAAAAAAGCTGTAATGACGTCATTAACATTTGGCCTTTCACAATAAACCGCATAAGGGGGAAAAAATTGAAAAAAAAAAACAAATAAAAAAGCAGAAGAATTCCAACGAAACACCATCCCCCACATGGCGGCAAGGGTAGCTTACGCTACATTGCAATCTGCAATGATGTCGTTCCATGGTAAACACCGCCATTCCCCTTCACATGGGAATTTTCGCGGTTAGCCATGGGGGGGCAACGAAGCAGTGGCGCTGATGGGCGTTTTGCCTTCGCAAAAGGGTTTGAATTACAAAAGTTTTCCATGGAAATGCGAGACTTTTGAAGGCGCCGCGAAATTGTATGCCCCGAGTGTTGGGCATGTTCCCGTCGCCCCACCCAATCTAAATGCCTGCTGTTAATGCCTTTCACCAGCGGGCTTGAAGGCGCTTACATAAATTAATAGAAAAATGATGTGGGGGCATTAATTATCCCTTTAAAGTTCATTAAAATATTCGAGAGTGTATAATGGCGCCGCGAGCAGGTTTTGTATTCTTTTTTTTTCTTATTGTGTTAGCTTTCTTGGGCTCAATTTTTAACCGTAGTCCTCATGATTTATTTAAAGCGACGCAGGTTAGAAGCAGTAAATGTTTGTTCTTAACATGATATGGGAATGAATTTATGCGAGTCATTGTTATGAAATCCTTAAATCACTTTGTGCGGAAAAAAGGACGAGAATCAAATAAAACATAAATAACTTCATTTAATATGAAGGTAAGGTGATCAAAGGTTGCGAAAGAAACTCCGGACAAAAATTTACTTAACAACATAAACGAAGTCTTTTTTTCAAAACTTTTGAGCGTCACGTGTCCATGGGCGTAATGCTCTAATTTATATGTGATACAAAAAAGGTTCAAGTTTACTTATATTCAGAAATTTGAGTTTTCGTCCTTCGGTTTAGAATGAGTCTCGAGGAATTTTTGGCCAGCAATAAATCATGACCAATGAGAAGCTGTCTTTTTGAAGAATCGGATGTTTGTAGGAACTGGAGTACATTACTCAAAGTAAACTCAAAGGCAACTTAAGTTACGAAATTCTTGAAGTATTTGAAGCAAGTCGACTTAAGATTTATTCTCAAATTTCGAAGGCGAAATTAAAGCTACAGTATTCGATTGAAAAAAAATATACCAGGCTTGATATTTTGCGTAGCCTATTTTATGCTCTATTATGTACCCCAACTTAACAAAGTTTCCAGAATGCAGTAAGCATCTCTTTCACTAAATAAAACATTTTTATTAATCGAGTTTGTATACCCTGTAACTTTCTACAATTGTCTCCCAACATTTAACAAGCTTGCAGATTTCGTTTTTATAAAAACTGCGTGGTTTTCCTTCAAAAAATCTCGTAAGGCTGTTTTCGACAGCTTTCTGGTTAACCAAATTTCTTTCCACTTGAACCGTTTTGAAGGGACTGAAGCCGATGAAAATCTGATGGAGAAGGATTTTCCATTTTAACTCTCTCAGTTTTTGCAGCGTTTGTCGGACAACATGTGACTTGACGTTATCATGATGGAAGATGACGCCTTTTCGATTTGCCAAAATTGAACGATTTTCTTCAATTTTCTTCAACTTGATTTATTCGCCGTGATTATTTCGTTTTTCGAAACTGGAAAAAAAAGTATATTCCTGGAATCCCAACAAACATATAAAAGAACCTTCATTGGATGTAAGCCAGCTGTTTCCTTCTCTTCCACATTTCCAGCTTCCAGTACGTTGTTGTACAGAAGTCACTTTTCGCCACCTGTTATGACTCTATCCAAATAAGGTTCATTTTCATCGCGTCTTAACAAGGAGATGGCCACGGAGACGGGGTCCAGCTTATTTTTTGTTCCATAACTTCTGCTTGGAAGTGAATCCAAGCTTCTTTAAATGACGAAATGGTGAGGATTGTTCAATTCAAAATCTCTAAGCAATCTCCTCAGTTTAAATCTTTGGGCTATTTTTTACTAAGGTTCGCAAATAGTCGGCATCAATTTCGGATGGCCTACTTGTTAATGGCCCCGAGAGTAGAAGCAGAATCGGAATAAACGCTCCGAATGTTTTTTTTTTCTTTGCAGTTTCAAAACTCACTCCCTTTCGAAACCCATACAGCTTAACATGCATTCGCCATGTTAGTATTCTTTTTCAATTTTATAATTTTTATTTCACACACCATTTGACTTAACTCAAAGGGGAAAGGCGACAAAATGATTGCTATGCAACAAGTTCATAAAACAAACATTCGTTGAGTCGTACAGCAAAACTTGTCGCCACTTATGAAGTTCTGGCATGAACTTTTACAATGTTCCAATACTACATTTGTTCTGCTGAAGAAGCTGTGTTGCTTTTGGCTCTACATGTAGGCAATCGTTGTCTATTCCTTTGACAACTCATTCACACACAAGAAATATAAAATATAAGTCGTTCAAAAATCAATCGTTCAAAAATTTTACATGTTTCATAAGTATTTAAGAAATTATATTGATCACAATAGCTTTTCCAAACGACCTCTTTTCATAAAAAGCACATAACCCATTATATTGCTCTCCATCCTGCGTTCGTGTTCAACTCTAAAGTGTAACGAATTAAATTTGATTCAATTCAAACCTTGCTTTCGAAAGCCTTTAGTACAGGAGGTTCAATGTTTCTTATGCTCCTAAATTATTCAAAGACGTTTGATACCTGCGAATTGATTCCTTTAACCTGTGGAGTCCCTGAAGGGTCTATTCTAGGACCTTTACTGTCCTTCCATACATCAATTGTACGATAGGCGGGATTAAGCATGGACCAAGTTGTGTCACATCGAAATAAGTCTGTCATATCTAAGAATTCGACAGACCCCTATATTTACCACTACATTGTTTAATTTTGTGAAACAAGTAGTTGCGTTTTATCCTGTGACAGTCATATGCTGTGATGGAAGATTTAAAATACACCAAAAGATCTTTACGCCTTTTATTTTACGAGTTCTTCTTGCTAGAAACATTATTTCTAGTGGGCTATATTTTTTGACTGCTCAAATAAAAGTGAGTTTCGATTTTGCGACGAGAATTTCTGGTTTGACAATTGCCCAGCATTTTTTTAAATTCGAAAACTTGACCAAATTTTTTAGTACGTCAGAATGGCACGTAAGGTCAACTCACTTTAAAAATAATAAGTAAATCAACTTTTGACTGTAAAATAATGTGCGAATATGAAACTGACTGACAGAAGGATGTAAAAATGATCGGCGAGTTGAACACACACACGAAGGGTTCCGTACCACCGTACAAAATGCAACTTTCCATATTTTTTTAATTTTAAATTTTACATATCCGACTTACTAACGTACGCAATCGGAATAGCATCTACGATTAATTTAGTTTCAAATTTCTCATAGCCTCCTTCTTGACGAGTTACGATTTAAGAAAAAACACGTTTTTTGTATTGGAACCCCCCTCTATTTTTAGCGCTATATTACACATATTCTTTTAAAATTTCAAGTGTCTACAAATGACTTTTCAGAAGAAACAGTCCAGTGGCATTCAGACGGACGCACTACTAGTACCCAGTAATAGGGCACGGAACCCTTAAAAACCAGCGCAAAACCTTTACTACGATAGATATCACAAAAAATAATTAATTAAAATGACACACAATGCCAAAAAGATTACCTATACTACCACAGAAAAAAGTTTCCTCACAGCATTGACCTACTTAGCGACTTTATACTTTCGAATGTCCATTTCTCGAACGAATGGTTTTCACCATAATTGCACTTGAGCTATCTGAAAAGTTTCTAAACAACTTCTTCTTCGAATTCATCCCACTTAGTAAATCAGTTTCAATCTAAAATTGCTTTTGCTCGTTAAGTGCCTGAGCACATTTCCGAATGTCCACTCTTACGTTGAGGTATCAAAGCAGTTTTTTTTTTTACAGCCTCTTAAAACTTCAATGCAATAGTATTTTCCTGATATCAAAATGCATTAACATTTTTATTTTCTTTCTGGCGATATAAAGAGGAGTTTCAATCAAAAATCCGTTTATTTCACAAAAAAGGGCACTTGTTGTTTGTTACCCTTCAAGAAGAGAGATGTGCATTCATCCTTGCATCATATAACAAACATCGTATCCTTCATCGCACACATAAAACCAAAATGACTTTCATATCCTTGAGTGTGGACATAATTCCGCATAAAACAAAAAAAAAATACACTTGCTTATAGTAAACATCAGCTTTCTTAAGTTTTTAATATAATTTCCCATAAAAGAAATGCAAATCGTTCTCCTCTGTCTAGAGTGGATACTTAAAATTAACTCTTCAAATCCATAAATGACACTCTTTGGATGAAACTACATTCCCCCCTCCTTCTTAAGGACATGGACCTGCCCACTTTTATTAATCGTAAAAATAAATCTGAAACTATATCGCATCACGCTGTGGTGGTCATTAAGACCACCAGCGTTTTATATTACACATATACATCCAACCAACAGGATATACACCCAACAACAATATGATATCATCATGGCCCACAAAACACTAAAAAAAAAAAAGGTGAAGAAACACAACCTCCAAACAACAAGAGGAAGAATTCAATTACGGAAACTTTTACTTATTATCCCACTAAGAAAAGAGGTTATACACAGGAACGGTGGTGTAAGGATATAATCCTTGGCAAGGAATTAATATAACTACCTCGTGGTATGGGCGACTGACTATGGTTGAATGTGTGTTTTAGGATTGGTATAGAATTTCTACCCGATAACCTTTGTGAAGGTCACCGACAGGTCACAGTAATTTACACAACGGAAATGGAAAGTAAAGGAAGAAGGTGATTGTGACCGCGTGCCGCACCTTGTCAGGACACTAAAGGAATTTTTATATATATTTTTTTTTTGTTTTCCTCTCGTCCTGTTTTGGAGATGATAGGAAAAGTTTTGCTTGGAATTTATGTGCGGTGTATCTGTATGTGTGTGTGTGTGCGTTTGTCCAAACTATCTCATTACTGTCTCATAATTTAGGTGCCAAACCGACCGCCAACCAAAAAAAGGACGACAACGAATAGCAAAATAAAAACCGAAAAACAACGAAGAGAAATAAAGAACTTTTAGTTTATCCTCTACGAAGGTGAAATCCAATAAAAGTGTCCTCTCTGTGTAAATTTATTCTATATAATCGAATACCTTCGAAGGATAACCTCGACACAAGACCGAGAAGAGAAACAAAAAAAAAAAAAATAAAGGGTAAAAGCGGAACTTTAACAACGAGGCGAATAAATGAAGTCCTTTTTATTCCACAATACCACCTCACCGAGTCGACTGCTGATATTGAAGTTGATGAGGGTCTCTGTCCACCACCATCACATCGCATCACCAGTGTTGGCTTGGCAGTGTTTCAAAATTAATTAAACATTCGAACGAACGTAGAGCAAAAAAAAATATAAGGTGTATCTATGGACGGTTGGATGGCCAAAGTCAACCTCTGTCTAATTAGATTTATTTTAAGATAACCCTACTTTATCGCCAGAATCAATTTCGATACAGATACAGAATCAGGAGCTCAAGAAGCCACTTCACTCCTGCAATCCTAATGGAATTAACATGGCTAATTGTGTCGACTTTTCATGTCGCATTTTATTAAGAGACGACAATCGCACCTTTCCAATCGTCATCGTTTCATTGTTTCTTTTAACCAAATGTCAACTCTTACCTTTTGACATTGTGTGTTGGTCAATGTGAGAATCGCCTCCAAGTGCAGATATGCATACGTTTAATTGAATACATAACCAACATGCCAACTTTTGGGAGGATTGGTAATCGTTAAAAAAGGATTTATTTATATCTCTCTTTTGCCTTTGGCTATAGTTGTTATATTTTTGTCCTTTTGTTTGTCGCGAATTGCATTTTTTTTTTGTAATAACGTTTTTGTTATTTTAATTAAATACGGAACTGCCTATGGCGATTAAACGGTAACAAAGTACATTTCGCGTAGTAATTGTTAATGACGCATAATGAATGAGATCGGACCGGACAAAAGCAAACAAAGAAAAAAAAATGATAATTAAAGTACCAATATTGTTCAGTTGGATTTTTATCAGACATTTTTTTAGTATAATTTTTTTTCGTCATGTTTTCATGGCTTAAATGTTAAAATTGCGGCGGAAAACAGTAGTGGCGAAAATCTGGTGTTTTTTTTTCCATTTTCATATCTAATTATGTTAATTCTGATTTAATTATTTTAAATCAATGCATGCATGAAAATTGTTAACACAAAAACGAGTTAATGCAATAAAATAATAACAAGCAAGAAAAAGCAAAATAATAATAATAATAATAGGTGCGCCTCTGATTATGCTCCATTTAGCCCAATTATTCTGAATGAAATTAAGTTGTTAATTATAAAGCTCCCGCGGGCTGGCACTGATTTTTTATGAGTCTCGTTAGAATTGTATTGTAAAAAAATAAATTAGATATGATTTCTTTTACAACATGCAGTGCGCTTGTTAAACAATTAAAAGCAACTGTTTCTGGCAAGTGAAGTTGCTCGTGTCCTTTTGTTAAACGACATCTGGACAAACAAAGTTATGGTGTACGAGTAGTTTGGGTACTTATGGGACCTTTGAGAGCAATTTAAGTTGAATAAATCAGTATTGATATGCATTTAAATCGGATTCAGACAAAGTGTACAGCCATCGAACAAGAGGTGAAATTTAAGGCCATCCACATTGAACTAACGTTGCGATTTTTTTTAGTAAATAAGAACTTATTTAAAGGCCTCTCAATCCAATCCAAAATTAAGAGGGGAACATGACAGATCACAGACCAATAGCTCCTGTCAAAAGTGTTCTAGAAGCTAATCCAGGCACAAATACAAAAATATTTCAAAAAAAAAAATACCCACTTTGCAGTAATCACTCCGGTTTTCGGCCACAAAGAAGCTGTAAGACTGCTTTAATTTGTGTTGTTGATGAGATACTGAAGAGTTTAGATAGAAACTACCATGCTTTCCAAACCCTCCTTGACTCTATAAACTTTTTGACACCACTCTCTACTGTGAAACATACTCAGAACAAAGCTTTACTTTTCCACCTACCTGCCGTCATACGGTCCTCTCGCTTTAAAAGTGTTCAGCGTGGAGTACCACAAGGATCAATTCTTGGACCAACGATCTTTTGAATGTGCATACGTGAACGACTTTTACAGGGTAATAAAAAGCTCTTCAGTTCATATGCATGCAGATGATGTGCAATATTTTCTAAACTGCCCTCTCGGAGATTTATAAAAATGCAACTAGCCTAATAAACGAAGATCTCGCGAACGCACTTGAATTGTCTCCTGATCACTAACTTGGTCATTAATTGGTCAGACATCGTTAGCGTCTGGATGTTACTGGGATTCCTCGAGTCTAACTAGCGGAAAGCGCAATAGAGTGGGTTGTAAATGCCAAAAACCTTGGCATGGTTTTTTAAAGTACTCTATCATGGCAATCCCATATTAACATTACAATCGGCAAGGTTTACGGTGATCTACGTACTCTGTACTTACTTTCAGAGTACTTAAATAATTTTCCCCACAAATATTTCTTATTAATATTATTCATGAATGAAGATTTTGTTCTGGAAAAATCGCAGCTTTTGAACATCACTGCGAAAAGTGTTTCGCTTTCAAACGAGACTATAAAATGTGCATTCCCTGTCAGGTTGGGTTCTTGCGGGACTGCATTTGTATTTCTACAAGCTCTATGAAAAGATTGTAAAAGACTTTTTTGCATTCACTTAATTCGCAGTATTTTTTTTTTCAATATTCGTGGTTTATACTAGCAAGTGTTTTTATTTATTTTTTGAAGGATTATATTATATCATCGCTCTTCCTTCAGTGTAAGGCTCATTCGACAACTCCAAGACAACGCCGTGATCCCAATCACAATTGGTTACCATACAAGGAAATTAATGAGTTACTGTGACCTTTCAATTGATACAAGTGAAAGGCAGGAACTTGACCAACTGCGACACTCTGTTGAACATTGTATTCATTCAGACAGCATGAAAAAAAAAACTTCATACAAGGACACCCACTCAGATACCATTAGCGACTTTTATTAATATCATGCAAGCCTACAACCCTGACACGCAATGGGAGTTTGGCGCACAAAAAAAGCAGGTTCCATGAAGACTTCCACCACTTAGGCATTTAATTGTTGCAAGGATATGATATGTGGTGTCGCAAGCACAAAACATTTCTTGAAGATGAAGTCTTTACATCAAATTTTAACCTAGTTAGTTTGATCAAATTGGTCGAACTCTTTCTTAAAGAATAAGCTGATTCTCATCATTCGAAGTTCATCATCTACCTGCTGCACTCAAATCACTATTGTTCGAAATCGATAAAATCAAACCCTTTACTCGTCTTCGTCAGTCGATTTCCTTTTAAAGCCGCAAACTTGCCATCACCGACCGTGACAAAATCTTTTCCATTCAAACTTTATCATATTCAAAAAAAAATAAAATTCCAACAAAAATATCGTTACTGTCGCTTGCAAAGAAAGCCATCAAATTTTGTGTTGTACTGTGAATTATGTAAATTTCGAGGCAACGCTAGTACACTCCCTACAACAACAAAAATATATATGTATCCTGTCACGCTGGTAAAGCGTCAGTAACGATAAAATTTCCAACCATCAAAATCCAACTGACAACAGAAAGAAGAACCCAGCACCCAAAACACATACTCGTATAAAGTCTCATTTTAACACGGAGTTCCTTTTGGAGCCTTACAAAGAAAAAAAAATTGCCTTTGTCGTCCTGTATAACTAATACGATAGATTTCACAAGGATAAAGAAAAGAAAAGAAAAACAGAAAAATCAAAAACGCTGGCATGAGTTTATATTCCGACAGATTCTCTATGATGACTGACAATATCCTGTCAGCTGGCACATTTACATATTCATGCATTTTTACGCGCGTTGCTCGCTTTTCGGTGCACGAGTACGGGCACGAGTATGGGCACGAGTATGAGTTTATAACGTAATATACGTTGACGTCGCTACGTCATGACCATAAACATTTCTGAGGATTTTTGTTTTTTTTTTTTGTTGTAAACGAGTGTAGTTTTTGGAGGCACAAAGCGGGCGGCATTGGCACACCCGTAGAGTCCAAACTTTTTCGCATGACGGAATCTTTGAAACGCGAAATTTTAAAATGCAATACGCTTCCATAGTCTCGAGGGTGGTTGGGTTGCATGCCCCCTTATTCGTTATACACATGTCATGGCCAGTGTAGTAAATGCTGTGAGTCCTTGTTTTTTTTTTTAAACAAGCGAAACGGAAAAATATTAACATAACATTTATTCGTATAGAATATCTGTGCAGGATACACAGTACCAATCGTCCTTCGCCGCACCCATGCAAACAGATAAACAATAAAATTCGAAAATATTTGCGATCAACAATACGAGAGAGCAAAACAAAAATATAGAATTCGAGTTAAATAAACGGAATCGTTTTATTGTTTATTGGTAATGTTTTTTTCTTTTTTTTATTGAGTATAATGCAGATATTTGCGCTAGGTTTATCTATCGGAACGGTTTTTAGTATGAAACGCTTTCGGAGTTTTATCGTAAACGGTGAGGTGAGTTGTTGATAAGTTGGAATCGTATTCAGGTCATGTGCTTCCATGCGGAAGCCACAAACTTTGACTCTTTTCCGATATTATTATTTAAATTCAAAGACCTTTATTTGATGAAAATGTCACAAATGTTCGTATGTACCTTGGGAAAAGTAATCATAATACATTAATGACAATGAGATGACAGAAATTTTGGTTGGCATATGTCCTTTAGCATTAATTTTGATATTGAATTGTATGCAAGCAGATGAATGTCCTTTGAGTGGTGCACTAAAACCACGCGTGGTGCACATGGTAATTTTTAACAAAATAATTAACATTTAAGTTGACTCATTCCCCAATAAGACAATACCTTGCGTAGTCTAATTTAAAAAAAAAGTAATGATCGTGAAGATCAGACTACAGAAATATCAGATATAACCAAGTACTGTCAAAAATAAAATTCAAAAAGCAAATTGCTTTTTTCATATTTTTATTACACTAATAAACGTTTTTAAATTTTATAATTTAATTAAATTCGAGTGTGGTCGCGTATTGAGTTCCAAAAACAAAAATTTAATGACAGCTCGATACTCAATTTTTTCCATTTTCACAAAAACTCTTAAAAAGACGCACTCAAACGACTGTCAACTAAAAACGAATGCTGCTAACTTCACGTTGAGGTCGAAAACTTTTCAGTCCACCCTCGTATAAAATTAAAATACTAAAAAATTAATTTTAGTATTTCGTAGCACCATCCTTGAACCCTGTTTGGCATGAAGGCATAGAGGCAATTTCATTGAACCACACATCTTCAATGATGCTCTCTAGTTCCTGCATGGTTTTTCGTCTTGGATCTTCTTTCCCATAAGAGCCCAGACGTTTTCGGTGGGTTTGAGATCTTCTTTCAAAGTTTTAATCGGTGGAGGAAATTTAAAAAATTAAAGTCTTATGATTTTCAAAACATCAAAAAAAAATCTTCGAATTGCTCACAGATTTTGCTCGATGACAAGGTGCCGTTTCTGCTTTTATCATTTCCATACTCAGTACAACACAAATAAAATTTGTTTGTACTGCATGGCGTTAAATGTGCCCTCGAGTGGTGAAGCATACCCACATCATAATATAAGGAGAATGTTTTACAATATGAGTTATGCATTCGTTGCTGGAGCGTTCCCCTTTTCTATGACGAACTATCTGCTTCCCAGCCGGTCCGATTTGGTTAAACTTGCACTCATCAGAGAACATCACATTTGACCAATCTTGAACACTCCAGTTTTGCCTTTCATTAGCCCAGCTCAGGTGCGTTTTCTTCATTCGGCTGGTCAGTAGTGGTTTTGTCTAACTAACTAACTTCAGCTACAGTAGCTTCTCGCAGGTTTCCCGAAATGGCTGATTCTGATTACTGATTCTGATTACATAAATTTACATAAAAACGAAAACCTGAGCCCATCTTGTCCTGCATATGTAGGTTTCGAAGGAATCCACACTTCATTTATATATAAGCGGGACAATTAGTTCCTTTACTCTGAGTATCCACTGTCTCAAGACCTACAATTTTCCTCACAAGTTTCCTTGTTTGCTTTGACTCCAGAACTGGTTAAAACTTTTGTTTTATAAACTTTCAATCGTGTGCATCTCGCTTAAAAAATATCGAAAAACCTTTTTATAAGGTTTTTTAACTTAAACCAAACTTCTTAATTAAAAAACTAAATTCATGAAATGAAATATGAAATATGAAACTAAAAGTTTCAATCACCAATGAGTTTTACTTCCTGTAGGATCTTTCCTTTCGTAAGACTTCACATTCAGGAAAAACATTCCATCAAATCTTCACCGAAATTACCTGTCATAAAATAGCTTCCTTAGATCACACACATTCGTTTCATAGATAAAATAGTTCATGCTCTGGCTTACAGCAGTTTACATTGGAAAAAGGATAAGAAAATAAAAGTATATAGGTTATAATCAACTATGAGGACTTTAAAATAGCTAATTATAAGTTTTAAGTACCTCGATGTTTGTGTCAATGAAAGCTTCGTTTTTTGGTATAATAAAAGATGTTTCCTTTCAAGGATCATCCTCATAGGATGTAACTTCTTGGATGTCCGACTACCCTATTCTTGCAGTTGATTGAATTTTCGATTTGGATGATCTCAAAAGAAGGAGAGCTAAAACTGTCCTCCTATAAGTTGAAAAAGTGAGCCTTATTTTCGACATTCGTTCAGTAAAATAACTCCAATAAAATCGAGATAATAATGCATTTCTCGTGACGCGCCAAAGAGTCTAAGAGCGAACTCAGTATTGTTTTCCACCACTTCCCGTGGGGCTTTATCCACAACTTTTTATCAGCCAAAGTTAGAGTTACACGTAAAGTCAATACAAGAGTGTGTCCTTTATTTTTTGATTAACAAATCCTTGCAAGATATAACTTCTCTCTGGGCTCGTGTCTATAGACAAAACAAAACAAGTAGCAGCACTCGAAACAACACAAGAATGTTTGCCAGCACTTTAGATTGTCGACTGAAATTAAATGTTCCTGTCATTACATTAAGAGGCCAGCAAGGAGTCTAGAAGAACACAGGACAATAATTACGAGTACTCTACAGAGTCTGTAGTCTACATCTACTCCTACGGATCTCTCGTGAGTCTCCTGTTGTCTACCAGAGATCTAAGTTAGTATCATCCTTTGTCGCCTAGCTTGGTGGTGTTCCAAATTTATCCTTGTGCATAACGCCACACCATCGGAGCCTTTCTTTTGTGTGTTATTTCCTAAAAAGGTGTTCTAAGGATACACGAAATTTTATTAAAAGGAAAATTGTTGTTTATATAGCACTTAGGTGTGAATGAGATAAAATAAATTGTTTAGCGCGGTGCGCTTAAGTTTGAGTTTCTTTGACTATCCGGAGTCGGGTAAGTTTTCGAGTGAGCTCGCGGGTGTATTGTGTTCTTGTCAAGCGGAAACATTCCTTTTGTTTTGTCCTCATTGTCCTTGGATCCGGCTGTTGCTGTTGTGATTCTCTACGAGTACTCGTTCCATTTTTAGCAATATAAACACATACACACAGAGGCAAACAGCTTGCCTTTCAAAAGGACCAAATTCAACATTGGTATGAGTGTGAGTCGGTCCATTTAGCGCCTCTTGGAAATTTGATTCCTTGGCAGTGCAAATGAAAAAGAAAAAAAAACGTTGTTGAATTTCGTTTAACGAAATAAAACGAAATAATTTCGAAACGTTTAGCAACAGCGAATGCTATATAGTCCTTTGCTGATGATGCCTCGCCCCCTCTTTTGCCACCCCCATAGGAGCAATATAAATTCCAATTTAAAATGCCATTATAAGGGAAGCACTCTGGCGTAGGCATATTGTTGTTGTGTGTCAAGGATAAGAAAATGCTCACCATCTCACGGCGCCGCTGCTGTCTTTTTCATACTCCGTCTTGGGAGACGATTGGAACGCTTGGAATTTTCGTTAGCGCAATTTTTCTATGCCATCCTTGGCGCGCCAACACCAGAAGACGCACCAACCCATCCGCAGTGTCACAGTGTAACTAAATACACGATGGTGTAAATTAATTTTATGCGCGCACTTTATAACAATAGTTCGCGAGAATTCTTCCATCCAAGGATGGTATATCCTGCCAAAAAAAAAAACACAACGAAATAGCTAAACAAAAACAGTTAAACCGAATATCCTTGCCTGCTGCTACCGGAGCTAGCCTTAGAATGGTTTGTGTTAACACTTTAACGAGATTTTATTGCAGCAGTCATACCAAAAAAAAAATGCAAAAGGACTTTGTTCTTCTATGAAGAAAACATCCTTTTTGTATGTTGTGTAGAGCGGTGGCGTCGGCGGCAACGGCGGTACAAGGAATGAAATGTGTTTGCCTGTTTTATGGATTAAAATTGCTTTCGCGGTGTCACATTGTTTTGGTAGGCAATTGAATTATCATGGCGGAAAACATAAATTGTTATTCCTAGAGAAAGGATAATATTATGAATAGAATCTAGGGCCATTGAATAGGATTCTGAATGGATTAATAGATGCTTAGTTGGCATGCAAAGTGTGGGTGAGGGCACAACACTGTGCTGGTATTGTTTAAGGAATTTTCAATGCCATTAGGACGATGGCATCTAATGAGGGGTGTTTTAGATGTTAATGGGCGAATTTACGAATTTAATTAGATTGTGTAGTGCGCGCTAGAGTGCTCTCGACAATGGGGCGGGCGTTCAGTTACGTTGGTTCCGAATACGGAAAATCCGGCGTTCGGCAATAATGTGGGAGAGTCAGTGTTTTTATTGTGGGTGCGAATGATATTTTAAGGGATATGAAATCTTGATTTGTCGGCATGGTGATTTGGGCTTTAAGATGAATTATGCTTCATTTATAAGCGAAGAGGCTTACGTGATGAAACAATCTGCCTTAGTTCCTTTGAGCTCATACAAGGAGGCATAAATTTGGGCAGAACTGGTTAAACTGTCGATGTCATTTTTCCCAGATTCTGGTTTGGTTCATAAACAGAAAAACTCGAAATAACGCCTCAATATTAAAAATTAATTGTGATTTTTATTGTTTGTGGATCTGGTTCACAGTAATCATGGACACCAACCGCCATATCACTGGTCTAGTAGAAAAGCGCAAGAGTTGCCAGATTTTTTTTTTTAATTCCCCATTCCTTATTCGATTTTTCGCCACTTTTTTTTAATTCCTTGATATGTGGCGGAGTTGTTAGAGCGCTTGCCTTTTAATTGATTCAATTGATAGGTCCCATGTTCGATTCCTAGAGTGGTCTAGTTTTTCGAATCTGGTCCAGTCACCATTTGCCATTGGGATCAAGTTAATGGCACTATTACTGGGTTGGTCGACCATTGATAGTAGTTTGACTAATGGGTGGCGTTGTTGTAGTGGTTGTTGTATCGGGTTAATTCCTTGTTCGTGTTTTTAAAATAGTGCTTTGTGTAAATTGTGTGTAGAAGGCACAACGCTGACAGCGGGGTGTTTGGCTAAATCTTCCAAACTTTCAAAGTACATAAATCAAAATAATGTCGAATAAAATCCTGCGAATTAGGCGCAAGGTAATAGGTCGATTTAAAAATACTCCGTCCCGTTTTTGGTTCCACCCACGAAAGTGAGTTGAAATCAAATACTTCGAGTTTCTCAAATCATAACATAATCTTTCATTCCTTTTCTTATTCTACGGCTCGATCTATACTACACGCATTATAAGAGCATTCGTATCCTCTTGAAGACCGAGCCTTATAATTGTCACACCAACCAAAAAATAGAACAAACCAAGTTTTTTCTCTTTAATTAGAACAAACATTTAAAAAAATGAATACGCTAAAAAAAACATCTAACATTGGAGAAATATAAACAAAATTATAGCAAATATGAGGGACCATAGTTATTTGTATATTTTATTTTTTAGTTAAAGTAAAGAGAGTTGGATAACCGTCGTTGTACATATTTTTAATGCTGATTTTTGAACAATTTCGTAATACACATTTTTTGTTTAAAATTCCGCAGTGTTGCAGACTGATTAAAAATTCGCTCAGCACTAGTCATACAAAATGGAAAATTAAAAAATGTACATAATAGGTTTTTGATGTTTGGAAACATCACCTTTGAGTAGGATTATTTCATAAAAACTATCTTTACCCAAAAGTTTTTAACACTATCGAATTCTTCATCAAATATATTTAAATTTCTTGAAGATCTCAATTCCATTTTCAAGTTTTTCAAGTCTTAAATATTAACGGGGCGGGAAATTAAGGCATAGTGGCATAAAATATTATAATGCTTAACTTCTAAGAACAATGGGATCAAAAAAACTAAATAGCCTAAAGACCTCGCCTTCATTCTCAAAATTGAATCTGTTGAGAATTTGTTCAGAGGCCTACATGAAAAGAAATTCTGCAGTTAGAAGTTTCTTAACTCATTCCTAAAATATGTTCGTTCAATTTTTCGAAATGTTTTTTTAAGAAACAGCCGGATATAGTTCACACTATGTTTAAACGTCATCGAATTGAATCTCCTTAATTTTTAAATATGTTAAAGGAAAAAAAATTCAAATCTCTAAGAACCCCGAATATTTTCGCGCATTGCTTCTTATTCAAAATTGTATTTAAAGAAGACAATTGCAAAATACATGATATTATTTTTGAATAGGAGTAAATCTCCCTGCAACGCATTTCGATTTCATCGGGTTACTGCTCCACAGATTAACTTGCAATCATGTGAAATGATCGGCAAATACATCTCATTAATAATAAATCTGATATTTCAACTCTTTAGATGTTTGGCAACGGAGTTGTTTTTGCCAATCATCACACTCGCTTTTTGTATGAAGTACAGTCTGAGAATACGCCTCCGGAAACTCAATGAAAGCTTAAAAATTCTTCCTTGTGTGCAAAAAATTGTCAACATACCTAACGAGTTCATTTTGCATTTGTACTAGTCGATACGTCTATAAAAACAGATAAAAACCATCAAAAAGTATTTTGGTTATTTCTTCCAGATTATACTTTCCCGTGACATTTTTTATTATAGCCGTTGCCTTACTTCGGCGTAGTGTTAATTTTCTGGTGACGTCAGGTTCCGGAAATATATTCGCTTGCATTGTTACCAAATCAGCCAACGTTTTGCACATAATTTAGTCTCAGCTCTTTTTACCAGCTTGGGAAATTTCCATTAAATTGAAGATCTTATGTTGTTTCTTATCTTCAATGCGTCCACATGCACGAACATTTATGTATGTCCTCCTGAGAGCTAGCAAATCATAAAAAAAAATGGCTTTCAAACTTTCGAGGTGTTTTTTTCCCTTGCTTTGTTTTTGCTAGGCTTTACAGTACGCTAGATGTTTGCTTGTAACCCCACCCACGACGAAATTTGTATGAATTTGGTTTTTCCCCATTTGAGGAGTATTTTTCTCCATTTTCCAAATTAAGTAAGAAATTCCCCAAAATGGAGAAAAATTCCCACATCTGGTATCCATGATCATGTAAGGTATTAACATCGACTTCGAAGACTCCTTAGTTGCTGTCCTCATTTAAAGAGAGATTGCCAAGAACGAAACCGAAAATTTTCATGAAGATTCGCATGAGTCAGCTTGAATTTTTTCTGATCTGTTATCCTAAAGCCCTCCATATCCAGCCACCCAAAGCAAGGTGACTGAACGAACGCATAATCTCTTGAGCATTGTGTGACAGCCCATTACCAGATTTGATTTTACTTCGCAGGATTCAAGCGTTTTGAGTCCAGTAAAATTTGCTTTAAGCAGTTCAGGAATGTTCTCAGCCTGAAATAAGCAAGACGGGTTCAGTAGTTTTGGAAACACTATTTCAAATAAACCACTATTATTCCGTCTAAGAACTAAGAACCAGTGAAAAGCTGTTTTTGCTTGCATTTCTCACTTTGGCAAAGGTTAACCTCGTAGAAATATCGGAGGACCCGTCTGTTTTGGGCCAAATGCCCGCAGAAAACTGAGCATTGATCTATGCCACATTTTTAAGTTGCCTGAAGACCAAGTGGGATTTATAATTTTCAAGAAAGTGTCAATCAATACCTTTCCGAATGGTACTTTGGGCACATGTGATGGATAGCAAAGCAGCTTGGTTTTCTGTGCATCCACTTACATATCCATTCTGATTTTCTAGAGTCTGAATTTTTTTTTATAGTGAAAAAGCAACTCCTCGTGGCTCTTACTTCAAACTGAGTGCTTGGAGTGTTTTAAGGAAAAATTGTGGTCTATTGCGATATTGTCTTTGACGCCGACAATGACTTAGATGATTCTCTAGCAATTTAAATGAATTCTCTGTTTTTGAGCATACTCTTCAGCCACTAGGAGCTCCTCTGGTGGCTTCTCCCATTATTGAAAGCTTATTTAGTACTCTATGCCATAAGGCCTTTCTCTAACTTCTGTTGCTTGTTCTGTTTCTGATTAACTTTAAAGGTTGTTTGCTATAAGACGTTTCATTATAAAACTTGTCCTATCTACGAATGTCAATCAGCCTCTCAAGGACTTTTATTAGAAACGAAGACGCTTGTTGGTTTTTAAATACATCGCTTTACTTTCCTTGCTCAACTATGTATTCCAAGATTTGGACTGAAAATATCCTTTTTTTTACTTCTTTAGGATCTTTTTGAAGCGTTGTTTGCAGAATGAGTGAACACTGCAACCGATTCTGCCAGATAAGTTCTTAAAACCTAATCGGAGCTATTGCACCTGTCATTTACAGGAGTCTGACAGCTGATCTTGACTGCTTTCATCCCGAATTCCATCTTCACTTGTGAAGCGTTTTGTTTTCAACTATTGCATTCATTCAAAAGTCTAAGAAGTCGGACTTTGTTGTTTTAACTTTTCTTCTCTCTTCCTTTTTAAAATTCCCTCGATATCGATTTCTAGAACTTCTCGCAGTAAAATTGAATAAATATTTTCGATGTTTGCTTTCACATAACTAAAGTCAGATTATGTTGATTCGGGCAATCACTATTACCCTCTTGTCACCGAATTAATTTACTTTATTGACTTCCTCTTGTCATCCTTTGTCACACTATCAACTAATCAAACAACATCCTTTCGAGTGACAGTAGAAAACACTGACATCTGTTAACCACGTTCGCATCATAATTTGCGGTCAAATTGACTTTGCTCGCGCCCGGCTCTCGAGAACCGCTTCCAAGGTTCCATTCAAACGCCTTCCAACCGCAAGCCGATTGACAATGTTAACATTCCTGCGCCTGCCAATGTCCTCTGTCCAATATTGGATTTATTTACTATTGTGTTTGTCAAACCACACGAAATTAATTACCATATTGAAATTACTCCTTCAACAATAACATAACAAAAAAAAAGATAATAATAATCAACAAGCTAAATGCCATTCCGCCTCGAGGAAGCATAAAACATCAACACACACGCCCACGCAAACATACACAAGCACATACGCAATATCCCAGCACTCCTTCTGGTTAACCACTTCATCACACAAATAATGCATCTGGCAAGGACTTGCGGTTGCGACTTGGGGTATTTACTTTAACTTCATGTTCAGTCTCTTTGAACAAAACCACCATTGTGCACACATACACATACACATATCCTGTTTTGCCCACAAGTTAACACTTGAATTTGTTTAAAGATTCACGAGTGCCCGAGACTTAATCCTGCAAAATATAAAATGCAAAAAAGGAACGACAAAAAATTTAACACATAATTTCCGATCTCAATCATTTGTGGTAGAATGGACCTTTGAAGAGGGATACATCCGCCATTATCCCTTATTTTTCATAAGCTTCTCTTTTTTTTTTTTAGTGTAGAGTCCTTTTTTTTGGCAAAAATAATGCCTTCAATGTCGTATTTAATTATCCTTCGTCGGGTTGTGTAACATAACTTGTAAATATTTTATAACCGAACGGACTTTGAGTACGAAATGTTGGACGCAGCTAAAGGGATAAGAGGAGTCTATGAGGATCTTATGTTGGAGGAGGAGGTGTGGAAAAGAAAAGGATAATTGTGTTATGGTTGGCAGGATGTCGAATGTACGTCAAAATAAAAAGTAATAAATGCATGGAGCTGTGTTCTAAGCCGGATTGAAAAAGTTAGAAGGTACTCGGTTTTGTATTCTAAAGTCTTCTGTGAGCATCTCTTTAAAAAAGCTTTATTTAAGCCGACATGGATGAAGACCAATTAGATCAGACATTTAACAGGCTGACATTTTTAAAATTCAGAACGAAGTCTTTTTTACGATCTAGATTCAGAATTTTTCCTGTTCTATAGCTCCCTCTATATGCTGTCTTTTAAGAAGCTATTAAAAGTACTTTATGCACGGTTCTCGTCGAATCGCCGAAAGTCAGATGTCAGTTGATATTGAATTATTAATCTCGCCAAACACTTCCAAATTATTGAGCCGGCTTGCGACGAACACCCTCTTTTTCTACAGTTTACTTTGTATTCCATCTCTTCTTTTGGATTATGGGTATCGCTGTCTAAAGTTTCAGTCGACTTCCGGTATTTTTAGAGGTTCGATATTGAGTCTTTAATAGCTTCTTTTCATTTAAAAGTCAAGCTCTGAAGAGGACGGTAACCAGCAGCTGGTCAGTCATGGTGTTTGCCCCTTTACAAGCGCACATGTGATATATTGGATGCATGCCCCGTTTCCCTACTAAGGTCCGTGTGCAGGAAACAAGAATTCACTATCTGTTAGAGTCTCAGTCTGAGGATCAGTGCATCTGACATTATAAGACTTGATCTTCTACGATGTTAAGGAACTGACAACGTTCCTGGTTGAAGAAAAATGCACACGAATTTCTAGATTGCTTATCACTGGTTGTGAAGAGCTCTAAATACCCTCGAGAACGAACTTTTTAATGAGCCCAGATTGATAATATCTTCTTTTTTTAAATATTTTAAGGAAAGGAAAGGAAAGGAAATTTTCCAAGCCCACTAAGTCCGCTTAAGTGTCTGTTCTGATACCCAAATATTACTTCGAATACTGTTGATTTTTTCGACAGATCCAGTGACTTGACAGTTTTTGAAAACCAGGATAAAGTTTAAGAAATTTATCAGTAACCGAACCTTATCTGAGTTCAACTAAAAGGCAGCCTCTTGAGCATTTGTGCTATCCTGTCAAAGGTTTTTTTTTTTCTTTCTTTTAATTGGTGCCTTAGAAGAAGTCCTGCTGTCCTCAAATCCAATATTCATTTGGATGAATTCACTACTAGTTAAGCAGACGCGACTCTTTTTTTTGAGTTCCTACTTTCCATTAAGAACAAAACGTTGGCAGTAAGCTGGTGAATTCTCCTCCTTATGCGACCATAGATTCTCAAAGGATCATAGCCTGAGATAGAGCTGCCCTCCAGTCTTGACGGTCCTAAGTACGCTACTTTCAATTGGCTTTGATTTGAAGACTCTCTTAGCTGAAGCATTATTGTTGATTCTCTCGATGCGGCCGAGCCAGTGTAGTGGACGCATTTTTGCCTTCCTTGCTATTTCACATCTTTGTACAGCTCGTAGCTCTTCGCGGTTGTGACTTCTCACCCATCCTCGCAGGTAGGACCACATATCCAACGAAGGACTTTTCTTTCGAATGCTCAGCTGATTTGCTCATCGTCCAGCATTCAGCTGGCAGTAAAGCAGTATTTTTGTCATTCGTGTTAGGTGTTCGGTCACTAGTTATTTTGACATACCAATGCAGCAGCGGTTTCCTAGACATATTCTCTATCGGATCTCCACTGTGGTCGTTTGTGAAGGATGTATTAGTTCCGAGCTAGTTAAACTCCTTTACTACTTTATCGTGTCTTGTCTTCATTTTTTCTTAGACCAGCCCCTTTTGCTTCCACTGCGACGCGATTGAAACGAATAATGAAATCGATCTCGTAAGATAGTACCTTCCGTGTTGACACCTGCCTATTGAACTATAGGTTCCAAAGCAAAATAAAAGAAGTCACATGACAGTGCATCTCCTTGCCGAAATCCGGTGCATGTTTTGGAATACTTCCGAGGTTTCGGGTCCAAACTGAAGAGTGCATCGTGTATTTTCCAGCGTTGAAAGACACAAGCGGATCGGCTTTGCCAGGAACCTAAGCTCGGAGCGATTTATACTCTCATATGAGGCTTTGAAGTCGAGAAATAGATGATGGTTTTCGGCTTGAAACTTGTTGGTTTTTTTTAAGATCTTGCGTAGTGTGAAAATTTGTTCTATCGTTGATTTGCCAGCCGGAAGCCGCAAGGGTATTGGCTTTGGACGTTCACACAGTACTCGGGGTAGGATCTTATAGCTGACATTGAGTAGGGCTATGCCTCGGTAGCTGTGTGCCGTAAATTCTATGCAATTGTCGCCTTAGTGGACATAAAGAGAGCATCTGGGCATTACTGTTGGTATCATGGTGGAGTTTTTCTGTCATCCCAGGAAGAAGAAGTCTAGCACTTGTGAGGTGACTTTTGTTTTGGGGTATTTAGCTTACCATTAATAACTTTTTTTGAGTCATACTTCAAAGTACTTCAATGACAAGACTTTCCAAGGCTTTTATTTCACAATGCCGTTGGTTGGCCAGCAAAAGCTACCGAACTGAAACACATGTAAAGGTATCTGGTGGTCGGGAGTACATGTCCTCAATAATCAATTATGTGATCTTCAACAATATGATGAGACCTTCAGCATTGTAAAATTTTTTCTGAAGTTACGAAATTTCCTTTCATTTCATTTTCCAATTATAATTGTTATCTTAGGTAGACACCTCCTCTGAAAGGATGTACGCATCGATCTTCAGTCTCTTTCCTCTCTTTTTTCAAAGAATTTTAACACACTGGGAGATCTAGGCTTGCAACAATAACCACGCCTCTTTTGATGTGAAAAACTATTCGATTTCGACCTTTTCTGTCTCATTCGGACTGTGTTGAGTTGAAATATCTTAGCTGGCAATGCTTTTAATGATCTTCAGTGTGATCGGCTGGCACAAGGCCACTGACGTCCTTTTTAAAACAAATATTCATTCATTAAAAATGAATATAGCAAACTTCACCCTTGGACACCTTTAAGATTATGCATGGCATGCCCTTTGCTTGGCAACAACAATTCAATCCAGTCCAGATACGAATCCATACGAAATTCGCTGAGCACGTTGACAACACAACAGCTCCTCTGTCAACAAATGATTTGTTAAAGGAAGACGAATTGATGAAGCAGCAAATGTTATCGATGACCCTGTGTATGGTGTATAACCAAAAACATCCATCCCAACCCAGTGCGAACGAAAATGCAAATTAATTCAATTGGAAGTTTGTTAAGCCCACTGACTACTAAATTCGCATCAACTGTGAGCGCAGCAAACCTAACTAACCAACCGACCATTCAAAATGTCACACAAGCACAGACATACTGTCCAACTGTAGGGTATATAAATCATCCTATAAGCCACCTTCACCAGGATACGGCGGCCAGGATATGGTTTGCTGATTTGTTGTTGAAATGACACTCACGTTGCGCCAGATACAGATAGATCTCGGCGATTCGGTTTATCCTCCCAAGGGACACAAAACCATCGCACACCGACCGGCCACATTTTGCATTCATATATTTATATATCGAGAAAATATTCAGTTTCTGGACTAGAATACGAAATTATCGCAAAATTCCCATCAAAAATTGATCAAATTGCATGTCCTGCGGCAGCGACAGCACAAGCGCACACCAATCACAAATCACATAACATCGATTTTTAATTAGATTTTCCATTCTCATCCTGGTATAATCCAGTCGCATACATATGTACATCGTCCATCGTCCAGTCGTCTCATCTACATCATCCCAGCTACCATAAAAAGTTCTGTTCAATTAAACTTTATGATGTTAGAGGCACAGCATCGTCGATGGAGAGTGATGGAAAAATTCAATTTACCCTATAATAACTCTGGGGGCTATCCAAAGGAAGTGAATGATGCAACTTTGCTGATGAGATTCCATTTCATGGCAGTGTCCTTCACATCCATTGGCGCTATTAGGCTTGTTAATTTTTTTTTTAAATACCGCAAATATTGGAACAAGACCCCAAGTTTTTAAGCGATGTCCTTCAACATTGCCCAATAATCACCTTTTAATCAGGATATTCTCATCGATTGAGTCCTACTTTAGCCTCGCAAAATGGTTCCTTCTACTTGTGCGGAATATTATTATTGTTTTTAATGGCTTCATAAAGTAAAATGGTTTTAAACAGGTTAATTGAATGCGGCTATGGCTATTGGCCGGTACGATACGAACAGCTTTGTTAATGAAAATCACTTCCATAGTTGCTGGCGATGCTGGCGTTCGGATGGCACGTAGAGTGCAGGATAATGAAATTGCAACCAAAGTGAAATTCTACTGCTGTCCGCCAGGGGTATGCTCATTAAAAATTATTTTTTAATTAACATCATTTTGGCCGATGGAATTTATTAAACAACATTTTACGAAGCAGGCTTTAAAGTGTATTCTGTGGTAAAACGATTTGACATAAAGTATTGTTTACTTTCTTTTTAATGTACTCTTCTTTAAAGTTGATTTAAAGGTAGATCGTCAAATTCGCTTACTGAGCAAGAGGCGTATGAATCAAGTTCCAGCAATGGATACAGACCTGTTTCCTTCCTGATCCTTGTCCTTCCAATTGTTTTCTCCTTTGAAAGTTAACGTTGACATTGCAACCATTTTAGATTATAAGATTACATTCAATGAAGTCAGGGCATTGCTTTGGCTTCAATCGAAGAATTTAACATCATACTTTGAACTTCAAAATATTACATCACCATTCATTTTGAAGTCATTGATTGGTCATTCATTTTATTCAATTCAAAGATTGCATTCAAACGATTTGAAAATATTTTTTAAATTCATTGAAAATATGAAATTTATTTGTACGTAGGTTTAGGTTTTTTGCTGAAAAATCAACGACGGATATTTTTGCAGAGTCTGGTCTTTAACTTATGTGTAAAGAAGAATCGCGTGCTTGTTGAATATCATTGATAAACTTAAAAACTTAAAAATATTTATACAAAACAGAATTTCGAAATAACTTTAGCAGTTGTCCCCAACTTCGTCTGTGTACATGGACACGTACTACTTGTTCAAACAATTTCCTCGGCGATGAGTTAAATTAATTTGATAAAAATTTCAAATTCCTACATAATTTTGAAAATCGTACATTTGACATATCTTGACAAATACATTTGAGTTCTATAAGCTTCCCTTTAGCAACAAAATAATTCTGTAAAAATTCGATTATAAATTGGCCCCAAAATGGGAGTCAAAAATATGTTTTTTATTTTCAAATATAATGCTTCTGAAGAAAATATTTTTATTTCTCATTTCCATTTAGTCATATTTGAATAGTTTGTGTTTTAACATTTACTTTTTTAAAGCCTTTTTGATTTCAAAAAGTTATCTATTGAAAGCAAGTGTCTCTTACGCCAGCGTTCGTAGATTCCGTTACATAATTGGTCACAAAACGCCATGTATCTATTATGAAGGAACATTCTAAATCTTATAATGAGAACTTGTTTTTATTTGTTATTATTATTTTATTAGTGTATTTTTCTAATTTCGAATTTACACAATTGTCATTACAAAATGACTTCAATGACTTCAAAAAGGCATCAATGACTTCACTTAAAACACAGCAGATTGCCTAAAATGAATGACGAATCAGTGACTTCAAAATGAATGGTGATTTAATATTTTGCCATTGAAGTCTCTAAGTTAAGCGAGTTAAATTCTTAAAAGACTTAATACCTTTATAACTCTGGCCACTTGTTTGCATAACCGTTGGTTTTGTTTTTAAATATCTATCCCTGCCCAAGTGGCGAACATGCCGGTCTGAACGTATACAATATGACCTTGGACGCTTACTGACATTCCATCCTTTTGATGAAGGTCAGATTGTCTCATGTCCAATGGGAAGCACATTGCTTTTGAGGAAAATACGCCTTCTTAGCCAAACTATGACCAGACATTTGACCTGACAAGAGCTAGGTCTTTGTATACTGAACTTGGATTAGGTCCATTAATCCCTCGGGTCCTAGCTATTCATCTGCTAGATGCTTGTTCTCAAAAAAAATTGTTGACGCGACAATTCTTCACGGAGAACCAGTGCCAAGCTTAACTATTTTTAAGTGGATGCTTCAAATGTCTAGGGCTTAAGTTCATTTCTAATGCCTTCTAATAATAATTTCGAAAGATTGGAAATCATCTGCAAAGGTTAGGGCCGTACTAAAATGTCACATGTTATTTCTATACTAGATCTTGTCACACGTCTTCGTGTGGCACCTTTTCCTCTTCTCGTAGATGCGGATGTTGTATGCTAAGAACACTTTCTGATAACTCATTAGCTCTAAATTGATCGATTTGTCACTGCGGAATCAATACTTCTAGTTTAGAAGTTTAGAGTTTAAATTCGGAATAATCTAAAGAATTTTTGATTAATTATGTGACTCCATCACTTCGTCTTAAGAGTTCTAAGGTTTCAGGGACAAAAAAGATGGTCAAGGGTTGAAAAGTTCCATGCAGGACATGAGCAACCCGCTGTTTTGAAGGCCAGTTTCGTCGTGGAATCTTGTGCTCCGTTGAAAAAGTGCTTCGAATAATAATCTTTAGAACTGATCGAGTCTCTGAACTGAACTTTTCGGTTAAATTGCTTAAAATGGACTCTCCAAAAAAAAATTGTAGGAAATGTTGCAAAAATCCAGCCAAACTTCTTTGACTTTCAAATAATGAAAGGTCTTATCAGCTTTGTTTATATCGTTCACGGTAACAGATGTAGCTCCTTATTTGTGTCTTATTTATGTCTCTTCGCATCGACGGTATCTATGCAGCACAAAGGTATTTACGAATTGCTACCGATCCTTAAGAACAACTTGGCTCTAACAAGTTGATGCATCCCTTAGTTATGGCATGTTGTGCGCGATGTCTCCTGTCCGAATTGCAGCATGCCTGCAACCCAAAAAAGTGCTATGAGTCTCACCAGTTAATACCGCGCTCGAAAAATTAAGGGTGCACTAAATTCGTTGGTCAAAGTTTGACTGTGGAGGTAACTTAGCTAGACAACATGCTTCAATGAAAAACTCGTTCTCCTGAACGCTACGTCCGTCAACCCGAACTGTTGTTGACAAGCTACATCAATGGTGAGCATTGGCGTCTTATCCATTCCACGTTGTATGTAGATCGACGGTTTTTGAGCTGATTACGATTCGTGCACAAGACATTCGGTAAAACTAATGAAGTACCAAAAGACTTTCCAAGAAAGACTTTCCAAGAAAGCCAGTGCAATCATAGATAGTCAACTTCTTTGGTTAAAGTTTGTTAAACCATCACTTTTCTGGCAATGATGAACGACCTTGCCATGTGGAGTAAAATTTCATGTAAATATCTCACTGCTTCTTCTGCCAGAGTTCACCAAGTATTTTAACTTGTAGCGCACCAGGCTTTGCTCTCGATGTTCTACTTGGTTTTCATTTTCTTGGTGTATTAATTATGTAAAAAACATAGCCTCTTCTTTATCCGAACTATATGAGCGTCGAGGTTGTTCCCTGATAAGAAATCATGTGCAGTTATCCAAGGAAAGAGTACAAACTACTTCTTGTTATCGTCAGGACTCAATAAACCTTTTTTCAAACACTAGTTCTATGCTGGACACGAAACTTTTGCCGCTTAAAAAAAAAACATTGCATAGCTTTTTTTCAAAATGCATACCTTCATGCCTAAAATATTTGTTGATCATTACTCGGTAGGATTTTCCACTCACGAGCCGACGTCACAAGCTTCACCGCTTAATTTTCGAGCAAATGAGTTTCAATGAATCTTTCTAGAGAACCTTTTTGAAAACTGGTATAGAATTTTCGGATCTAAAATTCAAAGCAAAGTACAGTAGATAGGAACAGCGAGCTCTGTATCAATAGCCAAAGACACAACTCTTCTCATGACCGACGTTCATCATGTTTTTATGTACTCACGTACCGTGCAGTGTGCATTTAAAAACTCACGAAGCTTCAAAGCTAATAAGTTAAAGTGTTTTATTACAATAAGCTTGGATCTTTTTAGAAGTCTAAAACAATTCGTGCAGTTATTTTCCCAATCATTCAAATACAAAATGCAGTGTAAGGGTTTTCGTTGCCCCTAAAAAATAGAGACAATAATGCAAATTGAAACAAAACAGTAAGGATTTTGATCCTGACGTCCTGAACCACAAAATCGGGGGTTAAAAAAAACTACAGCAGCCATTTTATGTGAAAACCACTTTTATGATTTCTCTTCAAAATCCAACTAATTTAGATTTCTCTCGTCAGAACCACAAACACCACTCGAAGCTTAAGTCAGCCACTCAAGCTATATATTGAGCACCTGTTGCCATATATACCCGGCAATACTCTAACCACTTTTCTCATCTGATTTCACCTGAATAAGTCTCTAGTTTTGGATCCAATTAAAATGTTCTGCTCGCCCTAATTAACCACCGTGTTGCATGTTGAAACAAACAGCACACTTAGTTTTCTCATCCATGTGTGTGTGTTGCCAAAAACAAAGTTTTGCAGATATTCCTCGACCACATATTCATTTTATGGCCTCAAGAGAGCTGCACAGCCAGCTAATTGCCAAATATTAAACGTGCCCTACGTGCTCTCAAAACATCCCTCGCGAAATACACAAACCTCAAGCTAAGACCAACCCATCCACGTACGAGCATTCTGATGATGGTGATGGTGATGATGATGATTATCCTTGTCCTAAGGACAACTGCAACTGCAAATATGAGTGTTGAACTTCTAAACAAAACTTTACCACGAAATTTCCCTCAAAGGTGTTCCAACTTGCGGTGACTCATAAAATAAAGATGTTTACTCCCGCATAGCTTTTGCGAGGCTAAATTCATTGCACATTAAGTGGGATTACGAACGAGAGAGCTTCGCAGATTCGAATGACTTTCAAATAAAATGTGAAAAAGGGAAATCTTCCAAAAACGAATTAAGTTTGAGGCTTATATCGCCCCAAAGTATCTTCAAATCGCATAAACTTCTGTGCAGGAAGAAGAAGAAATAAATTTTCTCCCGTTAGCGTTGTCGTCGTCAGGGAGCAGGGGATACCTGCTCATCCTTGCAAAAACCAAACAAATCCCTTCAAATTGATTTCGGTGCAGAAAGAGCAAAAACATCAGCAAAAAAAAAAATATCGAAAGGATGAAAAAGTTTTTTTTTCGTTTTTTGTTAACTCTCAAGGATGATATGAATAAAATACCATACGCATATCCTTTGCAGTAAGTCAGGCAACAAAAAACAATTCTCATTTATGTCACAAAAATACGGATAACCGTGTTCCCATTGTGCGAAAGTATGTATTTTAATTCCTTCGTATCAAGGAAATGAATAAAGGGCCATATTTTCGAAACTTTTATTTCGGTGTTTTCAGGCAAAAAAGGACACGATTACTGTCGCTCGTGGGAGGTAGAGTATATGAAAGTGCGGAACTTTAGGTGGCCAGAACAAGCGCTTTTGGATCCAAGTCGTCTTTGATTTTCTATTCGCTTCTCTAGGCTGCTATAACGCATTCAAATGAGCGATTTAGTGTGTAGATCGAACGATCGGCGGCTGTTGGATTATATTCGGACTGAATCTTGGTCAAAAATTAACGAATGATGGGGTTGTATTACAGTAAAAAATCTACGAACTGTGTGCTATCTTTGGTCGATTTCCTTTACGCATAGGTCTCATAAGGTCCCAATTATTAACCTCTCGTCTCCTTTTTCGACTGAGAAGGTTAATTCGGTGCACGCCTGATGCTTGGATTTGATTTCATTTACACTTCCACTATTCGTCTCTAGAATTTATGTGTTTAAGTAATTTTGAGTCGGATTCAGCCGCCATAATTCTGTTTTTTGCTATTTCAATGCGGTCACTTTTTTGCATGAATTTCAAGTTTTTCGGCGACACCTTTGCAGCGATAAATCTGAATTCAACAAAAAATGGCTTGCACTTTTTTAAGCCAACATTTCTTTGGTTGTTTAATGTGTTTATCGGCTTTCGACCCCGACGGCCTCCCAGTTATCATCGGGGTGTTAAGATCTTTTTCAAAAAACATGGCCACACA
Source organism: Orthonevra nobilis (assembly GCA_963555765.1). NCBI lineage: Eukaryota > Metazoa > Arthropoda > Insecta > Diptera > Syrphidae > Orthonevra > Orthonevra nobilis. The sequence continues at coordinate 17,365,670 of OY743227.1, forward strand.
TAAAAGTTTCTTTGTTGAATCAATAAAAGTTCTTCTTTCGAAAGTAGTCGAAATGTAGTCCTTCGTCACGTAATTCGGAGAATTTTAGTTTTCCTCGAGCAACTTGAAAAATATTGGTGTTGATCAGAAAGAAAACGCGGAATATGAAATCGATCCTTATGAACCCAATAGCGCTTTTCTATCCAATCAAAAAAAGAGCACACATTTGTTCCCTAAACCAGATCTTTGTAGAGATCTTGAAAAAGAATTTGAGGTTGTTAGTGAAAGCGATTTCCTTGACAGTTAGCAGTCTAATGCTTTTGTTGAAGAGTGTCTTCCACTTTGATCTATAAAACGAATTTAACCTTTTATACTGTATAACTTCATTAACCTTTTCTGATCCTTCGAAGGCCGATAGGGTGCTACCGGTGGCAAAACAGCAGTACCCTACTGAAGTTTCAGATTATCGTCGAATAAGCATCTTAGCAACCATGTTAAAGGCCTTGGAACAGAAACTTGCCAAGCCTTTCCTTTCTGACCCCATTTAAATCTGACTTTGGATTAGACAAAATTCAAAACGACATCAGGTTGGAGTTCAACAGGGGAAACCTTACTGTATTATGCCTTCTGAATTATTGAAAGACTTTAAGGATTTTCGATGGGACTAATCACGGTGTCTTCTATAAAAAAAAACTTCACCTTTATTTTGCGCTTAGTGAAAATATTCAAAAATTAAATTTTCGTTTGAAAGAGTACCTCAGGGCTCAATTCTAGGCTCAATTCTATTTTGCAAATAAAAAATTGACTTTTCCAGCCGATTTGGTCTTATATAAGATCTCTTTTTCGACTCAATGAAGACATTACTCAAATATATATGGTCATAAGCTAAACCGCTTAAATTTGTGCCCCTTTTGATTGCTCTTAAAACCTTTGAAATCATACCAACTTTTGAATTGGGAATTGGGAATTGGAATTTTGTAGTTAAACTTTTTAAATAATTGAACTCATCACGGCTATTTCTTAATTTCACCACAAGGCTGTTGAACTGACTATCTGATCAAATAAAATTAACATCGAGAACTCTAAGTTTTCAAAAATGTCATTCTCAAATACTTTCTTTTAATTTTTCTGTTTCCTTTTTTCTTTTCTTAATTTTTTTTTCTCTACTGAAATCTACTTGTTAAATTTATTGTTCATTTTTTGACCAGTCAGACTTAATTTAATTTATTCAAAAATGCTTTCATTTTCCAAATTTTAAAATTACTTTGTTTATTTTAGCTATTCTTAAGTAAAGTTTTTGAACCAATGTATTTTGTAAGTACTCTTAAATTTGCCACCAGAGTGAGGTATTTAATTGCAGTTTTCCCACTTATATCCGTGTGAAAATTTGTCCGTTTGTCTGTTACACAATTTACTGCTATTGCCGCTACAACAAAAAATAAAAATAATTATATAAAGATACAAACAAATGATACAAAGAAAGTGTTTCATGAAATCACAACTCAACTTAGTGCCTTACAGTAGACAATTAGATTCATTGAGCAACTTAACAACTATTTTAAGTATGCTCGAATTCCAATAAGAAAAAAAAAACATTTTTCAACTTCTGGAACGAATGTCAAAATGTTTCTACCCAACCAAACAAAATGTTACATCCATCTTACATCCATCGTGACGGCATTTTTCTCAATCCGTCAAAATTAATTACAATGTCATTTTTAAATATATATTATTTAAAAAAAAAGTATTTCCTGTCCCATCATTCCAATAAATCAGTTATGGGTTGAAAAATAAAGAAAAATGTAAACATTGAATTTCCCATCTGGAAGTTCTTACTTTCATTGGAATTACAAACAAACCGATGTCGAGCCTATAATTTTTGTCTGGCTTAATCTTGCATATTTGTGAGAAATCTAAAATTAAAAGAAAATAGTGTTGTGTAGGCGCGGGACCCTTCATGTGAGAGTCAACTCTCACTTGGCTACTTTTTTTTATTAATCGCGAGATCTTTCATATCTCTTCATCTACTCCTCCGTGGCTGGGTTACCTTCCATACTTTCTTTTTTGACAAGGCGATTCGAAGACAAGGATTAATTCTGAATTAAAGCATTGAAATTGTCACTCATGAAAGTCCTCGGCATACAAGCAAAAGGTTATGAAACACCTCTACAAACTTTTTACACCGCACGAAGTTGAGGAATGGTATGGACAAAACAAAAGAGGTACCGGTACTCATTGGTTTTGAATTGTTGCGGCCTGCAAAAAGTAGGCAACGAATTTCAGATGCTATCATATTTATTGAATTGCTAAGCCAATTGGAATCTTACCGTGTTTTTACATAACAGTATGTCCCTTCTTTGACTTTGAATTTTTGTCCAAATAGGGAAGACGAATTTCCTTCTTATTTGCTTATGTCTTCTCAAAATATTTTCGACTCTTTGTGGGATGCAATCGTGGACCTCCCGCCATTACTCCTACCAGAGCACTAAATCGGTTAGATAGGGGCTTTTGACGAATATTATTTTGCAGTATAACGCGACATGAAAACTTTCATCGACTACATATGAATAATTTTTGGAAGAACTCTACGGGAAACAAGCTCCTGGCGTAAATAAGACAAAAAAAATATATCGAACCCACTACAATTCTTCTTTACATGCGTGTAAAATCCCCCCGATGTGATCCTGCTGCCTTATATAACATCCTGTCATCTACACTGCACCTTTTCAACCTCACTTGAAACGAAGGCGTTCTTCCCTCATTTTTATCGATATTTAAAAATAAATCCAACAAAAATTATCTACATTGTTTGGCCCAATAAAGTCCTTCGTAAATTTTTTTTTTTTTTATCTTACATCGAAGTACACGTGCCCCTAAATTCATATCCCCCCGTGTGTATGCCAGCTCACTCTGATTGGATATGTGCATATAAGCGGAATTTATTTGGGTCTATTTACGCTGACTTCCTTTCCCCCGTAACGGATATAAAAATGAAAAGTAAAAAAAAAAAAAAAACGAACTTGAAGAAATCAGAAACTCGGCATAAAAGACAAACAGGACATTCCAATAAAAATGCCTCTCAGAGTTGTGTATAGTAGCTTGGATGCTTATCTGTCACTTCAAATAAAATTCACTTCAGTGATCGAATATTATGACAACGAACAGCAACGATACTGGCAGAGATGATATCAACGACATTCACTTATTTTCAAGCATACAAACAAACGAGTATCTACATATATGTATGTCAATCGATGTCCTTAGAGGAACAGGCAAACGAAAAAATAAAATCCCAAGGATAAAAATCGTACACATAACAAACTGCCAAAGCCTCCCCAATTGGGAATAAAGAAAAGACAAAACTTCATTGGTTTTCCCTAAAAAGAAAAAAAAAAACACACCAAGAAATTCCTTTTTCGAGTTTCTTCATTTTACTTTTTGAAGGGAGTATGAAGTCCCTTTAGGACTAAACGCACCTTTTTTTTCTGTCCTCCCTCGAAATAGTTTCAAAAGCTAAAAGTTTTTTAGTCTTCCTTTTTTTTCCTGCTTGATTTTGATAAGGATAATAACCAATGGGATACTGTCGAGTGGAGGTCCATACAAATAGGAATTAATTTCGATAGAATTTCCAAAAAGGACATCACTTCATTTCAAGACCACTGGGCCATATTTCTGGAAGTGTACTCGTATTTTTGTCAATAAACACAATCGAAACCTCCCCAAACCAGACGTGTTTCTGACTTCCTAGAACCGAAACAGGATTTGGAAAAAAAACATACCGAATTGTAGGTAGTCTGCCCACAGAGTATGAGGGAGTCCTTGCCGTCCTAGTCAGATAGTCATGTCCACTCAGGAGATGTGTATTTATTTCCATATTGTTTGCTTTAACATGTTTTTGTTTTGTTGTTTGTGTGCCTTTTGTTTTGTTTGGCATCCCTTAAATAATTGGAATAAACGCACAGGATATCATTCATTATAAAACAGGACAACCGGCAGCGCTAGATGGTATCCCAAAGACACAGAACATATTGCTATGGTAACTTTTGGTCTTGACTCATGACAACGAAAGCTTGTATGTACGAGTATACGGATGGTATCATCCACCCTTGGTCCTTCGATCAGGACGAATTTGAATGTGAAATAATAGAAAATTTATGTTTTCTATCTGTGAGAGGAGATGAACAAATCGAAAAGTGTAATAAACATCAATTAGGGAATTTCATAACACGACCTGACTTTAGGGCATGAAAAAGATATAATTTTGGGTGAGAGTGTTTTCTATTCTCTGAAAACTTTGGAAGTCTTATTTATTGGTGTCGTAAAATGGGGTGAGCATCTTTTTGTAAACCGGTCATTCTTAAGCAAGATGTATCAATGGTAAAGTGGTTAAGTGACATGATGAATTTATTCGATTGTGTAAGGATCTAAATTAAGGCTTCACAAAATCACTGACCTGATCATTAATCCTATTTCTTAAAAAACAAAACGTAGTTCTATTATCAGGAACACCGTAAACCAGAAACACCAAAGGACTTCTTGGGCTGTCAACGAGCCTCTACTCTGTCACTCAAATTCATACTGCCGCTAAAAATGAAGCCCAAAATGTTACATCATTTGTGTGAGGATAACTTGTCGAGATAGGGGTTCAGGCCAAATGAGAAATCGACAGACGCACCTCAGTCAGCAGATGCCATCAATGCAATGGCCTAAGGAAAATTGTGTTCAAAGGACCCAAAATGACGAGTTAAACGTTCCTGTCAGCTTCTGTCGCTGCTGCATTTTATCCGAACTGTTTTATGCATCTTATCTGAACTGTTGAGCCAACTTGGAATGTCTTTCTGCTGTCATAGGGTCAGTTTAAGAGTAAGAAACGTTTGGAAATCTAGAATTTTATTCCACTTTTTACCGAATAATGAACAACTCAATCTCGAGACACCATCCGTTGTGAAGAGTTGGCTTCCACATTGCATGCAAAGCTTTGGCTTTCCAGAAAAATGTGTTCCAATGTTTGAACTGGAACCACGCGCATTTGTTCGGTGGTTTGGCCACACTTGGCTGAGGAAAATTCACATCCAATTACGTTGCCACTTTATTTTGCCTCACAGAATTCCAAAGTGGAAATGATTAGGAAATCTTTTTTTTGTAAGGCGCTGTTAACAAAATTCTATTTAAGGTGGTTCTGTTGATTTCTTTGATTTTTTGGAATTCTTTTCGTGTCAGTTGAACTTGCTTAAAAGAGTACACGCAGCTGGTGAAAGTGTTTGAAAACAGATTTCCTGAGTTCCCTTTATCTTGACTATACCCAAAATGCTTCCACAGCTGGGATCACTCTATTATTTTCTTAAAATTACCCAACCTGATATTAGTCACAACGTCAGATTTCGAGAACAGGGTTAATCGATTGGCAGCCATCACAATTTCGATTTTGTATGCTTATACTCGTAAGTTGTCTTGCTGAAGCAGGAACTTAACTTTAAGTGTGCCCGATCGCTTTTCCCAAATCTGCTGATCAGAACTGCGTGTTAAGAGCCTGTAAGACTGGCTTCCTTGTCTTGGTAACCTACCAATGAAATACACTCGACATCCCAAAATACGGACAGCATTAGCCCTCAATTTCTGACGGTCTTTTAAATGTCTAACACTATTGTTTTGTCTCAGGAACAAATGTGTGGATCCAAGTCAGATCCTCAGATTGTTGCCATATTACATCCCAGTGACATCAACTGAATGTCTGATTGTCTCCCTTCAGTCAGCTTACATAATATGGTGGGCATTTCTTGTCGTTCACGATCCTTGTCGTCTGGTGACTCTTTCACCCAGCTTCAACCCCTTCCACTGTCATGCAAACGTGGAATTTGGAGAGCAGATACCTGCAATAATTCTAAAATCTCGACTTGTATGAATTATTGATGACATGTTATCGTTCTGGCTATATTTTATATTATTTTCAAGGTCGATTCTTGCATCATAACAAGACTTCAAAACCACTAGAAATATCAAATAATAAGTGCTTTTGGATCACCCGTCGTTATTCAATAGATTCTAGCTTCAACTTTTCGAAAAAATTTGCGCGATTACTTCAGAACTGGTGCCTTAATCAATACATCCATGCTTGTCTCTTCCTAATGATTATTTGCAGACATAAAAGAGGAAGTGTTTTTATAAGTGGATAATCTTGAAATCTTTCCAAATGTCTTTTTATAAATGTCCTGAAGACTTACTGCTTTATCAAAAAAAGGCTTATTATCTTACTTTTACTTTTTAATGCATTTTTTTATTAACAGGGCTTATTATCATATCATATAAAATGGCACTATGACTTCTTTTCTTATTTCGATCTTCAATCTTTTGCGCCTTTTATCGACTTCCTCTCTTGATAAGAAAATCCTGATGGACCGTTTTTAAACGGAAAAGGAATTCATTGTGTGGGTCCTTGAAAGAAGCTGAAAAATTATAATATCTTCAAAATACAAAAACACTCAGAACTGAACATTACGGACTCGTCTTAGGCGTTTTATCTCATTGAGCCCAATATCGCTTGCCTATCACGTCGTCGCACACAATTTCTTTTCACCAGTTATAAGCCACTTTTTAAAAAATATTGTTTTGTATCGCATCGTCAGATGAATTTTCTTGAGCTCGGTTACTCATACCAGCTTCTCCAGTTAGTAACGTTTGTTGTTATATGAGATCCTTAATATGGCTGCAATCCCTAGTCTATAAATCCTCTTATTTCATCGTCATTAGTCTCGATGGAAATTTGAAATAGAAACCATCATCATCTTGAAATCAAGCTTGCCTTGAAGTTAAAAAAAACATTTTGGTTTCAATTTCTTCATGTCTTGAGTCCGCACTAGAAGGAATATTTTCACATCGAATAATTTGCGTTGACTTAATTCACAGTATTTTATTTTTTTTTTTTTTTAAAAGCAAAACCCCTGCCCAAGTAACTGATACTGCGGTCTGAAGCAATAGACCTGTTGTATCTTGGGGAGTAAGTTTAGGCTAACAGGCATTCCATCCCTCCTTCTGATGAAGGTCAGAATATTTTTAGCATTCGTTTGCCTATTGTCCAATGGAGAGCATATCTCTTTGAGGAAGATACGCCTTCTTAAACAAATTAGAGCTGGACATCCACAAAGAATATATTAAGTGGTTTCGTCGTCTTCTAAACAGTCCAGGCCGGAGGGGAAGCTCACAAGCTATCTTATGTTCTCTTTGTTGAGTTTAAGGATTTCTCTGAAAGAGAAGCGATTGGTTAGTAATTTAGAATGTCTGAATCGCGGTACGTTTCTCCAGTGGGCTTGCTTTCTCACTGACTGGTCAGACCTGTGGCTGTAGTCCAGCTTAAGCCATAGAAAGGTTCCGGACCAGTGAACGCGGTTTTTGAACCAGCTCTGGCTAGTTTGTCTGCAATTTCATTACCTTTGATTCAATGATGACGTGGAATCCATCCTTACCTAACTAGGGGTTTTAAGTCGTCATAGCAGCTTTTGACACATGTAAATATCATTAGATTGGAAGAAATTGCCTTGAGTGCTACTTGGCTCTCTGTCAATTATTTCTGAAACAGGGTTTTTGTAATTTCAGTTCAACGTCAGCTTTTCACAAGGAAATCTAAGCTACATTGATCATTTTTTAAACCTTCCCGCCTTCTTCTCGCAAACTCGTTTTTTGACGATAATTATTCCACCATGCAAAGAACTTTCCCAATGGCACCCTTGCTTCCAAGGTTTCAATTTACACTCTCTAGGGCATGTTGAAATACATCGTCTCTTCAAAGTTTTTTTTTTTTCTACCAGTCGAATACTCATTGAAAAGGATATGTTACAAGTATAAAATTTCCCAACCATCATTAAGTGTACATATATTTTTTTTTTGACGTTTTATTTTACCTCTTCGATAACATCATTATCCTCTTATGAGTTTGCTCACTAATTTGTCCTCTAGGCAAACAATCCACAAGCGTATCCTGTCCATGTCGACTTCCTTTAATATCCTTCAACAAAAAAGAAAACACTTCACCGCTGGAAGCGTAGTCAACAAAAAAAACGTATCTCGAACCGCGTGCGCGTCATCTGAAACTTATCTCATTAAATTAATAGACCGAGGCTTGTGCCAGGCATGAGTGACTGACCCCCCCTGTGTAATCATCGCATACGTCTATACGATGTCCTCATGTGTGTATACGTACTCGTATGGACGTTAGTGCATGTTAACCCGAGGACATATTTTTCGGACAAATTATTTTTCGAGTACCTTCGTCGTCCTTTGGTCCTTAATGGGGAAAATGTAACATGCCTCGGACACACTCCTATGATTTGATTTTTTTCGATTTTTTTCCCAATTTTTTTTTCTGCTTTGTCCAATTCACGCCCTTAAGGGTTATGATGAGTTGTGTCTGTGAGTGTAGCGTCCTAGTCGTACTAGTTGGGCAAAATATTGCTCCTGGATTTATCAAAAAAAAAAAATGCAAGAAAAACGTCCTGCCAAACTTTAGCTTGTATTCCGTTACCTTTCCCAGTGCGAACGCGTTTGGCAATTCGATTACACCTCTTGGTCAGTACGGGATTTTTAATTGGATTTAAAAAAAAAACTGAAGTGTATAAGCTTTGGGGTGAAAGTTCACGTAAAGTTCACGTTCGGGAAAAAAAAATACAAGAGTTCATTTTAGTAACAACACATAGTAATTGAACTCAAGACCAGACATTTCGTTTCGGGGCACAATTTCTGGATAAGAATTGCAGTTTAAAACATCTTTTCACTGCCCCCAAGTTGAACAAAAGACTGCTTGTGATAGGAAAAAAGGCAACAGGCGGTTCGAATTGCTTGAGTTCAATTTTGATTTCTTTTTAATTAAATTTTGTAAAGTAACTGCTTAAGGTCTATGGAAATGGACCATGCAATTTTTTTAAACACAATAAGAGTCCATCTGAGAAGAAGACGCCTCTTTTTTTTACATTCAACATCTAATTTCTCAAGTAATGTAATAACAAACAATCCAGAAGACAGTACTACCAATACATTCGCTGAAACTGGATGCTGATATGATCCCTTATCGATTCTTCATAGAACGTCAACCCGCTCTCAAGGCGAACAATAACAATTAAAATATCGTTCTTTCACAGCAAATCTGTCCTTTCCCCTTTTTTCCCGCCAATTCAACGCGCCTAATTATGTTTGCCTTAACCTGTATCGGGGGCACGTTGAATACTTCATGAGACTAATTGCGACAAAAATACTGCGAACTGAGTGAATGCAAATACGAGCCCATTAGAAATTCTCCTTTCCCAAAATTCTAAAGAGGTGTTCTTCTTTGCACATTTCTCTGTCTTCTCTTTTGGTAGGATACACTTTCTTGTTGCACATGGCAGACACTTCATAGAGTTTGCTGTCAGTCTCGATTGTCCAAAAAGGTGTGCTTTGGGAATGAAAGAATAATCCTTTTGGATTGCTCAACACAAGCTACATTGGACTGTTCCAAGTCTGCAATTCAGTCCTACATTTAAAAAAAAAGTACTTAGATCTTGCAAAGAAGCTTTCGTCTACTAAGCCAAGAGATCTACACCTAATTTGAAGGATGATATTTTAGACGGACTTTTTTTACAAAACTTCGTGTCTTCACATTCGTGTTCAGAAAGGTCCAAAAATCCGCTCAGACATTAATGGAATATGAAGTACAACTCCTTGTGCAGTGTTAGACAAATTGCCCTAGAATCAGTAGGTTGATGAAGATGAAGATGAAGAGGAAGGTTTGACCAATTCAAAGATGCAAATATTTTAAGTAATTTGACAATTTTTCCAAATTTCGAACCGTATTCGAATCAGTGGGTCATTAATTTTTTCATCAGCATAGTTGACAGTGAAATATATATTCCGGCTGAACTTTGCCACCGAAAACACATTTAATAATTTACTTTTATTAATGACCCCCGTCGCATATGCTCATGATTTAATGAACCAAAACAAGCACACGGCCCACGACTGATGTCGATTAAAAATACATAAAAACATGCTCAGTCTTCGCATGCACAAGCAAGGAGTATCTAAGCCACATACAAACAGCTAGGCAGACCCCATTGAAGGCAATTAAGCATCAACACGGATGTTTATCTTTCAGACTTAACCAACCTTTGTTCACTCACTTAATTCATTCTAGCTAAAAATGAAAATAAAATAAAAGAAAACAAACTCAAGGGAGAAAACCGTCCAAAAAATATGTACAACTAAGGTACGAGTATATTCCAAATAAAAGTAATCACGTTTCCGCGTCCCGAGATACAATTCAGACATCCCATCCGTGCACGACAAAGCGAATAATCAAAACAAAAAAAAATATTCGTGTAAAGAGTTCCACCCTCTATCATCGGAACTGATCATGCCCATGTGCCTGTTTTGTAAAGAGAATTTCATTAGGGTGACCACTGGCCGACATGACTCAAACGAAATAATAACACGAGATTCGAAACAAAAAAGGAACCAAATAAGGAGCAAAAATACAACAAAACAAACCAGAACAATCAACAGAATCACCCACTAGGACACGGCATACTCGGTTGCTTACATCAACACAAACTGGGGGTGGACAATCCTTCTTTTTGTTTTTCTTTTTTCAGCTGTTCACTTTTGACAAGGACCAGAGCAGAACACACATCCCTTCCGACTGATGGTGAATGGTGATGCGCTTTAACCAAAGCTTCAACTTTACATAGAGTCCTGCCGGGCCGGGAGTGATTTGGACGCATGAATAAACATTAAATCAGCTCAAATTTTTCTGACCAAAAATGGAAACGGACTGAAACAAAAAAAAAAAACAGAAAAAATAAACAATTATTAAGAGGAAACGAGGAAGAGCGGGAAATCCTAGTGCACACATTAAAATCATTTGTTTTCGTGGAAATTGTCAAAAAAGGACGATCGGGAAAAAGACCACTGACAAAATGGAAAATTAAATTCTTTTCGCCGACAGCTATTTGGCCACATTCATGCATGTGCGTGTGGCAAAGGGATGTCCTTTATTTTATTGTATTTATTTATTATTTGTAGAATTTTTTCTCTTATTATTTTTTTTTTAATGTGTCAGTGATTGTGTGCATGTGAGTTGAGGATTCGCACTCGTCGATAAAAAAAAGGATGAAATAAAGGCTAAAAAAAATAAGAAAAATGGGCTCGATTGATAGCTGCATGCGTTGGAGGTCCTTAATGTATGGATCCGTTAAAACCTTCCTCAATGCAAATGACAATTTAAATGCATTTTTGGAAAATTGGAGTTGCAATAAGCCTGTTGGATTGATTCCCACAAAAACAATGTTAGAGCTCTGCGGGAAAGGATAAAAATGGCCAGCAAGAAGAGATACGAGAATGGTCGACAAATGAAAAACAGTTGATTTCGAAACAAAGTCCGTGGCTTTCTTGAAACGTAACCCATATTTAGGTTTAAGTACAGTAAAACCCACAGCTTACGCAAAAGACTTTAGTGAAAATTGAAGACTAAGGAAACTTGAAATGTTTAAGGCCGCGAAGGATATGGCGCACTTTGCCGACGGGATGCAGATGAAAAAAGCCGACACCGTGTGAGCGCTAGAGGACTAATCTTCACTTTAAAGGCTTTAAAATACTGGCCGTGTAAAATATCATGAAGAAGGAAAAACAAAGTTAGGTTTGACAATTGTCTCACGAAAGCTCCACCATCTGTGAAACAAGAGCAAGGTTAGAATCGGCCGAGCTTATCCCGTGTAAAGAGAATATTTTAACAGAATTTTATGGCTGAATGAATCAAAGTACAAGGAACAATGTGAACCGAAATGCATCACACTGTTGGTAATTGTATGTTTGTGAAGAAAACACATGATCATGAAATACTTGTGACTATTTTTTATGAAATAATTCATCGGTGATTTTGGCGAAAGGTGAATTTCCCGGCCATCAAACGACATATGCTCAAATACTTTTGTGTAAAGTCGCTTGCTAGGAAAGACTGGACAAAAAGCGATGAGAGTGTTGCAGATGTGATGGGAAACATCGCGGATGAAATGTAAACAACCAAACAGGGTGTTATGCAATGGGCAATTACGCATTCCTCTCTTCGGATGTTATTTAATGATTTGTTCTTACAAGTTGTAGACAATCTATTAACTACTGCCTGCAGACCATTAATCGCATCGAAACCATGGTCACGCTCTTCGGAACCTCTACTACGCAGTGGACGATTTTCCGATGAATCAAATAAAATTTCCATTTCAGGAAAATGTTGACCTCTCAAATCTGCCTGACTGATTTACTCTGTCGCAAATTAACAACAGGACGAATCAATTGCACCTTGCGCGCCGCGGCAGATTTCTAAAAGAAGTGCATTTCCGCCTCGCCTTTAGTTTCGTTTAAGTCCGCCGCAATAACTAAAGAGCTGTGCGGAAAGAGCTTGATAAAAAGGCCCATGATGAATGTCGATCATCAAAATTCACAAAAAGTGCGAATTTTTTAAAATGTATTTGGATCAAATCAATACAGATGGTGTAGGTTACCTTGTGAAGAAAGTAAGTGAGACAAAACAGCGAATTGTGAACGCAACGGGCCCTACCAGAGGCCTGAGTGAGGAGCTAACAAAGTTAAACCTAACCTAAACCTAATTGTGACTTAACACCGAATTTTGCAGTTGTTGCAGAAAGTGTTGAAAACGCCAGTACCCGAAAACATCAATGCATTAAAGATGTCAGAAACTCGATTGTTAACATGAGAAGAAAAATTTAAATCTGAACTTGGGCAAGCTACGGTTCCAGGACACAAGCCCTCCGACAATTGATTTATTGCAAACTTAGTTTAAAAATTGTTTAATTTTTCGTTTTGGACACTTAAAAACAATGATGGTTAAGACGTAGTGAAAGAGTAGAAACCGTCGAAAATTTATTGAAAAATCGGGTCAACATGATGGCCCATTGCCAAGCCAACCAAGGCGGTCATTTGAATACAATATTTTGTGGAAATTTTCGAAAGGCTTACCTTTTCCTATAAACTAACAATTGTTGAAAATGTTTGAAGTATTTCTACTCTATATTTATTTTGTAGATTTTTATTTTTAATTTTCTTTGTAAGAGTTTTGATTTTCTTCCAGCAGTGAGTGCACTCTGATTTTTGTTTCGGGCAGAGTAAGTCTAAACTCGATTTTATCACAGTTCATCATTCATTCCATAGAAAAAACATTTCAAAACATCACTCAACCATCACTTGTAAACTTGTCCAAGTTAAGGACAGTTCTTATCGAGACATTCATCAAGGATAACGTCGAATTTACGATATATGATTTCCATTGGAAAAACGAGGTCGTCTCGAAACGAATTATATTTCAATTAATACGAACAGACACGTCCCCTTCTCCATACATACATATAGTATGTCTGCTGCCCCACATCCTGTCACTCCTCCACGATCCTGTCATACTTCCTTAAGTATTATTATTATTATTATTATAATTATTTTGCCGCCGGTTGAAAATTACCAATTTCATGGATATTTTATTTAATATTTCAACCGCAAAGAGCGCAAAAAAAACGCTCCGTAGATTAATAATGCAGAAAAGATATTTATGCATGTGAATGGTGCAAGCACACATTTCAGCACGTTGCGGTAAAGTGAATTTTAAAGCATTTTTAATGACTGCATCCAGTACTAATGGAATTTATTATTATTATTTTTTTTTTTGTAAATCATTTTTCCCCGGGAGATGTCCCAGTAAAAAAAAAGAAGCTCGAATTCTCTTCCCCAACAATTGTTAACCATTCTTACTTTGCATATTTAACTGATGACCAAAAGCGGTTGGCCCATCATTTATGGTGACAGTGATGGCAAAGGGTGTTCCCGATTCGAGTTATTTCATTTTGAGTCTGTTTTTTTTTGTATTGTTTTTTTACATTTCAATTTGATCCCAATTAATTCAAGTGGCAGCGATTTTCTTTTCCACTCTTTTTATCTATGATTTTCGTTTTCTCTTTCTGTTTTAATGGTGAATGAATGTTGGTTTGGTTTGGTTTAACTTCCACAAGCATAAAAAAAATAAATATATATATTTATATATATTTGAATTATCTTCAAATTGACTTTATTTATGCGTGGCATTCGCTTAATAATTATATGAATATTTATGCTTTTCATGGTTCTCCTGGAGGAGGAGGAAGTATTCAGTAATTAAAGATTTTTTTATTATTTTTATTTTGTTAACCCTGTAGTGGTGGGGCGGTAGTGCTTGTGAATTTATTTAAACAAGCGGAAGAAATGAATGAATTCGTGGATTGGGGCAAAGATTTAATTAATTTTTAACTTTTTAATTTAAAAGAAAAATGGGAAATCAACGAACATTTTCAAGTTGATAAAATTCATGAATATTTATTATGTTTAACTTAACATAAAGTTGATATGGAACTTGGGCATAAAATACGGCCGGAGTCTTTCATCATTTATCATTTATCGGAGAAGTTCGACAAGGATTGGATTCATAAAAATACGCTCGCTGACTTTAATGTTAGCCTATCCAATCGGCTACAGTTTTCTGATATCTGATGTGATAGGAAAATAAGTTATTTGCAGCGTACTACATCAAGTTGTATTATTGTATTTTTACAAGACAATTTATATTTACAATCAGTAAATTGTATGTTCCCCTTTGAAATGAATTCACTAATGTTACAGTGGCACTAATGCCTGATTCTTGCCGAGATAATTCTCATCCATTGAAGTAAAAAGAAAACAACAAGAATGCGTTCAAAAAAGATCATAATTAGGAAGCTACCAACAACAGAGTAAAGTAGATCAAGCTTCGTAAGTCTTAAGAATATAATAATAGGACTACCGGTTGAAAATGTCGTTTTTTTTTCAAAAATCAATGCTTTATTGAGGAAAAATAGTATGTATTCAAATTTCAAAGTATTGCCCATCACTAGCCACACATTTTTCCCATTTTTCTGGCAATTCATGGATACCCGTTCTGAAAAATTCGACCGGTTTGGCCGATCCAATTTTTGACATCATCGAAATGACGGAATTGCTGGTCAGCCAGGCCATGTTGCATCGATCGGAAGAAATAGTAATCGGATGGCGCAAGGTCTGGACTATACGGCGGGTTGGGTAGGACATCCCATTTGAGCATTTCAAGGTAAGTTTTGACGACATTTGTAATATGTGGCCGAGCATTGTCATGTTGCAAAATAACTTTATCGTGTCTTGCGACCGTTTCCGGCCGTTTTTCCTTCAGTGCTCGGCTCAAACGCATCAATTGTCATCGGTAGACCTCGCCTGTGATTGTTTCATTCGGTTTTGCCAGCTCACAATACACAACACCCTTCTGGTCCCACCAAATGCACAGCATAACCTTCAGGCCATGAATATTCTGAACGGCCGTCGATATTGAGGCATGTCCGGGGTATCCATACGTTGCCCGACGTTTTGGATTATAGTTATGTACCCATTTTTCATCTAGAGTGACGATTCGATACAAAAAAGACTTCTTTTTGCGGACTTCAAGCAAAATCGGCGTTCGACGTCTCGTGGCTTCAATTCATACGGCACCCAATGTCCTACCTTTCGGATCATTCCCATTGCTTTCAAACAATAGGAAATGGTTTGCAAGTTCTTCTTACGTTTGTGACGGATCTTGATCGAGCAATGCCTCCAATTCATGGTCTTCAAACTTTTTCTCCTTAGTATAGCCCGGGTAAGCTTCGGTAAGCAATTAATAAGCTTCGGTTGCTTTTTTCTTTAAATGAAAGCAGCATATTAAAACTTCCCGCAAATGTTGTTTTGATAGCACGAATGTAGACATTTTACGGCGTTACAAAAACTTGTGTGTTTTCACTAATTACCAATAACCTAGACTGAAATAATAAGACAATGACATGAAGTTTCTGATGTGACAGCTGTCATTGTCAAAATTCACCTCAGAGTTATAGATATGAAGTTGTCTGCAATAACGACATTTTCAACCGGTAGAGTCCTATTATGTATTTCTTAGGATTTGTCAGTGCCAGAACAAACGTCCATTTTTCTTAACAAAAATTTATACAATGTTAGTATAAAAAATTCACTTACCTCTTCGTTGAAAATAAAGCGAGCTGAGACGATTCCACCTAAAATAATTGAAAATGTCATAAAATTAGTGAACTCCAGCGTTGTTGTCCGCTGTAGTCTGGAATTATCAGCATGGTAGCATAGTTTTTGCAGCTTTGGTTCAACCAAATTGGTGATTTCAATTAATTTGCGTCTTCAGAAGGTACCCATCGAGCGTGATTTGGGTGAAAAAGCTCTCCAAGGGTTTCAATACAAGGATCACAAAGTCTGTAACCCAAATTTTCAATTTAAATACTAATTTCTAGTATTTCTTAATTGCTATTTGAGTTTGATGATTCATTCCTTGGCATTATATCTAAAAGTTTATCTCGATGGTACTCTTCGTTTCATGCGGGCATAGAACATTTACTCTTCTCAAGAAAACTATTCGTTACTTGATTCAAGACTGTCTGTAACAGCCCACCTGGTTGGAAATAGTTCGGATAAAATCCTGTAGAATATTCAGCTATCAAGCATACAAGAGTCATAAGATGGCATCTAACGGGTCCGCCAAATAACTTTTTTTATTGAAAATGCTATAAAAAAATTTTTCTCAAATTTCTTTTTTTATTTGAAAGTACAATCCTTCCATTCCAAATTCACTCAAATGGCTGCCTCGGCTGGCCATGCAGTAGCCTACACGATCGGTCCAATTTTTAAGCACATTATCGATTGTGTGCAGCTGTATTTCACCAATGGCTTCACGAATATTGTCCTTTAAAGCGTCAATTGTCTCTGGCTTGTCGGCGTAACACTTATCTTTGAGGGCACCCCACCATATAATACCATATAATAGCTCCGATTTGGCCAAACGGCATCAGCTCTGCGGCTGATAATGCGATCTTCAAAAACAGGGCGCAAAACATCGAGTGTAGCTTCGGCTGTGTGGCACGTAGCGCCGTCCTGTTGAAACCAAATGTTGCCAATATCCTCCTCTTCTATTTTTGTGAAGAAAAATTCGTTCCACATGGCCCGATAACGATCGCCATTGACTGTAACGGCCACTCCTTGCTCATTTTCGAAGAAAGATGGCCCAATTATGCCTCTGGACTAAAATCCGCACCAAACAGTGACTCGTCTTGGGTGCATCGGCTTTTCAATGTATGCGTGCGGGTTTTCTGTGCCCCAAATGCGACAATTTTGCTTGTTTACATACCCGCCAAGATTAAAATGAGCTTCATTTGAAAAGATAATTCTTTTGGCAAAATCGGCATCTTCTGTAAGTCGATCGCAGGCCCACTCAGCGAAGCGAAAACGCATTGGATGGTCAGTTGGCTTCAACTCCTGAACCAATTGGACTTTGTATGGCGTCATACCATGGTCTTTATGCAAAATTCGTCTCAATGATGTCTCCGAAATGTTCAATTGTTGAGAACGACGGTGAATTGATGTTGATGGCGCTTCATGCACACTTTCTGCCACAGCAGCAATGGGTATACGCACTGTTTTTGGCCTTTCACGCTTTGGTTTATCGATGAGGATGCCAGTTTCTTTCACTTTTTTCACAAGATAATGAACATACGGAGCTGACGGTGCTTCTCTTCTTTCAAAATCCGTACGCAATTTTCGCACACATTCTGCAACATTACCATGATTTTCAAAGTAATGTCGCAATATTTCCCAGCGTTGCTCAAGCGTATACACAACTATATTCGTTCAGCGGAAGGATAAAACTAATTATCTGTCGAATCAGACATGAGTTAAGTGTTACCATTCAAGAAATAAGCACCCTTAAGAATCTACTACAATCTTAACTTTGGTTGGACTGTTTTTTCAAAGATCTTTAAATCATGGTTTCAAATATCATCCATTTTATTCTCTCATATTTTTCAGAGCAGTAAAACGAATTAAAGCCTAAATTTTTCTGTTTTGGTTTTTTTCGCCTCTAAAACTGAAATAAGGATCAATCTGAGGAAAAAATTGGGCCACAAGGCAGCTTAAATTTAGCAAAACCATTTAAAGTACATCAATGCAATGCATAGCATATTTTAAAGACGGCTTAAGTGCCCTAAAACTGCTGTCAAATTTTTTTTCTTTTATCATTTGACAACACAACTACACTTTTCAAGCACCTCTTCACTTAACAAGCCATACTTCCGAATAAAAATGTTCGTCAACCAATTAGCCGTTAGTATGTCCAGTCCTTAATGGAAAAGGCAGCGGTTCCATTCCTCCTCAAAGGACTCTGAGTAATTAAATGCAGTCAGATTTAGTTCTTAAAAAGAACTTTATCCGCGAGAAGCTAAAATGCAAACGAATTCAGAGCGAAAAAAAAATCTACAAGATGACCCTTCGGCATAAAACAACCTACAGATCACAAGAAGATCCCCTCGTCCCAAACTCCCGATACTCTCCATCTACAAGGCATCGCCAATAGGTGTCTTTGTTTTCTGTACTCCGTCTTCCTTTCTTTGTAGCCGACTCTTGTGCAATTTTTTTGGCGATGTAATTAAATTACAAGCCTAATTGATTCCACCTTTTAATCAAGCGAATTCCTTCAGGTTCAGTTTTCTTTTAATTCCGATTCATACTCCTTTTTCCTTATAGTCGTTTTTTTTCGTTGCTGTCCTTCAAAGTAATTACCTTCAACTAAAACCAATCTTTGTCTTTTATTTTATTTTTCGCAAGCAGTTCCTTTCAGAAAAGTTAAGAATCCTTGAAATGAAAATGAACTATAAAAGCTCCTTGTCATCTCCCACTATAGAGGGGGAGGCGGGGGCATTTAAATCTTTAATTAGACCATTTCTCACAATTACTTGTAATTACAAATTCTCCTTCACTTCTTCTTCCCCATTTTGTTTCAATTTTTTTTTTCTCGCTTCAATTGATGACAGCAAAGCAAGGACGAATAAAAAAAAAAGCCTCTCTTTCTCGTAGGCAGGTACAGGAATGAAGAACTTCTTCTCGAGGCCACCAATGACAGAACGAAATCAAAAGTCATTAGAATAAAAAATGATTCGGAAATAATTACAAAATCCTTTTTCTGGATTTTAATCAAGAATGCTAATGAAAATTCCAACCAACGTAACGCAACGGGATGATCCTAATTTTAGTTTTTTTTTTTTCGAGTTTGTGTACCTTTTTTCACATTGATGACGTGTAGGCGGATTGGCTCGGGTAATTTGTGCTCCAAAGAATAGTAAAGACTTTGGAATTTTGAAAGTGAAGGACGCAATTTATTGACGTGAATAAATTTACGCCAAGCCTTGAAGGCCAGCTTAATTAGACTCATTAGATGACATGAAAGCAAACTTGTTTACAAAGGAGCCAAATTACAATATTGCAATTGTGTTGTTGGACGAAATGATTTGACTTCATTTGACATTTTGATTGGCCAGCGTTTGGCTGAAATTTGAAATAATTGCCTCGCTGATAAGCTATGTTGGATTGACTGATGGCTTATTGAAAATACAAAAAGAACAGAATGCCAAGCATACGAAGGGAGACAACCTCACAATCCTGCTTTAACGACAGGATCATTTGACTTAATTTCTCGAGTTACTCTTTGAATTCCCAAAAATCACGATTTTTCAAACAGCAGTTGTATTCTTTGCTTTTGTAGACGTGGGATCTCTTTATTGACAGTCACACTATTAAGAAAGAGAGTTTTCCCTCAAGAAGTATCGACAGAACTTGGGGTCTTGGGTGACTTCTTAATTTTGCGTTGTAGCGTTTGTGTAGTCCAGGATGTTTCAGTTCCATTTAAACTTAAAAGACAAGAGGCCTTTTAAGTCAACGCCAGCCAGCCAATGGTAAACCACGTATGGACACGGGTGTGCAACTGAATTTAAGAGCTTTGCTTTCAGAAAATAAAGTTGGGGATGAAGACGATTCCAATAAGAACTTCTGTTCATTCATCATACCATCACAACTAAACCGATTTAGCTAATCAATAATATTTCTTTCAAGGGTTACCCTTGTCCAACAGGGCCTTCGCTTGGAGGCCAAAAGTCAGTCTAACTTAACTGGCCTTAAACGACCTTCTTGTGGTCAGCTATTTTATTTATCTTCTTGTTGGAACTTGACGGAGAGAAACTATAATTGAAGGGAAATGCATTTAAAAATAAAAACTTTGTACATTCTAAATTTAATTTATTTAATTTATTGGTTTATTTTATCAATAAGGATCTCACGTCTATTATTAATCAAGGCTTTTATTTCGTGGTCCATGTACCTACTGGAAAGTTGACCTTAAACTGAACTTCCTGAAACGAGTGAAGTGAAAAAAAAAATAAAAAATTAAACAAACAATAGCCAGGAACACAATCCTTTTAAAACAGTCTACAATAACTCAGACATGTTCATAAAAAGCAGTTAAGGCTGTACTTGTACTTACAAAATGGATTTTCGTCAATAACTAAGCTGTCACTTAAGCAATAAACGCAGCAGAATTGTTATTTTCGTATAAAAAAAATTAACGCAAGGAAATTTTGGCTCTGGCCCAACAGTTTGTTTGGAAATTGAACAATCTTCCGGTAACCCATTACTCGATTAAGAACCAAATCTTAGTATCAGCAAACGTAGCTAAACAGCACATAACTCGAACTTTACTATTCTGAAGTGTCGGATTCGAAAGTGGACTGTGGATCCAACTGCATCCTAGGGAATCGATGCTACTTAGATACCAATAACTAGGATCAAACTAATGCTATAAAACACGACCTTCGACGGAAAAATTGTTCGAAGGAAAAATGATCCTGTCTGCGAGAAATTTTAGATAAATGGGGTTTCTGGGGTGGAATTCATACTTGGTTCTCATCGTATTTATCAGGAAGAAAAATCAATGACCATCTCAATTCCAGTAAGGTTATTTCCATACGAGTACCTCAAGGTTGTGTGCTTGGCCCGATACTCTTTTTAATATTTATTATCTCGCTGTTTTTTTTTCAAAACTTTAAAAGTAAAATTACAGCATTCGCCGACGATATGGCGTGTTCCTTTCACAGAGATTCTACTCTTCATTTGTCTGCAGACCTCATTTATTATGATCGTGAAATCTTAAGTCATTGCTTCGTCATAAGACCAAAGTTATGTTTTTGATGCATGTAACAATGAAGTCGACTACGGACTTTACTATTTTCATTCTACGAGCGGTAATCAAATCATAAATAAATATAATAATAATAAATTCATTAATAAAAAAAGAACTTATAGTTCTTACTAAAAAAAACAATGCACAGACTTTCTCTCGCGCTTGCTCCGATAAATATTTTAACATTAAGAGTGTCAAGTCTTTAAAATATCTGGGAGTCTTAGTTGACAGGAATACGAATTGATCTGTCCTGTCCTTATCGGTTATGAGGCAAGTTTACCTTCCGAAATTGTATTGTCCGCAAATTCTTCTTGAGTGTATATATAATGACCTTATGCATTCGAAGTTTGAGTATGGCATTGTTTGCTGGAGTAGAACACACAACCAAACCAAAATTCACCTACTTCTTGTCTCTCAAAAACATGTCATTCGAATTGTTTGCAATAAAATTCGCCGAAATTTTAGTTTAATACTTTTCAAAAACCTCAAAGTTTAACCTTTAAAACAGCTTTATTCATATAAAGTTCTGAAGTTATTTCTTTCTAGATCTAGTCAATTGTTAAACAGATGCTCTTCTTGTTATAACCTCAGAATAAACAGGCAAAATCTTTCATAAGACTTTTTACTAGCTAACCTGTCAGTATAAGAAAAAATTAAAAACAAATTCATCTTTCTCGAAAAACTAAAACTATGACTTTAAGATATTAACTATGATGACATTAATGATCTTTTATTTGTAACCACTTATTTTGTTTTCATTTTCAAATTATTAATTTTTGTATCTCTCTTTGAATTAACGCTGTACTTTAAATCAATAAGATATTCTTTTATGACCCCACTACACTACTTTAATATTCAAAATGCAAATACTGCCTTCGCTTCTAGTTCCTTATGAACTAACGATTGCAGATTTTTTATCAAGTTCTATAGACAATTTTTTGTTATATAATATATTGCGGGTTTAAAAGTATTGTGAATTTATAAAGAAATAAAAAATTGAATTGAATTGAAATTAAAAGAAAGACGATCTTGTGTGGAAGACCATCCGCTACACTGGCTCGGCCATAATCTTGATTGAAAGGACAACAATGCCTGGAGCAGAGTGTCCTAAAAACCAGAAAACTGAGTCTTTCCAACTTAAGTCTGCATGCTCGGAACCTTGAAATATGGACACAAACTTAAGTCAAAGCTCACAGCCTTCAAGGATCTAAGAGTATAAGCCGCAATATTTTTGAAAAAAATCGTGATGATAAAAAACGTGACAAGGTCATAGGCGCCTGGCCTCCGAAAGACTGCATAAATAATGACGATTCTATTGCTGGTTTTATATAATAAGTTTGCAACAAAATAACAACTATTTTGTTGCGAGTACAAAATATTCTCTTAATTTTGTTATTAAAAAAGAACAGGTCAACTTTCTCCACCTTCTGTCACTCCATCAATTCAAATTTAATAAATTTTCTTAAATTTCACATCCTCCACTCTCGATTCAATTCATTTATATAACTTTAAGGTAATCTTGTAATCGCTTCACCTCAAGCCCACATAAACTCATTAGACACAAGTGCTCGCACTCAATCTTCTTGTAAAGCAGTTCCATCTAAATATATACAAATGCCTATCGTCCGAACCGTAACTAATTAAGCTGCTTTTATCCTCTATCTCTATTTTCAGGTTGTGCTTTCGTAAAGTTTAGTTCCCATCAGGAAGCCCAAACAGCTATAACTAATTTACACGGAAGTCAAACTATGCCGGTAAGTGTTGCACATTGCACCTCTCTCTTAAAACTATTCCTTCGTCGAGATATCAAACACACATACTCTTTGATTATAAATTGAATTAATGCTGTTTTAGCTGCTCGATTAAGTTGTGCCGAAGTAGCTTGCTAGCTGTGGACGGCCATCTTCGGTGGTGCGACGCGACAAACACTGCATGGAAGTGTGTGCCTTGACTCTAAATAATTGAGGACACTACGCAAGCCGAAAGGTGTTATCTGCCGGGTGTATCCTGTGCTTTGCAATGATTAATACATCCTAAGGAAGATTTATTTGCATATTTTAGGCGGCTGGATTTTGTTTCACCTGCAATTCCTTCGCTCCACCAGCCGAAGCTGGTTTAGTTTTATGATATGTGTCAAAAAGTCAATTAAAGCCGCAGATTTATTTTGGAATATTTCGGGTGCTGCTGTTTTTTTTTGCCTTGTTCTTTGGAGGTGGATTTCGAAGAAACTTTCGCAATTTATTTTGAATAAAGTCGTCCTCAGGGGAATTTTGTGTGCTGCCGTCTAGTGGCAGCACTGATTGTACTCGTAGATAGTCCTTGTAGGTTGGTGGTGTATGAAGAACACCAGTGTGCAAAAGGAAATGTATCTTCATTTATCAACTTACGTGTTAGTACCTTTAGTGATTTTTATGAACTTTTATGTAATTTGTCAAATGACAGCAGGAGGGTCAAATGGGATATTCTTTTTTTGTTTGTCCTTACGAATTTGGACTGTACAAGATGAAGATGTAGTTAGTAAATGACACGATAAATGAGACAGACAGTGGAATGAAGTTGTTATGCGTTTTTTTTTTTTTGTTTAGGGGAGAGATAATAAGTCCAGCAGGTAGTGGAGTTTTATGATTAAGAGCTTCAAGAATCATAAACACAGATTAAAAGGGAGAAAGTGATTCGGCAGTGCCAGGGGTAAACTAGTTCAATCATAATTTTCATCTTACTCACTCGTACGATATTTTTAAAGGATTTGTTTTGAGTAAGCTTTTGATAAACGAGGTGTAGTTTCATAGCAAACTTCAGTAAAAAAGCCCACGAAGTTGTTTAATTTTCTTTGTTTTTGGCCCAAAAAAAAAGGTTCCACGGCTCGCTTTTATTTCAAGTGTAAAGTTTTTTAAGTAGGACGTGTTTATGTAGCTTTAATTGAAGCTGGCCCAAGGCATTCAAATTTCATCAAAGCAAAGTGACTTTGTATCCACTGATTTAAGGGTTCAATATTGGAATATAAATGGCATGAAAAAATTCATGTTCACAGCACATGTCAAGGATTTGAAAAAATCGGTAAATTATAAAAACCAACCAGGAGCATCGATTGTCGCGAATCGATTGGAATGGTTTTGCTCCAAGGCATCGTATACGGATAGAGTCCAGGTTTTTTCTTTAAATCCTCAACGGAAAATTGCTGGTCTTCTGCACCACTCATCCCTGCTGATGTACGAACAGTCAAATCTCGTCTTTGATGAATATTATCTATTTAACCATAATTTTATGTAGAAGCTGTTCAGATGTTCGATTCAAAGCATCGTTAATTGGGCCAATCTTGATTTCATCAAAAACTACTCCGGTTGGAAGCGATCTGAACATATCGTTTGTATATGATATACTTAGTGGGAAGTGCATTCCGGTTGGAAACTGTTTGAACTAATTTTCAAACGCAGTTCCTCGCCTTTAGCTGAAATTGACACATATCACCCTCCCCTTTAAATCATTATAATTTTTGACGTCGACTTGATAATGACATGGAATACAGAGATCTAGAGTTTGATTTTAAAAATACTTTAGACATCAATCCTCTTAACAAATTAATTTCTAAGAAAAGCTTTGGCAGAACCCATTGCTTTCAGGCATCCATGCACCAAAGAATTTCCAAAGTAACGAATATATATTTTCATTAAGGTAAAGCACACGATGCTCCGATTGGGCTCAGAAGAAGATGCGCCAAGATGAGGAATTTCATCGCAAAATTATCTTCAGTGATGAAGCTCATTTTTGGAGCACTGGTCGCGTCAATAAGCAAAATATGCATTTTGGGTGCATTGATTGGAAGAAAATCCACATTGACTTCCTGAATCACCACTTCATCCACAAAAAATAACTTTTAGGTGCGGTTTGCATGCCAGCGGCGTTTTTGGGCCATATTTTTTCGTCGACGATAACGATCGCAACGTTCCTATTATTGGCCAGAGTTATCGCGCTATGATTACCGATTACTTTTGACTTCGACGACATGTGGTTTCAACAGGAACGTGGCATTAGCCACACAGCACATCTTACAATCAATTTATTTTATTTTAAAGTCTTTACTGGAAAACCCTATACAATAAACTTAAATAAGGTGTGCCCCAAGGTTGCCACGTACGCCTTCTATTATTCATTCTATTCATGTTGTAAGTGTGCTCAAGAATTCAAAAGTTCTTATTTATGCTGACCACATAAAAATATTTAAGGGTATCCACAATATCCGACTGCAGCGCACTGCAATACGACGTTAATTCCTTTGCAAAATTGGGCTTGAATAATTGTTTACCATGTCAATCAAGGATAGTTCTTCGCTGGTGAAAGTAAAACTGCCAAAGGATTTATGTGTACACTTCGCTCAAAATCTTTACTTCTCAATTCATATTGAGCAAATTGTCCCTGTACACTTTGTCAGGCCACAGCTTGAGTCCGTAAAACGCGAATTTGTCTATTTCGCACTTCGCCATCTAATTTAAGAAACCCCATCTTGTCAAAAAAATTCACATTATTTGCAGAAATGTCAGCTTAAACAGTGAATCAAAAAATTTATGGAAATCTTTATTTAATTGTAAGGGAATGCACCCACGGATCTACAGATCATGTGTACCTAAAAACCTTCTTTGAAAAAAAAACGAAACAATTAACTCACTCTGGAGCGGCGTCTTTCACGTAGTTTAAGCTCCCTCGGAGCATCACAATTAATGAACAAGCTTTAGTCACTCTGGAAGACATGGAATGGTCTTGCATTATAAGTTAGCATCCAAGCACAATTTTATATCTTCTCCAAAAGGCACTTTTTATACTGACCAAATTTCTAGAAGAGTGCAGAAGGTTTAGTTCTAAGTTTCGCAGATATTGTAAGACATTTTGAACTTAAATTAGCTAAGTCTGCTTGTTCCAAGCGGATATTTTGACAATCTACAAAAATGACATCTGTTAAGAAATCTGTCTCAAGCCACTCATTCATAGCCTCGAACTATTGCTTGACTAGAGACATACCGTAAAAGTAGGCATGATGAACTTGTTAAACTAGGAACAACGAACGTAAATTATGGAAGGAGACCTGAGGCATGATCATCCAGATGAACAAGAAGATTTGACCATTTTTTATAAACTGCTCAAGTGCACATCTATGCAACTGTAGATGTCAGACTTCTGTAGGAGCTGCATGGATTAGCAAGAGAAGGAACGCTTTCATTACCGTCGAGAAGAAAACTGCTTCTTGGGAGCTACTTCTATTCAATGTTGTACAGCTTAATAAAAAGTTCAATATGGTTCGACAATGTTGTGGGCTTAAGACATGACAGCAAATGTATAATCCTTCAGAAGGATATTCTAAGCCATGGTCGAAGAATAAAACTTTTGCAAAAACAAAAACAAGCAAGTTCAACATTTTTTTAACTGCGATCTCAATGAACTGAAAATGCATAAAAAAAGTGTATTGGCAAGACAGCCTTTGACATCTTGTCCAAGTTCCAACCTAACATATACTCCTTTATAAAAAGAAAATCATATGCCATGTCGTTTAAGCTACTGCTAGCTAATGGCCAATAAATCACTTCACTGCTGCTTTCAATTTGAATCAAGGAGTGGCAATGGGGCCAGCTTTAGCTTTTGATGAATTCTGTCAAGTTTGAAAAAGGAGCCGCAATCTTCTTGGGAATTAAGGGCCTTCTGCTACGATCAAATGAGCCATTCGCGGTACATAAAAGGACATCCCCCTGCAACCACAAATTCTCATGTCTGATGCCGCAGCTTAATGTTCTGCAACTAGCCATTAACTTGAGCTCTATGAAAGGCAATTAGAAGATTTATGTGCAAAATCAAGCCACCAGCTGTTCACCAATTACGTTAATTTAACACAAAAAAAAATCACAGCAAGCTAATAACCAAGGATTTCAGGTGAAACATATTTTTTTTGTTTCCAAACAAAGTATGTGCAGAAATGTTTGTCCGTAGTGTAACCTTCTGCAGACAATTACTCAAATCTTTTTGATAAATTCCCTGCACAAATACCAAAACATTCATTCTCATCTTGCCTGACAGATTACAATCGCCATCCTCCTACAGCGCGACATTTCATTCTAATTTAAACGCGCGCCTTCAAAAATAATTTTTCTTGTTGGACATTTTTATTTGAGTTCATCATGCACACAGCCATACGGCAATACTCGTGCTCCAGCTTCTCCCAGGAATTAAATTCTATCCCATGGACTTATCCGACACAAACACACACACCATGGCAAAAAAAATATCCTTAGAGCAAAGAAAGATTCATTTTGCGAAACATTTGCCGCGAGAAAAAAACAAAAAAAAAACTGGCTGGCACACCAAACTTTAATATCCTTTCCGACAGCTGCAATTTTTCACCTGGCTAATTTTCTAGATGAGACGACGGCTTTTTGCGTATATTGTTTCTTTTTTTTCTGTACTAACCAAGGAAAGAGAAATAGGTAATTAGTGTTCTTACGCAGGAACAGCCGGATCCAGCAGCCAAGATGATGGAGCAAGCAACATGAAAGCAACGACCGAGCACACCATCCACCAAGGAGAGTCATCAACAATCTGTGCCAGTCCTTTACGCTTGGCATATAATTTTTGGCAATTATTTTTATTACATGGAAAAGAATGAAGGCAAATGAGAAATTCCTTGCTCACAGATACACATACATTGGAATATTTAATTTGATTGCCCTTGCCTAGAGGGCGAGCCGAGGCTTAAATGAAAAGAAGAAAAAAAAAAAGATGGACTTTTCTTTTAGAACTATTCACATGAATTTCGCTGCAAAGTCAACAAGGATGCCCAAAACTAACTTAAAAGGACTTTGTTCTATGAATCCGTTAATCTCAATATTTATTCAAAAATTTCATCTCTGAGAGGAGGAAATTCCTCCTCGAACAAGTGTAACTATTTCATTCATTTCACTTCTTGATGGCACCTCTGGAAATGAATCCTTAAATTACCCAGAGTGGAGTTTTAAAATATTTAAAATTTTCAAACCCTACTCATGCACTCGTTCGTAGTAGTCCTTGCCGTCGCTTTGTTCCCAGTTTGGATATAATTGAAAAGTTGAAACACAGTTTTATTTGAATTTATAAACGCAAGGAATGGTCGCGAGGAGAGTACTTGTTTTTTTTCTTATGTGTGTGCATTTAAAGAACAGAAGAGCTGAAAAGTCAGTTTGCATGTTGGACGGTCTGCGTACTTAAACATTTTGTCGCTTTTTCTTCTTTTCTTGTTTTAATTTACTGTAAAATAAGGACTATGGTCGGTTTTTTTTTTATTCTTGTTTTTGCCATACCCGCGAGGAAGGATATTGAAATAGAAGCGCGTAAACTTAGCGGAGAGTTAAGTTTATATTTCATTTAGCCAAAGTGCACATTAAATAGTTCTTAATGTAATTTTGCGGTTCGAGACTTTTTTTTTCTGAGGCAATGGCAGAGGTCCAGCTGGAGATATTTATTCAGCATAAGTCATGAGAAGTTTGCTCGTTTGATTTGAACTGAAGGACGGTGCGCATTGCCGATGGGTCTGAAGTAAGTGAGTCGTCTGTGTAAAAAGATATTTTACGGTCTACTTAAAGTTTTTTTTTTATAAAAGTATGGCTTAGTATGGCGAGCATCCAATGCCGAGGTGAAATCTTTTACACGAAAATACAATATTGAAGTTTGGCAAGCATACACTTTGAGCGAAGAAAGATGTTATCCTTTGAAAGAAACTGGGGATCAAAATAAGAGACATTATTTTGAACCGAGTCCGAGTCCTTGTCGGATTGATCGATTTCTTGCAGGATAAAATGGATTCAAAATGATGCTGGATAGAGCAATGATATTGTCACCAATTCTCACCAGTAACTTAGTGAAACTTGCCACCGGATTGTTGGAACAGAAGAATAAGTGAAAACTGAAAAGCTAGAATATGGAGAAGACGATTTATTCATCAGATCACAATCTCTTTGGTTTATTCAATTAACTTCTTGCTGCTGTCCTAAAAGACAAAGAACCTTGTATCCTCTAGATCTTTAACCAGTTTCAGAACATCGAAGAAAAGTTGAACCTTGAAAATAAAAATAACTACCACATCCGGTTAGGATGATCTATGATTCACATATACCTCAATTTATATCCTTTGTTTACCTTTAGAGTTTAGCTTTGGAAGTGTTCAAGACTCATCTATTTAGTATTCGGAAAGGTTCCAAAAATTACCCAAAGTCGGCGTGTTAGTGGTCGTTTAGTCTTTGGAAAGATCTGCTGCACAGAGAACTTTTTTTTTTATAAAGTGCTAGACATTCGCTAAACAAATCAGGGACGAAGCCTATTTCATTTACTTTTGCAGGACTTTAAAAAAGTTGTAATGGGGCCTGTAATTATGCCTGATACGAGCTAAATAAACGAGGACTTTTAATGTTTTTCCGTCGATATTTGGCCACTACATTCTGGCTTTGGCTCATGAGCCTACTGGAAACCATCAGATGTGTTTCTATGTCTGTTTTTCCTCGAAGATTGTTGACTGGTATTTACAAAAATAGGAAGGACAGGTGAACTAGCCTGCTCCGCTCTTTCCTTTAAATGTTTCTGGTTTCGGGATGAGATATATGGTTACTGTCCTAACTACCGACATGATCTTTAGTATTTTCTGCACATCTTGACGCGGTTAGATTTTTCCACATTAGTAGCCAAAATTAATGCCTCTCACTAGCACTTTTGTAGTAGGTGATTCAACCATCTCGCATCATTCAGGTAACTCGCAAAACAGCTTTTCTTCTGAAGGAAAAACCACCATACACTCAAACTTTATCCCAGGTATCATGTTCTGCCGAACATCGTTTTGCCCAGGACGAAAGCCTCTCTAACATTCCTTGCGCAATCAGAACAGCTACAAAATTTGGAAAGCTTCTTCCAAAAAAAGTTAGAATAAAAAAAAGGGGTGGTGGAAATTTTGTAAAATTTAAATATTGTTTTCGTTTTGTTAAATTGGTAAAATGTTCCTAATTGTTCTGATGTGAAATTTGATAACTCCAAATAAAACTGTTCAAAACTTTACCCACCTTGGTACAAAAATGAGTTAAAAAATCTGAAAAAATGTAGGAACAGTTTGTGGTCTGTCTTTAAATTAACTTTAAGTGAAACCGATCTCTCAAACTACTTAAGGGGTAACAAAGTGGCTCAAAAATTAATCCAAAGGATGTTTTGAATTTTATACAAAAAAAAAAGAAAGGATGAGGATACTATTCATCTGTTCTCTTGTCATGTAATCTACTTTTACAAACTATAATATTTCTAGCTGTGGTTATCTTGACAAAAATGGTGCGGATACTGCACCATCTATTGTCTCAGAAAAAATGTGCTGATCATTTGTCCAGTCCACTTTCTGTTTTGTTCAATCAATCTTTGTCATTTATACGGTCGAATCCCTAACTATCATCCGATCGCAAGGCTTTCAACGATACCTTAATTGTTTGAATATGTTTTGTGTAAATCACTGTATTTTTACGTTAAAGCTGATCAACGTGGTTTTTGTAAAGGTCGCTCTACAACTACTCTTTTGCTTGAACTCACACAATTCTGCGTTGACTCATTAAAATTAAAAAATCAAACAGATTCTATATTCGCTGATTTAGTTTTAAAGTTTAAAGGTAAACATAATTGGCTTCAGTCCTTAGTTCTTAATTTGGCATGAGTCATATTTGTTAAAAAGATCTTAGTCTGTAATTTTGAAATGCTGTTACTCGAGCTATTTCTCTATTTATTCGGGGATACCACAAGGTAGCCACTGGGGTCCGTTTTTGTTCAAAGCTCTCAATCTCGTCTTTATACAGACGATGTTACTATCTTTAAGAACATACATTATTTCGAAAACTATCATGATCTGTAGCGCGATCTTTATGCGTTATATTTGTGATGTAAAAATAATGGTTTGTTTTGAATATAATAAATTTTCTACGAAAAAACTCACCCGAATCTTTCGCATACAATTAAAATTGTTCGACAATGTAATGTTGACAACATCTCGGTTTAAGGGGTAGAGTTGGATCAAAAACTTGAGTTTAAACACCACGTAAATATTTTTTCCAATAAAGCGAACTCAATGCTTGGTTGGATTTAAAGAGATTCTACCTTGGATATTTCTAGATATCAATCGCCTGTATTATTCATTGACTCTTACAACGGAACGCCATCTGCTGAAAAGAACTTACAAAAACTCAGTAGTTAAAGAAATTTCTGGTAAAGCGTCTGATCCTTAGCGCCGTATTAGTCCGGATAGAACTCTGGCAATTGTGATTTGCAAAGTTATTGATGAAATCAGAAAAACGTATAGAGCTTTTGGTCAAGCTCAAACCTAGTCCATGGCTGTCACTATTACAGGCTGTTGAGAGTATTGTATTCAAATACGTAAAGCGTATCTCATGATGGGAAGATAATTGTACGTAGTGTTACAATGAGGTTCAGCCTCGAAACCTTACCAGATCTTACCTACATGGTTTATGAGAGAAATGATTCAGCTTACAGTAGCGATGGCTTTCACGTTTATCTTAGTAAAGGTATCCGGTAGGGTAACACCTTTTGCTTCTATAGTCAAGCATTCGAATCGTTCGCAAGTCCATCGGCAACAGTAGGAAACTGTGAAACCATGCCTGGCCACTCGAATACACTGAAATCTCAGTTGAATTGGATCAATATTCTGTTTCAATTCTTGTGGAAAGTGGAATTCTTGAACATTTATTTCATTTTCAAATCCGGCTAGTACTGGCGAATAAAATACTGCGAATTTTGAGCGAATGCAAAATAATCGATATCAAATATTTGGAAGCCACCTGTGTTATAAAAGCTGAAACCGAACAAATCTTAGTCTCATTCCACTAAGCAATCTTTTAGCTCTTGACAGAATCCTTTGGCGCATAAAAAGGATATTTACAATCATTTGAACACCAGCACGTATTGATAGCGGGATAATAGCTCGGAATGGAGAAACTCTTAGGTAATATCTTTTTAGTAACAGCGAGTAATATGAACTCATTGACTTAAGGCAAATGCAGAGACTATAGTTTTCCACCAGGGAAATTTGTAGATAATGCCTCGTTAGGATCTGCTAGTCATTCCAACATTAATCATTTTCGAGGTTCGTTGCAATAATCTGAATCGGAATGAACGTTCTTAAATTAGTTCTTATATCGTTTCTTAAGCCCCATGAAATTTTTTTACTCCCATCCAGTATGAAAAAAAAAAAAAAAAAAAAAACAAACTCAAAACATTTTTTTTCTCTAAATCCTCCAAGTGGCTTCCAACGTTGTTGATTCTAATCTGCTTTCTAAAATGCAAATTACCCATGCCGCCTCCACCCGCTCCACCGCTTGACTAGGATCAACATTTTTCCAATAAAATTCCATGCTCAATGGATCCGGTAGCTCTTCCCTCTTCCCATCCGAATTCCCCCCCATATTGACTTTGTTGCATCGGGATTAAAAGCGAACGCCATTTTACATTTAATTCAAATTAATTCATTGAAGCACACATCCTACCTACCCCCCAAACTCCTTGTAGGCTTTAGGATATTATAATCCTTGAACTCGTGATGAATACACATTCCATTTCCGCCTAATTATCCTTGACGGAATCGCTAAATCAACAAAACGAAAAAACAAAACAACATAAATAAAATGATAATATTTCTTTTAATTTTTCACTTTGAAGCTTATTGCTTTGCTTCGTTCGTCCTTCATGCAAATGCACAGGATAATATATAGCATGGCACAAATTACACATATTATTCATAGCCAGCAGTGTTTCGTTTGAATGTGCTGCCGAAAAACCGAAAAAATCATAGGTTACCGGCAGACAGATTGTGCCATCAATTTCAATTCTACCTTGGCAGGATCTGCTTTTGTCCTGACAGCGATTTTCCTATAATCTCTATCGCAACTAATTTGATAAAACCACCACCGGCACCACGATGGGTGATGTTGGCGTGGCAAGGTAACCAATAAAATGATATAAAACAAACAGCAGGAGACACAACATTCCAAGGAGTGGTACTGGATTTTGAACGCAAGCAAAGGACGAAAGTGATTTTTCGTTTTTGGTTGGCCCGCGTGACTACTGTCGGAGTGTGTGTGTGTGTGTTGGTTGCCTATTACAGTCACGTCCCACGAGATTGGTTTGCAATTCCTTTTTGGTCTTCCTCTGTGCTTTCCACCTTAAATTCGCTTTCAATAAACATCAACATAAATCTCCATGCAAACATCGACACACATGCTGAAGTCGTATGGTTGAAATAATCTTCAATCACCTGTCCGACTGAACACAAACACATACACGTCATTCAAATATCCTTGGTGAAATAACAAATTAAAGAAAGTCTCCAGATTCGCGGGAGCCACCGCCGCCGTCGCGTTGTGTTGGTGAAATGATGGTAAACTAAATTGAGTGTTAGTACACATCCTTTCCCGTTCTTTGCATTAAATTTCATAAAAACAAGTCAAATATCCAGCAGGATGCGAGGAAGAAATAAAAACAAAAGAATATTTTTTACACCTGGTGTCACCTTGCGTTTGCCTTTCTTTTTATCCTCTTGTACATATAAGGAGAGAACAATGAAAGGACGAATGCCTGGAACCTGGAACCTGGAACGGAACATCTTCGAGTAATGGCGTCATTTATGGGCGAAAATTGTATACATTCATATTTTATTTAGATATTCTTTTGGGAGTTTTTGTTTTCCGAGTTCGGGGAGGATTTTCCTTCTTTTTTTTCTTTTTTTTTGTTGCATCCTCTTTGGAACACATGTGTTGCTTCTCTAGGACGAAATTGGATTGTAACTGGTTAGTTGGGGGTTGTCTGTGAGTGAGAGGGTGGTTGTGGAATTTATATGCATTGTCACGGATGTTCGAGAGTGCCTTTACACTTTCACAGAAAATGTTTCATAATACTTTTGCGTATAAATTAAGGATAATTGAGTGGAATTTTGTTTCTTTGTTTTTTTTAAAACGGGCAGGGGTGGAATAGAGAAGGTGCATTTTTACCCAGAAAATTGAGAATTCTTTTATATATTATATAATTTGAAAAAATGTTCGTTTCGGTAGATATACTGCTTAGCGTCATGACGTCCTCTGATCTCTTCATGAAGCAAGTAAGCAAGAGCAGGACATTCGCTCAGACTTCATCATTTTGTCTCTGCAATTGATTCATAAATCGTTGAATTCTATTTCGAGTCGTTCTGCGCCGATGCTTGCGACTTAGATTGACGAGATCCGCTCGCTTATATCAGAAGCATCTTTATATCCTGGTACACACAGATAAGACTTATGAAATGATATTTTGTTTTTTCGTTAACATGAGCCCGAAGTTTGAGTCGTTGAGTTGAGTTTTGATATCGACTGCCAACGAATATGACAATGATTTTCGAACAATAATGTTATTTTAGCCTGCAGACGTTTTTCAACTTTTCCACGCAGAGCATATCAACTCCTGTTTTGCATTTGGAGGATTAGTGCAGAAATCATGTCATCCATTGAAGTCAACGGCCACTTGTTTCTTCCAGGATGTTAAAAGTGAAATTTCTTTACGAAGTCCAAAAACGTTTGTCTTTATTGCTACCGTGGTGATCGTTCAGTTTTAGATCCACCAGGAAGGTGTCGATCTTATCGATTCGATTTTCCTAAGCAGCCGACTAATTGATTATTTGTGGCACTTGCAAAATGTGACCCCAAAGGGTCTTTCATTTAGCCCAAAACACAGTTAGTGTGAGATATCATCGAACTTTTGTTATCCGTTTGCAAGGCGTATAGAATTATACACCTTTCAAATATCCGCAGCGCCTTCTCTGGTTGGCGCGCATCCGAAATGTCCAATAGTCCATGACTCTAGCGCATGAATCAGGCTAAATTTGATCGAAAACAACTGTTATTTTTATTATTCCTTTTTGTGGCTAATTCGCATAGACCTGCGACTTCAGAAAGCCCCGTTTAACTAGGCGTCCCACAAAACTCAGATTGTCGCAGCTGCGCTGAAGGAGACCTTAACACATTTCTTTTGCGTCTATCCGACTCTTTCTAGAACAAGACAGCGAGTGCTTGTTAGACCCTTCTTCAACTCAACTGATGGTTTTGCGAAGGATATTAAGGAATTTATGTCCTTCTTAAATGCCTCGGATTGCAATTAGAGAGATCTCAATTCTATTCAATTTATTAATCTTTGACTTCATTATAAGAACATTGGTGTGAATTTGCAAAGTCTAATGGGCTTGTCTGGAGAACATTGGTTACATAAGTTTTGTTTTTTTTTTT
Source organism: Orthonevra nobilis (assembly GCA_963555765.1). Lineage (NCBI taxonomy): Eukaryota > Metazoa > Arthropoda > Insecta > Diptera > Syrphidae > Orthonevra > Orthonevra nobilis. The sequence goes on from OY743227.1 coordinate 17,401,070, forward strand.
AATAAAGATGATAGAACGATGTCTCATAGAAATTTACAGTGTCCTCGAATCTCTCGTCTATGATTGCTCGCGGACTGAGGTACTAGAGCGCAGGCTCTAAGGTCTGCTTATATTCCTGATCTCTCGATTTGGATGGTACTTAAATCTGTCGAGTATACTCCCGGAATGCTGTAGCATGTACATATGGATTGTCGTCGTGCAAGCTTCATCTGCAGTGTGCCCGGTTTTCACGAAAATCATGTACAAGACCGAAGTATCCTTCTTTCCATGAGACCGACTTTCTTAATGGTTGTTGTTGGTGGCACTGTGAACCATATTGGCAGCCATAAGCTTTCACTGGTCTTATGAGCTGCTTGTAGACCAGTAGTTTAGTTTTTTTGCTCAACCCGTTCCTCTTCCACAGCAATGGGTTAGCAATATGAAGGGTAAAGTTGGCCTTTTTCACGACGTGTTGGCATGGGCGTTTAATTTGAACCGCTAGCTGAAGTTGATTCCCAGGTATTTGGTCGAGTCTTGTGGTTAAATTTGTGTGTTGTCCTGGAGGATTACTGTGACAGCGTGTTGCAAATTGTCGTCTTCCTCTGGTAGCCGTCCTGAAACAAATGAGTTCCGTTTTGCTGCTATTAATTAGAGTCCCCACTTTGAGAAGTATTCAAATGGCTTCCTAATGTGGGCCTGCGCTCTACGTGCTGCTATAATTGGTGAAAGCGATGCTGTGTTTGTGATGGAACCATCCGCATATAACAATGTTTTTGTTTTCGGATCGTTCTCTGGCTGATCTGCCGAATAGATGTTGAACGGCGCTGGTGCTGTTCTTGCTCCTTACTGGAAACCCCCTTTTAGGGGCTTCATGGAGGAAGAAGCATCGAAAAATAAAAAAGAACCGATTTATAAGTGAACTGAGGATAATTCTTAGCAAATGTCGGGGAAATTCCATGTTCAGCAGCATGGATGAGGACGTTGATCCAGACACTGTCGAATGCCTTCTCAATATCCAACAAACAGGCAACAACTGTCTCCTTTTTGTTAAGTGGTGAACTCAAAGCAGTGGATGGATTGTTTAATTTTTTCCCTGAACCCGTATTATTTGTCCGGTATTATTTGCTTTAAGTTGCAAACTTTATTAATTTTCCTCTACAGTTCCGGCTCTAGGACCTTTCCTACACAGCAGAGCAGTGCAATTGGCTGATATCCTTCAATACACTTTTTGTTGATCTTCTTTAGAACTGGAGCAACTTTACCTATCTTCCACGATGTGGGAAAATATCCGTTGTTTATGCAGTTGTTGAAGATGATGGTGAGCAATAAGATCGCAACATTCGGCAAAAGTTGGAGATGCGATCAGGTCCTCCTCAACTTCTCCTGCATTATTAAAAACATCGTTGTTGTTGAGGAATGTTGTCGTATTATCACTGCTAAATTCTGTGATGCTGCTATGGTCGTTGGAAAGTTATTTGACCTTTTCTTTGCGCTTTGCTAAGAATTCAGGAAGGTACCATATCTCAGATGAGATTCAACCAGTCCAAAAAAGCATTGTCGCACATCATCTGGTGTGCGTGCATCTGTAGCTCGGGTGAAATAAAGCGTATGCTGATGTTTTGTTGTCTGAGCCTGTATGTTGTAGCTCCATTTCCAATTGTAGTCCACGATCACCCCAAGGTACTTATACGTTGACACGTTTTCAATTATTGTAGCGCAATAGTCCTCTGTGTAGATGCGCCACTTTATGCATTTTTAACGTAACTTTAAATTTCATAATATGATGTGGGCGAATATGCAAAACCTTTGTTTTTTTAGCATTAAAAATGAGCCCATTGTCATGACACCAAGCCTCAATATTTTTTTGATACACTACAATGGCCATATCATCTGCATTATCTCTGTGTATCCATTGTTCAGCCTTAGAACCGAAAGCAGGTCATTTACATATATATTATAAAAATTAGAGGACATAATCTAGATTCTTGCGGTACTCCATTGCATACCGCTTAAGTACTGCTTAATTTTTACTATATATTTTCTATCTTCGAGATATTTTTCAAACCATTTCAAGAATGATCCGCGTATCCCAATTTTTCGCACCGATTTTTATATATTTTATGACATAGCGTGTCAAAGGCTTTTTTGAAGTCGATGAACAGAACAATAGAGCTGTGATTTTTATCTAGACTACTGTTAAATCCATTGGCGAAGTCTCCAAGTAATCGATCTATATTTTTATTTTCCCGAAATCCGAACAGTTTTTTTTCCAAAAATTTGTATTTCTCAACACCTTCGTAGAGCCTTTTAGCCACAGTTTCTTCCCATATCTTGTCTATAACTGGGAGAATCGAAAAATGCACCTTATAAATAATGTAACAGAGCTGTGGTATTAAAACGACACAGAGTTCTAATTAGGTTCTCGCTGAACTATTCGATCTTTATGCGGTTCACGGCAAGCTTCATCTCATTTCATAACAGAGACGATGAGAAACACATTCTTCCCTTCTCTTGAATCCGATTATTTTAGAAATTTTGTTCCAATATTTTGTTCATAAATCAAATTTACCATCCATAAGGGGGGGTACCCTTTATCTCAACAAAGAAAATTTACACAATTTTAATGAAAATTGCCAAGTTCCTTTCAACTTCTGCAGTTTAAAAATGTTGAGTTCCTTGCTTTGCCAATTTTAGAAGCCAACAAAAAAAACGCCCACACATATTTCGATGAAGCAATTAAACCCCAAAAGGTTGTATAGTTTCTAACAAATATCTCTTGTGGTTCTTCCATCTTGTGTCATCATCGACATCAGCAGGCACAAGGACGAGGTATAAATCTGCTGACGAATGTGCTCAATCTCCGAGGCGTGTGCGTGTGTGTATATTTGTATCTCTTCATCAGTATCTATCGATTGTAATGCGAAATTCTTCTCATTGGTTAAACATTCCTTGCTTTGCCGCCTTCGTAAGCTTGAGTCTCAAAATCGAGGAGCAAACGACGCTATGCCTTACAGTGTGTTTATCTTAGTTTTTAATTAACGAATTCCAATGAAACTTTGAACTGTTCGAGTCGGTTCGGTCGGCTGCAAGGCGATTTCTTTTCTTTTCCTTTTTTTTCGATTATAAGCACAACCAATCTAACAAACCACCAGTATTCAAGGACTAAAGGGTGTATAGCATCAATGTTTGTATCGCTCACGCCTTTCAATCAAATTGAAGGGTTTCGTTTCGTTTGTTTTTTTTTTGTTTTTATGCCCCCCAAATCGGTTGGGACGGGACGCTGAACACAAAACGAAAAACGAAAAAAAAAGTACATAAGAGAGAAAAGTAGAACTTTCAGGATGCGAATCCTTCCTGTTTCCTTCCTGGGAAGAACTTGTAAAGTTAGGACCCTCGATTCGGACAAATATTTACTCAATCGGATGTGTATATCTTGTGGAGAGCACACTCTGATAACAACCTTCAAGCTTCAACCCTTTTGCTCGACTCGAGTTTGAGTCCGCATATGCCCGCTTGGGTTTGTGTCTCTCTATATAGTATGTACGAGTGTGTTGACGTTAGAGCACGATTCTTTCTTCCTTCGGTATTCTTTTCGGTTCTATTCATATACATATGTATGTATAAATCCACTTAGTTATGTTTGTCCTTTCGAACATTCGAATGTTTCTGTTGCGCTTACTGCCCTACCGTTCTTGTTGTTGGCCCTTAGGGTAGATTGCTGTTCTTAATTAATTCCGCAAAAAAGGGTGAAAATCCATGAAAAATGTTTTCCACCCACCACCCACAAGGAGTCTAAGAAAGGGAGCAAACCCTTTTTTTGTTTGTTGTATTTTGCTGGTTAAATCCACAAGGAATATAATATATTGGCGTAATAAAATGGCAAACACACACACACACCCACACACACAGCTTTAGATAATTCCTTGTGTGAGGGAATACACATGAAAACAGTTTGTTTTTATCGGCTTTTTAATTACTTAATTCTCTGTGCGGTGGCGTTAGTGAAGAGGTTTTCCTTTGTTGTTGTGGACGTTAATTAACCATATATGCTGGAATAACAACCAATTGATTGGTAGGTGGGTGCTTTAAGGGTGGCCGAGATCCTTTTGTCTATTTGTGTTGCTCTAGATTGATTGCCGTCGAGGTGTACAAACACACGTTTACATAGAGCTCTAGTCCAGTATGGCCGGTCAGATGGACAGTGTTGTTTACTTTTTAATAATTGGATTGTTGGCAATTAACTGAGAGAAAGATACTTGGCACTAGGCACATCACTCAAGTGGTGGATGCCTAGCATGCCGGTGCGGTGTTGGGTGTCGACCGATTTGACCGATTGTTTTAGTACTTATTTGATCAAGCTTGATGCTGCGAATAAATTATTTTAATTGTCCACTTGAAGCTATGTTTAATGCTTATTGAGCTGGCCAATGTCCGTGAGATTGTATGCTATGCCTTGCTACAGAGCCGTAAAAAATGAAATCTTTTGAGTTTTTTTTTCGATTGAATTCGATGGCTTATTATGCAGTCTTAGGACTTTACAAAAAGAAGAATTACCTGAAACAATAAAAAGGCTTGAAGTCAAAAGAATTCAATACTTTCAGACTGCATCAAATTCTTTGAAGTCTTTTGAAATCATTGATTTATACTGTGGTGAAGTCTTTTGATTTCATTTCAGTTTTAACGTTTTGAAGTCTTTTGACTGCTTTGAAGTGTTGTGACTATCTGAATTTCTTTTGATGTTAATGTAACTGTTGACATTTATAGAAAACTGTCCATCCAAAAAGTGTATTGAAATTTGATTTCCATACATTTTTTTCCACTAAAAATTTCGTTGATTTAAAAAATCAGAATGCTTATTTAGTTGAAAAAAAATACGTGCAACAATATTTTACCCAAAAGCTAACTTAAAATGTTTCTTGCGAATTTAAAAAATTAATATTGTATAAAAGTATGGATGAGTATGAATAAAATGCAGAAAACGTTGGTCTCATTTTTTTTAATATGCATAAATGTATGTAAATAAGTAGTGTACTAAAAGACTAAGTGTAGAGTTGTTTTCTCAAACCGCTGCATTTTTCTTACTGTTAGAATATTAATAATATTCGTTACTTTTAAGCAAAAGGTCCAATTAAAATAATAAAGAAAGCAATTTACTTGATTATAATAAACCTAGATTATGAACTTTTTAGTTGGATAAGGAGTGATATCATGACACAAATATGCTCACCTTTCTATTCTATCCGTGTTTTGATTGACTTTAATTAAAGGCAAGGGTGACTTAATTTAAATAGTTTCGCATTTGGTCTTACTGACTTTTTTGTGGGTAAAATCGTTAATATTTTTCGCAGTGCCCATCAAATAATGACTTGAAAAAGGCAAATTTTTGATACCTTGTGTTACATTCATCGTCCATTTTCAGCCAGTTTGTAAACAAAAAAAACGTTAATGAGTAATACACCCAAACCTTCCTATTGAACAATCCTGTCTTTTGTCATGTGAAAATCCGTTTTGTAGTTTCGCGTTCAGAGAGAAAGAAAGAAATACATTGATAGTTGCTAAGTTAGACAAGTGAAGTCACCAACTATTCCAGAATCTTATTCTTCTGTTTCAAATTTAAAGGCGAGGACAATTGAACCTGGTACATTGCTGGTCATTTTCGGAAGGATTGCTCGCTAGAACTTCCAATGATTCCCTATTTTTTTTTTGCATCTAAAAGGCGACCACTTTTTCCCTAACGTGGAAAACCGCATATACGAGTTAGTCCAATCAATTTCAAATAAGAAATTATTTATTGAAAAATGTTCATCCTGCTATCGAAAGTATTGCAAAAAAAAATGTTATGCCCATGAACTTTTATCCGGTTTTCTGAATTAGTTAAGTCATCTGTGAATACCAAAAGTCGAACAAGTTGAAGAAGCTGTTGCCTTAGTAAACTAGCCGCCTATGGACTATTGGTCAGAAGAACTCTGAACTAAAAATGAACTTCAATTCTATTGAACTGATCTATCGGTTTTTTTGTACCATGCTTCCATTAACATAAAAAATAGTTGCCTTCCAGGCTGATTTTCAAAACTAATGCTCTTATGCAAGAAGATTGGCGGTTATTTTAAGTATCCTTGTGTATGTTTTATATGCTAAACGGAGGCCTTTTTGGATTGAGGCTTAGCCCATGTCACCTCAACCAGTCATAAATTAAGTAAAAATCCCAATTGATTCTAAACACAATTTACTTAATCAAGCTTCTCGAAAAAAGGCTTTCCTATTTTTAAAAATAAAAAAAAATGTATGTCCCAAGATGGAACCCTGTGGCACCCCTGCCAATAAGATCATGGGATCACAAAGCTTTGTGATACTAAGTTCAAAGTACTTTAGAGTTTCTTACACAGCATTTCAGTGTCATGCTATTGAAAGTCTAGAAAAAACTCACCGAGCTTTTGCATATTTTTGGTTAGTGTTCCAAAACCTGTTTGAACTGAGGACACTTAACCATATGGGGATATAAATAACAATATTCGAATTCATTAGTCTACTACAATTTTTGTTTATCTTGATATCGTAAAGCGTCTTTCGAAAGCCAAGAAAGCATGGTACCGAACGGAATGTCACTTCGAAATAACCGCTATCAGTCTAAGAAAAGAAGACATATTCACATACGCACACAAAAGCAACCTGTCGATTTTTCCTTTTTCAGGAATCCTTGTTTTTTTTCCTGAAGAACTCACTTGACCGCAAACTTAAATGCCAAGCAAATGGAATCCCTTTCAACTGATCACATCTACATGTTCTTTGTTCGCTTTGATGTCGGCTATTAATCCTTGAAATTTATGAAAATTACTCGAAAATATCTCGTCCGAGTACATAAATACATTTGTCGTCGTCCTTTCACTGCAGCATCCAATTGTTGAGCACTGTCAGCAGCACATACATTTCCTTCGCACAATCGATACATTTCAACAGATAAACACAATAAAATGAAAAGAAATATCCTTCGATTTGTCCTTTTTATAGTCGCATTCGATTTTTTACCAATAATTTTTTTTTTCCATTTTATTTTTGGATGGAAGCATTAAAAAGCATCAAAAGCAAATGATGGCGAAAATAAGAGACAACGAACAAAAAAAAAAAAGGAAACCGGGGATTCTTAATAAAATTTTATTGTTATTGCAGACAACGTCATCGCATTTTTATCTGAGTCCTGGCATTGTCACCCGCACCATACACATATACAAATTGTTGAACCGAAAGTCATCGCATACCGTTAATATTTCCTCCAACCGAAGGACAATGGTTTTAAGGGTGACCAACTAAGACGGAATAACACAAAAAAAAGGCGGGAGTGATCTGTTGTTGTTGCTGGAGTTACAGAAGGATTCCCGCATGGAAGAACTCTGTTTTGAACCATTCTTACTTTTATTCCTTCACATGCGACTAAGGAGATGGTTACAAATTTATTGGCGCATTTTTGTCCCATGATGTGATGCTCATTGCCACAGACTGTGGCAAGCAGCTTGATTCCTTCTAGCCAAAGAAATACAATCTCTATGTATGTAAGTTTCCGCTTTGAGACGCAGTTTGGGAAAAGAAAAGAACTAATATAATAAAAGGATACAGTCATAAAAATAACAGTGGGCGCACGGCAATGGCTGTTGCAATGCGAAATGACACTGTCAGTGGGAGACAGATAGACAGAAGTGATGTCCTGTGGTGCACTAATGTACAGTGGGTTTCGAAAGAACACAGAAGACAATTTCATATTGGCTCAAACGCACGTTTGGTATAAAATCTTTGATTTTTTAACCTAATTTTATACCAGAATTTAAAACAGAAAACTTAAATATCTTTAAAGTTCTAATCACACAAAAAGGTTAAGAAATTAACGCTAGGTAAAGACATTAAACAAGTGAAGATGCTCACATACTTTCGTGTCAAAGGCTAGCCAAATCAGCTAACGTAAATTACCGGATATTCAGGCAGCCGTCAAAAAATCAAACAGATTGATCGAGACCGCTCGAGTCTGAGTTTTGTGTTCGCGATACTAACGCTATCAGACAAGGCTCCCCGAATATCGAACAGGATTTTATGTGATAGCCCATGAACGATTTATAAATTAAGAAATTATAGTTTTAAAACCAGAAACGAAATTTGAATTCTTCAGGTGACAGTTCTGTTTTTAAATAAAACGCAAACCACTGGAGATATTTCAAAAACTTTACTATCGGCTTGAAAATCAATCAAAACATTCATGAATGGAACTCGACTTCGTTTATCTGGCCACAGCGGGCACGTTTGCAGCTGTCAATTCGATCACTCGGCCGCTATTTCGCGTTCATTGTTGGCTCTGAGCTCTTCCAACGTCATCGGTTTGTTGGCATAAACCAATGAATCTAACGTAACCCCAAAAAAATAATGTAGAGGCGTTAAGCCGCACGAACGAGACGGCCAATCGCCTGGCCGGTTTCTCGCTCATCAAACTGACTCTTCAATAAATGGATTACAAGGGGTCATGCGTGGCTTGTGGCACCTTCCTGTTGAAACCACATGTCGTCCAAGTCCATATCTTCCGATTCGGGCCAAAAATAATCGGTAATACTGGCGCGATAACGCTGGCCATTCACAGTAAAGTGACGATCGTTATCGTCGACGAAAAAATATGGCCCAATAACGCCGCCGGCATGCATTTTGCTCATTGACGAACTCACTGAGCCAAAAATGAGCTTCGTCAATGAAAATTGAAAATATAAAAAAATTGCAGTTAACGCTCTTAACCTTGCTCGTTCGTGTACTTTACCATGATGAAAATTTTGAGTTTACTGAATAAATCGAGCATGACAGTTCACAAATAAAATTTTCAAGTCAAGATTTTTTCAAGATCCCTGTTGGAAAACCCGATATTTCGGGGCCTTTTCAATGATGCTTTGATATTCACAAGAAGCTTAAGCCGAGGTTTTCAGGGATTAATATCTCATTGCCTTCTTCAACCGGCGATCCAAGAAACAGCTGAGCTAGAGCCACCAACTTTGTAAGCTGTTCCTTTGATTGCTCTTTAAAGCCTAGTATTTTCCACAAACCAAAGTGGTAATAGTTGATAAGGCTGCTACGTCTCGTCTTGATTCTTCTTCAGCCACTGTGAAAGCTTCAATTGCTGTAAGCTGGTAGCAAATAACTACACAGTAGACTTAAATTTTCGTCCCGATACACAATTGCGTAATTTTTTTGACGCGCGGTATTGCAAAAGTACGCAATTGCCGTGCGGTACCGGTCGTTTTTTTTTCGGGGAAAAATTATCGCAAATCCTCACGGGACCGCTGCTTATCACTCGTGCACTTGACAGTACATTGTTTTATATTGATCAAAGCACATGTGCTGTATTTTGACGCAAACTCACAAATCGAAAACTATGAAGAACATAATGAAGACTTATTTACAGGCGAAATAAAAAAGGATCCTGAAATATGGAGCGTTGCTGCCGAGACATTTTACAACCGGCAAAAAGGCAAGCGTGGATAAGAATTGATTGATTTGACTTTTCGCGCTCATTCAAAAATATTTAATAGACTTGTCTCAATTTTGTTTTAACACATGGTACGCGAAAAACTTCTTATTTTTTGTTTTTATTTCCATACCTGAAAGTCAAATGCGAACTGAATATTGTTTCTAGCTTGAAAATCTCGCAAGTGTGTCCTGAACTATGATGGTACCGCAGCGTCATCGCAGTGGCTAGGCGCGTTAAATTAACGCAAGTGTGCATCGAGACTTAAGTTTCCATTAGCAATACAAATTTCACAAAACGTTTCGAATATGAAATGCTCTCGCACGTTCTGTTTGCTTCTCATTACAATCTGGGGCAATTCAAGAACAATGTGCGTCGCTACCTCACTATTTTCACTCCTAATTGTATCAACCTGCCATCTTTGTTTATAAAAATAGTCGTAAAACATCCCTTAATTAATAAAAAAAAACACATATTTCCCTTCAAAGTATAAGAATAAGTCTAAGGCGGGTGTGTGATGCCAATCATGACATTTTTAAGGCTGCATTGTTTGCAAGCATACATTTCAGTTAATCCGAGCCTTTTTGTATGTATCCGCAGAGAGTCATTTCCGTTTAAAATTCTCCTCGATATTGTATTTTAACTGAGATTGATTGGGAATCGTAGTCCTTAAAAATATGACCATATGCAGTCTGCTAATTTAGCTAAAACGAGCGGCTTGGATGAACTCGAGCTTAAGAAGTTGCATGCATATTTTTTGAGTTCATCACCACAATTATTGAGTTCATTTTCTGCTGCTAACCTTTCTCAAAATAAGCTACTTATCCTTGAGTCTCTAGAGATACTCTCTCATCTGGTGTCGGGCTACGAATGACAAGATCTTCATTTAAATTTATGCGCAGCCAATGAAAACTTGAAAAAAAAACAAAAAGCTGGACAATAGGAATGCTTGTGGCAAGGTTCCTCCTCAGAGCGTATCGAAAAAAACAATAAATATCCTCCAATTTGGATTGACAGCAAAATGATTATTTGACAGCACCTTGAGATCAAAGCTGACTGCAAGGATCATCCTTTCAAATCATCACACAACTGTGCTGCCTCTGTTGTGGTACGATCTCTTGTCCTACACATTGTTTCAAATCTGAACAACACAAAAAAATTACATCCGCAAGTTTCGCAGTGCATGCTGGTAAAATTTTACGATTCTATTATCTAGATACAAGTTAAACAACTAAAGAAATAATATAAACGAAAAAAGGAGACTGTAAAAAAAGCTAAACTCGTCCTGAAAACATTCACATTTACTCAGCCAAGGATGTCTTGTTCGTTTCTGCAGACGGAAAGCAATTACCTTGCACATACTCGTATACTTGTAGTACACCAGAGGGTGAGCCTTGGTGTAGCGTGTCCTGAAAGTAGTTTTGCTAATATAACATGGAAGATTGGAGGAGATCCTTCCTTTATTTTGTTTTTTTTTTTTATTATTTTAAGGACTTTTCGCTGTAGATACGCGCGGTGCGGTGCTTTCAGTCTCAGTAACATTCGTATATTTGTAGATTCGTACATCGTCCAAATGTTAGATGTTTCGTGCTTGCAACATGATTTGAAGAAGCAACACTTCGTTTCCGTTTTTATTATTATTACACACTCTATGCATCATTTTAGCACACACAAAGTTAACTCGTATTTGGTGCGCGAAACTGTGGCAATAAAAAAACAAAAAAAAAAAAAGTTTTCCTCCTCTGACTTCATCATCATCTGGGAAAGTGCGAAGTCTTGGTCTCTGTCTGCATCATCATCATCATCATGGCAGTAGTCATGGTCATGATTATTAAACTAAGATTTTCTGTTCGCGTTTTATAGACTTTCTTAGCGGAGATTATTTGCGAATGTGACTGAATTTGGAACTGGTGTGGAGGTGTGGTGGTCTCGGAGTTGATGGTGAAACTTTTTGGCATTTAAAGATTCTCGCTAGCATAGAAAGTGGTCATTGGAAGCCAAAATGTTTTACCATTGGGAACAGTTCTGTTGGTTGAGGAGTGTAAGCAGGACACGTTTTTGACGTGTCTTGTAACCTATTTGACGGACGATGAGCAGTTGTAAAATTCAATGCGGATACAAATTTTTGTTTTACGATCCTGCCAATGCAGTTCTATTTGTTTTTTTTTCATTTTTATTACTTCAAAGTTCTGAAGATGCATGATGCTGATGCTCGTTCTTATTGAACTCATGAAAATTCCATTAAGATGAAAAGCTTCATCACTTTGTATCTAGCTTGTGCAGTTATCATGGCGAGTGAACTTTCTGCGAACGTGCTTGCCTAAAACTGATTAAAATACGGAGGAAGTTTTGAATACATTTTGGAAAATTTCAAGGTGAAGAAGTTCAGAATAACATGCTTTTCAGTTTTGAGGAGAGTATTTTCAAAGTTTACGACATTTCCTGTCGCCCTGAACTTTTTTATCAGACATTGTTGTCATTTGTCTCCGCGATGCAATGATATTTAAATAAGAAAATGTTATTCTCATGAGTGTTTGGGGACTGTGGATGTAAAATGTCTCATTTTAAAGTGAAATGTGTTTTCGAAAATAGACTTTTTAAAATTGGATCCCGAACATAGTTCGCTGAGGCAGAAAGAACGGACAAAGACATTGTTGCCATAAACTCCAGCACGACATCCGATGAAAGGCCTCATCATTATTAAGCTTGATTTACCGCATACGTTGTAGCTTGAATTAAAAACGGAAATACGTTTTCTAAAATATTTCATGTTACCTGGGGATTTTCATTGGTCCAGCAATTTATGGTTCCGATCCTATCATCCACGGCTAGAAGTAAGAAAACAAGCGTTCTTTAATTTAAACAACACCTTCACTTAAATGAGTAAGCATACACCGCAGCAATTCAGAAGCTGCTTCAACTTCAACGAAGTAATTTCTTACATCACCAAATATTTCAACGTTACCTGCAAAAATATTTTTTTAAGCCGGTTTATCTTCAATAAATATTGACACGCATTTTATCACGAAATATTATACTAAAAATACAAATAATATAATAAATTACAAAATTACTTCATTTTTATGGCTTCACATGTACATGTGTACATTTTTTAATTAAAGCAAAAAAAAAATAAAACTTATCCCTCATCGGGGCTCCTTCCGCCTTTGGTACAGAATCTATTCGTCTTGGCATTGACTAAGTAGCTTCCTTGTCAATTCGCCAGGGATTTTCATCTACTCTTCAACTTAAATTGACTTTAGTGACTGTGTTTGCTTGCAGTTTTTCTTGAGACAAAAATCTCAAATATAAAAAGAACATTTCCCCCAAAATGGCAAAGTCTCATTTTTATATAATTTTCTTGGTATTACGAAGTCTTCACTTTCGATTTTTCTTCTTGCGAGGGACTCTGCCATGTCTGCAATCTTCACTGCACTTACCGCTAAATTTTTGCACACTTCCCTCACAATAGCACGTTCATCACCTACTGACAGCTCTTTGGTCTTCCGGAACTGGGTCGATCTTTAAAAGCTTTGCAAATTTGTCAAACATTTTTTTCACCGTGTTAAGAGATCTGCTCACAGTTTTACCTATTTCGAGGTAAGATTTACCATCATTTCTTAATTTTGAAATAAGTTCTCGTGTTTCAACTGCACTTTGTTAACCCATTCTTAGTAATTTTCTTAAATAATTTAAGATGCGAAAAAACTCAATAAAAATACACTGGCCACTTCCTGAAGGGAAGTTAAAAATGTAACTTTTTTCTCACACTTTAAAATGAAAAAAAAATATTTGTAGATTTTTTGTTTTTAATTTTTGTTTAACATTTTGCCTTTAGTTAATTGTATCAGTTTATTGAAAACGAATAATGTTCAAAAATGATATACCTATTTTAAAAGGCTGTACTATCGAATTGTCAGAAAGCTGGTTGAAAAATACAATTTTCCGGTGAACACTTTCCTTACACAGAAGTGTACAAATCTTCCACTTTGTTCACAATGCACCGATTATGGTTCTCATTAACTTTTGTCCAAAATATTGCGAAATGTAACACCTTAAATACTAATTTTTCCTTGCATCTTTCTTTAAGTTAAACTACCTCACCCATGATTTGATTTAAGCTTAGTACTAGTGCGAATTGTTCAGTTGAACTTTTGCCGGCTTAGGATCTGAATCTTGTCCGAGATTGCATTGGAAAGCGAATTGCTTTTGACGGTGTCCTACGACATATTTTTTTTTTTGTAAAGCGAAAGTGATGAACTCCAATGTGTATCAATTCCATTTTACTGACGATGTACCTATCATAAGTAAATGAAATGGGTGCCGTACGAGTCCAAAAAAGATGCCCACTATTGAATTCATTCTGGCCTCTTAATTTCAAAACAGAAAGTGATCAATCATGAAGCCGAATACCTTGGCTATCTTCTGTGATTCATAAAGTCCTTCCAAGGCTGGTTGAATAAATGAAGGGGGGCTTGGCATCCCCAACAATAAAGGTAAATTTGAAGGCTTTGTGGAAAATGGGTATTCTTAAACGTCAATCATCTTGGGCATAACTCCAATACATTGTAAATTTTACAGAATGAAGAGATGGCCTAACGACCTGACGATCATGTCAAGACTTCCACAGAATATATTTACTTAAAAGTTAGAAAAGACCCCTGAAGGAATATAAACTCAAAGGAGACAAATTATTTTGGTAAATCTTTAATTCAGTTCCGATCAATATTGGCTGAACTTTTCCTTCGTTCCCAACTTCTGACAATATTCTCCAATGGAAATCCTTTAAGGATCAACTGATATTACTGACATGCCCCAAATCACTTAATTTAGTTCGTTCTTTCCTACGACATTTTTTCTTAGCCGGAAAAATTTACAACCTCAAAAAATTAAAGAATTTATGAACAAATTTTATTCAAATTTTCCAAAATGTTTATTACATTACTGATAAGATTTGAAAAAGTTGCGCAACATTATTGACGCCACTGTGCAAAATTTTAGATCGTGTTGTAATTTTTTTTTTTTCGGGTACCGTGGAGTTGTACATTGTTAACATGTCTGATGCCTTGATTGCGTTTTGTACTCCTAAAAACAAATCTCGTTCCACTAATTATGCATTAGATGAATGATGGGTCTGTTTCAGGCACTAAATTGAAGACTTTCTCGATGTCTCTTATCAAACGTACCTTGCATACAAACGCTGGTTTTCGAAAGACAATCTTTGCTAAAACACTCTAAAATATTTGGAGTTTTAAGCAGGCTCACTGATGCAATCGTTAAAAAATCAAAAACACTAACGTAAATGTACTCTCGACAGCGTAGCTTGAAGAAATGTTAAGCTATAGCTTAATCCTGAAGAAAATGCCAATTGATGTGTTGACTGAAAATTCTCACGAGGTGATCACTCCAGAAAAATTGAAGATTAGTTAAGTATTTCAATTTTTTAAGTGAAAACGAACTTTTCAGAGTAAAAAAACACAAAAAACTAAAGTTTAAAAAACAATTTAATTTTACGAAAGAAAATCCAAAACATTTTCCTTTTTTGTGTTATTTTTCAAGCGGCATCACCAAAGTCATATGTTTTTTACTTCTTCCAAAGAATATCGGAAATTTTCTTAAAGCATGTCAACGTACATTCTGCATCTAGTTCAAAAATATCAAACAAAATCTGAAAATTGGCGCCACATGTAAATAATTTTCGGTTTTAAAATTTAAGCTATATTATCTTCTCGCTTCTGTAATTTTTTTGCTGTTTTTGTTTCCCTTGGAGTCCATCGATTCCACAATTCTACTTTTGATATGTGTTTTAAAATAAATCCCGTCTGAACTTAGCACGGTCTAACCATGGGCTACATTTTTTTCCTTTTATCTTCATCACAGCATATACACATTACACTTTTAACGAAGGATGTTTAACAGGCGAAACATTCACAACATCCTTCCACAACCTGTTTAGCTACGCTTTTTCTAAGAGAACATTTTGCCTCCATCATAAACACACTCTCCAAGCATTATCCTCAAATAAACCTTCATCATCCCACATGTGTGTGTCTATTCATTCCATTATCCCGACCAAACAGTAAACATTTCCATGCTCCGATGAATCCTCCTCATCAAATTTAGCCACCATTTGCACAATTCACTCCATTTCTATTTTTTTTTGTCCTTTCTCAAAGCTTCGCCTCGCCTTCAACTCAGACTTCTTAACAAAAAAAGAAAAATGTAAAATGCATGCATGTAGGCTCAAGCCTAACACACATCCCTCGCACAACAAATAAAAGGACGAAATAAAAAAAAAGACCATCTGAAAGTTTTTGATCCCTTAAATGAGTGGGAGGGTAGCGCGCATGGTGCACTTCACCAACCAACAACAACAGAAAAAAAAATAAAAGAACTGAGTTTTGGCCCCAAAGCCGTCCCTCGGTTGGTAGTACAAAGAATTAAAATTTGTTTTGTATGAGTGGTGTTCGCTTCGCAAATATTTGCACAAAAGCGACGCAACAGTTCGGAAGCACCAGAACCAACCGAAGCGTTCCGCAAATGAAATAAACTCGCACACAAAAACCAACCGTCCGACCGAGCGACGACGACAACGGACGGACGATACGGTGTCGTGCAACAAGCATCATCGTTTGCATTATATCACAGCACAAAAAGGACGAAAAACAAAAATACAATAAGAGAGAATCTGTTTTTGTAAAATAACAATCGGACGGAATTCACATCGCCGAAATGGGAGTAGGAAAAAAGAAAAAACGAATTCTGTCAATGGTGTCCTTTTCTTATGTCAATACCCTCAACACCCTTAAAGTCCGAGCAAACACGAAAATCTTCGTGTCTGCATCGAGGACTCTAGGACTCTAGTGAAATCGTTATCCTTGGTACGTGCCTCAACATATTACACTTAATCATTTTTAATTGATACATTAAACTGAGTAAACAATAATTTTCTTGGTGCTCCAAATGGTTGACGTAAATCCTAGGCACATAGACAAGGACACACTGTAATGGAAAGGAACGTGCCAGCCTATATGTACGGCTCAGGCGAGGATATCTTGTGAAAATTTTACACAGAATCCTTTGGCATCTTGTTTGTCTGTCGATTGTTATGGAATTGCCATTACACATTGCACGAACAAAGGACATTAAATAATATTAATATATTTGTAATTACTTAATAATAATCTTTTACATGTCCTTAGGGTAGGTATCCTGTATTACAGTTGACCTATGTACAAATGATGATGTTTGGAATAATTACTTTGAATCGAACATTCGTTCGTTTGCCAGAGGGCGATGCTCGATACTAATTGACATGTGACTTCAAGGATCGGATATCCTTGACATATGTCATGTGTTGGAAGGGGGGAACAATTCTGTATAGTATAACTCACTTTACAGTGCGTTCCAAGTTCCATTGTTCGTTGTAAAAGGATTTTTGTCGTGACGCTTACATCTTCTCGTTTCGAGGTGGGCTCCTTTCGGTCCTGAGCTCCATTATTGGATTTAAATTGAATTGAAATCCCCTTAAGCTGACGAGGGATTTGACACTTTAAACAAAAACCTTTACATTCACCTGTTCTTTCTCCGCTCGTCGAGATCCTTTCTTTCAATCTGCGAGATGATTGGCACGAGGTTTTGTTTGAGTAGTTCCTTGGCTTTTGTCACGAACAACGAACATTGCGTGTGTGTTGACTCATGGGAACTTGATTAATGAGCTTCACATCTCATCCGGAAAATCGAGGATGTGTGTCTATAATGAGATATACACATGTCGAACTCGATATGTGCCCAAAACTGAGCTGTGTGGATTTATAATTTAATTAAAACTTATCAAATTCCAATGCAAACATGGTATCCCATGAGCGGATGGAAGACGCAAACCTCAAGTCAAATATTGACAAATCTCTAAACGATTTTGCACAGATCGACTAAGTCATGCATACGAAGAAGGTTTGCAACATAATTGTGGTAAACCAAGCCTATCTCGAAGTTTCAAGGACCACTGTGGAACTAAACGATTAAACGCGCTAAACTATTAAAGATTTCCGACAAGCTAAGAGGTCAATCTAGGTCTTAGATCTATCTTTTTTTTTAGAAATACGTCAAAGTCCTAATATATCTGAAAATTCTTTTCCAGTTCCTTTGACGAATTCTCAAACTTGCCTTCATGTAAACCTGTGGAGATGGATTAGCAGAACCAACCTTGCACCGAAGTGGAAGCTTCCAATAACTACATTAATCATATCACTCTAAGCTCATTTGACCTTTTTTCAACCAGTCCATTTCTTACAGAGTTTTCACAGATAAGAAAAAGAAAAAGACCAAGAATTTTGGTATCAAAGCTTATGGTATGGTGAATCACTGCACTACTGCAGGTAGTTGGCAAGCGTTGAATTCGTAAGTTAAGTCAGAAAACAAAGAGATTATTTTCTGAACTGTCTTAGAGTTAATTAGATTCTAAAATTATGAATACTTCAAGAGTCTATGCTTTGTCCTATACTGTTTTTAACATAAAAAAAAAAACTTTTCCTAAAGGTTAGTTTACTGGTTTTGCAGATCAGCAAGGTTTCGCATGTGAGTAAACAAGTCTGTTTAGCCTTGTAGATAAGAGCAGAGACAAGGTTCCTATTTAGAATGTGGTTGGCTCAACGCAAGTTAAATCTAAGTTCTAGATATGTCTCGAAGGCAGTATCCAGAACTCGATTAAGGCGTATATTTATTTATTTTTATCAATTGCGTAAAAAACAAATTACTATTAAAAGCACCAGCAACAGAGCTATCCGCTCTTTGCGTCCGAATATATGTAGAAATTTAGGTGTTCAGGTGTCCAACAGCATCTGACAATAAATCCTTTTCTTTTCGTAGCTTGCATCATCTTATGTCAAGTGTTATGGTAAAAAATCGCAAAACTATTTAAATGATGCTTAATGATGATGCTAAATCTTCCTCGGTATCAATCTCTGTCAAAATTGTAAAACTCATCGATATTTTCATGGTCAGATGTGAATTGCCTGATAGTCAATTGATTAATCAATTGAATATTCATTCGACTGAATTGCACACATAATTCATCATGTTTATTTTACGAATGTCATAATTTCTTTATTTTAAATCTACTGCGTTTATTTATTTATTTTATTGATTATTTTTTTATTTATTTATTTATCAACTAATATATTTATTTAACTATTTATTAATTTATTTATTTTATTTCTATTTTTGTTATTTTATTTTTTATTTATTTATTCACTTATTATTTTATTTACTTATTGATTATTTATCTACTTATTTAATTTAATATATAAATTTCTCGTTCAATACTTTTTAAAGCTCTGATATTAAAATGTTCTTGTCCCTTTTTTATTATTCTTGTGTTTTTTTACCATACATATATTCATTTTTATATTTTCTTCTTTTTGTGCATAGTGGGTTCTTCACGTACGCCAGTCTGAATATTTTAAAATATATTGTTAACTATTTCAGTTGAAAGATAAAATAGTATTTTGTTTCTCTGTTCTGTAAATTGTGTCGAAGAAGGTCTGCATAATTGTAATTTTTTGAGAACGAATTATTTATCTATCTATCAATGTATCTTACGTATTTGGTAATACCAAAATTTTGCCTTCTCCGGAAGAGGTGCTTAGAAAAGTAACAAAATTGCTTGTTCTTCAAAAGTATGCACTCGGAAGTGACAGAGCTGCAAGTTGTGTATAAACCATCATAGATTGGTCATTTGATAAATACTCGTAAAAGTTATGTCACCAATAAATTTTTACAAAAAAGGGTGGTTCATTCAGTGCTCGAAATCTGACTCCCAGAAGTTGAGAAGCACTCCAGATACAATCGTCAAAGTTATTTTTTATTATAGAAATCACCATCCGCGAATAGAATTATTGGACTTATACTATTTTATTTTCATGGCTAAGATCTCTGGCTCTTCCAAAAGTCTTTATTGACATAGCCATGGGCACTTTTTTTATCCAACGACTTTTCACTGATCTATCATTCTTTCTATTCAAGACTTTCCTATGAATCATTGATAACAAACTGAGCAGCGTGATAAGACATTTGACCTTAGTTGAAACTGCTATTTCCTCACTTGAGAGTACCAGCGAACTGTAACCTACAAAAAAAACTGCCCTTGATAATATCCGCACAGAAGCGTCTTAAAAAATAGATGGGACATTAATAATTGCATCCTTTGGTGGTTGATCTGGATTAAGGACCCTTCAAGGGATCGTCCTGAAAGATTACCCAGCATTAAGGGTTCTGTGTGCAAACTACCACTGGCCTTTGCGTCTGCAGTTGGAGCCCAGTCTTTTACATGGAGCAGATTTCAAGTGGTCAATCGTCGCTAAGTGATTCATCATAGGCTCTTGCGTAAGGTTAGTAGAATGGCAGCTTAATTACTGTGATCACCGTGTCAACCAGGCCACGAGCCTCTTTAATGGCGGTAAAACTCAGTAAATATTAACATAGCCAAGGAAGGGCTGATATGATTTACCTGGGCGTGAAACTCAGCTTCAAGAACTTAAATAGGAGTTACAAACTCAGATCGATGGTAAGTTATCAACACGTATTTAGTATTAAAGCCCCATACTCGAGAGTTCCAAAGACTTGATGAGTGGATGAAAAATTGTGCCTTTGTAGCTTCGTACTTACATTTGGGTTGTTCTAAAACTCTTCTTTTGTATGAGACGCAAAAGTGAAATTTTTCGAAGAGATACTCGGGCGCCTTTTATTTTTTTTTCTACATAAAGAAGTAGAGCAGCAACACCAAATGTAGGTGGCTCTCTAAGCTCATACCTAAGATGCTTTCCATGTATACGGAGATGTGATCAAACTTGCGTAATTGAAGCAAACAGCTTTGTTGGATGCTTCTTTTAGCTTCGTTGACTTGATAGATTGATTTATTTCACCAGCATCAATTTTATATTTTTATGAAGATTGCTGCCCTTAATTTTGAACTTTTTTCCGGTATTCGAGTCTTGAGCCGTTTATCTCGCTACTAAGAAGGCATGATTTTTCAAGAATCGTTCAACTTTTATTGATAGCTTAATTTTTCTTTGGATTTAATTCTACCCCACTACAACGACACCACTCGGCTACAGTTCCTTAATCTTCATTTATGCGTGCTGTTTCGTCCACTACCAATCAAATCGGAAAACTGAACTATAATTATACGTCGTCAGCATACATATGTATTTTACAATTTACGTTCAAAGTTTTAAAAGTAATAGATAATATTTAAAAAAAAAAAACACATTCTTTATCAATTCACAACCCTTAATTGACTTACACACGTTGCCCGACCCCACTTTTTTGATTAAGTGTGGAATCTTGGTTTGAGACGATCCATCTCGATAAGACAGAAAAAGTTCAAATACTCTGCTGTATGTTGATTTCGCATAATCACGCCTTAAGCACTTCTGCTACTCATCATGATCCATTGTCTGCAATTTGTCTAAAAGCTCCGTCTCCGAGCTTGAACTCTTCAAAAACTCTGCAAGCTTAAAAAACACGAAAAAAAAATTGATAAATGGAAACAAATAAATATCCCATTATCTGCCCTCGGGGAGAAGAATACACATGCAATTACAAAACCGATTGTATAAATTCCATCCGAATCAACAGAAATCAGAAAATCCACAGGACTCTATGTCTGTGTGTGTGTGTAAAGACGAAGAAGAAGAGGGAAAAACAAAATACTCCCTAGATTAAATTCTATTGCAAAACCGAGAAATGTCTGTTGGAAAACATCCGCAAAACAGGATTACTTTGGTTTCCCATTCGGGCCCAAAACTCCATGCTGTCCGAATGTTATATCCTTGACTAAGATATGCCTTTAGGACTTTTGACTTTGTATAACATTGAACATCAGGGCTCAGGAGTTGTGTGTCGCTGTGTGCCTGCCTTATCTCCTCGGAAAGTGTTTCACAAAACTTGCCCAAAAACACGAATAAACTCAGTTACAATTTTAATCCGCATTGAAGGGTTCTCCTCTCATGGTTCATCCTGTTTATACCTATGAAGATAGATATTTGGGATATAATTTGATAGATATGCAATAAATGTCCTTTTTGTTCGCAGGAACACTATCCTCTGTTGGCTGCTTGTTTCTTGAGACTATGAACTGTAATTATGGTAAATTATCACCCGAAAAGCCTTGACATTTTATGTTTGGAACTTTATCCTTGGCAAAAAAGGATTGCATTCTTGTTGTTCTCCATTTTTAGATGCTGTATAGTTTTTCTTATCATGGAAGAGGATGAAGAAATCCTGTGAAGATGGAGTTGAATCGGCCGGTGGTAGATGTGGCGATGACGACGGCGGCGGCTGTTCATTAGCATAGGCTAATAGGTTGAAAGGAAATGCTTGTTACATTTAATTTGTTGTAGTTCGGGAAAGGAGTAACTCACTGTTTTGTTGCTTTTCATTTCATTTGAAATTGTTTAAAGGACGAAGAAGATTTCGGCTGTATCACTGGTTGGTGATGGTGGTACTAATTTGATTAAGTTTCACTTAAAGTACACGAATGGAGATTGGAGTTTTGGGGTGGAATAATTTGTTAAAGGATTATTGCTTAAGCTTGGATTGGACAGTTTGCCTGAGTAATGAAATGGACTAAAAAAAAAATCTGTTTCATTCTTTATATTCAACCTTCTTGTGCTTAAACTTGTCATAGTAAAATGACTTAAATTATTACGGTTGACAAACATTTATTATTGGGATAATATTTTTGAGTTCGGCAGATGAGCATGTTACGCTATGAGATAAAATGAAATTCTTGGCTCAAAAAAGTCTTCCATTCGGCTTTCCAGACGGACTAGAAAAGTCTTGAGATGCACCAATAGAAGAAAAGAATTAATTTTTAAATTTGTTTCTATTATTCGAAATGAGGATCAATCCATCTGCTTAGAATATGATGTCGGCAAGTGACTGCTTTATAAAACAATTTTGCAAACTTCTGATGTTATTTATTTCAGAAATTACTTTTCAAGGTATCCTGTCGTAAATCTTTTCTTCAAAGTACAAACTTAGCAAAAATAAAAGAGCGATAAGATCAGCTACAAGTCATGTTAGGCAACTGATTTTTATACGAGTAAAAAAGTTACTCACTTTTGAGATATTCAGCAAAAAGTTTTAAAACATTCCGTAGTGGCGAAAAGCGGTACCTGAACATTTAGCAACATCCTTTCCTTGTAGGCTTTGTTGTCAAAAAGTCTTTACTTTATTTCTCTCATGGTGAATCACTCAAAAAGTTCATGTCGAGCATTTGGTAAGATGAGCGAGATGTCCTATAGTTGGAGTTGCTTCCATGCAATGAGACTTTTAAGAATTGCTTTCAGTTCGACAATTTGAAGATGGCAGTGGAAGACAAAGTTAGTGAACAGAAAGGACGTTGTTAACCCAATATGACCACGCCCGCCCACGCACCGACATTGTGACAAAAGAAAAACTAAATTCCTTTGGCTAGGAGGTAATGCAACACCCACCGTTCTCTCCACACTACTAACTTATCCGTTGTCTCCAAAATAATTCCAACGGAAGGCAATTTTATTTTTAAAGAGGACATAAAAAGCACCTGAAAAACTTTTTGGCCAAAAGTCTACAGAGTCTCTTCCAGAACGTTGAAAGAATATAATAGATCGTAATGGACAATATTTGATTGAATTAACATGTGATTTTTAACCAAAAATGTGTTTTTAACTTTATAAGCAAAAAAACGTCAGTTCTTGTTGAAGAACCCAATATATTCCACCATGCGCATCGTTTCTTTTGACAGTGTACTCAATTTGCTGTGCTATCTTTACTGATCGCCAAATTCAGGCTCATCCTCTGGCAGTCGAAGTTAGTTTTTGCAGCGACCTTAAAGTTCTTAACCCAAATTTTAAAAGAACTAACAAGGCTGAGAAGCAAGCTTATAAAATTTTTCGAATAATCAACGCTGATTTGAGACAACCTAAAGAGCTCCACTTTCACTTTTGGACTGCCAGACAGTCGTCTTTGTTCTTCTTTCTTGTGCTCATTTGAGGACTTCTTCCTCTACTACCACCTACCACCACGAATCACTCATTATCTAAAACTTCTCTTAGTGTAAAGAGCTGCGGATTCCTGACCCACTTATGCTAGTATATCGCAGGAAGCACTGATGTCAATTCCCTCTAAGAAGTGGAAGAACCCAAAAATAACCAAACCACAAGCTTCGGCAATTAATGAAAGCGGCATGAACTCTCTGTAGCACAGCATAGAGTTTTTTGCCAGAATGGGAATACGAACTCTGTAAATCTGGCCCATTAGATTGAAATGTTCTGACTAAATTGGCTTTGAGTACAGGCTAATGGGCCTAAAATGGAACGAGAACAACTATATAGTCAAAAGACTAAGTTACAAAAGATTGTCCTGAAGCACGACAGGAAAAATTCCATCGAGCTTTTTTTAAGCGACGAATATTAGGTAGTGTCTTCTGTGGTAATTGATATAGTTGGCCATATATAGGAACAAAATTTTTATTTTAAAATTTATAGACTTAAGAATTTATTATGATTTCTTCGGCTATTTTTGATGCATTCTTTCGGTCCAACTCATGGCAATCTTTTTGGTAGTTGGGGTGTTTTTTCGCACATAACGCGCGAACGTTTCTCAAAACAAGTCTTGCACCCTAAACGTAGCATGTCTTCATATAAATTAAATTAAATATGTAACACAATGACCTTTAACAAGCCTTTATAGCTTTTATAATGTAAAAGAAGAAAGAGATAGCATGTCAGTAAAAATAGGTACATCCCCTTTTGTTTACTTCTTTGCCAGCTTACTTTAATGACTTTAGCAGAAATCCTTAAAGGCAAAGAAAAACCTTTTAAATATCATAAAGGATTAAACTTGGACAAAAAAAAACAGAAAAAGAACTTTCCTTCGAAATGTTTTTAACACATTATCATCCTTTTCGCTTGAGCCGTTCATGTTTTCCTTTTTAATCAGACAATTGTTCCCCTGTTAACGGATCCCTAACCACTGTGAATTCTTACTTTCTTCTTTTGTCTTTTGTTCAACAATCCTGGCAACAAAATTTTAACTTTACACACATACGAGTACATGCCTGGAAAAACAGAAACAATCCTTTTTAACTTTCCCCCCGAGCATCAATTCTGTTGCCGCTGACTAGCTCGCGCTCTTCTTTCAATTATGTACATTTATAAAAAAACAACTGAAAAAACAGCGCAAAATAACTCAAGTACATCAGGGATAAAAAAAAAGGATGTGCTTTAGCGCGCTCTCTTCTGTAATTCAATCATAACCAAGGGATTATACTTTCTTAAACAGCAATATATATTTTTTTTTTTTTGCCCCACACTGCTTTGCCTTTTATATTTTGTACTTATATCCTGTTTCATCCTTTTACAAAAGTCCTAGACTGTGTTTTGTTTTGGTTTTGAATTTTTAATTAACTCTTTAGATTTACGTTATTGAATTAAAAATCGTGCACACTGCATGCCCTCCTCTCACACATAATACATATTCGCCAAAAAGGATAAAAAGAAATGATTATAATTAAATAGGAAACAAAAAACAAGCCCAGCAGGATATAAATACATTGACCTTTTTGTGACTGCATTCAGTGTTGGCAGCAGGATAAAGGATAAATAATTGCTGACCATTGAAACTTGTTGTATAATTTTTGTATCCACAAATAAGAGAAACAGTTCTGTGCAATAGTCCTTGTGTTGTATTCCTACGACGATGACGACGACGACGACGCCAACGAATTGGGATCAATAAAGTAGAATGCAAGCCAAACGCCTGGGAACAAACTCTCGACGAAAGGATATAATTGTTGTGCTCATTTCTTTCTAATGCACTGCTCGGTCGGCGATGAACTGTGGCGCTTTGTGTTTTGTTTGCAAAACAGTATTAGTAATAAACAAACACAACCAACGGGGTAAAAAGGATAACCGACGAAGTGTATTTCTGTCGAACGCAGAGCGGACCGACTGAGGTAGCTTTAAGGGGCATAGAACGCCCGTAGGGACTATTGGCTTTTGTATATATGTATGTACATATGTATTGGTCGCTTGTGCACTTGAAGGCAACTAGACAAATTGATGGCGTTTTTATCTGATGTCTGCAATTAATTATTGAGACATTCCCTTGCAATGCCTCCGAGTTGAAGTTTCTACAAACAACTGAGAGACAGAAAAAGTGTAAGCACAGATACACACGTATATGTATGTACATATTTATTGAAGTTGGAATGTCGTTAAGAACTTTAGCTTTAGGTGTACGCGAAACACACAAAGCTGGATGTCCTGATCAGGAGAATACGTAACGCAAGCAATTAATTTCAAACAGCTGTTGAGTGGTTTGGTTAGTTTAGTCGGTCACATGCATTAAGGATATGCACGCAGGATAATAAGGTATGTAATTGGAATACAAAGGAAACTAATGCGCCATTGGCAATTAGTAAATACAATGATTTATGTACAAGAACAGTCGGCGTTGGACGGCGAAACTTTTCAAAGTGGATTTCGCCCTCGAGGTTGCTAAAGCCATTGGGGGAGGAGGGGAGAACTCGGTTAAGTGGTACTTTAAAATTGTTTGCAATCTCTTTAATTATTTTAAGTTGATTGTTGGAAAAACTAAATGATTTCAAGTTTGATTTTGATCTTGTGTTTTAAAGCGAATTTTTTAGATGGCGGACAGTAATTTTATTAAAAAAAAAAAAAAAATAGGGATTACTCGAGAAATGTTTGATCCTATTTTCTTATCAAACCTCTTTTCGTATCGGGCTCAAACTTCCATTAAATTGTTTATGTTAAGCTCAATCAGATTTTTTCAGCTTTTGAAACTATCAAGCCATAGAAGCAAAACGGCCTTTATTTAGATCTACCATCAAACTTTAATTTCAGAACTAAAAGATGATATTCTACAGAGCTGGACCTAGAAAATTTTCGGAACAACACATTTATATATGCACTTCGTCATATCCTTCCAAAGATTTGCTTATGCGTACTTCAAATTTTGCTCATTATGAAATGTTGATGCACACCAGCACCTTATTTACCAATAGGGCTATAGTTTCATTGTTATTCGAACTGTTTTATTTGTGCGCTTACGTGAAACGATATTCAATGCGATTCTGTGCGAGAATTTCGTACTTCACACAAAAGCCTCTCGCAAGCTTCTCGCAAAGAAACTCTTTTGACCACTTTTCAAGCGATTTTGTGTGAGAAGTTTTCTGTGTTGTTTTTGTTTGTTCTAATGAAAATTCATTTGTGTTGAAGGAAAATCAAAACAAAGGAGAGATGAAAACAAAATTCTTTAAGTTTATTTCGACTGTACTTTGTATTGCACTTCGTGGTCATTGTCAAATTAGAAATTCCGTGATAACTTTTGATTAAATGTTTTGAACGACATTCTTGCGCATTCCATAAATTTTTTTTGGTAAGTGGTTAAAATAAAGACCGAAGGATTCATCAACCTGGATTTCTTCTCATGTTGTGATGGCTTAATAATGACTTAGAAGATACCTTAAAGCCGATTCCTAGGTTTCTTCCACCAATTTTGTAAGGTTTAGTTAGGGGGGTAAAAACACATCACAGCATATTTGTTAGTTATAGTTTTTTAGGTATGTAGACAGATAAAGGTATTTTTAAAATTTATTTTTAAGTAAGTTTTAAATTCTCAACAAAATCTTCCTTTTACTAAGCTTTTTTAATTTTATATTCAACTTTCTATAGAAGTTATTATAAAACTGTGTAAAAGCGTACAAAACGTGATCCTACGTTTTCAAAATTTAACCACACTTCATTATGTCACAACACTTCAAAATTCTGGAAGAGACCATATCGATTTTATACTCTTAATATTTTTTTATACCTACTAAAATGAGGAACATATTAAATTCCGACCAAAATCACTCGATATTAACCAAGGATTTTGGGTAGAATTAGTACAAACTAAGAGCATGATTGACGAACCAATAATTTTAAACGTCTCCAAACTATGATAATTATTTCTGTTAACACTTTTACTGCACGTAAGTGTAAGTAAGTTATTCTTAATTTGTATGTAAAAGCAAACTCATTTCTTTTATTTATTTCTTTATATTCGTAATTTTGATTTTTAAATTTTTAAAAATTTGAAAAAGTGTTTTTTCTATTTATTTTTTGCTGATGGCACCCAAGAATTCGAAATGGCATTTGAAAACATTTTTGACGCGGCAACGCTCCCTTTTTGTTACGCTGAATTTTTCTCACATTTAGTTCTTTTGTTTCTAACTTATGCAGCAGTTAAGTCCGGGTTGTGCATGCGCCTCAATAAAAATCTACGATCAGAAAGTGAACTCGAACGAGAACCCAAAAAATGTAGACTATATAATCGCATAGCAGACCAAAAAAAATTCTTGATAGTGACTTAAATTGAAAGCTCAATTGATTGAGATATCCGCCCTGAACCGCATGGAGTCCTGACTTCGCATATATTTTTTTCACAATTGCCTTCTGACAACACTGAAGGTTCTAGAGTAATCATAAGATACTATTCTAACTCATACTATTTTAGCTTAATTATAACTTCGCGATATTTTTCGAAATTACTAGATTCATGTGCAGTTCTTTGAATACCAAATTCCCTGACCCTTCTGCATTGTATTTACGATTGGAGTGTCTTCTTACGTCATTATGCAAATGTATTTCGATCCATACTTTGGTTTTGAATTGGGTTCTTAGTATTCATTAATATTGATGCATGTTCTTCCGATTTCAATAATTACTAAACCAAGCTCGCCTTTCTACTTAATTTTATAATTTTTTTGCAGTAGAACCTTTTTTTCTACTTTAATTGAATATTTTTTGGGACTTAACTTTAGAGATAATCCGCTCCACATTTTTTTTATTCCATTCCTTTTATTTTTTTTTTAACTTCAGTTCTGGTTTGAGTTAATTAACTGACCATGTTTTATATGCGCCCTCCTACACTTTGACTACGCCCTTGCTGCTAGTCCTTACACAAAATCTTTCCTGTTTCATTGCTTTTCAGCTCACAGACTTCACTCTCATTCTAAAGCACATTTTAAATGCATAAAAATCCATTTGGCACCAATAAAACTCCATTTTTTAGAGCCCTAGCCCAAGCCTTGCCTGATGAAAACCCATTGGCGTGCACTTTATCCCCTTCATTCGAACTAAATAAACCCTCGAAATGCCATCCTTAAATCTACTCCCGCTGCCTCTCCAAATCTACAATTTCAATTCGACCCACACACACGCATTTCCTTAAACTAATTGCATGAAATGAAATTTACTAAATAGCGCTCCTGAGGCACTAATACTTCTTTAACCCCTTCACACACCATACCACGAACGCATATTAATAATTCCAAGTCACATAGCACCACCGAGGCTAACCTATCGACTTTTAAAAGGTCTACCGAGGTTACCGAGTGCATACCTGTGCATGTGCCAACAGCATATCTCACAGTTGAGCGGTTATCTGGCAGCACACACATATCCATAAAAAGGACTTCGCAAGGAGCTCGTCGAAAACATTTCAAGTCAATTAAACTTTTCACCAACTTCTAGCGTGTGTATGCTGAAATCCAATAGAGAGACAACTTTTCCTGAAAGTTTAATTGCGTCAAGAACCTTATTCCTCTTTTAGCAGACTAAACCGCCGTTTACCATCACCTCGGAGCACCCGTGCCTCTTATCCAAGCCACTTGTAACACACGCTTACGCCAGTGACAGCAAACACTTGAATTGCTTTGCTCCTCGTGGCTGTGTTCGGTATGTTTTGCGATTTGAAAATTATTGCCAAGCAATTGGAATTGAAAATGGTCTGAGGAAAGGAAAGGCACTATCACCTAGTGCCATCTTGGATAGAAGGACTAAGGAGTAAGTTGCACGTCGCGTGTGAATGTACTTTCGGGCAATTAAAACGGATTACAAGTGCAAACGCAACTTTGCTTATGTTGCGTGCGACCAGAGTTCGGTTTGTTTTTATGGGGGAACTTTTTATTTTTTTAAATCCTTGTGGCACAACATAATTAAGTCTTGCATTGGTGTGGAATTCCGACAAGCAACAGGCGTATTATTCATCTGCATCCTTTCAATTTTGAATCCATTATGCAGCTTCGGAAGGAATGTCACTCAACCGAAGACACTTGTGTAAAATATTAAAGTTACAGGAATATTTAATATCCTGTTGTTTTTTATTTTTTTGCCCTCTGATCTGGCTTCTGTCAAAACAGACCTTTGGGGGAGATATCCTTCAGGATGTAATGATTTATTACGGTATGTGTGAGAAATTTTACACTTTGTGTGCAACTGAAGGGCGACACTTTTGGCAAATTTATTTATTTGTCACACTCAATCCAAAACTGCAGACTTTGTTCGCCTACGATATGCCACCAACCACGGAAACACATTTGTCTAAAATGGTATGTAGTCGGGAGACACATTGCTGACATGCAACAAACAAAAGAGACTAGTCTCTCCTTAGTCCTTCTTCGGTTCCATGGATGCAAAGAGTATCAAATTCAGTTTTGGAATGTAAGCAATAAATTATCTCTCAAGGCAGGACGAACAAAAAAAAAACTATTATGAATGCATATAAAAACGCAAACAAACGCCTGGGATCCAGGACAGGATCAGGACTAAAAGCAGTCACATATGCATGCATCATCATCGTCTTTGCAATGGAGGTAACACAAAAAAGCAAACAAAATGCCTTCACACGTTGAGGTATTTCTTGTAAGACACACAAGGGAACGTAAAACTTGCGAGGATTCTCGGCTCCTTTTCAAGTTACGTAGGTACGTACGTACGACGAAAAAAAAAAAACACAGACACAAATGTGCTTTGGAGTGTCAGAAATTTTGTGAAATATTTGCATCCCCCTTCTTGGTGTTATTTTTAGTCTTAAGGACTAAATACAAATATATGCAGAAAGGATATTAAAATATCGTTTTCTTTTCGAAGATGGGATGGGAAGGATTGAAATTGCAAATGCAAAGAGAAAGGATATTTGTGTTTCAAATATACGGCAGTGATGTGCTTCTTCAAATATTTGCATTCTGTAATGGGAAAACGTTCGTTACGCCTTTCCATTCTGGAATATGTAGTTTGTGTGTGTGTGTATGGATTGTTTATTTTTTCAAAATTCTTAAACTATATAATCGTGCAGTAAGGAGCAGCCGCTGAACTTTTTCAGGTTAAAATTGATCCAAGATATTTATCGTCGTCTGTTTTGAAAAAAAAAAAAAATTCTTTGATTTTTTCTTTAAATTTAAAGACCTATAGAATAGAGACTTCTTTTTGTTCCTTCATTTGCGTCTGTGAAATAGTCTGGATTGAACGAGTCAAGAAGCATCTTTATCCCAGTTTTCGTAAAATAAGATTCATACTTTTTGGACACTGATCAAAGTAATGTGAACGCTTTCGTCATATTTGTTTCAAGCAGAAAACCATGGTCATAAATAAATATGAAAGGACCTTTCACGGTCGTTGTTTGGGAGTTCTTACTTTTGCCTATGTTCCCATCACCTGTACGTATCAGCAAGGAACTCCTCATACTCTAGGAATATGCACAACAGACTGAGGCAAGGACACATATGAAAGGCTGAACATTTCCACACAACAAAGATACGATATTTTCTCAAAGAGAAAGTTTGCAGCGACTCTACAAATCCTCCAAAGATTGATGGCCTCAAAAGTTAATCAAGTAGTAACACTAGAAAACCATGACTTCAACATCACAGCTTATGCCAACGTTGTCGCTTATCTGGTTCCTATCGAAACTTGTTGTTAGTCTCAACTTTGTTGTGCTTCCATTTTTTTCGTAGGTCATCCATAATGGACCAAGCGTAAATCTGTCAAAGACTAGGGAGATGTCAATAGAAACTTTGAAAGCTAAACTGTATCGAATTCAAACATAAGGACAGTTTGGTAAAATTGAATTGGGAAGACCACCACGTTGGAGACCCTTTTATTCAATAGTCTGGCAGTAGCCACTTGATTGGAAATATCAACTAGCAAATGCCGCACAGATTCAAAAATTCGTGCACCTAGTGGTTACCACAACAATGTTGAACCAAGATAGACAAATAGCTTTTGGATAACAATCTTTTTGGAATGGAATTCCTCAGAACAGACAGCATTTAACCAATTCTAGACTACAGGAACAGGCTTTTCATTGGAATGCCAGAGCAGTGGAATAAGAACGCAATATTCTCCAATGCTGAGTCAGTCATTTTCATTTACGGAACCAAGGGCCAGTTCGTCAGGATGGAAGATTGGTTGGAGCGAAATCAAAGCCATCCTTTAGGTCTATTTCTCGTAAGCCCGATGGTCAGATGTGTTCCTAAAATATTTGTCTATTTAAGGTTTGACGTTTCCGTCTTCCAGCTAAATGCCTTTGAATCATTTTAGATGATAGCTGTTTAGAGTGCAAATCATTGAACTCTTCACAGATTTTATGGATCTTCTTCGTTATAAATTCATACTCTGATCCTTGTGCTTTGAGACTTATTTTGGCTTTCGATTCTCTTGTTTGAATCGGCCACTCTCGACTTCAAATGAACACGGTATGTCCTTATCCTTGCAAGGTGCTCAACTTTACATTTTTGATTTTTAGTTCTTTATCAGGTAAATTTAAATATTGAAGCTTCAGGACTTGCTGCCGACGAAGTTTAAATGATTAAGAAATTTGTATTTATTGCCTTGACTATTGACTTTTCTTTTCTTTAAATTTAAGCTTCAAATTCAGTGTCAATTTTTTAAACATTATTATTGGTTCTTTTATCTCTTGGCAGAAAGTCTGGATCTCTTGATTAGTTCAAACATATTAATCTGTGCAGGAGATCTGTTTTCACACAGTTTCATATTTTTCTTAAATTTTTACGCATCAGCTTTTGGTTATTGTCCGGTACAAGACTGAAGTAGCCTCCTTTCGAATGCTGCAACTTTTTTCAACGTAGTCGAGACCTTAGTATCTTACGGGCAGTAATCACAATCAATGAGTTGCTCTTAGATACTTCTTCAGCAGTGGGTGGACTACATATATTCATGCTTCTCTTCATTCTCTTCATGCTTCTGCGACGTTGCGTGCTATAGGGTCTTCCGCATACAGCGCCGTTTTCCTTTTTAAAAAGGACGCAAACCCAAATTTGGCGTAAAGTTTAAAAAAGACGTAGTTTCAAAAAATTAAATACGGCCAAGTTCGAGTTGATCTCAGCGAACGAAGGTTCTGTACAAACCTGTAAGTTTAATAATTTCGGAAATCGAGTCTCCACGCATATTCCTGCTTTTGTTTTTGTGTATTTCCATTTATGTTTTGACTCCCTTGCGAGTTTCAAAATATGTTTACGGCATAAACAGCCGTATCTCTTGACTTCGTCATTCAAGAAGCTTGAGTTTTAGCTTTTAAGGACCGCAGTAATAAGTCTTTAATATTAATTTCGACTTGATACCTCCACGAGTTCTTGAGAAAAAAGATTGGTGACAGACAGACAGACAACGAGGTGATTCTGATTTTCCCTTTAAGATACGGCACCTTAAAAAGCATTTCAATATTTGGCAAAAAAAAAATTAAAGGACGTTAAATGACGTTTTAGTTTCTCTAACAGCTTATGCCTTGATGCCACTCCATTTTCTTGCTTGAAAGGAGTTTCATATCTACAATAGCCATAAGAACCTTTTTAAGGTTTATTCTACCAAAATCTTCTTCTCTTGTTTTATATCTTCTTCCATGGTTACATCTACAATGGACTTGACATGTGTTCAGAAGACCTTTAGCAACCCCACCTTCATTTCAAATTGCTAAGCAATGAAATCATAAATTGAAGGCTTTCAGTCTTCTGTCCACGAGCAGGCTTAAAATTTTAACAACATAATATGAATACTTTTGTTCTAAAACATCTCCACTCCAGGACGTCTATTCGCCCACCTGTCCAACTCAAGTTTATGCCTAAAACATTTTACAAAACGATTCAATTACCGACTCGAACATCTCACAACCCCTTCAATGCATCTCTTGACCCGAACCCTATTCGCTCCCTAATTTATTACATCCTTCGTCCTTAAGACATAACTCCATCCGTTCTAATAAGGACATTACATCTCTTTTTATGTTTGATACCGGATACCATCGACAGGCAGGGAGCTTGATAATAATAAAATGAGTGAACAAGTAGAAGAAGAAAAAAAAATCAAAGGAATAACACAAAACAAACAAAATCCATAAAATATAAAATATGCGTCGTAAGGAAGAAGTTAAAAGAAAAGAAGTGATTACCCTTAACGAAAATTGGGAGGCGGGTTTCAGTAACAGTAGACGAAGACGACGACGACGTCATTAAACTTTAAGATGAATAAAAGACCCACTCTCTGTCTCTCTCTCTGCATATACGTATGATTTCTCATCCCGTCTTTATCGAGTGAAGTCTCTTACTTTTTATTATTCATTAAGTTGGAACAAAAACATGGACAAGTACCCGGTAACCGAGCCCCGATCTTCTTTCCTACATAAACGCTGTAAGTAGGCGGTGGCAGATACATTTTGTCGTTTGTTATCTCTCTATTTTTTTTTTGTGCTGTTGGTACGCCCTAGTATCATTTATGCAAGAAAAGGACTTGCAAAAATACGTAAGAACAAGGAAGAAATAAACGCAAAAAGCTTTTAATTTTCCATTGCCTGCTTCCGTTCCGTCTACGTACCTACCGTGCCTGCCATCTTGTCGTATCGTTTCATTCCAATGGAGTAGAAGATGTGATATGAGATGCAGAGAAGAAAGGAAACAGAAAAACAAAAAAAAACAAAGGCAAAGATATTATCATCGTTGGTAGTGAAAGATTTTTGAAGTAGGTTCTTAGTCTTGGAGCTCTTCGGCGGTTGAGTTTGTTATTGGCTGAGTTGTTTCCTAGGGAAACCTCTTAGGATCATTTTCTTCTTGGTACTTGGATTCTGATTTCAAGTGAATCCCTTCAAGTGGTACATGTTACACACGCAGCACACAGACACAGGCGAGCCAGAGTCAGAGTCAGAGTCAGAAGTCACCAGTTTAGAGTAAGTGGTAAGTGGTAAGTGGGTCTCAGGATAATGATGATGACGGTGAAGATTTTATTGCAAAATGAAACAACGACAAAATGAGTAAATCATTAAAACCAGCCAGCATCAAGAATTCTGAGATGGGAAAAACGAACGAACGAACGTTTTGGAAAGGGACTCCTTTTGAGTTTTATAGTTTGCTAGACTTGAAAGACGAATGAATGAGGTGTAGAATTTCGTCATTAACCTTTAGTTTGATGATTAAAAAAAAAAATAAGTGAACCCCTAGAGACAATGAAGAGGTTTTGCAAACAAAGATTGAAGGAATCCGTTTCATTTCTTCTCGTCTCGTTGAGTTGAATACTGAACTTTCCATTTCAAAATTGTTTTAATCGGTCCTATATTCGGATACTTTTTATTGTAGAACAATGATGTGTTTGCGCTCGTACGTTCTTCTCTTTCGTATCGAATTTCTTGAAAACAGAGAAGTTCCTGAAAAACCGAGCTTAATACAATCGGGCTAGACTAGATTGTATTCTAGACTAAGAAAACAAGCTGCAACTAATTTTAAAAAAAAAACAAACAAACATGGGAAAAGATATTGACGGTGTTACTTCTGTGAATCCCTTGCCAAGATATCTCGGAACTGCTGAAAGTTATTTATTTCCATGGCTGCAAGAAACCGATCCGTTGCGGTTACCTCAACCGTGTCAACGTATCTGAAAATCAGCATCGAGTTCACTTAGTCCCCGCGAGTAATACCAAGAATTTCGGTACATGCATTACGAAATACTTAGTCTCTTCAAAGCATAGTACATGTTGTATCCAAATTCATTAGAGAATGAGGAGTTCCCTTTGACTGCATTCTCGAGATAGAGGCTACTGTAACATAACAGCTGTAAAATGTATCAAAGGCATCCTCAAAGACTGATTATTTTCATCCTTGATGAGGCCTCACACTATAAACAAACTTTTATGGGATATTCAGAGAAATATGACGACTCGAAAGCTGTTTTTATTCACCAGAAAGACTAAAGTCCTGACCTCTCAACTTTTTGTCTGCAAAGTGAGTCTAGATAATGACATCATTTACGAATTCAAGCTTTCATGGAAAACGATTGTAAAAGTGCATTTTTGCGTTTAAAAAGAACTTCGGATAGGGTAAGACCGACAACCAAAGATTAAACTTTATGCATGCCAGAAATAGGGAAAAGAAATGAAGTTGTGGGTATCGTGAGCGCTAAGAGCTTATGCAGCTTGTTGGCTCACAAAAGACCCAAAAAAATCATTAATAGATAAAAAATTGAAAGGGGAGTAAGAGAAGAAGCCTTCTCTGAGTAATATTTTGAAAAAAACCATTCTGAAATACAGTTTAATCGCTCATAAATTGTTTAAGATTGGTGAAATGCCGATACGCTCTTTAAAACATCGGCCACCACGACGTAAACTAATTCTTGGCTCCTGAACTGAGCTCAACTATAAAATGACAAAGAACTTCAAGGAAACCCATCAAAGATCAGAACTGTGTTCCACAACTGCAAAATGGCTTACAAAAAATGGTGTGCTAATGAGGAGTAACATGCACTCAATAAACCTGCAGGATCATAGAAAGTAGTGGCATGCAAAGATACTGGATGCACTCAAAACTTCAACTAATCATGAACTAGTTGATAAAATGTTAAGCCCATTAAAATACACTCGCGTTCAAAGGGTCACGTAAACCTTTATGAAACACACATGGCAGGATTCAATGCTCTAAACTTTTTTTTTCTTTAAACGGGTCAAAATATTGGAATTCCAAATATCTCTACGATATGCGGTCCATCAATTGTTTTTGAACGACAGTGTCTACAAACGATTGTACCTTCCGTTTATCAGCAGAATCGAAAATCCTAACATTGGAAATGGGCCGTAAAACAAATATCACAACTAAAGTGAGTTTAAAAGTAGACTAATATCAACATTGTTAATTATCCATCAACTAATATAAAAAGGCCAACAAAATGGACATGAAAATAGTCCAACCGTTGATGGAGTTCCCTGGACAGGAATAGTCAAATAAAAGGACTTACATTTTCTACCTAATCTTCTGCGACTTGCTGCTAATCATTTTTATTAGATATGAGAAGTACGGTGTGATCAGGACACTCGAAAATCACTGCGAAGTCTCAACAAATAAATCCTGGAATTGAGCACTTTGAAAAGCGGCCGATTTTATAAACAATAAACTTCATTCGTTGAAGCTCGGAAGAAGCTTGTTCCTGATTAGAACAAGGACATTATTTTGGCAGGCCGCATATGTGGCAGAGACCGCAACCGAGAAAGCAAAGTGGCGCTAAATTTTTTTCGGAGGGATTGAGTTCTGAAAAATCAGAAGCTGAACTTTCAAGGGCCAAGCAAAGTGTCAACACCGTACAGATATAAGAAACTGGATCTTGCATCCATGAATGTATATAAAAATTAAAATTTTTCCATAGACTGGTTATCAGTAAATTCTTTTGTATTCAATACTTTCTAATTTAATTGTTTGAAAATTTCTGAGAGCTTGAAATCTGATCCTATTTTTACCGAATACATTTCGACTCTAATCTTAACTAAGTTAATTAATGGTTTTTCGTAATACGTCTAATTAAAAATATTTCGTCTTTATATAGCTAATATTTTTTTAATTAACAATCCAGTTCAATACATGTATAATAAAATTTAACAGCAGTATGCTTTAAAAAGGATTAAAACAATTTGATGTCCCGTGCTTTTCGCACCGCAAATGTTGCACTTGATTTGCAGAGGAGTGTAACATTGGTCGGCGGTATAACGCCGACGATTGGCTCCCGTCCGCAGAATGTAATTGCAATATTTCATTAATCACTAAATCCTGTTAAACAAATATCAATCACACATAAAAATAATAATAATAATCGACTTTGCTATGCACGAAAGCATACGGACACGTTTGTATGAACAGGCGACGGACGCGCACAGCGTGAGACCAAACACCACCGACATATAATTGATAATTTCCCTCGTCTAATTGAAAATCATATTTTTTTTTTTTTGCTATATACACATACAAATATACTTTTACATATACATTGAATGAAAAATAAATTAAAAATCAATCATCAATAAAATCTGCGTGTGGTGAATTAAAAAAAAAAAATCAAAGGTAACGAGAAATACTATTCACCCTAAGTGCCTCGCGTTCGCAGGCATATAGAGGTACAATGATTGGAAAGGATATATTGAAAAAAAAGGTATGATAAAGGACTAATTATATGCACACGCACATGCATTAAGTGTGTATAGATAGGAATCGTTCATGTTTTATAGAGCGGAAATAATAGAAAAGGAAAATAAATTAAATAATAATAATAAAAAAAAAAAAAATAATAATAATAAATCCTGGTAGTGGGGGGAGGGGGGTGTATGTGCGTTATTATACCACTGAAAAGGACGAGTGTTTGGGTCAGGATATGGTCTGTATTCGGATATAATAGGTTTATTGGTAATACATCAACAGGATACGGTAGATACGAGTAGGTGCATTATTTATGAAAGCCTCGGGGTGTAGTTTCGGGTGGAGCACGTTCGAGAGACCGTTTTTGAAAATAACACGAATAATTACCCACGCCTAACGATGTGGAATGTTGTAAATGGGGAAAAGGTGATATCGTCTATCGTGGAAATAGAAATAGCGTGGGAGGATTTGTAAGGGCGGAGAGATGACCAACCGATATGTACAGGTACCTCGCATTTTTTTTCACGGAAAAGCTTTCATTGAAATTATAATTTTTTGTTGGTGCTTGTTTTCGAGGAATTATTAAAGGAGTTTTAATGAGCATTTATTTGTCTTTATAAGTGGTCGATCCATTGTGGATATCAAACAAAAATCATGTAATTGGCAAATCAAGCAGGATAATTCAACTCGTGGAAAAC
Source organism: Orthonevra nobilis (assembly GCA_963555765.1). Classification (NCBI taxonomy): domain Eukaryota; kingdom Metazoa; phylum Arthropoda; class Insecta; order Diptera; family Syrphidae; genus Orthonevra; species Orthonevra nobilis. The sequence continues at coordinate 17,439,522 of OY743227.1, forward strand.
TTGTTGTATAGTATTTTGAGTGACGATTGAACCTGCAGTTATTCTCTGACTTTGAGATTTTTAAGAAGCTTTCCAATGACTGAAAAACTCTCGGATTTCTCATGAGATGGTGAGGAAATTATTTCCTTGAACTAATGCCGAGACAAGGCTCAGAAGCCTTTTAAAATAATAGCAAGTGCGAGTTTACTTGAGACATTGCATCACCACTCTTCTGTCATTTTTTGCCTTATCAGGAGGATGAATTGAATATCCTGCATGAGAGAGGGATAAAGGAAGTTGGATTTCAAGTGGCTCATGTTGTTCTTTTGATGCCAAATTAAATTATCAAACACTGAACAAAAAAATTCAAATAAACTTCCGAAAAAAAAGTCCCGAAGTTCTTACTGAATTTGGTTAACACTGTTTTATAAATTTTGAAGCCTCGGAGAGGTTTGTGGTGATGTGAATAAAAACACAAAAATATCCATATTGAAATGACCACAGGAAAGTGTTTAATTCGGAACGACTTTGTAAAGAATTTTGCTTGAAGATCTTAACAAGACAACCCGAAAAGCTGTACATTCGCTAGTTGAGTGCTACAATGAATAAACACTGTCTGGGTATGTAAAAGAAAAGCTCCAGCTTCACAGATATGTAGTGGGGTTATGCGACTATGGGCTGACAATTTTTTTGGAACATATTTTTTTTTTTAAAATTTTGAGAGCATTTCACTGAATTCATTGCATTTACGAATGACTTTGACTGCATTTTTGTTTTAATTTGAAAACGACAACATTTAATTAGTCTTGGTGAGACTGATCTGTTGGATCTTAACCTCCTTGACAAAGAATAAAGATTAATTTTCTGTATTTGTGTCTCATGGTTTAACGATGAACAGTTTTCAATATTCCAATATTTCTTAACCAATTATCAATTTTGAACTTTTTTTTAGCTGAAACTTCATCACTCTAACAATGCCAATTCGTTTTTAAAGCGTTGACAAACCTTGTTCTTTAAAAATAATTTAATTTTTTGCCTTTGGAATATTTGACAGTGAAGAGTGTTTTCTGTTTGCATGCATATATTATACACTACTCGTATGTCAAAGCAATTTGGATTAATTTCCGCTCATGCAGATATAAAATGGCAAATGTAATTATCCAGCCAATAAAACCAAATTGATTATCCTCATAAAAATCAACGTATTCCATGTATACAAATAATTTTTACTCATTTCCCAACTCATTATATATTTTAGTCAACTTAATCCAACTTTTTCTTTTTTTTCTTTACTCAAAGATAAACGATTGAAGTATTGTAAAAATGAATTTAAAAAAAAATAAAACAAAAATCGAGGAAAATGAAAAATATGCCAGAGAAAACAAACCACACTTTAATTTCACAATTAAAAATACATACTGTCCTGTTTTCATATATGTATGCACATCCATGTACAAAGAGCAGAGCAGTATCCCACAAAATTTAACCATAAATTAATTTCAGGTTTACTCCTCTCGTCGCCTCGAATATTTTATTCAAGTTGATTATACCGATTGCAATTAAATACTTCATTTATGCTGAATAATTTAATATTAATTGTGCACAGAAATTAGAGAAGGAATACCCAAAATAAAAAAACAATAAATACAAATTATATCGTTAGGACCAAAAACAGATGTATCCTGTGTTATTTAATGAAATTCACAATTAAGCGCCTCCTGTATATTTTAGTAGATTATTTTTTTTTTCGTTTGTATCCATTTTTGTAAATTCTTTATGAGAGAAATGCAAATGTGTTAACAGAATCGCATAATTGTTTTAAGCATCGATGATAATACTTTGCTAACAACAAAAAAAAAACTCATATTTGCATTTCAATAAGCTTTAGCTTGTAATTATTTTACAACAAACGAAAAAACTGGCAGCATTAGTAGAACATTGTGAATATTTATTTTGTAATTGATTCGAAAAAGAAATCCGATCTAAAATTTGCACAGAATTGTGTAACAAAAAAACACAGCATGGAACATGAGTTTAAACGTGAGCTTACCAAATGTTTCAGGTAATATTATTTTTTTTCACTAAATTTATATTTTGTAATAATTTTAAAACAAGCTTCATATAATCCCTCTTTGGGTATTTTTATGTTGCAATATTTAACTTCAGATTTCGTTTCGTTTCCCATTTGTAATTGCAAATCGTCGCTTTAAAAAAAGCATGATAGCTATTTATAAAAGTTAGATATTTCCTTTCCCTTCAACCGATGCCCTTCTGATACCGGAATTATATTACTAAGAATTATTTTCTTCTTATAAAGATTTTTTGTTCAGAAGACGAAACTCATTTGAGGGTCCATACTTTGTACCCAACGCAACTTTTAATCCACGTTTCATTTTCAACATGTTCTGCCTTGATAAAATGAGATTCCAGCGGAAATTTTCGAATTTTCGACAATAAAGTGACAGGCCGTACGTCCAACATATCTGATCGTGTATTCCAATGTCAACGTCCAATTGTCAATGGCAGCAGCAAATGTAAATCCATCAACGTCAGCAGCGACACCCGAACTCGTCGATACAGTTCGACGTGAATTGATTTTATAGCTTCATTTCAAAAACAACAAAAACGCATCTTAGTGCAAGTCGGACATGCACGCGGAGGGTCCGATATTTTTTTTTAAAAATGCTTTAGAAAAAAATGTCGGCGAAACCTATTTTCTCTATGGGGACAGGGACCCACTGTTTATTTTAATTTAAATCTATTTATATTACTTGTTTTTGTAGAGGCCATACTTTGTGAAAATTGCAAATGTCTACCCATTAATAGGTTCCCGTTGGCACTCTTTAAGTAAGGAGCCCTTAAAAAGCTACAGTTTCACTGACATGAACATTTAGAAACTTTTTGTTAAATGATGAAGCAGATTTTCATATCGATTGTTATGTTTGTAAGCTGAACATAAGAAACTGACCAGAGGAGGGGAGAAAAAATCACTGCTGACGCGCACTTTCGCATGATTCAAGTGTTTTTCGTACCGCAACTGCTGCAGCTGTTCACCATGCTGCACTCAGCAGTTTTAGAAATGGCGATTAAATTGCATCTGCTCCTTTTCTACTTTTCGAATTAAATTATTTCTACTTTTGTTGAATTGAGACTTAAAGATTTGTAATAGGACCGTGCAGCCATACACAGTTTATGCGAATTGTCATCTCTGGAATCTCTTAAAGAACATATCCGCTAATGTGCGAGAATTTATCGCCCGAAACACTTGCCAAAAGAATGGAAAATACTGGCCAAAGGATCAACATCAATTTAAGGTTCCAGTAAAATATTTATTAAAATTGTTTCACTATGAAAACAAAATTGAAAGGGTGGGTGGGAAAAAAATTTTCTGTGAACTTAAACGAATGGGAACTTGTCGGCGACTTGAAACGCTTGACATTGAAGTTTCTACCTAATTATTCATCCTTCTGAATATCTCAATTGTTTTGACAGCAGCAACAATTTTAAGCAAGGAAAAATCGTACTCTCCTTCTACGATGACTCCTGCCATCTTTCGTGCAAGTGCCTTTTATATAAAAAAATATTTAAGCCTCATAAATCTGACATTCTGAAACGTCACAATCAAAAAAGCACAGTCTTGAAAACAAACTCAGTTTCAAATCTGACGATTAATGTTTTCTTTTTAGCCTCCATAAACATTTATTACCATCAATCGTTTCAGAAAATAGGCATTTCAAATGATTCATGGCTTCTTTTAATTTATTAGATAATAACTGGTCTTAAAACAAGTACTCGTACTATCCTGCAACACCTTTCTTGATGACTGTCACACCATAAAAGGACTTACTACATGTAACCACATAATTTGAATTAAAGTGCCTATTCTGTTGAGCTCGTCGCAGCTTTAAGGACATCAGCATGCTACAGCAATCTTTTACAAACAAGTAAAATCAAACAAAGAGAATGAAAGGAGGTAACAACAAAAGCAAAAAATAACGAGGAAAGCAGCAACAGAAAAAAAAAAAAAAAACACGAGTCACCCTCTTTACCAAATTATGTGAAAGCTCCAGGTGTCTTTTATTTGAAAAAGAAAAACCTCCAAACGAAATTCGATTTTCTTATTACGTGTCGCTTGAGTACGAGTGGGTAGAAGGTAAACCCTCCATCCTCCTATATCCTTACAAGCTTCACCAGAACCCTGTCAAATTGTTGACAATCTTTTCATCGTTCATTCGATTCTATGTACGCGTATGTCGTTTGAAATGCTTTTCGTACTTCCTTTTTCTATAATTTACCTTCGAGTATGACATTTTCGTCCTTCGTTATCCTTAGAGTACATGTGTGTAGGAAGAAGAGAAAAATTGGAAATAATTTTAGATGCCACTGCCAATACCAATTATTATTGTAATTAGAATACAATTTTCTTTTTTGGACAAACGTTCTTGTCATTTTTCATTTGCTTGTCCATCGAGTGTCGCCCGAGTCCTTGTTATATCTGTAATCGAAATGACATACATTATTAATATAATTTGAGTGGAGAGTTGTTATAAATAAATATATCGTGTGTGCATTTGGGGACTGAATCAAATTGATGGATAACATCCTTGAAAGCACAGACGTGGGTAGGACACACATCGATAGATATCATAAGACTCATTTGCACTAAAAATGGAATCACTTGAAGGATTGTTTTTTTCTCTACTATGCTACTGTCAAATGAATTTAAGTTGCACACAGACGCCAGGTCTAGGAGTGATTAGGGTCCTGTCTAATGTATTTGTATTTTCTTATTATTTTTCATCACACCTGCTGTTGTCATCCTTTTTCATCAAAAAAAAACAAAAAACACGATAGAGAAATGAGGAAAAAAAATTCTGACACTCGGAGGACATTACTTGATGTTTTACAGTGACAAATGATTCGATGATATATATCAGGTTGGAAAGCATTTTTTATCCTTGCACCAAGTGGTTAAATACTTTTGACAAGTTTTCTTGTAGGGTCGACTTACTGAGGGTATGGGACGTCAAAGTTGATGCCTCTAGTAAATTCTATACCCAAAATGATTAATGTTTTTTTTTTTGGTGTGTATATATATATTTATACTGTTTTTGTTTTTTTTTTTTATTGATGATGCAGAGAGTGAAAGGACATTCATTTTATAGACCTAGACAAGCAATTAGAAGAAGAAAGTGGGTGGCTTATGGCTTATGGATGAGGGGGCTATGTAAAGTGTTTTGATTGGGTCTTGAATTTTTTAGTGGGCTCAGGAAATCGATGTTTGAAGGATCATTGCTGTCATGTTTGAATGATGTTTGAAGTTCTTAACGTAAAAATGATTTCTTTATTATAGAACGAAATTTGAAGAGCTTCTTGTTCCTCGTTGTGCTCTATATGATGGGGATTTGGCAAAAATAATAAAAATCCAAAACCAGTTGATATGTTACCAAACAAATATGATGTATTTTTTTACAACTTATCTTTTTGTAAAAAGGTGAAACTTTAATAGGATTTTTCGCTCCTTGAAAGGTCGTCATGTTCCTCGAAAGGCCTGTAGTTGCTTGTGAGCTGAAAAAAAAGACAAATTTTTTATTAAAATCATGTTTAAAAAAGAAGCCCCATCATGTCTAGAGAATTTTATGTGGACTGTTGATAAGTTACCCAACTTTTCCAAAGTATACAAATATTTCTACGTTATCAAATTTGAATGCAAATTTCGTCCAATTTCCGACTCGTGTGACTTGATGAAGGCGGCGATATGTGCTAAATTAAGTCACAAAACGATTGCTCTGTTGACCAAAAAATTTTCTGGCCTCGAGTTCATGAACAAATTTAGACGCAGAGATCATGCGACTTAAAACCGTGGGACTTCGTTCTTGTTGTCAGGTGAAACAGAAGATTTGTGCTAATTCTGCGCCAGGAAATTACCGATATCGTAGAAAATATCGAAATTTTGGAAATATCGAATATGTCATGAAATACTATATTTAAAGAGTCAATATCAATTTTGGACGTCTCCGTAAACAAATCTGAGTTTTCTTAATAAAACTAGATTTATATTCAGAAGCACTGTCGTTTTTTGAAAAAAAGCTGTTCATATTTGACTAATTGAGTCCTACTGTATCATTCAAACCCAAAACGTGTGCACGCAGAACCCACAAATAGAAAATAAACTAAATATTTTTTTTCAAAATGGACTCACTTTTCAAAGATTTCAACCTTAATCAACCATTGAATGTTATTTGATTGAAAAGTTGGCAATTTTCTGTCAACACTGTCCAGCTCTCAGTAAAAGCATTATGTCTAAAAAGGGACTTAATCTAGTGTTACCACGATTCATAATGGTTTCCAATCCTCATCAGGAAGTGTATGTCAAGTCCTATTACTCGAACGCCCTTTCCCCACCAACGCAACCCATCCTCCCGATAAAAACCCAACCATACTGTACTTCATGAACACCAGCTCTCAGATGCGGTCGTCCTTATTCCAACGTTCATTTCAATCAGTTTCGCATTTTATGCGAGAAAGTCTAAATAAAATGTCTAAATCCCCACTGTCACTCCATTTCTGTTTGTCCTTCGGCCAGGATATCCTTCGTTCTCCATCGTACATGACAAAATGCATTTTCACTCCGAGAGTGTGTATAAATATTTTAATGTCCTTTATGCCAAATTTACTGAATTTCGAAATTTTCCGCCACATATTGTGTGTGAAAGGACCCGTCAGGATTTGTTTATATTTCAACATTCTCTCCACCAGCGCCAGCTGACTAAAAATAATGCACACCAAAAATGACTTGATGCGATTTAAAATCCTTTCCAATTCCCTTCAGAAAAAAAAACAAAAAAAAAATATATATTCGTATGTAAAGGACTTTGAAGAGGATTCCAATTTTAGATTTTTTTTTTATTTGTAACTTCGATGAATCCTGACACAATGAACAATGTTATTATTACTTACTCCAAGTTTTCATCCACGATTTTAATTCGGCTTCGAATTTGTTTTTCTCCTTTATATATTTTCTTATTTTTTTTTTTTTTCGTCCTGGCTACGCTTAGCTCCTCCTTCCATGCCACTTTGCATCAATATTGAAAATTCCAAACTTTGGTATTTTCTCATCGCCTTATTAAAGGACACTCCAGAGTAAACTGGAAAAGAAAAAGAGATCCTTATTACTACTTTTTGGTCACATAAAGAGCACAAAAAAAAATAATAAGACGCTTACTAAAAGGATAAGGAAGGACGAAGAAAAAAATTAATTCAACGTCAGGCTAAAAAGAAGAAAAAAATAAAAAGCAATAATAATAGAAGGATCGATGAGATTCTCTTGGTCCAAAAACAAAGCCAGGACCAACGATAAAAGGACGATTTTGACTGCCAAGTCGAAAGGTTGCTTCTGGTTATACTCTTAAGTTCCTTAGTGCGTACGAAAATATTTCATTTTGAAGATTATACGATTTTGGCATTTCAATAATATTCTACTTAAGTATTCAGCGAATGTCTGTCCAAGGATGGGGTAGCGCGACGACGACGGCGACAAGAGTAACTCTGGGAAATTGAAAAACAGCACGAGGACGAACAATCCAAAAATTGTATTAAGTAAACCCATTGGACTGATGCTGCCAGGAAGCCGTATTTCGTTTCGTATTTTTTTTTTTGCCCGTATTGATTAAGGATGTGTCAAGTGTGAGTGAGTATAATGGAGAGGTGAGAGTGTTTAGCAGAGTGAGTCAGCAGAGTTGGTTTTTTAAGTCCCTTGTGGGATCACTGAATGAAACTGAGTTTGCGGGGGAGATTGTTTTGGTAACAAGATTTCGTTGATTTAGTTGACTGTGCGGTAGATGGGGTGACAGTGATGAATATGACATTAGCAGAAAAGCCGAATCGGGATTTTTATTTAGGTCAATCGACTTAAAATAAAAAAAAAGAAGCGAAAACAATCGAGTCTACTGGGACGCAGTAGAGTAAATACGTAATTCAAAGCGACTTGATTGTGCTGTAAAAATCAGGGATTGCTGCTGATGGATTTTTGGTGTTGGAGGGCAACAGACTGTGTAACTATATCGATATCAATGGTTCGATTAAACAGGGGGTATAAGAATCAGTACATAACATTTCAATTGAATTGTTATGTAATGTCAATCGTAGGATTCATTTTATTGTGTGTTGGCAATAACATCGAAGGTCTTTTGACCTTTCTTCAAATCAAGTTTTAAGGGTTCCGTATCGAAAGGGTGCCAACGGAAACCCATTTCTTAAGCTCCGCTGTCCGTTCTTCCATCCGCCTTAACAGTGCTGTTTCTTCGGAACCGTAATAGGCAGATACTTGACAGAATTTGTGCCACTATGTCTATATAGTAATTTAAAAATCGCAATTCAATTTTACGACAAAAAGTAAGCTACGTGAAACCCAAAATTAAAAACAAATATAATGTTGCATATTGTACGGAGGTACGGAACCCTTCGCATGCGTTACCGACTCGCCCTTGTCCGCTTTTAATGAACAAAAATAAAGTTAAACATATTGCTTCGGTTTTTACTTGAATATCTTAGTATCTCTCTCATAAGAGGACAGTAGTAATCTGCCAGAATACTTGTCCTTATATCATTTTTTTCCAACAACGCCCACATTTTTAGGGAGCAAATTCAAAAAGGAATTTAAAGAAACTATATTTAAGGACATTTAACCAACCAAAGCATGATGAGTAGCTTTAAATTCGTCTATGATACTTTTATCAAAAGCAATTTTTTTCAGATCAATAAGTTCTTCCAATTGCCTTATAGAAGGATCTACAAATATGTCCTCTCTAATTCTGAGTGCGTTCTTTCGCCGATTGATGAAAGGAGATGGAGGTTTATATAGTTTTTTTTCGAATTGAAGATCCGTCATGTTTGGCATATATCAATTTAAAATACCTTCATTTTGCAAAAAGTAAAGGAGCTTGGCTTCTTCTCAATTTTCAAAAAAAAAACCAACTCCCTTAGAGGTTTTGTTTCTTTGCGGACAGTACAATGGTGTATAGGGTGGCATGCTATAAAATCACATTTATTATCAAATGAATTGTGGCTACGATGCCGGTGAGAAAAAGAGGTGGACATAGTTCCTCACTTCCTTCTTCGACCTTCGTCAAAATTGGGTACGAAAAAACCGGGTATCCTTTCTCAACGAAATTTCGTCCGCTGAGCCAGAGACCTAACTCTCTTAGATCACTCCCATGCGGAACAATATGAGGCAGCTTACAGATCCCATTACCATTCTTGCTCCACTCCATTCCGCGTCTGGTCTGCAATTTTTTTTACTATCGAGATCGAATTTGTATGGCTGACTTTTAAAAACTGGTACCGAAAGATTAGCTTGCAGTTTTAAAAGATTTTACCAAAAGCTGTACTTAGCTTGTCTACATAATCAGCACGTATATGACTTGAAATAGAAAGGTGAAAATAACACTGCAGTGATAAAGGTTCTTCAGCTGTTTGGCGGCTCTCGAAGAGTTTGATAGCTTTTTGTTGTGTCGATTTGGCTATAGAACCTGTTGAAAACGTATGCATCATTGTCAGCAGTAACGAACCACTTTCATCACAGCTAAACAAAGATTTGGTTCGTGCACAACAAAAGAAGTCAACCACCAGTGAAGAGGATTGTGTTTTGAAGCCCTCCTCTGATTCCGTGTCTTGGGCTACCAGCCTTTTTGTCATACTTTTAGTTTTTCTTTGGGTTAAAAGCAAGAAAAACTGTATGCCACTTGAGTCCTACCCTTAAATGGTACATACAAGTCGGTGAATAATTTAAGGGAAAAGGGCTTATGGGAATCTGGTTGGAGTGCTTTTCTCGGGGTATCTTTTTTAATTGCTCTTAATAGCCTGATATTGAGCAAATTGAACTGTTTTGTCCATCAATGGTTCTTGTAAAGTATGCAGCTTATATCTATGCCATCCCTAATATTTTTTAGTATCTGAAGAGCACTGTAGCTAAAATTACGATTTGACTGAGAGAATTTTACACTTGGAAGAACGCCTCCCACGGTCATTCCCCAATACCCAGATATTTCAGGAACATGGAGATAAACTCGAAGACTGATTTACCATTCTTACAACTTCACCAAATAGTTCTCCACCATTTTCCCCAGTAGAAAGGTTTGGGAATCAAGTTTCCTTACCTTAGCACATGGTACTCATGGATCAAAGATGGAAGAAGGGACACCAGTACCAGTGTCTTTTGTAATACGATTGAACATCAATAACTCGTTCAGACTTCCGAATGAATGAAGTGTAGTTTCGGCTGAAATCTTCGTCATCGAAAGAACAACTCCTTCGACAATACTAACACAGAACCTCGCTCCAGCATGAGTGAACATCTTTGTAGACAGCCAAGCGGCTATAAAGGCACCAAGATCGAAAGCAGAAGGATAATCTGGACGAGCTCCACAGGGTTACCATCATCTGGGTTCCTAGCCACAGTAACATAAACGGGATCGAAAAGGCAGATGAACTTGCCAAGAAAGGATCTTTGCTGGAGCTTTCCGAACTTAGAATCATCGGTTTAAAGAAACCGAGTTCGCATAAGTTCTGCGTGCAGAACATTTGACTTGTTGATTTAAGACATGCACTTCCAAAGCTAAGCTGATTCCCTCCTGGGCTGTTGACTGTTCCTGAAATACAACGATGCCAAAATTGAACCACATTTCTTTTGAAAGCATTGTGATTTTACAATCAATATCAATACATCGTTCCCTTCAAATTATTCCATATGAAATGTTAACGACCTGTCAACCCCTCGCTCTCTCCATTCACAAAACACATATATCTACGTCAAGCACATTTTTCAAAAGGCGCCCAATAACCTCTTCCGAAAGTCATTCAAAGTCATCCCCCATAACTCTTCGACTTTATTGCAACAAATCGAACATACATTAAGCACGTCTCATTTCCATGGCATTCAACAGGCTCGCTGCTCCATTCATGGCCCACACAAACTCTTGCCAAAAGGATCAAATGGGAATCGAAGCCCCATAACAACTCCTCGAGAACTATTCATGCTTAACATGAAATCATGCAAGCTTGTGAATTCATTTTACAATTCAACTCATCGCTGGCAGTGGCAAGCCATAGCCTAGCCAACGTCCTTTCGACGAGTATCCTCGTACTCTGTTCGCTTAGGTAATATCGGAAGGAAGTGGCAAGCAAACAGGTCCAATAAAATATATAAAATGACTTTGAGAATTCTCCTCACATAAGCGCATATTACCACCCCACCGCCACGGGCAAAGCAAGTACACTTGAAACTTTGCCAACGCCGCTTGCAGCCTGCCTGAAACGAGAGAAGGGCAATCGAGGGCAATTTTTCTCCTTAACCGAGACTGAGCCTGAGCCTGTTGCATATTTCATGAAACAATGCCAAACCACGTCTTTGTATTTAAGTGTCGATTTGATTTGGCCTTTTGTTTTGCCCTTCCATGTAACGAAAGCAAAAAAACGCAACGTGTACGAGTATTTATATGGCATACAAAAGCCAAAGAGGAAGGAAGCACGCTAACGCTCTTAGTTGCACATAGAGTGCTGGCTGAAGAATGCCTCTGGCTAGAGAAAGAATGGCGGCGGTGGTGGGACATTGTTTTGCCACAAATTGCCATAAGGATATTTTTCATTCGTCTTCCTATTCCTTGTCGTGGCAGTGGGTTATGGTTAGTGTGGTGTCGGCGGCGACGGCTTTTGTTCAACACAAAATTCGTCCTGTTGCTCCGCTTTTGGAGTCCTTTAATGCTTCAAGTGCAGAGTGAAGGACTCCTATTTAGCGATTATTTAACTTTTAATACTCAATATTGTGTGCATATATGTACACACATACTATACATAGATGTGTTTTCGACATCATTCAAGCGGATCTAATGGCATTCAACAGGACCGCTCGATTTCAATTTCAAAAAAGGGATTAAAGTATTCAATGCAATGGCTTTGATTTATGTATGTATGCGGAAATTAAGGAAATCGTGGAGGCGGGGGGCTGATGAACTTAATTTGTGAATCTGTACTGTGTGCGTGATTTCAATGTGAAATGTGGACATAATTATGGGTGAGCCGACCGGCGTCGCGGTATGGGCACAGCACGGCTTGTTACAGGGTGATTTGATTTTATTATAATCAGGGTTATTGTGTTTGATTGCGTTTTAATTAAAATGCAGTGCAACGAGATTAATAATCGAATCAATTACACACGGTGTTTAGATATCGATTGCAAATGAGGTGTGTGACTGTTGATGAAAGGTTAACCACCAAGAGTCTCAAATAGTTGTTTTCAGCGCATCGCATTGAAGTTGTTGAGGCATTTTTTTTTTTTCTAAATTAAAGTGATGAGACGATCTTGATATTTGTGCGGATGCAATTATCTAAACAAAATTGAAGTACATGTAAAACAATTTTTTCCATTTGATTGCTGAGTCAAATGTTGTCAGAAATGCTTCTTCATATAATTATTTGAAGCTCATGTACTGCAAAGCTTCAAGCCTATCACTGAGTCCCTTTTTAAAAAGTTATGTATGGGAAGTCACGTCTTCGGCATATTGCTACCAAACTTTTATCGTTGCTTGAACTTAGTCCTAACTGCTCGGTTGAAGCTTCCCTTGGCTGGAATGTGTTTTAGCTTTTTAAATTTACTGGACAATTAGATGCAGATCAAAGATTTATATGAATTTCTTCTCATCCATTCATCCTTCTCTCCTACACAGCGATTCTTCTTCTTCTACATTTTAAGCGGATTAATTCTTATTGGACCTTAAAAAATATTGGCAGTTTCGGAGCACTTTAAACTGAGACCAATCGAATGTTGGTGTTGCATTTGTGTTATCCAACTTTGTTTGTCACTTCCTTTCCTAAGGTCTCTCCTTTGAGCATGTCAGTATAAATAAAGTCGGTAACTTTGTTTAACGTAATGGTTTCCTCGAGTCTATGAACCTATACCTGGCATGCAAAGCAGCTTCATTTCAATTGCTGTCAATTTGATTTCATGATTCTTCTTTATTGTCTTACAATGCGAGTTATGTGTCCTCGTTAAATGTACATGTAACTGCAATTGGGGGACCTTTTTCGGTCACAGAAGATTGCGTTGTTTTCATGTGAAGCAGATAATTTAAGACAACAACGAATATGATAAAATGACTAAAGACCCTCCCCTGGTGGACATCAACTTTGGTACTTTCAGGAAGCACCATACTTTTGACCAAGTAATCATCTGAAACATATTCATTGAATAGGAATATATTCCTATGAACATGTTCACTCCGAAGACAAAAGCCATTTTTAACAAGTCTGACTTGAGTCATTGATGTCAAAATTTACCACATTGAAAGACGGCCTAAAATATCAGGTATCAGTGCTCAAGAGGCACCAAGGACTTACCTTAGGGCTCTACTCGAGACACTTTTAACCGTACCGCACCGTAAAATAAAGACTTGTTACCAGCTCAAATTAACTACTCGTACGCTTCCGGCTTTCTATTTAATATTATTGCAAAAAAAATTTCGAAAAAGTTTGTATGCATAGATCGTTAAAATTTTCGAAAACTAGACGCTTCTTTAAAAAAGGGCAACAAAAGTTCATGTACGTTTAGAAGATTGGTTGCATTCAACGTTCATGCATGCAAATAGCTTGAAGCTATTCTAAAGAAGGGAAAGGGATGACGGATGATGGTTAGTCTCAGGGTTATGATTTCACAGCAGAGCCAAATACAGATCATTAGCCATTATTTTGACGTCACGAACCAGCATAATAAGCTGAAAAATTAATCACTGAAGTAAGGCTATCCACTTAGCGAATAGCCATTGCTGTCCAGTGATAGCCTCATTCTAGCGCCTCATTTAACGTAGTTAAAAGTTCAAGGATTACTCTAGGAAGCTACATATTGATCCATACAGCAATTAGAGCTACCAAAATTGATTCTAATCTGAAATAAAATTAAAACAATTTGAGATGAAAACTTTAAAAAACCAAACTTATGTCAAAAATGCAGTTAAGGGGACGCCCCCAATTACTTAGTTGTCCCCTATTAGCGGACTGATCATCCTCACCGGTGAGCCACTGCCAGCAGGACCATCAGAACTTTCGTTCACCTGGAATAAATAAAATCGCAATGCCACAGAATTATTTCGCCTTAGTTGGTTAAGCTCGAGTGCCCTTATGGCCATCAAGCCAGCTCCACATATGAATCTTAGGAGGGTTTTCAGTTCAACACCGCTAAAGTCCTGCAGCTCTATGAAAAAGTGCTTTCTGTTCTTTGCTAGGGCTGGCCAAGCGCAGCGCAAATGTTGGGTAGATTCTATTTCTACCTCTTCTCTGCAGCTTCTGTAAAAGTCGTTGTGTGGTATATTCAGACGCATTGTATGTGTACCTATTGCACAGTACCCGGTAAGGACTCCTCTTATCATGCATATCTCCTTTCGACTAAAATTGATCATTGATGTTGATCTCTTTTTGTTCAGCGTCGTCCAAAGAGCCCTTACTGTAGCTCCAATAACCAGACCAAGCCATCGATATCTTGGTCTATCAAGGGCTTCGTCTCCTACTTTTTTCCTTAGGGAGATGAGCGGCATATGATTGTTGGGCTTCTCCTATCTTCGAACCCATTTTCGCGAGGCTGTCTGCTTTTTCATATCCTTGGATTCCCGTATGTCCCGATACCCAACAGAGGGTCGCCGTATTCAACTGCGATATTCCACTCCATCTGCATAGGATGTCAGAATGTATTGCCACTTGGCTATCAGAGAAAATGATAATCGAATGGTCGGTAAAGTTGTGGTCTTTCAATGTGAGTGCCGCTTCGTGTACCGCAGCCGTTTGAGCTTGAATGATGCTGCAATCATCTTCGAAGAAGTCACCGAAGACCCGCGTTGGTGTTTGAGCCGTCGGTGTATAGGACCATCTTCCCTACTTCTATTACCGTTTTCGATCCGGAAATTGTTGTAAGTTGGTAAATCGACAACTTGTCATATGTTCTGTATGGTCGTCCAATATTTGAGTATGGCAGCGTGAGCGTATAGTTTTTCCCTCCACAAAACTCTCCTGCTTGCTCTGCAGCTGCAGAATATATCTAGAACACAGAGGAAGAGGAAGGTCTCGAGTGCTACCGTCGGTGTTGTACTGACAAATTCTGTCGCTCCTAGGCAGGTCAATCTTTGGATCTTGATTTCTTTTCCAATGCTTTTACCACCATTGGTTTAGGGCCCCGTGTTTTACCGAAGGCACCCTCTCCTCCTAATCTTTACATTTCATTTAAATTACACTTTAATTTTAAAGTTATTTTTTAGCGCTATAGGATTGTGGTTTGGCTTAGAAAAGTATTCTTCCAGATCTTTCCGTTGCAAATTGTGTTTTTTAATGATCGTTTTCTCAGGATGAATGTTAACTACATACTGACAGTACCATGATGCCAAATGTACTTGTCATAAAATCCTTATCTCTCCAATCATTTTTTCTGTCGTCTTGACTCAAGGTGTTTTCTTTGTATATTGTACAATAATACTTATTTAATAGTCTTAAGATCAGACTAGAACTAAACAAAGTTACACAAGTTCAAGTGCAAAATGAAATTAAATGAAACCCAATCGATCATTGAATAAGACTTGCGCTCTTAAAAGCATTCAATTTAATTGATAGAAATCAGAGCTTACTAAAGAAGAGAGCATGTCAAGAAAAATCTAATTAACGTGCTACTTGACCAAGCATCAAGCAAACAAAATGTAATTACAATACCCTAATGACAAGAAAGTGTTTCCATCTCACCCCCACTTCTGACAAAGAAAATAACAATAATTTCCTTTTGTCCGTCTGTCGGGTACTTATATTTAATTACAATCTAGTACAGCGAGGACCACAAGGACCTCACATTGATTATTTTCCAAAAAATATGCTCGATAATAATAATTCTAATGGGCATTTTTGCATAAATAAATGAATTTCACGAATGTCATTAATCAAATTCGTACGGCTGCCAAATGTTCCCATAGAATAGTGCGGTGTAATTCATAACATTTTCAATGTTGATCCTTATGATTGGCGAAACTACAAAGCGTTTTAGCATCCGCAAATCCTTTTTTTTCCGCTCCGTCATTCAACAGTATGATTAATAATTGAAACAACAATGGAAATGGTAGACAATTTGTATTAAATATAGAAACACAAGCGGCCACCGCCCACACCTCTGAATTCGCAGGATATTTGTACACCTTTTGTGGGTGAACTCAACTACACCGTTCGGTTGGTGTTTGGGGATGCGATCAGCTCTAGTGAAAAGGAATTGATTTATGCTTCAGTAAATTTTCAGTATTTGTTAGAACGTTAGAGAAACGTATTTATACGCTCCAGTTGCCAATGGTTTAATTAGGATATTGTGTTGAATATAATTGGGATTCGGTACAAAAGGGACTGGATGACATATTTCGTTGTGAATGTGTCATCACTTTCGTGTAGGGAATATTTTTCGAACTAATTGTTGCCAATGGGAATAATGGAACATCGGGGAGCGGGATTTTATTGTTGTTTTGTATTGTTTTGCTTTTTTTTTGCGAATGACAATAGAATGGTAAAGGATATGCTCATATTAAAGTGGTTTAATTTGTATTTAAGTTTTGAAATGTGCTTATTAGTGTGCCCTAGCGAAAAAAACTGTTTTGGAATTTTTTATTTATATTTCTTTGCGATGTGAATTTCAAGAAACACCAAACTATACTTGAGTTTTATTTTCAAACTTGAAGGAACTCTTTAAAAATACAGGGTGGGTCATCTGTTGGTAGCTTTAAAAAAAATGTTAAATTTTTGGTGTCCTGCGACTTCGTCCGCGACGATTTCGTGTAAGTAGAAAAGTTGTAAAACTCAAACAGGCGTCTGCTTATACAAAATCGGACTTTTTTTCAAAAATGTTGTGTAAAAGGAAATCATTATCAGATTTCAAAAATTTGTTCACCAATATTTAATGAATAAACATAGGCAAGACCATCACTGGTGAAGATGATTGATCTTGAGAGAATGCAAAATACTGAATGATTGGTGGAAAATTAAAGTGTAGGAATGGAATAGATTTGTTTCTGACCGGATGTGAATATGAATCATTCAGAACACTAGTAGAATTAAAAGTACAGTGACTAAAAATACACAAAGTTTGTTGTGGAAATAACTTAAAATTCAAGTTCAATGCTATTTTAATCTACCTTAAATTTCGTAAATGATAAGCAAAATTAATTTGATATGAATTTAACATTTCCTTCTTAAATTAATCCGTCAGATTGAAATAAATTTTAAAATATATTATTTATTTACATTTAAACAATTTGTATATAAACCTTAACATATATGTTATCGCGGACTTTTTCATAGAAGTTTTTCAGTTCTAAAACTCTTCTTTATAAACCAGTAAAATATATCTTTTTGTGATGACAGCGTTCACAAAAAACTTTCGATATTTGAACAGGTTTACTTACATATTTGGACGCTTCGAAAGACCCCTTCATTCACATGCGATAATTTACATATATTCTTTCATTCCGAAGGTCCACTGTAAGTATTGGTGGAAACATTTTTAAAATCAAAAAAACAAACTTAGAAACATTTAAACTCTTCATAAAAATTTGTCAAAATCTAAACAGAACTTTTTGATTTCTTAAACTTTTACATAGAAAGTATTTAAATATCTACTACTGTTTAAGCAGCGTTAAGTTACATAATTGTTCGCCACAAAAATATAGTTTATAACCTATGTTCATTCTCAAGGTCCGTTGTAAGTAAGCAATTAATTTTGAAATCGGATCATAGCAAATAGTCATGCATTCAGGACGAATTTTCATAGCCACAAATTCGGAAACTGACTTTTTACGTAGCCACCAAAACGTAAATGCGCCTCATGAATTTTTGAGCAAAATTTACGTCAATTTGGAATGGCTCTCAAACACAGAAGGGACAGCAGATCAGGTGGTCAATCCTTAGTCACATAAAAAGTTTATGCAGCAAACCGAGAGCTTTACTCTTCCTTAAGTGCAAAGTTCGAGAAAGAGGGAATGTTCATTTATCAACCAAGCCAGTCTCTTCATAAACTTGAGCACGACCTTTCATTTGATTTGGTGCGTCATTTTAACCGAAGTTTCCTTTCAAAATGTGCGCTGTTTAGGCAACACAGCAACCATTTCAATTTTAAATTTTTCAAAAACGCTTAAATCTAGGTACTTTTTGGAAAAATGAAATTTGTTATAAAGAGGAGCGTTATTTGATAATAACCTTGCATAAAAAGACAAGGGATCGTGGACTTCCAGCTGCAAAAATGTTCAAAGAGTACAACCATTCCGACGACCAATCAGAATGAAAATCGTTGTTGCGACGATACAAACCAAAATTTTCGAAACTAACTCTTACAGGACGAGTTGGAATTCGGATAAAAGAGTTGTTACGTTCCGTTGCTCTTTAACTGTGTGACAGTCAAGCAGGACGGCGGCTCAATGAACAAATATCTCAAGAACACACTGCGCAGTCACCTGTCCACAAAACAATAAAGATGATTTCAGAAGAACTTAAAAGATATGTCCGAAAACTGTGACAACAACGGAAGACCACCTTTCGAAGATCCTAAATACAACTATTACTACCTACTACAGGCTGCTAAAAGCCTGGTAATAAATAAAATGTGATATTATCGATAAGTTTTTGATCCATGATTGACATCCAAAAAAAAAACAAGTACAAGGTTGATTTGTCAAAGAAAAAAGGTTCACTTATTTTAATCATTTGGCTATTTTGAATCAGTGATAATATCTTGATGTACAGTGACGAACTTTGGGACAGCAGTGTATATGTTAGAAGCGACTTATCCGACGCATCTCATCCCATAAGTTCAGTACGCGAGCATTTGAGGGCGAGTATTTGAAGGCTTTAAAACCGCACAAAAAATAACCCAGAGAAGTCAAATCGCACACATTAACAGGTCTTAGTGTGTTCGAAAATGATGATTACAGTGCGACACAAATTACCGTCTTGTTGAAACCTTATCTCACCCCCAAACTTATTTTAATGAGCAGCGTAAATTTCTTAAATAAGGTCTTATAAAGCTCTAACCCATAGGTGACTCCTTTTGACAGCCGAAATAGAACCTCAGCCTGCAGTTAATTTTCGCAAACGAAAGCCACTTGAATTCAATTCTCAGGTAAGCTAAATTTTGCTGAGGATAAAAACATCCTTGAGTAAAAACTTCTAAGCGATGGATGGGGATAAAAAATCGCACGTCAGTGAATCTTCAAATTAAAAACAATTTTAAAAACTCATTCTCAGACATAGCCCGTTCTCAATCTTCATTTCGTCCTTTTGATTTTTAATCAGATTGTGCAGAATTGTATCTGAACGAGAAGAACAATCCCGAGCAAGGACAAAATTCTATCAAATAAATTTTACGCAACCAAATCATGCAAATCATAACTGATTCACCATTAATTTGATAATCAAATGAAACTGCATAACAGGATAAAAGGATAAAGAGAGGGCCAACACCACCAAGAAACTCGAAATATCATTTCGCAGTGAACCAAATTGAATCTGATTTGAAATTCCCTCTTGTGAAATAGAATTTTGAGAGCCATTGGAACATTGGAATGTTATGAGTATGACCATTGATTTGGAAGCAACCGTCCCGAAGCTGTCTGTGTCAAGAAATCACCATAAGTCATCGCATTAAACTTAGTAACATCCTAAATGTCCTTTTCAACAGTACTGTTCAAAATATTATTTGTACAGATTATTTAAATGTTGCTTAAATGGACGAGCGAGTGAGTGAAATGGAGCAGTCCTGAAGGAGGGCCATTTACCCAGCCATTGCATACGTTTCTAACCGCATTAGTGTGCAAGGAGACTGCCAAAGAGAAACTTTCTTGGAAACATATTCAAAGGGATATAACAAATCGGTTTGGCAAATAGTACCAGTGAAGCAACAGCCGCAGCCGTAGTCCTACACTTTTCAAGGACTCGCCAAATAACATATCATTTGAGTAGTGTAGAGCCAGTGTATATACAGTAAGGACTATTCCTACAGCACTGTGATTCTGAGCTTGATTTTGGTTTTCTGTCTGTTGTTTCCGTTTTTTTTTTTTTTTTTTGTTGCTCCTCTCTGTTAAGTTTGGTAAATTCCTTTTGCTTGAGTGAACCTCGGCTACTAGTAGTTGTCGGAGAATTTTCTATGCCTGTTGCATATCCTGGTAAGGCTCCCCTAATGGGACTTTGACTTGTTTGTAGTGAGCTTCGCAAAAGGAGTAGACTATGAGAGGCAAGATTGTGAACTAAAATGCAAGGGAATCAACGGCACGACTCCAAAGTGTTTTATACATCGATGGGGCTGATCCTTATAAAGGAAGGACTGCTGCCGCCACTATGCTGTGCCGCAAGAAAGTCGTCGTTGTCGGCAAGGTTAAACGAATTTACGAGATGGTAGAAGCAAAGGCAGAAGCCAAAGCAGCAGCTGCAGCTTGCTGTCGTGGCTATGCCGTGCCTATGATTTCTAGTTTTTTTTTTTTTTTTTGTGTTCTCAAAGGACTCTACTAAAAGCCCGACAAGTACGACAAGGCAGCAGGCAAGGAAGCAATTGGTATGCATTTGTGTCTATGTAATCTTTTTGAAATCTATTGAAAAGCATGTTGAATCGTTACGCTTGAGTTGGGCATCCGTTGTGAATGTGAATTTGTCGTCCTTCCTTGCTAGTCATTCTTTTTTCAAAAAGGTTGTTTTTTGCTTATTCCGGCACCCATGGAATGTAGGAATGATTTCAATGCAAATGTATCTTAATATCTAAAAGTGTTGTCTCTTTGGGATTGCATATATCCACATATTGTGTTGGGGCTGGAAATTCTTTTAAGTGAATTTAAAATGATTGAACTTAGCAGAGGAGGAGGTAAACAGTTGGAAAGTGATTGCCACATTCGTCCTTAAGTGGATTAACAAATTCACTCGACAATGGAATTTTAATTCAATCACATTGGAGTATTAAAATATTTTTTATTATTTTGTTTTTTATTCATCCTTTGTTGGGAAACTTTTAAGTGAAATAAATTTTCGGCTGGATCATTGCTTTTGTCTTTCTTTTTTTTTCTGTAGTTTATGTGAAGGGCTTAAGGTGGCTGTTATATTGAAATAGTTGAGTGGAACCTGGTAAAGTGAACGGGAAAAGTTTTCGGTTATCCTTTTGGGAGATGTGGAATCTGTGGCGTAACTTTTTTAATTTCTAATGCGGTCAAGTTGATGGGGTCTTCAGTTGAAATATATTGCATTACTGTTCTTCAATATTTATGCGTTGTTCTTTTGTTTTATTTTACAACAAGTAAAGAAGAAGTTTAAATAACGTTCGGATTACTGACACTTTTTCACAAGCGGATTCTTAGGATTGATTGAATAATAAAGAAGACAAATGACTAATATCAAGTCGATTTTTCACTGGCGTACGAATATATTTAAGGTCCAAGAACAAAGCCATTGTTATATTGCTTCTTGGGGTTTTTACATCCATTTATAAAAAAAAAAAGATAACGTAATTCAATCGGAAACAGTGTATGTTCACCTATGCTATTTTAGAAGCAAAGACCAAAGTTCATTCCATAAATAAACCCGTATGGGCTTCTTACAAAAACGTTTACAACACTGCTTTTTAAACATATCTTATGATCGACGGTATTATCAGACTATTACATCCTCTCTGTAATTCAGAGCACAACCTATTTTTCCTATCAAGTTTTTTGGCAAAAGCAATTTTGAAATAATCAGCGGACGTTAAAAAAATCAACTAGCTAAGCTGAGCGCAGATATTCCAACTTTCGACATCATACATTGTTAAAGTCTATAGTGACCAGCGGTAAATAAAAACAGGTAAAGGGATATAACGATGATTTAAAGGATATCAAGACACTGTCTTCCAAGTTAACACGGAAATTTGACGGTATTTTTTTTTAACTCACAAAGGCTTAGTTTGAGAGCAATATTTACGACGGCGTTGCCTTAAATTTATGTTTTCAAACCTCAGGCTCAGAGCTACTGGCGTGAGCTGAAGACAAAATATGAAAGAATTATGAAGAATCGTATAGCAAAATTAAGATTGTTGTTGTTTGATTTTAGTTGACTGCGATCGAAAAATTTGAGTAAAACAGGTCTTTCTATTATTTTGTATAAAGCTGTATACATAATATACATTTAATTTAGAATTAAATGTATTGTAAAAATTTGCCTCATTATGTACGATTTGTCATGATCTCATATTTTAATCATTTTAAAGGTCCCGTGCCTCGAGAGGAAAAAAAGATCCCTTTAAGATCACTTCGTTATCCATCTATCTATCTATCATGGTCCTGTCCTCAGGAACATTTGCATGTGTTTAGTATAAATTAATACCAAATGTTCCGATCTCTTAAAGCTGTAAAAACAGCTTAAGTTTCGTGATCGACGCAGTTAAATGTTACGGCTTTTTATTACTCATATTTTGATGCTCACAAGCGAATTAAAACCTAAAGGACACTAAAATAAAATCTTAGTGCCTCGATTCCCGTGATAGACGAACTATTTACTACCAACAAATTTGTACGGAACCTTCGTTGCGCGAGTCCACCTTTAATTTGGCCTTTGCTAGAAATAGGAATATCGTTCGTAAAACCAGCAACAGTGGCGCAGTATTCTCGAGGTTTATCTCTCTGACTACAATACCGGGAACAGAATTCTTTTTTTTATGTTTAAAACGGAAGAGTGAGAGAGAGAGAATTCCAGGATCTCAAATAATTGTGAAGGACGAACCTGCTTTAAGTCTTAACCTCAGACCCTCTTTAAAAAACTTTAAAAAAGGCAACGCTATAGATTTTTTTTTTGTTTTCGATTTCAGTAATTCTCGTCGAATTTATAAATTTTGAAACCAACTCGATGATTAGTAAAAGGCCTTTTTTGTTAATAGAATTCGATTTTAAAACATTTGGTGAATTTCACAACTTTTCATTCGCATGGAACCTTTGTGTACTCATTAAATTCAAATAAATTACTGCAGATTTCTTTGGCAAGGTCTTGAGAACTTTTTGCAACTGAAAATTGTCAGAAATTTTCTGCTCTTCTCTCTTGTACGACCTTAATTTAGCATTTTGTGTAGTACACTGAATAATCTCCTCAAATGTCTTTTTGAATTTTCTAGCTTGTTCTGCTTGACATATTTTTTGTTGCTTGTTATTTTTCCCATTTTTTCGAAAAAATAGTTGTTCAGTCTATGTGTAATTGAAAAGTCAAATGAATGTAGTCCCTAGGGATTTTCTGTGATTCCACATATCACAATTTTTTAATGTGCTGGTACCTTTTAAAATATCCTAATCTCATTTCCTTTGAACCACCACACGTATCTATATCCAAGTAGGCAATAAAAGAGATCAAGATGGAATAAAAGATGCTTAACGAGAATGAAGCTTGTTTGTATTACATTAAAGGCGGTCATATCATTCGAATAGTGATTGATGGAGTATTTGGTGAATTGACAAGATCCGCCTCAAGTCCGACATATGACAAGCATGGTGCTCAAAGCAGCCATTTCTTACTTTAGCGATTAATATTGTAAAAAATAAAAAAACAAATATAGCCTCTCCTTATCTGATATATGATCCTTGAGAGGGAAACACATCTACCCATTAAAAATCAGCCATTCATATTATCCATCCAAGCAGATAAAAACCAGTTCCCTTCTACAAAGTCTACTGATTACTGCTTGCACAAAGCTAAGTGCCGCTCCTGTAGGATAATTCATATACACGTACATGAACATCCCAGTGCCATTTATTCTCCAACCCCGATTTAATCCGAAAACTAAGTGCATTTTCTGTCTACGAGTTTTTTTTTTGCTGCATTTTAACCGAACGCTCCCTGTACTCGCAAAATTATGGGCTTCGAGGTTTATAAAACAAGAAACAAAAAGAAAAAAATGTTCATCCTTTCACACACACACTTCTCTATAAAACTCGATCCCTATACTAGCCGTGTTTCTGCATTTTTTTACCCTGCTGATTTTTATTTGAAGCCCGTACTACATATGATATCGTGTCAACAATTCTGGGTGGGTTAATGGTCGGTTGGAGTACAGTTCAGTTTGGTTTTTACATGTTTTCTGTATCCTTTGAGAGTATCCTTGTGGGTTTTCATATGTGCAACATGTTATCCTCAACAGGTACCTTGTTGAACAATTTTTGCAGGCCTTTATCCATGTCCTGGTAAATTTTGATTCTTTTTTTTCACTTTGGGGTAAAATCAGTGTGTTATTTAGCCTGACACCTATGACAAATTTATTGGATCCTTGTTTTTGCATTTACCACATGTCAACATTATAACTAATGTGTTTGGGCTCATTCTTATATTTTGTTCGTTTTTTTTGTTGATTGCAGGGGGCATCATCAAGCCTTGTAGTAAAATTTGCTGATACCGAAAAGGAAAGGCATATCCGGCGCATGCAACAAATGGCGGGGCATATGAATTTATTGAATCCGTTTGTATTCAATCAATTCGGACCGTATGGCGCTTATGCTCAGGTACATAAATGATTGTTTTTTTGTTTTTTTCAATATTCAAAAAATGTTGTGTTTTTTTTTTGAATATAGCAACAACAAGCCGCACTAATAGCAGCTGCCAACGCCCAAGGGACTTACATTAATCCAATGGCAGCATTAGCAACGCAAATACCTCATGCTCTAAATGGTAATGGTCAGCCAGTAAATGGATCGATTCCATCACTACCATCGCCGACAATGCCCACATTTAATATGGCTGCACAAACTCCGAATGGTCAGCCTGGTGGCACCGAAGGTGTCTATACAAATGGAATACCACAAAGTTATCCCGGACGTAAGTAGAAACAAGAAAAACAAAAAACCAATGCAACAAAAAGATTGTTTAAAGGTATTCGTGCGAAAGGTATGAATACTGTACAATTCCATGTATTAGCATTTACGAGTGTAATGCTTTTAAAGGATTGAAAAAGCATTCCTGCTAATGGACGAAGGGATTGTATCGAAATTGTGTGCCGGATTAACATTTATGAATAATATGTGCAGGAGTTATGCTCGTTTCGCAGTAATGGAAAACAAATTGCATTCGGTTAAGCTTAAAAGTCCGTCTTATTGCATTTGTATGCATCTACCTTAATGTTTTGACATTCAGATAATAACCCCTCGAATAGTAGTTTAATGGATGAAATTCAAACGAGAAATATTTATAATCATTTAAGAGTTATTGCAAACCCAAAGTGAAAGCGTTGTGAACCAGAAAATGCGTACATTCATAATTTTTTAAATTCCTCGACAGTTACAGTTTTTAATAAATGAAGTTCCATTAATTTTAAAGCCAAAAAAAAAAACGTTTTTGCAAGTCCTCCCGGGGTTCTATGGCATGGCTTTTGTCCTTAAGGTATTTTTCTTCTGAATCGATACCTATACTGAAACAGCTTAAAAAGTTTAGCTTCAAGGCCAATTCAAGGCTAACATGAACTCTTATTTGGCTTGAACACTAGGTCAAGCTAGTTATGTGATGAAAAAATCTCCTCATAGCGCAACTACAATTTCCGCATCTTGGAGGATGGCCTGAAAACCATGTCGGCGGCCTTAGAATGTTCTGCTTAGTTTTTCAAAAAGGCTTAAAAATTTAAATAAAGATAAGTGGATACAAGCCGGAAGACAGATAGCAGCATCGTAGTTATTGGAAAACTTAAGAAACATTATCAAGATAACCAGATAACCATACCTAGCTTACCTAGAGAATTGAAATTCCAGTATCCTTTTGTATTTTTCGCACGAGCTAAGGAAGAGAATTTTTCGAATCCACACATGGATAAAGAAAGGGAAATTCAAAATTGCGGTTCTCATTGGTTATTGAATTTTTATCGGTATCTCCAGTGTATGAAGGACTTTCGAATTTGAAACACACAGATTGAGGAGAATCGCAATGCAGATAAAATTTTAGAATTTCGCTTTTTTGGCGATAGAGGCAAAAAAGACGGTTTTTCGACTTCTGAAAATTTTACCACAGTAGCTGCAATTTTTTTTTATAGATTAGCAGGTCTAGATCTAGAGCCTGAAAATTCCAGTTAGATACTGTATGAGTTTTTTGCAGCAGCAATTGCGTTCATTAACAAAAAAAAACAAGTTGCTTATTAAATATTCAAAAACAATTCAAAAAAGATAATTTAACATTCACTAAGAAATATTATAATATAAATATAATATTATCATCATCATTTGTTTATTCCAATACGTTCAACAGCTCAATATAAGCCTTCATTTCAATCTTTCCTCAAAAAAGAAACATTTTATACAATAAAAACGGTTCAATTTCAAAAAGTTAAAGTATGCATTTGAAATATCTATAACATTTTTTGAAATTGGATTGAAATTGGAAATTGGATTATTAACGGCAGACATGAAATGGAAATCCAATTTTTTGTATGTTTGTGTTTGATAGAAACATACCAAAAAAGTTTTTTAAATCAACCATCAAAGGTTATGTAAACGAGCAAATGTCGCTGTTGTTGAAATCAATTTCAAAATGCAAGAAACATAATTGCGAGGTGAATTGAATTTGTTTAAATCGAATGGCAACTATCCCACTGCATTTTTCGATTTCCAAAAACGTTCTCCACATAACCCACGTTTGAAACTTGGTACACCCATAAGTTTGCAATGGAACAAGATATAAGAAAAAGAATTTTCGCTTTTTCAGTTTTTTTTTAGAGCCAGGGCGCAGCTGGTATGCGATAATAAGACGCAAATTAATTTGAATTGTGTATTAAAAATCTATTGATGCGTGTTCATATATTGGAAAACCAATAAACAATTTTCTCTATGCATCCGATGAACTAACAAATTATTCTGCTCATGATTTAGCGTTAAGAAATATTTGAATTAGAATTTTTTATTTCAATATATTAGAGCTATAATTATATAAGAATCATATTTTACTGTACTGAAGTAAAATTTTTACAATGCAAAAGTGATTAACTAAGATTTATTTGAAAGCGAAATCTTTAGCTCGAAATTTTCATAAAAATCCATAGTTTTGGAAGCCTATTTAAATCTTTGATTTAATTTTCAAAATTCCATTCCTTTTCAAATGTTAAGTTTCTTTTTAAGTCATATGTTATTTCGAATCCGTCAGCTCTAATGCGCTGTAAAAATTAGCAGAAGCTCACTTCATATGTAAATAGCAAAGAACTTTTAAGAAATTCCCATCCAAAAATACACCAACTGCAGCTGGTATACGCAATTATTTGAAGTAATTCAATCGAATGGTTTCCTGATTGATATTCAAACATAACATATTCCCATATATGTACATCCATACATGAAGAATTTTACAGATGTTGCGGAAACCTGGGGCTCTCAGCTTCTCGTATTCCTTGCTTACAAGTCGACTACATACTTCCTTATCCATTTTCTGTAAAGGATAAAACCTTAACTAAAAACTGATGAAAATATTTGCTCAAGAAATAATCTTGAATGAATATGAGCCCACATTTCCATATCGGTGGCTACGATAAAAAGCAAAGTTTACGTATTTGGGGCTCGATAAATTCATACCAAATCATCGAGCAAGCCATGCATTCTGATCATGTGACTGTCTGATGTGATTTATGGAGTGGGCATTGGCGTTACAGCCAATGAAAAGCGCTACCGAGCTCTGTTGTTGATTTTTCATGTCCAGATATTGAGGATCTGTACTTGAGCTAGTAATGATTCCAAAAAGATGTGGCTAAGTACCACACAAGCTACCCTAAAATCGTCTAGTCAGTTGTTTTGGTAATGTTTCTTGGCTTGACCCCCCACTGAACTGCCATTTGACGTCGATAAGCTTTTTTTGTACTGTGACCTTAAGGGTTCATGCGACGCGAACAATCCAGAGACGATTAAGTCAACCCAAAAAAACATTGGTCAAGCTATTCGTGGAATAGGGAATTTTAATGAAATAATATTGAAAATATTAAATAGAGTTTTTTTTCATAGCCCTTTCAAAAAGAAACTCACACATGGTTTATATATTTTTTTAAATACAAAACAAACAAAAATAATCAAACAATTCGATGGATCTTGGAACATATGTTTTTTTGTTTTTTATTTATAGACAACGGAATATTGCAGCAAGAATATTTATGTTTTCCAGATGCATTACATTTATCAATTCCTCCGCAAGGTTTACCCAATGGTGAAACGGCGCTCCAACATGCTGCATACACGGGAATGCAACCATATCCAGGAGTTGGTAAGTTAATTGTAAAATTTTATTTTGTTAGTAAATAAGAAGAACAATCATTGAAAGGAATTAATTATATTTAAACAACAAACAAAAACTAATACTCTCTCGAAGTTTATTTTGCAAATTTTATTTTGAAATCATTTAATCATTATTATTTTGAATAATTTTTTTTTGTGAGGAAAAAATAATTACATGATTTTTATTCATCCCTGCATTTATGATAATTTTTTTTTTATTTCTATTTTTTGTTATATCATTATTCAGTGTAGTTTTTGTTCGATGTTATTTGTGTACCGAAAATATGTGAAATTATTTCGTTTTAGTATTTCATAAATGTTCAGCAGTGCGTTAAATTAAAGCAAAACTAATAAAAAAAAAAACAATTTAAATACAATGATAAAATTTCTATTGACCTAAATGTTGATACTTTCATGTGTGTTGCTAAAAACAGTGTTAATATCTAAGAATAGACATTGTTTTCTAGTGTTAACGTTTTTAATTTTAATTTTACATGTTAATATATCGTTGGTGTCCCTATTTTTTTTATTTATTTTTTTTTTGAGTTTCTTGCAAAATGTTAAAAAAAAGTGAAATAAATCTATTTATTAAATTTAATTCATTTTGCAAGAAACTCAAATTCAGTGTTAATTGTTGAAAGAAGATATTATATGTTGCACGCTTGTGATATGGATTGAAATTTTGAAAAGTGTTTAGCTCTTAAAAATCAAGAATGTTTTAAAAAAACAAATTGTACGACATTTAGGTTAATTGTGTGAAATTCACACAAAATATATTTATCATTCTTTTTACTTGATCTTGGCTGCATTGCCTCATATAAATGATTCGCGAGGAATCAATTTACTTATTAATATGATTTTCGTATCAAGCCATCCTCAAAATTAAAACAAAAGATTAATTTAATTTAATTTAGTTGATCTGCTTTCATTTTCATATACCTATATTTTCAACCTTCGAAGGTATTATTTAATTTTTATTTATTCTTTCTGATCTACTCTAAATAAAGCCTCGTTTAAATCGAGAGGTGCATCGGCATATTGAACTTTTCTGAACTCCTCCAAATAAAATCAGTACATTTTTAGTGCCTGTTAGCTCTGAAAAATACTTAAGTGGCAGATTTCTCAGTGTGCTGTAGATGGTTTTTTTCGTACTGGCATAAGTTTTTGTACAGACATAAGCCAACTAGTTTCTAAACATCTATGTTGCTTCAGTCAAGTTCGATCGACAACAGCATTTTTCCATGTGAATGTCGTCTGAGTTCGCTCCTAATCAAAAACGTTTCTTAATCTCCGTGATTCTTGAGGAATAACTTTTTTCTAAGCAATCGAAGGATTCTTCTATGGTTGAGACAACTTATATATTTATCAATTATTCCTGAAAAGGGAACGTTTAAAATTTGTCCTGGCATCTTCCGCACAAATTTTGGTTACACAAAAAATAGCACCTTTTCAATTTGCCCTTAGAATATCCAGAATTAATAATTGTTTACTCGATTGGGAATGGTTCAATTGACTTTTGTTATAAAAACAGTAGGTACTTCTGAGAAAAAAAAAACAAAATCAGCCTTTTTAACTTGAACAAACTAAACTGTCAGACTATTCTTAGACGCATCACCTCTTTCCTTTCTTTTAATTTGATTTTTTATTACTATCACTATAAAGGTATAGTTTCCTTAAAAAAATTCAAATATGACAAACTTACGCATTTATTTTTATTAATTAAATCAAATAAAATTTATTTATTTATGAGAAAAAACGAACATATTTTTTTTTTAATTATAATTATTAATTGTTTTAAAATAAGTGTTATTTACGTTGTGATGTCTCCTAAATGTGTTTTTTGACTATGTGAACAAATTATTTATAATGCAGCATATCCAGCCGTTTATGGACAATTTCCACAGGCTATACCAGCACCAATAGCTGCGGTTGCACCTACTCAAAGAGAAGGTAAGACATAACAACAAACAAAATCTCTCTGTTAGCAAATTCAAAATTAGTCCAAAAAAATACAAACATTTTAGATAAATCAAAATAATTATTTATGTAGATGTTTTTTTTTATATTTTTAT
The DNA here is from genome assembly GCA_963555765.1 of Orthonevra nobilis. NCBI lineage: Eukaryota > Metazoa > Arthropoda > Insecta > Diptera > Syrphidae > Orthonevra > Orthonevra nobilis. Next base: position 17,469,850 of record OY743227.1, read on the forward strand.
GTCAAAACCAAAATAAGTCCATATAATAATAAATTTAATAAGTGAAAATTTGCTCTGCATATTATACAGACACAAGTCGAAGTGGTGTCCTTATTGCTTATTGTTTTTTTTTTTCTTACATTTCCTTTTTTATTGCTATAACAAAAAAAAATCTACAGAAAAACATATTTTATTGCCTGAGACATTAGAGGAAATATTAAAAACCATAAAAAAATATTCGCTTGACTATAAAATTGAAATTAACACAAAATTGAAAAAGACCAAACAAAAAACGAATATAAAACCATTGAAGGGGAAGAAACAAGATAAACCCTTGTGTACTGCCATCACACGGGGGTGCGATCTTTCAACATAAGTAACCCTTTTTTACGTTGATGTATATGAGTTTTGTAGCGAACTGGATAAGGAAAATCAGGAAAGAGTTCCTGTATGAATGCAATTTATTATGGCAATAAAAAACGATTTATTTAAATTTAAATTTATAGCAGATATAATACCGTCAATACTGCGTCGGCCACTCAACTTGTGCAATCATAAAAATATATTAAAAAAATAATAATCAGCGAACGCATTTTGTGTTATTGTTTTTGAATTTACGTTTTATGTGCATGGTGTATAGTTCTCGCCCTCATCCTCCACCAAATTCCCGCTCCTTGAATATTCAAAACGTATACATAAATATCTATGTATAAATATTTATCTATGTTAAATTAATATTTATATGTCATGTAGGCATATATTCATATATCATATTAAATATTTTGTTCTCCAAAAATATGCACGCTTTTATTAAAAAAAAAAAACCTATAAATAAATTCTTTTGTTATGTAAATAAAAATATAAAGATAAACTATTTTTTATATATTTTTTTTTGTAGCTTTTATATAAATAGTTCTGTAGGAATATACGTATAGTTCTTTATCTTCTTCCTTTAATTTATTTTTATTAATTTGATTTATTTAATTTTTTATTTTATTGTTTGTAATCTTTTTAAAATTAAATAAGTTAAATAATTACATTATGAAATAATTTGCTTTAGTGACGTACGACAGGTTCAGTTGATGGAAATCTAAAAAAAACTCGTCAAATATAATATGATCAATGTTTAAATTTGAATAAAAGAGGACATAGTAAATATTGGTCCATAGAGGTCGACATCAATACGCCAACAAAAATCGAATTTGTGTGATCCATGAGTTTTTAAGCCTGTATATTTTCCACGATTGGCTTCTCGAACCTGTATTTATCCTGTCTCTTAAACCGAGCGTTTCGTAATACGCAAATTTTCGAACGTTTAATGTTCTATGCGATTTCTGCCAAATAGACAGCCCTGAAGGAAGCGTTCGTCATTTCGATGGAAGTATTTTAAAACCGCCGTTTCCGTATTGTTGAACTTCGCTAACGCTAACGTGAACATTGCTGGACACCCTTAAACAGCCATGACGATAAATAAAACTTTTATATACTACTTGTTTAAGCTTTGCAGTCGTCTTTAAAATACTTCAGAGCAATGAAACATGAACACACTCCGATACAATCTTTTCGTCAGTGCTTTGTCGGATAGAAAATCTTATTTAAACTAATTAAACTAATTTAACTTTAAACTTTGATTTACTTGATGAAGCACATTATAAACTCTCCTTTTCTAAGCTGGATGGTATGGACGAAGGCTGTTCTTAAATCTCCTATTTGACGTTCAATGGTTTGGTGGACCTCAAACCTTGATAACTTCAGTTGGAATGCTATTTCGAGCTCAAGTGTGATTGCCCTCATTCATTGGGTTTTTAAAGACCCTTTAAAGATACTTATTTCGATTAGAGCTTATTTTCTTATTGATTCATTCTTTACTGTTCTAATAAAATAGCAATAAGTAACTCTAATGAGAATAGTTCCTACGAAATGAATCCATCAATTTGATTGCCAAATGCAATTGAATTGTTTCTGGCCTTGTCTGAGACCAAGTTTTGCAAACATATTTAGTAAATTGACACAGTTTTATTTAAAATTCGCAGCGAAAAACCGTCTATAAGTGACTTACTATAGCAATATTTTAAATATTCCTAAAAATTCAAAACTTATCCATCTTACGCTGAACCTTCCGTTATTAGAAACAAATATTACGATAAACAAAATCATGCAAATATGAAAAAGTACAAATGTTTTATTTTTCTTGTGTTAAATGCCCTCATATCGATCTTAAAATATTTTTGAAAAACTTTATTTTAGATTTCCTAATGTTTCCTGGATGTTCAATTTCGGGCCCAGAGGGCTGTAATTTGTTTATCTATCACCTACCACAAGAATTTGGTGATGCCGAACTAATGCAGATGTTCCTGCCATTTGGCACTGTTATAAGTTCGAAAGTTTTCATCGATCGCGCAACTAATCAGAGTAAATGTTTTGGTAAGTCGCCGAATCATCTTATTTATGAACAAGTTTAATAAAAATATTTATTATTTTAGGATTTGTGTCATTTGATAATCCTGCCAGTGCTCAAGCAGCCATTCAAGCAATGAACGGCTTTCAGATTGGCATGAAAAGACTGAAAGTTCAATTGAAGCGGCCAAAGGATGCTAGTCGACCCTATTAACAACAGGAGTTCCTTAGAGTGAAGAAAGTCGTACCAGGTATGGATTTGTTATTGTTTTTAAATAAATAAAAAAATTAGTGCAAGGAGAATGGGATTGATTATATGTAAATTAGACGGAGTCATATGTTGGCATCGGCCATGATGTATGAATACACTTTCATCTTGGTCACTATGCCAAAAATCATTGAATTCAACTGATATCTTTTTTGAAAATTGGATTTTGCTGAGGATCGCCAACATGTCGGTTCTTCTATAAAGCCATTTTGTTTATGCCTCTGATGCGCTTACATTTACACGTCTTCTTCAAAAAAATGAACACCCTGCTCACAAGAAGCGAAATCTACCATATGTAGGATTCTTAAGTCTTTGATTCAAGTTCAGATAAATTTTTGAGAAAGCACTAAATCAGAGAAAAGTTTAAGCTATCCCTTGCGATAACATTTTTTTCTAGGGGTATTCGGTGTACCCATACATCAGCCAATGGCTCAAATCAATCCTCGCTCGTCCAGTTGATAGTTCATTCTTCGAAAGACCTGTTTGTCTGCAAAAGAATTCCCTCGAGCCAAACCAAGTTAAAATTGCAAGCAATGATACATCGGATGTTGTATAACAATAATCTGGTGGAACCAGAAGAGTTGATTTTTTTTTCATTTTGTGACACAAAAACTGCGCTTGAGGCTCTGACTGTGTTCTTGTTCGCCGTACTCTCATCGATCCAAAAGTCAGTATTTTCTCTAGGTTTTTTGCGATTGGTTAAGACATCGACTTCTTAAATAATGGTTCGATAAGACAGCTTTTCACTTCGGAAGTGAGAGAACTGCAGTTAAAAATAAATCAAGCCTACACCATAAAATAAATATCACTCCTTGTTCTTCTATGTTTGCACTAATATTTTTAATTCGGCACTTGCCAATTTTACATCCTAGTTTTGACTAATTTAAAATTCTTCCACAGTCTCATTCTTTCTTTCCAGATGAGTCTTCGGAATTGAAATTTCAATAAAAACTTGATTTGATATATATAGTAAAGTTTGCCAAATATCGTATTTAAATTTTAAACAAACAATGAACGACAACAAACAAAATAAAAAATAAAAAAAAACATCTTAAAAAAGTGAATAATAATTAAAACAATTTGTTAGCGTACTTAAAATCATGATAATTATAGTAAAAACAAAACACGCAAAACCAATATTATATTGCATTAAATTAAATATAAATATGTATTTATATATATACATATGAATATATACATATATATATAAATATATATATATATATGTATTATATACTGACTGGAGAGCGACCAATATGATCTGGGGTTTTCAAACATTTTTATACAAACAAGAATAATTTAACAAGTGGAAAGAAATTAAGTATGTATATTTAGAACAAAAAAATAAAATTACACACTAAAATCTACCAAAAAACTGTAAACTATAAATCCACTTTCATCAAAAATATTGGAATGCTAACATTATTATTACTTTAAAAAAAAAAAACAATATATTATGTATAAACTTACATATATAAAAATGAAAAACTTAGAAAAACAAAATAAGGGAGAAGTTTAAAAAAAAACAATTCGAATTTACCTTAATGTTAAAGCATTATTTAAACATTTCTTATATATATGTATAATATTACTGATTTCAGTTTGTTTGTTTTCAAAAATCGTTGATTTAAGCGTTTTTTTTTTCTAATCTGTTATTAAATTTTTAATCGAAAAATCTTTAAAACACATTAATCTAGTTAGATTTAATTTAAAATTAAATTAACAAAACCGAAAACAAAATTATGAACATATACTACTATAATGAAACAAATATTAAAGTAAAAGAGAAAAAAAAGCTTAACTATTAAGTATAAGTAAACATAACAAGAATTATGAAAAAATTATTAGATATAACACTAGACAAAAAAAACATAATTCATTATATTACATAAAACAAAAATATTCTATATTACCATATATATACATTTTAATATAAAAATAAAATATCTTTAGTATTTTTATAAATGCATAATGATTATGCCGTTAAGTTACATTTTATTTGTTTGTACTTCAATATTTTGTTCATTTATTTTGATAAAAAAAAACAAGTAATTTTAATTAGAGAAAAAGTGTACAAAAGAATTTTTGAAATAAAATAACATAAAATTGAATCTACAGCTAATGTAAGCCAAATAAAGAAGGATGAAATTTAATAAAATGAATGAGAACTTCTGTAATGAAACTAGTATGTAGATATAAATTATTTAGTTTTTAACAATAAAAAAATAAGAAATTAACTTAGGCATATAGGCAAGTGAACGATTTTTTGTTATTCTTTTATTTCATATCGGCAAAGTTACGTATGGATACAATTGTTCTTCTATTGAGCGCAAATGGTGCATGTTGAATTATTCAGTAACTATTATTATTACATTTTTGGCTCTTTGAAATCATATACATATATGCAACATAGCTCCTTCTCTGTATATATACTTATATATATATTTTCACATGCAAACGAGAACTTATTTTGTGTAAAATCATATATATACTTGTATATATAAGGCGGATGGAAGTCCCCCCTACTAAAAGCAGTGTCCACCTTAGATTAAATATAAAACTTTTATCCATGCATTCGTATTAGAATTAGTGGTATAAAATAAAAAGCCTAAAAAATACAATTTTTCACAAGAAACTAAAATGTATTGATTGATTTAATAATTTCAAAATATATATACTTGTATATGCATATAGTTATATGTGAAAAAAACATTGCCCGAATAAATAAAGCATTCAATTTTTTGAGAAATCATAAGAAAAAATTAATTCTAGTCAAATTCTATTAGCAAAAAAATAATCTTTTCACAACTACTTGATAGAAACTAAGGCCAAAAATGTATCACAAAGAAAATATTATTCCACACCGAAATAAGCAGAAAAAGGAAATTGATATTGGCAATATTTTGAATACTTCTTTATTATTTAAATATTTTTTTTTTTTTGCATTTTCAATTCATAAATATTGGTCCGAAAACAAAACATATTACTACAAATATATAAATGTATGATTTTCATTTAAATTTAATTCCACAAATGGGCTGTGATTTGTCTATAAAAAAAGAAGAAAAAATAAAGAAAACAAATAAATCAAATAAATATTTAAAAATAAGTGTAAAAACCACAAAACTTTACACAAATTAAAATAAAGAAAAAAATAAAAATTATGGGAAAAAAAATATACAAATTTATGTCCTGTACAGTTCGTTTGTTTGTTATACAATAAATTCATTATGTTGTTTCTCTTTTTTGTTACGTTATTTGTGGCATTGTCAATACGAATTAAATAATAAAATAAAAATAATTAAATATGAATCAAATCAAAAGATTACTCTAAAACAAATAATTCAATGTCGTGAGAAGAACATATTTAAATAAATATATTTTTTAAAACGATAAAGAAACAAACAAAGGAATGCAAAAAAAAATCATACATTTTATTACGCAAACAATTTTAGCTAAATTTTTCGAACCAAAATATAAACAAAAAAAAACCTAAGAGTAAGAATAAAATATCAGTAAATAAAATATAAGAACAAAAATACATAAATTATGTAGTATATTGCAAAAATGTACCTTTTTCGAAATATTGGAATTAAAAGTATGTTTTTGGTTTCGTAATAATTAGTAAAATTTGAAAAACTTAAGAAATTTTGTTTTCATAATTATTCAGAGAAGCCCTAACAAAAAGATGAGAGCATATGGGAAAACGTAGAATGAAAAACAAAAGATGTAGAATTCTTTATTCTTCGAAATTGTGATTAAATTCAAAAAGGCTTAAAAAACCATATAATTATTATCATGTTTAATTACGAAATCCCTTCATATTTGACTGAAGAACTGAGGCTTAATTCAAAATATCACTTGACTTATTTTATAAGTTAGCGGAAAAGATTATCTGTTGTCCGTGTTCACTTGAAAAGAGCTGTAAACGCTCTGCTGAAGCGATGACATGAATAGGCATTTTAACAACACAAATCCACATGACAAATCAAAGCTTGCATTTTTTGTATACAACTTAAAAAAAGGGCTTCGAGTCAAGAAGATTAACAAAAATTACTTCGAAATATTGCCAAATATCAATATTTTTTTTTACAAAACTTCTAGTTTAACGTCTTACTATGTATTCAATTTAAATAAAAGTCTTTCGTACTTGGACCCTCTGTTTATCATATCAATATTTTCTTTTGTTGAGAGGAGCCACATTAAGCGAATAAAAACTGTGTATATATATGTATGTATATATTCAACTATACATATGTATGTAGTAATATCTATACAAATTAGTATTGTTACAAATTCAAAAAAAAATCTTTTCTGTTTTGATTAATTTAAATTTTATCTTAAGCAAAACTTTTAGAAATCAATTGTAAAAAAAATTAGAAAATGAAATTCAAGTAAAATGCGTCCGAAACCAAACAAAATACACAAAAATAATAATATAAGGAAACGGAAATTTGTATATTCCTTTTGGGAATGTTAAACAATTTATTAAATCCACGATAAAATAATAATAGTAATAAAAAAAAAAAATATATATATAATAAAAGCTAGGAATTTGCATACATAAAAAAAGCACATTTTAAATAAATACAAACAGAAATAATACTAATAAAACATATTATACATTACATTTTAAATTAAGAGCTACTAATCTTAAGCATAAATTATATTATTTTCGAAAATAAAACAACATAAATTATCAAAATAATGCAAGAAAAACAAAATGAAGCAGAAAAAAAAATATTTATTATTATAATATAATCCAAACCAAATGAAAATATAAAACAAACCAAAAAAAGTTATTTATATATACACAACATATACATACATATTCTAGTCTTTTTAGAAAAAAAAAAATAAAATATTAAAGTAAATACACTAGAAAATAAACAAGGTACCAAGATTTTATTACAAATCATTTGGTTTTACATAGTTTCTATTTTTTTTTTCTTCGTTAACATTTATCTCAGTTGAGAACATTATGGAGGAAACTCAAAGAGGGATGTAGCTGAATATGCAGACAATAGAAAATTCCCCTTAGTTTTCTTACTAGACCGCACTTTTTTATTTAGTTTTAAAGCATACTAAAAGCAAAGCAGTTCCTACTAAATGAGTTGCAAAATAGTTTTGTGCAATTTATACAAAATAGAGAAAAATAACCAAGAGCAAATACTCAGTATTTTCATTTACTCTAATTAATTTTTGGTTTTCTTTTCCAGTCCTGCCAACTTTTCAGCGAAACCATATAAAAATATAAATATAAAAAGACCCTCTTTCAGAAAAAAGATAATACATCTTATTAAAACCAGAACAAAAATAATATTAAAATTAGCTTTAAACGAAATTTATAAACAAAAAATCATGAAAAATTTCGTTGAGGTTTCATCATTTTTATTACATAACTACTTACAGTGCAATATCATCTCTTTTATCTCATTTGTTAAGCTTGATCTTAATTTGTGTCGATCAAAACCAAATAAACATAAAAATCTGAAGTAAATCTTACGCTTATTAAATTTTTATATAAAATTACAATTTAAACATTCACTATTATTTAGATATTAAAAAAAAAACATATGCTCATACATATATCCATACAACTACACACACAAACAAATATTATTTTCCTTATTTTCAATTAAATTTCATAAAAACAAAGCATGTAGAGTTTATAGCAAAAAAAAAATTAAACTTGAAAAAAGCTTACAATTAAGCCTTTCCCATTTGCCAACATCCAAAGTGACTTATTAAATGATTTCATTCTTTTTTCCCTCTATTGTTTTTGTTAGTATTTTTAAAAACAATTTATATAAACTTTTTTAAACAATACACATATTGTATTATCTGAATTGCGATAATGATAATGAAAGTTTACATCAACAAACAAAGAAAACTTGTAACTATTTTATCGATACAGTAAACTACAAACAAATAAATTATATGAGAATTAGTTTAGGAGAAAATAAAACCAAAATGAAAATTTAAAAAATGAAAAAAAAATTTGTTAGCGAAAAGTAATTTTTACATACAAACAAACATTTAACAAAAAAATGTATTATATTTACAGGAAATTTTAAATAAAGTATATAAATATTATAATTAATTAATTTGAATAAACTTTGTTAGACAAAAGAATAGATTGCAAAAAGAAGGAAAACAAAAATTAAAATAAACAAAATAACGTATTTATATAAAACGCACATTTAAAATAAAATTATCAAATTAAATTAACATTGTGTATTATTTTCATTTTTCTTTATATATATTTTTGGGTTGTTTTTTGTTTGTTTTCGCTGTAAGTAGAGAAGTTGTAGGTGCTTTTTCGAATATTAAATCTTTAAATATATTATATCCCAAATGGGCCAGAGTTGGTTGGCGTTAATTTGCCAACTGTGTCATAAGTACTACATTTTCATTACTAACGAGGAGAAATTAGAAGAACAAATAAAACTTTTGGATAGCAAATAGTTTAGATTAATTTTCGGTCGATTAATTTTGAAGTTCAGTTTGAAAATAACAAATAACTTTAGTTCCCTTATAATCGCTTTTATTACTATGAACTTAACAATGCGGCTCGCATTTTTTAAAGAACCTGAGCGTACGCAATTTGCAGTATCTGTCTATAACTTATATAACCACACTTCATAATTAATTTTCTATCAATTCTCTTTTTGTGTGGATTTGGAGTTATGAGCAGAAAATAGATGAAGTAACTTGTTTTGATGAGATCAAAAAAATTAAAAAAAAAAACAAAGCAAATCAGACAGTATGTTTAAGTTTAAGAACGATTTTTGGAAATTATCTTTATAGTTCTTGAGAAACTAATATTACGTTTTCTAGTTATTCGCATGCCCATCGATATGAAAATAATATGTTCGAAAACGCTCTACTATTTCGGTGAGAGTTAACTTTTTTTCAGTGGATTCTTTGAATCTCGTCTCGAACTTTAGCCAAATGATTTTACATCTTCACTTACGTTAAACCCGCTCGAGTATTTCTCTAGAGCATTTTCTCATTTTCATTTCGCTTCAGCGAACATTTCTCTATTATCTCTTTAAAATCGTTGCCTAGTTACAATTCACATATATACTAAGGATTGCTTTAATCACTGATCTGAAGACCTTCAGCTTAGGGCAAGCTTCCCAACAGTAATACAATGTATTTGAACTGTTACGAATTTGAAGCATTTTATATAGTGGTCCAGTTTCAATCTCGGTGATCTGGATGGTTAACAATATAAAAGTCAATTATTAATATTTTTATCAAATTTTAATTTTTCTTTATTAGTCGAAAGATAAAAAAGATGAAGGCGGTCTTGAACTTGTAATTCCAGCCTGGTAGTTCGAAGAGATATAATGTTCATTTTGCTCATATAGACACTTCAACTATGGGAAGACACTAAAAAGAAGGAATGATTGAAGTTAGCATAATTATAGGTTATGCTTATTTGTGTTACAAGAGCATGATAACATGGTAACTCTTACTAAGCCAATTTTGTGACCCGGATCTGATTGTTTTTGGTTAACTATGGCAATGTGATTTTATGCAATTACTTTCTAAACAAAATGTTTTGCTTTCTTAGATACGAACTGCACTGATTTTGCACCCAGAAAAAGCGATACATTTTCACAAAATATACTTATTAAACCGTTCTACGTAAAAACTTCATGGTATTCGGATTACGAAGGTGTTTGAGTCAGCAAACAATCTGGAACATCCATCCAGCCATTGCTTATTTTCATGTCGAATATTTTCAATGAGTTTCAATATGTTTATTATATAAAATTATTTATAGTATTAAAATTAAATTTTTTGTTAAGAGAAACATTTCTATTGCTTCACGACACAATTTCCTTTTTAATAATAAAAAAAGTAACCAAATTTAATTAAAAAGAATACCATAAAAGCCAAAAGAAAAATTCGTACATGTTCTTTATACAACCTTAAGTAAACTAATCAAAGAAGCATCTGTTTTCAAACAATAAAATTTATCCAACACAATTTTACATAAACAAACAGTTAAATATTAATGCTTTTATATAACACAAAAAAAAAATATTACTTTTCTTTACGTAAGCGAAGCCTTTCTTTGAGATATAGAAATTAAAATAATTAAAATGCATAAAATATAACAAATTATTACTTAATTAGGACTCTCATATTCGGAAGAGATTAGATTGTAATCTGAGTAGGAGAATATTTATAAAAAAAAAAATATTTTAGCAGCAAGGACAATTGAATTATTTTTTTAATGTATGTTCTTTTCGGCTTGCATTTTTTATGTTTTATTTAATTATCAAACGTCCCTAGCTGATTTATGAAAAATAGAGGATACAGGGTATTTCATGCAATTATTTAATATGATAAAACAAAAATCAAATAACATATTACTTGTATTGCATAAAATAATATATTTATATACATAGAGGTTTAAATTAACAAAAAATAATAAAATAAACGAATAAAAAAAATACAACTAACGATAAATAAAATTTTTAAATTTGTTTGCATTTAGATACAAAAATTGTTTTTGCATGAGATCGAAACAATTGGTGAAAATATAGTCACTGGTGAAAATAAATGGAAGAAGAAAATATTTTTTCATTTTCAAAATAACAAAAAAAGCATTGCTAAGAAAAAATTACAAAAAGAAATATTTATACACATAGAAAATCAGTATGTTGGGTAGTGATGTAGGACATATATAAAGATATATAAATAATAAACATGTATATTAAATGACGGAATGAGAAGAATTTTATACATTTTTTTCTTGTATGATTTTGTAAATTACTAATTGAGACAGACACTTGGGTTTATTTTCTGTTTCACTTTCCTTTTTTTTTTACTAATAACCCATTTTGTTAAGGCGTACTTTTAAAATGTTTTTAAGAAAACCGTGACTTATCTTATAGACTATAGAAATATGTAAAAACTTTTTATTTAAAATGCATTTCATTTGAGAAAAATAAAATTTTAACCAGACAAAAACTGTTGCAGAGTATCTACAAGATTGGGTTTCTGGATTGGCTGCAGTAAAATGCTGTTTTTTATATTCCTTTTTTTTTTATTTTTTTTTAAATTTTTCAAAAGCATAATGGTATACAAATATTACAGGGAAATTCGATCCAAATCATTTTTGTTTACAGATTTTTAAAGTCCTAAGCTATAGGTTGAAGAAATGTGCCTTGCAAATATCTTTCTGTGCCATATTTGAAGAAATTGGTTCTAAATATAATGTATTGTTTAAATGACAAAGCTCGAATGACAAATTTTTATAAAGAGCCATTTTGAACATTCAGAAAATGTACTCAATACAGGATATTTTAATTGAAAGTGATGCAGTTTTCTTCTCAATAAAACGTTTTATGTCCACTTCCTTTCACTGGTATGTGCCTGCGTTTTACGTACAACTTTGATTTGTTACTATTTGCTTACATTGTTAATTTCATCGATTTAGTTTAAACAAATCATTTCTCCGAAAAGATTATCTTAATAGTCAAACATATCTAACAATAAAGCCACAAGTAACCCAAATATCTGCAACAGACTTTTTGTTTGTTAATTACAACACATCACATACAGGCGTATAGTCGAGTTTTTTTTCTAACTCTGTTTACCTACGTTTTAAAAACAACAACTGACAACAATAATTGGCGCTTATATCAAGCTCAGAAGTGCATTTAAAGAAAATAAATAAAAAAAAATAAATTGAGATGAAATATTAAATAAACAAAAACAAAATCATTTAGCTTGTTGAAGTAAGAGAAATAGAAGATGATTAGAAATAAAATGCATTATTTCAAAATAATTATAATTACACCTACAGCGACAAAATGCTAATTACAAAGCGAATTTATACTGTAAATAATAAAACAAAACAAAATGAAATGAAATATTTATTAAACTATATATTATACTCAAAATAAAAAAAAAAACATAAATTAGTAATAATAATAACTTTAATTATGTAGAGAAGTTAAAAACAATGTTTGAATTAAAACAATTATCAAAGCCCTGATTTCGAATTCAAAAAGCATCCTTTTTTTTCTTTAAATTTGTTTTATCCGTTTACAAATGTATTTAAGTATAATGAATTATTCATCTTAAGGAAAAAAGAAACAATTCAAACATTACTTGGCCATGGATGATATATGCAGTCCTACATGAAAGAAATAAAAAAATCGAATAGTACTTACTAAAAGAAGAAAAATATTCAAATTGGAAAATATGAATATTAATTTCTCACTTTTAATTGCGTAGAACACAAAGAAGGTAAACAATATAAAAAAAAACATGAAGAAAAGTAGGCAATGCATTAGTTTATACTATAAACATTTTTCTATTGTAGCACAGTTCCTTTAATTATTTAATAATGCAAAATCAAATAAAAAAAAACGCAGAAAATTAATTATTACAAATAAAAATATTTACCTAAAGAGAAAAAAATCCATCCGTCGAGTTACCACAAATCATATTCAACACCAAAAAATTGTTTTTAATTATACTTTATAATCAATTTATATTTGTGGCAAAATCATGAAAATTATTCAATAAATTATTCTCTTTTTAATTTTATATTTACTGTTTGTCTTAACACACCTTTTTTCGTGACAACAAAGCAAAATAAATTTTTGTATTTCGAAGAGCACCTTTATATATGAACAATAAAACTAGTAAAATAGTATTGAACAAACATATGCAAAGCAAAAAAAAAATAAAACAAAAATATAACACATTAAAACGTACTAAACCGAAAATAATATTCAAAAACAAATGTAATTTATTTTTCTGCATTTTGTTGGAAAAACACGTTTTATTAAATTATTGAAAATTTTGGAGTTTATTCGTTTTCCATTTTTGTTTAAAGGTTAAAATCTCAAAAATATGAAAAATAGTTCCTTCATTGCGTACTTCATAATTTGAGAATAATACCGAAAACTAAGCCACCAGTGATAGACTGTAAATTTCATATTGAAAATGCATTCGAAGACCACGTATCTCTGGGTAGCTGAACAATTACTGATATTCAGTGAGACTTCGGTTTTCACGACTTCATCTTGGCTTTTTTTTTCAAGTTTTGATTATATAGTATTCAGTTCGCACATAAGCCTGGATACTCTCAAAACTCTGCTTAACATCAGAGCTATTTTTTCAAAGGAGCTTCCTTAAATATTCAATTGGTTTCGTAACGTGAGTATCGTTTTGGACCACCAATTTCGTTAATAATGTGCAGGTCTAAACATATTTGAGTTTACCTGGAATTCAAAGTATTATCTCCAATGCAAGGTCTATTTCGAGGATAGTAGAAAAGTACAATTCTGAAAAGGTTAAGCTTACGTTAAACTGAGAAAAATAAGTGAATAAAAAGACGTTTCTGGTTCTTTTTCTTCCTTTAACGTGTTTTTTTAATTACTTTTTGAACCGAGATAAATGGATTTTTTGTACAACATAAGACTATCCTTCACGTTGACACTTTTGCTCTTTACAAATAGAAAAAAATTGACTTAAAATTTAGTTTTCTACTAAAAAAATATTCAAATCAACCGTCAGCGTTTCGATTGTAAGGACATGTTTATAACAAAACACAAAACGAACATTTTCAGTTACCTTAAACACAGAAGTGCAATAAGCCTGAATTAATGACGAGCTGTAAAATTTCCTAGTCATTTATGTTATGACCAACCAAAAACTTCACTGGAATGTTTTTTTTGTTTTTTTTTTTTGTTACAATTACAATTACAATTCATTAATAAAATCAAAAGAGATTGCATAAAATAATATTGTTTTTTTTCTTATTATCTGTTTTTAATTTTAATTTTCCACATGAATAATAACCCTCCATCGCCTGTCTTGCTACTACTGCTGCTTTAATAAAGCAAAAACAAACCCAAAAACGAAATGTAAATACAAAAGCTGTAAAATATACCAAACCATCGTAAAGGAAAATCTTTTAAAAAAATCATACAATAAATATAATTCTAAATAAAATAAAACGGATGTAAAATAAAAGATAAATACATTTGAGTAATGGTTTCAATTAAAATTAAATAAAAATAGGGCATAAAAACAAAAAAATATTCACAACTATTTTGAGCAGGGACACAAAATAAAATTAAAAAACAAAACCAAAACCTAAAACATTTATAATAATAGTGAGCTATATTTAAAAATAAATGAAAACAAGAATAGAGCGAATAATTTTCTTCTTTAAATACATTTTTTCTTTATTTGTTAACAATTCTTGTTTATTGAATTTCATTATTATGCAGTCTCTGTATCCTAAGCTATTATAATATATTAACACAAAGTTTTACTATACATTAAAAAAATATAACATAAAACACACAAAACAAAACCAATACTGAATGAAATTTAGTAAAAAGTAATTATTATTTAGAAAATTGTATAACTATATATGAATACTAGATTACGTGCCGCTCTTACCCATTAAAAAAATCTTATATTGTTTATGATTAATTAATGTAAATCATCACTTGAATACCCGCATATTTTCAATAACTTTAAACCGAATCATAAAAAGATAAAAGAAAAAAAACAAACAAAAAACACGTGGAACACTTGTAAAAAATATAAGAAAAGAAACTATTTAAACTGCGGCTATTATTAACCATATCAGCAAATTAAACTCGAATGAAAAAAAGAAAACTCTCTAAAAAAAAACAAAGTTTACAAAATATACTCTCGATGAAGTTAGTTACTAATTTATACAAAATATATATACACATATTTTTAAAGAAAAAATATCTTTCAATTAGAAAATATTATGAAATTAAACAAAGTGTTTATTTTGATTACAATTTTGAATATTTTATTTGCAATATACTTTACAAATAAGTAAATCATATTAATTTCAAGTAAATTTGATAATTATAAATACAAAATAGAAAGCAAGGGATATTTATAAAAACCCAATGATTTTGATAAAATAAAGATCTAAACGGATCAAGTCACGCTAAAGTAAACCATAAACATAAAATAAGAAAAAAACTTGAGGAAAAAGAAACGATGAATAAATAAAGAAAGAAAATAAAACAAACTGGTGATTGTTAAATTAAAACAATTTGAAAATGAGTACTCAACAATAAACCGTGTCAAACATTTACTTAGTATTTAAGTCTAAACTTGCCATTTTATTATGATTTATTTTATTATTAACACTTATGATTACCAAATGAAAAGTAAAATATTCAAGTAAAAGAATACCATTAATTAAATTATTATTGCATAAAAGAATGTTAGGAAAAACTAAACAGAAAACGCAAAAATTATGTAAATTAGGGCCGTTATTTGAACGGGGAACAACAACATACATAAAAACTGACAAAAAAATAGATGATTGCATAATAAAGAATTTAAAAAAAAAAATGTTTAATAAAACGATATTATGTAGTTATCCAGTTAATATTTAAAAATATCTACAGCAGAACAAAGTGTGCGTATATAATTTTTTAATTAGAAAATATTACTTATTCCTTATGAAAAATATATGCACATGAGTAAATTAAAGAAAACATAATTAATAGGGAATATTTAGCAAAAACAACTAAATAAGAAAAACAAAAATATTTATATATTTAGAATTTACAACACATATTGTAAAAATAAAAACAAACAAACTCTGTAAGAAAATCAGAAAAAAAGGATGAAGAATACACCGACATTTTTTGAATATAAAATAAAGTAAAAAAAAAACAAATCGTAAAGAATATTATATGAGAAAATAGATTTTACGTTTTTTTTTCTTATTTTTATTAGTTTTATAAAAAAAGGAACAGATATATATATATATATATTATTAAGGCATAATCATTTAACAAGAAAAATACAAACTATAAGAAAAGTATATATATATACATACTATATATTTAATAAACCATTTTTAATACAGAAAAAAAATAATGGTCAAGTGAAAAAAGCTAAAAAAAAATAAACAAAAACAAATAGTGAAACAAACAAATTATGATTACGATACTTCTTCTCATTATGATTATCATTATTATTATAATTATAATTATACGACTATTGAGCAAGCAAAAAATAAGAGAAAAACATTTAAAATGAAAATTAGATATAAACAAAGAAAACATAAACATAAAATGAACTTATAAATTGTTGTGTTTGCTGTTGAAGTAAACACCCTAATTTACAATTCGAATAAACAATTATTATTATTATTATTATTATTATTATTATTATGATTATTATTATTATTATTATTATTATATACATAATATGATGATATATGAAGTAAAAAAATATATATATTATATATACTTTATAACAAAAAGGAGAAAATGGAGAAATAAAGTTACAAATACACTTTTAAAAAATTATAAAACTTTACTTTTTTTTCGAAGCAAAACGTTCTTCCTAAAGTTCAAAGCCTGTCGGATGAGTATGAAAACCTTTTCCCCTGATATTTTGCAGAACTGGACATAAACCAACAAGTGTCTCCACACAGCTCGCCCTCAGCTTATACAATCAGTTGGCTCGTAGGGCATTCCATTCGAAACAAACTAAATTACTCCCGAACAGGTCCCCCTTTGCAAAACAATCAGTCTAGAAAAGTGAAGGGAACAACTTCGCGGAGCAGAATGGTCATCACCAAAACCACTTTTCATCTTTCAGCCCAAAGCCACAAAGGCACCCACTTCAACTGGAACCTCAACACAACATAATTGGGTTTTTCTGTTCACTCTTTTATCCAATTATTATTTATTTATCCAATTTTATTAGATCAAATTATAAAAAATTACAAGTGATATGGTGTAGATTTAGAGGGCTTTCAAAGTACAAAACATTTTTCTGAATAAAATGCTGCTCAAAATCCTGGACATGCAAAAGTTTATTGGAAAGATACAGATTATTCTGTTTATTACTTAATCCGTCTGAAATGTTAACAATTCGTGACTTAAGGAAGACTGGGGTCATTAGAGGCAATAAATATCTTTTTGAAAAAAAAGTTCCCGCGTCTAACCCATGAACATTTTATGAGAAAAATACAGATATTTTGGAATAATCCTCTATCTATCGGTGATTTCAATTACAAATTTAAATAACCTTGCCATGCTAGGAAGACCTTAACAAAAGAACAATAACGCCACTCCAAATACTATGGTAATTTTGTTATGTGATTGCGGTCCTTTCATATAACAAAATTACCATAAACGTCAAGTTCAAAATATCATTGGCCCATTGATGTTCTCAGATTTGGCGCACACATTCGTCAATAAATTTCTTCTTATGCATTATTTCTTACAATGCATTCTTCACATGCATTATACTTACACATTCGACCAAATGACGTCTGTTTTGAAAACCAACGTTGCTCAAGTGTTAATCTATCCATTTCGTGCCATGAAAACATTATGCTGGATTTCTGTAAATTGTTTGAAGCCAGTGTCAAAATATCAGTTTATTCGAAAAGAACAGATGGCTCACCCTATATTTCAACACAGATTTTGCATGCCACTGTCAATTGGCTCTGCAGACATTTTGCCGTCACCTAACATCATTCTCTTCACACTCAAATAAGAGTCTATTTATATCAATGACGACAACATAACTCTTCTTTTACCTCTGATACAACCCTGAACCTGAAGCGAAAGAAAACTGACAGTCGAGCAAAAGTCACATCCCTCGGTACAAGCTGCAAGTTCATTTCGTACTTTCTCCGTACTTCTTGAAAGCAAATAAAAAAGCCCAGGGAATACAAAACAATTTCTCAACACCAACTCCAGGGTGCGCCACCGGAGGGCAGAAACAACGTTCCAAATTCCAAAATCCGGCGATTGAAAAAGGAACGAGAACTTTTTTTTTTGTTTTCCCTTAGTTTCTGAAGTTCCTTGCAAAGTGGCGGGTGACGGATCAGCTGTATTCGATATGATAAAATTCATTGTAAGAAAAAAATCTCCAAAAAAGCCGATTAATTTATTAGTTATTTGTTTAATTCAATTGAAAATGAATAATTTTAATAAATTATTAACAAAGTAATTATGTAATTCCCTATTAATAGGTGACGTTTGGTGCTGGTATATACACTGGGATGTACATCACACAAAACTACGAAGTAAGCAGAAATGAAAAGGAAAATTAAACAACAAATAAATTTAATTGTTTTCTTTTTGCAGGTGCCCAGAGTCGATGAACCTGGGAAAATAATAGATAAAATTAAACAATTTGCTGACGAAAATCGTAAAAAGTGAAAACCTGAAAGACATCATCAGTAATTAATAGTTTTCTTTGTATATGGTTTATTTTGATTTCGTTTTAATCCTAATAGGTTAATATTTCGTTTAAATTCTCACCTTACAATGATGGGATACAAAAGGATAATGTTTAATTTAATGCAACAACAAAAATTTAATGATTAATATATTAAAAATGTAAGAAAAATCGAAATGTATGTGTTTCTTTTCAGTTATGAAAGTGAATGTGATTTTGGTAAAATTGATAAGAAATGACAGCGAAATTTTAAGATATGTGTAGTGTACACAACACCACTGCCATCTATGAGTGACGTGTAAATGTTGTGCACTTCTATCACGAGGCCAACTTTACACTACACAGGTCATTCCTATTCAGACGTGGCAGCTGGCGGACGTGTTGTGCATACCGCATACTAAAGAAATATTAAATCGAATATTCTACGAGTTTCTACTATTTTACAATTGGCGACGAGGACAAAACGGAATAAAATTTTGAAGAAAATAATTAACGAAGACACCGAATCGTTACATGCAGTAAAAAGAAAAGACGAGGATAAACGACAAAAGAAAACAGAAAAAAGAAAATTTTCAAGTACGGTAAAGGATTATTACATAACTATAAACGTACATATATCTATATCAAATAATCGTATTTGTTATTTGTATGTATATCTATGTTTTTCTATTAGGACAGTTCAATATTTTCATTGCCCGGCGCTTGCACGATGAAAACATACAAATAATTAACTATTATTAGAACCAAGTTAGTTCCACATAAAGCTACGTATGTACTCATTGTTAGTATGCGTTAGCATGCGTAATCGTGGAGTTTCATCGTGTTTAAGCAAGAGGACAATGTTAATAAGGGCCATGCAAATAAAAAAAAAACAAAATCTGTCAAAGGGCCATGCAACAAGAACAAATAATTTTATTTGTGAATGTAAAGATTTCAATAAGAAAGGCCATGCAATTAAATCGTACCAGATTCTTTAGGGCCATGCAAGTACTGAATTTTGTTATCCTTACAGATGACATTAAAATGTCACAGGCAGGAGCACTTTCTTGTCTTAATAATTTTGACTGTGAAGGAGACCCAACTTCAGTTGGAGTTCGTTGGGAAAAGTGGAAGAGAGCGTTGGAGGTCTATTTAGTAGCGTTGAATATAGAAAAACCTATTAAAAAACGAGCCACTTTGTTGCACGCTGGAGGTATCTCACTACAAGACATATATTACAATATTCCAGGAGCTAACGTTGACGATGAAGCCGAGGTCGATGTGTTTAGAGTTACGGTAGAGAGACTAGATGAATATTTTGCTCCAAAGCAATCAAAAATATATGAGAGGCATTTGTTTAGACTTGTTAAACAAGAGCAAGGAGAGAGATTTGAAAAGTTTTTACTTAGGCTGCGTAATCAGGCTGTTAAATGTAAATTTACGAACAGCGAAGAGCATTTGATTGATCAAATTGTTGAGAAATGCGATTCTGTGGATTTACGTCGGAAAATACTATCGGTTGGCGATACTCTTACTTTAGATAAAATTATATTAGAAGCAAATGCACTTGAAGCAGTTGGTAGGCAGCTAGAGCAATTTGGGAAGAAAGACTTGGCTAAACTAGAAAGCGGAGATGGCGAAATAAATAAATTGTATTCACACAAGTTCAAAAATACATACAAGCTAAGGAAAAATTTTAATGGCGATGGAACATGTACTAGGTGTGGCAGTGATAAGCATTACCAAGATGATAAGAAGTGCCCTGCACGAGACAAGAGGTGCATTAAATGTAGTCTGATGGGTCATTTTCGGGAACAATGTAGGACCAAACAGAAAAGAAAAATATTTGGTAGGAAAATATATGGCCAAAATAAAAATCGAAAAGTAGAGATTAACCAGACCGAAGATGTTGACTATGTTTTTCACCTAGATGAAGATTCAACTGTAAATTGTCTTGTTGGAGGTGTCAAAATTGAAATGCTAATTGATTCAGGTAGCAAGTGCAACGTCATAGCTGATAGGACATGGCAACAATTAAAGGAGCGTAAAGTGAAAGTATATGACCAAATCAAAAACCCTGACAAAACCCTTTTGCCCTATGGGACTAAAGAACCTTTAGATATCATTGGTTCATTTCAGGCTCATATTAATCTTAATGAAACGAGCAAGAAGGCAACATTTTATGTCATCAGGGACGGCTCTCGCAACCTTCTAGGCAAAAGTACGGCAATTGAACTCGGTGTTTAAAGAATAGGACTTCATAAAATGCAATCGAATCGTTTCCAAAATTCAAAGAAGTGGTAATCAAAATACCGATTGATGAAAGTGTTCAACCTGGGATCCAACCTCATAGAAGGATACCCATTCCCCTCGAAAATAGGGTTAATTTAAAGCTCAAAGAATTGGTTGATTCTGACATCATAGAAGAGGTGCAAGGACATTCATCATGGGTTTCTCCAATGGTACCTGTATTAAAAGAAAATGGAGACGTTCGAATCTGCATTGATATGCGACGCGCTAACGAAGCAATTATCCGAGAAAATCAGCCATTGCCAACAATGAATGAGTTGCTTCCTAATTTCCGAAAGGCCAAGTATTTTTCTCGGTTAGACATAAAAAACGCGTTTCATCAACTTGAGATCCATCCAAAATCTAGATATATTACCACATTTAGCACCAGTAAAGGTCTCTTTAGATACAAGCGGCTTATGTTTGGTATATCGTGTGCACCTGAAATATTTCAAAAAGTGTTGGAAAAGATGCTGCTTGGTTGCGGAGGCACGTCGAATTTCATCGATGATATAATTGTGTATGGATCTGATGAGGAAAAACATGATAAAAGGCTAAATAAAGTATTAGAAGTCTTAAAGTCCAATAACGTTTTATTAAATCAAGCTAAATGTATTTACAAAGTTAGTACGATAGAGTTTCTGGGACACGAATTGTCAGAGGAAGGTATAAAGCCCCTTGCAAAGTATATAAAAGTTATACAATCTAGCAGACGTCCAGTCACAATTGAAGAGATTCAAAGTTTTTTAGGTTTGGTGAATTTCGTGGGCAAGTGGATACCGAATTTGGCTACTTTGACTGAGCCATTCCGTAAACTACTAAGAATCAATTTGTATAAATCAGCTAATATAGAAAAATATTGGGCTTCTGAACAAGAAAGAGCATTCCACCAACTAAGAGAAAATCTCTCCAACATAAAGACCCTGGGTTATTACGATCCCAATGATAGAACGCAGGTGATAGCAGATGCATCTCCGGTGGGTTTAGGAGTCATTCTTATCCAAATAGATGAAAGTGATCCCAGGGTAATTGCGTATGGTAACAAAAGCTTGACTGACTGTGAAAAAAGATACTGCCAAACTGAAAAGGAAGCATTGGCTCTTGTCTGGGCCGTAGAGCATTTTAAGATGTACCTTTTTGGAAAAGAGTTTGAGCTTATAAGTGATCACAAACCACTTCAAACAACATTTGGAAAGAAATCCAAGCCATGCGCTAGAATTGAAAGATGGGTTCTTCGCCTACAAGCCTTTACATATAAAATAATTTATCGCCCCGGTAAAACTAACATCGCAGACCCGCTGTCGAGGCTGTGCAAAACAACTTCTCCGGAACCGTTCGATAATGAGAACTATATAAACCAAATTGTCGAATATAGTCGACCAATTGCAGTGCCATATAATGAGATTAAAAACGCCTCATCAGCTGACGACGAAATTCTAAAAGCAAAAAAGGTATAAACGACAATAATTGGGAAGATTCGGTGAACAGTTATAAGATTTTTCAAACCGAACTATGTTTTCATGAAAATATTTTGTTAAGAAATAATAAAATTGTTATCCCACTGGTACTGAGGAAAAGAGTTCTTGAGGCTGCACACGAAGGACATCCTGGTATAGTGGCAATGAAGAACCGACTAAGATCAAAGGTCTGGTGGCCAAAAATTGACAAAGATGCGGAGGCCCTGGTTAGGTCTTGTACGGGGTGTACACTAGTTAGTGCTCCAAATCCACCTTACCCAATGAAAAGAAAGCTTCTCCCACTAGAGCCTTGGGTAGATGTGGCACTTGATTTTTTAGGGCCTTTGACAAGTTCGGATTAGTTGCTAGTCCTTGTAGATTATTTAAGTAGGTACAAGGAGATAAAAGTAATGCGACATATAACAGCTGTAGATATTATCAAAGTATTGAAGGAAATTTTTTCTCGGGTTCGTTATCCAGCAACAATTATAACTGATAACGGTAATCAACTGACGAGTGATGCATTTAAAAAGTACTGTACCGAATGTGGCATAAAAACCTTTACAACAATTCCATATTGGCCTCAAATGAATGGTGAGGTTGAACGTCAAAACAGGGATATATAAAAGAGGCTAAAAAATTAGCCAATTAGAGGAAAAAGACTGGAAAGAGGATATACTTATATACTTAATGATGTACAATGGGACACCACATTCGACCACTGGAAAATCTCCTTCAGAACTTTTCTACCGAAGACAATTCCGTGATAAAATTCCAGCTGTGAACGATATTAATAATAAAGCTGCAACTGATTTAGATATTAGAAACAGGGATAGAGAGAAGAAAGAGAAAGGAAAGGAATACGGAGACAGAAAAAGAAGAGCTTCATATGGTAATTTGGAAGTAGGAGAAAAGGTCTATGTAAAAAACATGATCAGAGAAAACAAATTATCTCCCACATTCAACCCAACAACACGCACTGTGACAAAGTTAAATGGTGGTGATGTTCAAGTAGGAAATGACTCAACTGGAAAGGAATACCGAAGAAACGTTGTTCATCTCAAGAAAGTAAATGGATCTTGGCGAGTTCAACACAACAATTCGACTAACAATGATGAAATTGCGGAAAAAAGAAATGAGGGCGATTCTTTATTTTACACCTTAATGTTTTAGTTTTGAACTTTGTGATTTGTATTAAATTATTCAATATTTTATGAAATTACTAATTTAATAGGTCAAACAAATATGATTTGGTATGAACATTTTATTATATTATATAACTGTTATATTCTATTAATTTTTCACGTTATCATTAATTCTTTTTATTTATGAAATCAATGTTATGTTTTCTGTATTTTAATAATCGTTCCCTCAAGCATGCATGTATATTGATTTATATAAAAATACTGTCATCTGTTTGTGAATTGAAAAAATATAAAATAAATAAGGGATGTAGTGTACACAACACCACTGCCATCTATGAGTGACGTGTAAATGTTGTGCACTTCTATCACGAGGCCAACTTTACACTACACAGGTCATTCCTATTCAGACGTGGCAGCTGGCGGACGTGTTGTGCATACCGCATACTAAAGAAATATTAAATCGAATATTCTACGAGTTTCTACTATTTTACAATATGATTTCGTAATTGATAACTTTTATTCGCCGTCGACCTTCAATGAACATTGCATAAAAAGCTTAGGATTTTCGTGTGTAAAATTGTGATGCATATTCACCTGTTGGAAAGATTTCAAGAGTTGTGGTGTCGCTGTTGCGCATTGAGTAACTTAATGCAGAATATCTGCGTCATTCATGAAGTGGAAACTAATTTGGCATTGTCATAAAAACAGAATCTTTGAACATTTTTTACACTAGACGCATGTATCGTCCTTTTGATAAATGTCGATTATGTTGGGCGGAACATTGATAAGATATATGTATGTTGGGTCCTCTCGATTGCATCCTCAGCGCAGCTTTTAAAGATATCTTTGTACAAGGTTCGGCTCCAGTTAAGACTCCAAATAAGTGAAGAGATTCAAAACCCTTCTACTCTTCAGCTCAACACCCTTATCTATTTTTTGTGTTTTTGGTACAGGTTTCTTTATTGTGATTGCAATTTTTACACCGGTAAAGATCATCGATTGATATTTTCTCTATAAAATAGGTCTGGTAATTACGACCAAAGTCGCTTTTGGATTGGCTTGCATGCCGTAACCATATTTAACTCATTTTTTCAAATCTGCAGATGGATCCAAAATTATCTTCAATGCCAAGCACTACAAACAATCACTAGATCGGGGCAAAGATTTGGTGAGAGAATCATGTCAAGCAATGCCTCTTGATTGGCCACAAAACCTGCTTTGCAGTCTGGGCTTGAAATGAGATTGTTTTTGGCTCTCATAATAGAAAAAGTACAAAATCACTCTCAAAGTTTGTTAGGGTTTTAATTCAAGGATCGTAGCTTATTTGAGTTTTCAAAATTCAAGCTGTCAAGTACATACATATCGGATGCTGAGCTTTGAATCTGCGCACAGTCTATTATCAAGTTATAATCCTAAAACATCGTGATCTGTTGGCTATCGGTAAAAGACAGTATGAAAATTTGTTAGGCAGAAAAAGTTTAACCCGTTGACCGTTTCTCATAGTGCAAAACCAAAAAAAAAGAATTTATTATCAAGAACCGATTAAAGTTTATCAAATGGAAGAACACGTTATTAATGTACCACATTGGGCAATAGTGTATATTCACTCAAAGCAAAAAGAAACAAATTAGCATAATTAAAAAAAATCCTCATTAGAAGAATATTCTATTCAAACTTCTGTATACATCATTCTGTTTTGATAAGTGTTGGCGAATGTTATCAATTTCGCAAATACAGACGAATTATCAACAGTGGACTATTTTTAGAACCGGACTTGTCCAATTAATCATTACGTATTCAATAAAAATTCCCTTCGATTCATGACGAACCCTGGAGTCGAATTCTCGCAACTTTTTAGGTATTTAAATGGCTTGTCCATCGCGGAAATCAAGTCTCGAAGAGTTTTCCCTGTTTTTTTACGACTTATTTTTGACTTTACTCTTTACCTGTGCTATAAGCAATCGCTTCTTGCCAAATTTCATCATTCTGGTTCGACGGAGAGTACATACCCAATGAGTTTTGATTCCCCTACCGAGTTTTCACTACCTCGACTTGATTTTTTTGGCTTGATACGTCAACGCTTTCCTGAGAAAAAGAGTGCTGACAGAGAGACGGACAACAAAGTGATCTTATAATGGTTCCGTTTTTCATTCTGAGGATTTCATAGAGCGTTCATAATACCGGGCGTGGTTTCTTCCAACTTTCCCTTCCGCCATATTTATGGGTATGGGCATATTTAGGATTTTAAGGCTTTCTTAACCATGACACAGTTTCAGGTAGGACAAACCGTGTTTTGAAGTGTATGTTGGATTGTTGTCCTGTAAAAATTAAAATCAGAACAGAGGTCACAGTGTTTTCTCCAAAAATGGGTTTGTACAATGAATTTTAATTTTTTGCAATGACTTAAACCAGTTCTCCTGCTGATACCCAGTCTGGTATCATCTTTTGTTCTATGCTTCGTCGAATGTTTTTTGGATTCATGTCTTCATTAAACTCTGTTAAAATCGTATTGGATCCAGTTTTCACGATTTTTTCACATTACTAATGTTTCCTGATTTTTTGAGATGGCCATTCCCCTATGTTAGGTAAGATAGGTGGGAGAGAACCAGTTTGATTCTCTTATGAACCTATCGAGGAGTTTTGTGTTTGCTTTGGCAAGTTTGGGCAAAGCTGTAAGAAATGGGAATCCAGATTTCTATATCTTACTTTTGCTAAGGCCGGGCCTTCACAGAGAAGATGGGTGAGGGACTCCTCATCGAAGCGGCAGTTTCTGTAGAAATCATTCAACTTCATGCCTTCCTTTCCGCATGTCTGCCTTTCAATAAGACAGTGTCCCGTGAGGACAGGTATGAGAACGCCTAAGGAGGTACGACTCAAGTTTATTTGTAAAGGAGTGGTCAGGTTTGTCTGAAGATGTGATGGTACAATATGATTCATTTACCTACATGTTATTTGCCACGTGTATATTTTTATTTTTAATGCTAACGTTTTCCCGCAGCTGAAGGTATTCCAATATATTGTGAAACCTCATCCGCGGAGAGCACCCAATAAAGTGAATCGTTGCTAGTCCGCTATCTGGTAAAAGGATACCCAACGTTGCTCGACAAACTAAGATGTAGTGTTTTTAGCGAGGGATTTTCTGGCAGCTTTGCTGCTGGTGTAAATGAATATTTCCTTGTAAAAACGGCTTGGATCGCATTGATTTCGGGTTGAAATACACTGCATGGATCGGGAATGTGGATCGAGAGTTATAGTTTTGACCCATCCGTGAATATCGTGATGGAACCATCCGGTATCGGGTGAACGGCGTCCCTCTCCACACGGTGCTTCGAAGTTGGAAGTGAAGCTTTCCTTTCTATTTCGATGAGGTTCATTTTCAAGGAGAGCTTTGTATCCAATATCAAGCCAAGGTGTTTAACTTGACTCTTGACAACGAGAATGTTCATTTTCTGTTTGGGGGTATTGAAATGAAGGGTCCTATTTGCTATTTGATGTTTGCGAATTAACTAGATGCGATAATAGCTATATCATCAGCGCATGCAACTGCCTTGTAACCAGCTTATTTCTAACGGCAGCGGAACTTATTTATAGTCAAGCTCACTAGATAGGGAGAGGGCACTACCTTGTTCCCCTGTTAGTTAGTCTTCAGAGAGTGGACCCTCACAAGGACGAATTTATTATCCTTTTCCTGAGAAGCCGGCCAATGAAATTTATAATCTATAAGAGAATACTCAATAGTGATACAAGTGGGGGTTATTTGTGCCCTTTAATAAACATTAATTTCCCCTTTGCTTTTTAAGAAACGTACACTGCTAAACAAAGTGCACGAAAAAACTTCAATTAATTTAGGCCTCAAACTTTTAGCCTGCAGTGTTAGTGAAAAATGACGCAATTTTTAGATTTGGTGTTAAAAAAGTGTGGCTAATTAATACTTTTCGGTTTATTGATGGCCCCAAGGTTTGAACCTGACAACAACACCGAAAGCTATGAAAATCACTTTGCTATCATCGGCTTTTTATGTGGAACTGTACATGATACCTTATCTTTACATTGTAAAGTTCTTTTATCATTTCTATGCAGTGAAACCTTCTTATTGGGACACTCTGTAAGTGGGCCACCTCCGAAATGAATGGCACTCGGTTTTTTTTAATATAATTGGACCTCTGAATTGAATCAGGTGGCAACGATTTCGTTAGAATTGCCTGAAAGACAACGTCTAAATTGGGACAAAAAGCCCCCGGAATGTCGGTTTGTCTCACAGATGTGGCACTGGAATTTCGTAAATGGCAGAAGACACGCTGAATCCGATCATTGTTTTCAATGAAAAAAAAAGAAAATCAGTTACAGAAACATTGCGGAAAAATTCGGAATTTGAAAGAGTCAAGCTCAGACTGACCTTGGATGTTTAATTTGATTGTAGAGATCGTCAGCTACTTGCTTTCCCCCTGTTATCGGGATATCGCTTCGTAATTATGATATTTGTCCAACACTGTGTATGCCAGCTACTCAATCCTTTTTTTTTTTTTTGTTCGCCTATTCTCCAATATCTTCCGAATTTCAAAATACGCCTTTAACATCTCATCCGCAGCTTCCTGTTCTCCCGACATGCGAAATGTTGGGGAACAGGACAGGACAGATTTACATCCGTTAGTTGGAAGTCATTGTCACTGTGAACTACTAACTACTGCAATGCAAAAATGGCTTGATGCTGCTTTTCTCCACAATGTGCATATAAGTTGTATATGTATAACTCGACGGACTTGATCTGAAAACGCAATCGAACACAATGACTCATGTCTGAGTATGAATCTCTCCAAAGAGCTTATTTGACCCAATTGGTCGCACATCTACACTCAAATAGCAGGATCCGCAGGATAATATCCTTAATCCAGGCATTATCGCTTTTCAAATTAAAGTCAAACACCCCTCACGCATGACTAATTTCAAGCTGTTAATATGTAAACGGGCGAATCGCTGTCAGCCACACAACTCACGGACGATATGCTAAAGGTCCTTGTTTTCACTTTAAGTCCTCCACACAATTTCCAAATATGTCGTTTAAGTTTTCATCGAAATGTGTTACTTTTCTATTATTTTTTTTCATAAGGATAGAAAAGGCGTCTTCAGCTGCAGTGTTTGTAGTCACTTCTGCGTTTTGTTCAGCCTTGATACCAGCACACCATGATTATCTCAAATTCATTCTCATTAACATACTAATGCCCTGTTCCGTCAAAATTCTTTCTGTCCATGCAGATTATAACTTTTGTTTAGAGCTACAGCCTCCACTGATATGTTTACAAAAATTAACCGGATGAAGAATGAATTTTTTTCTATAATGGCCAGAAACTGAAAAAGCAATTCCAAAGTTAAATAAAATACTTGTACTTCTGCCCTAATTTCACACTTCGATTACATTTTGAATGCACGGAGAACTTTAAATTGATAATGGCTAACTGAGAAATAAAAAGGCTTGTAATTCTAAATTGATGACGTCTCATAAAATGTTCGGTTTATGCTCCATAGTTCCAAGAACAACACTTAAGATACAAAGTATAAAAGCATCTTATCTCTCCCCACTTAATTTCGAATTAGACATTCCTTATTTCAGTGTTAATCGTTTTAATTTATTGTTAAA
This sequence comes from Orthonevra nobilis, assembly GCA_963555765.1. NCBI lineage: Eukaryota > Metazoa > Arthropoda > Insecta > Diptera > Syrphidae > Orthonevra > Orthonevra nobilis. Next base: position 17,499,247 of record OY743227.1, read on the forward strand.
CACTAAATACAAATTTATATAATTTATAACTAGCCAAACCGAACATAAAGTGTTACACTATTCACTCTTATTATATAAATGACACTCCACCGCCGTAATATTCTAGTCTCGTTTGTGGTTCAACGAACGCCAACCAATCCGATGCATGAGTGGGCAATAAGCCCATACTTTGACACTTGTACAGCGCCAACCCGATGTTTGCTAAATTGCCCAAAAAGTAAACCAATTTTTGACCACTGCCCTGTGCTCCATCCGCTAACTTTGATGTGGTTTGTGTGGAAAACATCGCTTTTATTGGACGGATCAGCATCATGCCCACCATCATTATAGGAAATATGGAAATTGAGTTTCCCGACATGTACATTATGAAAAGATTCATTGGGATCTAAAGAGAAAGCCAGCTAGAAAAGTGACCGCTACTGAATTCCTAAGATTTCTACCTGTTTCAGTGGTCCTAAGGCAAGGTCCCATGATTTCTTTATTACCAAGTGATGGTCCTTGACGACTTCGGTTTGGTTAATCAATGCAGACGGATTGTAGCCTGGTGGCGACGGTAAGTCTGTGTTTTTGCTAAGTGGCAATTGGTTAGTTAGATTAATGAACTAATATTTACTTTTCTTACTTAGTGTTAAAGTCCAATGACCATTTAGACTTTTTCGAGGCATTTTTCGAAGACATTTTCTTTGGTTAAATGCTGCAAAATGTGGAAAATGATTTTCTTTGACTGAAGTCAATTATTTTTCATTTGTCGGAATTCACAAGTGTCAAAGTGTTCGGCGCTATACGATTGGTCCGTTTTATTCACCACGTTTTAGGGAAGTGTTTCGAATGGACTTAAATTCTTCTGATATGTTCGATTGAAAAAATTTAACTTTCAGTTTAAATTTACGAACGAACTAGGTTTCTAAAATGTTTAATGATAGTTTTCACTAAAGTTGTCAAAAAAATGTATAAAAAACAAATCGTTTATAAAAACTGTTCAAAATAAAGTATACCAGCTGAATGGAACCATACGCTCCTCCCCGAGTAGTTTTCGAATCTGCCCGAAGAGTATAGTTGAATTAATAAGTACGTCGTTGTCTTATACCTCAGGCAATTCGGTCGTTTCAATAACGAGCTTACCTCTCGTTTAAGACCTTTACTTTTCTGAACATTCAAACACCTTAAAATACGCTTCATAAAACTTCAAAAATATAAAAATATATCAAAGATTTTTTAAATTTTTAATTATTTAGTACATTTAATAAATTTTGCAATGAAAAATCCAATACTGTCCAATTCGTTTCTTCTATTATAGCCCTCTGGTCCGAAGCGTTGAACTAGATATCTGTCAAAACAAATTTAAATTGTCATATTCTCGAAATTTTCATTTCTTACCTCTCTTCATTTTTCAATGAACATTCTTTAATACCAGGACCACCAAAAATCGGCGTCGCTTCAATTAGCTTCATTTCGGGATAATTATCTATCACCCATTTCACCATGCCTTCATTTTCATCTTCAGTTATACTGCAAGTACTAAACACCAATACTCCATTGGGCTTCAAAAGTCCAACAGCATTTCGGAACAATTTTCTTTGCAAGCTTGGATACGATTTCAGCATTTTCGGCGTTAATTTATTCGATAGCAATGGACGATTGCCAAGTCCACTGCATGGTGCATCTAAAAGAATTCGATCAAAGGTCTCTGTGGCAAATGGTGGAGCATCAGTCTGTTTTTGTGTTGCTTCTGTCAAAACTTTAGTTGAATCATAAGCAAATGCCTTCACGGATTTAAGTTGATAGGTTTCTATTTTTCGACGCACCATTTCGGCCTTGGCTTCAGTTTTGTCGATTGCTATTATAGTGCCATTGTCGCGCATAAGCTCAGCGATGTGCGTTGTCTTATTTCCAGGTGCGGAACACATGTCAAGTATTGTTTCACCGGGCTGAGGATCCAGAACACGAACACAAACTATCGATGGGAAATTCTGTAAGAGTGCCTCTCCCGATGAGAGATCCCCAATCGATGGTACTCCAGAGACGGTCGAGTGCATTTCAATGGCGATGCCATGATTGGCTACACCTTCGCCATACAAGTGGTGTCTTTGCATTTTTACCTCTCCCGTTCCAATAAAGGCTTTCTGCTCTGATTCAAAAATCGTGTTCGTGCCTTTTTTGCAAGTACCTTCTATGTCAGCAAATACATTGACCAGCTCACCCAGTTTTGTTCCAGATTGCATTGAAAGAACCCCAGGGGCAAAGACATGAGCACCCCGCAATAAGGCAGCTCCACAACCAGTATCGACCATAATTTCCTTGTGCCCAATTAAAGGACACTTAATAATATTGTCAATATTCGCGATACAAACGACTTCAGGGATTCCATCGATATGGAAGATTTTTGGTGCATTTTCATATCTTTTTGCTACAATCGCTTCAAGTTTGCTTTTGAAGTTTACCGCTGATGAGTTAAGAATATTCACTCGATAAGTGGTTGCTTTTGGAGCTCGGCAAAGCCATTCGAGGAAATGACTTAAGTCATTTTGCTAATGAATAAATCATCAAATGTTAGTCTTTAAGTTTAAAGCAAACAAAAACATGATAAAGAGATTTAAGGAACTGAACTTCCAGGACTCTATGCTAACATAGTAAGCTGAAGGAAATCTGACGCGTATTCGATGATGTGAATGAGGCATGTGCTTTGGAACTATGGCCAGACCACGGTAAGAACAGAATGTTGTCATCTGTTCTTCGGTAATTCATTCAAAATTTTATCTGTCGATATGGTAAAAGTTGTATAACAAAATAACTGAGAATAACTGATAAAAATGCAGTCAAACCCTTATGCGATGCGCGGAAATCTAACACAATACGTCACCGCAAATGACATATCATATATTCAACACGTCGCCTCAACCACATTTCACCACCTTCACATCATCGTGGCTTGCTGACATTTTGTGTGTGTTGCAAAATTCGGCTCGTCACACAATTTTCCTTTTGTGTCGAATTTGAAATAAATTGCCCTCTAGAGCTACGTGTTAATTTAGTGAATATAAACAAGTGTGCAACTTACATTCCGTGAAAACAATTGTGATTCAACAAGTTGGTTTTTTATAAAAGGTGATTTTGGATAAAACATAACTTTCTTTGATCCCAACTGGAATAACTTTCTTTTGCGTATTGCGTTGCCCAATTATTCAAATTAATAACTTTTAACTTTTAATTTGGAGTGTACACAATTGCAGAAGATTTATTAATATAACTAAATTGATGTGAATCAGCCAACCAAATCGGCAATTATTCAATACGAGACGGTGTCTTCTAATTTGTAGGAAGAAGATTCTCTTGTATGGTGAACTGTGGAAATCGGGATATCAGCGCCATCTATAAGTTCTTTGTGTCAGCGTTGACATACGCCGGCTGGTGTTCTCAATCCATTTCACCATTCTCTACACATTTGATTTTTTATCTTTATACATTCATTTCGACGTGGCAAGTTTCCTTTTCCTCCCATGAAAAAAAAAAGAAAAATTCTCTCCAGACAAATAGCGCTGTTGCACTCTAACCACTGTAAAACTCCGCACAGTGGCCATTTTGAAATAACTGAGGACGAGACAGAGCTACTTATGTATATATGGATGGTTGGCAATGTGTGGTGAATATGTTCACACAGTGCGTTTTAATTGAAGAAAAAGTGATTTCTTTCAGAGGCAGTTTCTCGTTGTCGTGTTTGCTGTAAAATCGTGCAAAATATTACAATTAATTGGGATAAAATCCAATTAAATAGCGCATCTCAACAGACATTCACCCGGTAAACATTTTTGTTAAGGTTTTGAGTATGTTTTAATCGATTGAACGATAATTATTTATCTCGACAAGTTTCGTCTTCTGCATGTGTGCAGCATATTGTGAGGAGAGGACATTTTTCACCCACAACTTACTAATTAACTTTTCTCGTCCAATTTGACGGCATTCCAATTGTTTATTGTCCGAATTTTCCAGAATATGTGACTAAGATCCAAGAAATAAGTGCTAAATTATCGAAATTGATGAACCTAGGCGTCAAATTAAATGGTGGAAGCATTTTAATTTCTTCTCTTTATTTTTTCTTCGCGAAGAAAAGTTGAAAGTTTCGCCGCGTCCCTTTTTTGTGTGGTGAAAAAGAAAAAGAAAAGAAAGAAAACCAAATTAATATATTAAAGAAAGAAAAAGACGAGGAAACCTGAAGGCGGCGACAGAAAACCAAAGAAAAAAAATTGGTGTAGAGTAGAAAATTATAATTCTTCAGATTTTCAACGAAATTAAAATTAAGTGATACAAGAACGGGTGCTTCTTTGGTACTACTGATCTCTGGACCAAGCTCAAGTGATGGTACTTGTGTTCCTGGTGCTTGTAACTTGCAGCAATGTGTCAAAAAGTTCAACTTGGCCAACGTAAACGTAAATCGTTGCCTTTTGTTTGCTGTCTACACTGCTGACTCACATAAATTTCTGTGGAAACAAAAATGTGATACGATCGTTTTATGATGACGATGTGTTAGAAAAAATGATTAAAGTTCTCACCTAAAATTCTTGTTATATTAATTTTCATTTAATTGTTAGTTAGAAAGCAGCTTTATCAGCTTTAAAAAAAAACAAGAATAATCCTCGATCGATAGCTTATCTCTCAACAGAAGGTAACTGAAATTACAAAAGCGATATATAAGATGAGGGAATTCAGCTTAAGTTTGCATATAAATTTTCCTTGTAATAACATTTTTTTAATATTAGATTAAGATTCTAGTAGCAAAAAGTTGTTGAAAAGCCAGAATTTGGGTAGTACTAATGAACTTATGAATTGGAGCACATCTCATAGCAAAACACCAGGAAATTTGAATGCAAATTGTCACCATATTCCTATGCTTTGTGGGCAGCATCAATTTGGTACACTTCTCAACCAGAAATGTACACGAAAATTTTATGGTAAAACAAAATCCAACATTTTAAAAATGAAATTACACCTCCAAAGTAAGCCTCGTCCTTTTATTTACAACTGTGGAAGAACATGCATAAATATAGAACTAACTACAATGGAACTATTAACTAAGGGGCTCCATTTAAAGTGACTAAACAGTATTCAAAACAAGACTTCAAACAGGATTCGAAACTGAAATCTTACCTTTCCAAGGGCTTCCTATTGGACTTCCCCCGCAGTACTATCTGTACACCATTTGCATTTGGTACTGTGATGCATAACAATACACTAGCTTAGCGGGAATTCAAGGATAAAAGTGATATAGTTTTTTACAGACGGCACAATTACCTTCATACGTTCGTGTGCACTGGGTCAAAGTTCAGGGAAATCGTCTGTTATTTCGAAACTCTCACTCCCTGTTTGCTTGATTTTTGGATGGATTCCTAGCTTACATTCAAATTTTGACAATTTTTGATTGTTTCATCAAACTGCATAGCCGTGGTTATCGTTTAATATATTTCACGTTGCGTTCAAAACGATTTTTACAAAGTGTTTTCCATATTCCACGTTTTACTTCATATAGTCCCGGATATAAATTGAATCGTATAATTCAATTTTTGTGTTGAACCGTACAATTTGTAACGTCTTACTGAAAAATAAAGTAGGTAGACATCATTCCTCTGCTAAATTAGATCAACATTTTAAATTTCTATCTGAGAGTTAAAAAAAAAAAAGTGTTGCTTTTGAAGAAATGTTATTAAACAAAACTTTCCTACAATCCAGTACCTAATGTATTAACGTATCCCATTCCTAGTTGCCACCAAAATTTCAACTGCATACAAACCTTCACGACTCTGGTCTCAAATCACTCAACCGAAAGCGTACCCAATCCTCATTGGGTGAAGTATGTTTCTTGGAAAAAAAAACAAATGAAGCGAGGCAAAGAAATTGAATTGTCAATAGGTATTCGTCAAGTGTTTTAATTAAAATATACATTCTTTATGGAAAAAGTAGGTGTTTTAATGAGTGGAGCGAATTATCATTCTATTATATCCTTTATCTCTTAGAGACGCGTTAACTAGGGTTTTATCCGTGTTCAAATTAATACTGTTATTCTGCGGTATTTGGCACACCTCAAATGTTTCCTATGATCAAAAACAAAAGTTAAAAAGGTTTCTTAAATGTTTAACAACTAGACGCATTCACAAAATCCAATCAATCTCTTCAATTCAATTTACGCTATTTTACATTAACCTTACGGTAACTTTTACTCTTCAATTTATTACTACTTATGTTTTTATTTTTGTACAAAATCGATTTATTATTTAATGTGCGTTTTTCACATTATGTCTGTTTACATATTTGTGTCAATTGAAAGTACCCTAGGTCGTCGATAATGCTAACAATTCGATCTAGATTGATAAATTGATAAACCTCGTATATTAACCTTGATTGATTGCATCACAAAAATGTGTAACACACCTTTGAGATCCAAAGCACGTGTACGCGCGTCCACGCACATATGATTTGATAACCTCTCAAAAAACAAAAGAGGACCGAATCTTACACCAGAAATATCGGACCGTTTATATGCGTGCACACTGTTGTGATTTCGAACCACGACGTCGAATAAGCAGTAAGTTTTTCATTTTTCCACTGACTTGAAGGGAAACACACTAAAAACCATAACACAGGTAGCAATTTTTTCCAGTCTGTTGTTGAACGAAAATTCCGTTCTGTGCAAAATGCTTTTGCGCTCCATAAAACTAAGTTGATATTTTCTTCCGTCCAGAATCATTTCGTGAATTGTACCGATGTTGATATACATCAACTCTTTTTTTCGATCGACAGTAGACTTTAGTAATCAACTTTTTAATACGAATTCTTTAAAGTTTTCTTTATTAGTCTTCCAATCAATTTTGCTAAGCTCAATATATCTTATCTTACGTGTATTGCAATAAGGAGCAAATGAACAAGCATAATAATTCTCTAATCGTCTTAGAAGATTTCGAAATTTCAAGATTGTTTACATGCAACAAACTCCTCCCCCTTTCTAAAACCTAGTCATGGGTAAAAAGTGAAGTTAATAAAAATTACATGAATAGATACGGAATGGGCTAGACACGCTTCCTAAGATGCCAAGATAACAAACTAGCGAGTAGAAATAGTGAAATAAACAGTATCTACGCGGATCTCCAATGTTATCTATTCTAGATCAATGTTGAAACAGATATTGTGGGTCACAGCGTCCACTGGAAGTTGTTCACTTACTACGTATTTTTGGTTTTATGAAAAATAACAAATGCTTAACTAGAGAACGAAGCCATTGTCCTCTTTCAATCAGGGGTTTTGAATATATTAAAAAGTTCTGACCTAAAATCCGCGCCAAACAAGTTTAACACAATTAATGAGGTCAAATGGGCAAATCAATGAATATTGCCAAACACATCACAACCACGAAATCAAAATCAAAGTTCAGAATGATGAAAAGATTGTTCAAACTACTAATGGGCGATGACTCATCACGTAAACAGAAATATGGTCTACGTTGATGACGACGTCACGTTGCGGTCTTTTTATGCATATACACGTATATGAATTTTTTTTAATCTAAGGCCTGAAGCTATCCATGAGTTGATAGAGCACGCGACAGTTTCTTATCGCTTCTTTTTCGCTTCCACATGTCTTTATGGGATTTGTACGAAAACGATCATCAGCGATTGTGTTAAATAGGATTCATTATTAAATCAACGTTTTGCTGAATAATTTTTCATAACATACAGTAGCGAGCACAGAAATTGCAATGCGGAAAAAAACACATTTCTTTTCAGTTCTTCGTACTTTGTCAATGAAAAAAAAAAACGAAACCATTTCATCTTTTGCAATAATTGTTTACCAACTTGTAGCCAATAAAACTGCACATAGAACTATTTGCTGAAATCAATATGATGAATTTGCTCTCACCGGAGGATATCACTTATCAAATCAATTTCTGTCCAATTTTCGTATTTTCTCCTCACAAGCTTAATTTGTACAGCTGTCGTAAATCAGTTCCCAACGAAAAATGGGTGTTGCACTTTCTGTGCTCTCTACTATATAATTATGAGAAACTAGTGAATTGATCTGTTGTGTATATTCGTTTTGTTGAAAGTAATGTTTTCTTTGCAGATTTCCACCCAAAACAACCGAACTATAATAGAGCTTCGGTTGAATATTATACATTCTCATATAAAATAAAACACGCTGCGCGGGAACTTATTGCTAAACTAATTTAAACAAAACAACAACAAAATGGGGAACGTATTTGCGAATCTGTTTAAAGGACTCTTTGGCAAAAAGGAAATGAGAATACTTATGGTCGGATTAGATGCCGCTGGTAAAACCACAATTCTGTACAAACTCAAATTAGGCGAAATTGTTACAACGATACCTACAATTGGTAAGCTTCAATTTTATCAATTCAATCTTAATTTGCTGATATCATTTTGTTTTTTACTAAAGGTTTCAACGTGGAGACTGTAGAATACAAGAATATTAGCTTTACAGTGTGGGATGTGGGTGGTCAAGACAAAATCCGACCATTGTGGAGGCATTACTTCCAAAATACACAAGTACGTAATGATTTTATTACAATTTTAACAAAAGTATATAAAAATCGGGGAGGTATTGTTTAAAATCATCATTTTGACTAGTTAATTTGAGTCGAAATTAATGTCTTTGAACAACAAAACTCCTCCATATTTTAATGATGATCCAAATGTTCCTAGATGTAAATGCTGATAGTTGAACTAATTGTTTCAAGACGGGACTGATTTATAAGACTTAGCCCTCTCCTCGATATGTTCTTTGCATTGTTTTTAATTCAGTGTTCTGGACAGTCGTAAGATGTGGCTTGGCTCTAATTATACTAATATTTTCAATGAGAATTTGGTTAAGCTTTGAAAATTATTGTGTCTCGTTTTAGGGTCTCATTTTCGTCGTTGACAGTAATGACAGAGAACGTATTGGTGAAGCGAGAGAGGAATTGATGCGAATGTTAGCTGAAGATGAACTCAGAGATGCTGTTTTACTTATATTCGCCAACAAACAGGTAAGATGTTGGTTTTTTTTTGTTAAATGATTATCCATAAAATTGCTCAAACGAATTAATGTGCAAATTGTTGAGATTGAAGTTTTGATTTGCAACAATTTGAGGATTGATTGTTACGAAAAGCGTTCTGCAAAGTGTATCGGATATTAATTTATCGAGTATTGTTGCTCATTAATCGCCAACGGGGATCTGTAAAGTAGCTGCTGTAGTTGATTCCACATGTTTTTGCCCGAATGTGTGTTTTTCGCATTTACAGATTGTAGTTTGCTTTGTCATTCGATACACACACGAAAGGCAAGCTAGAAAATGCGGAATTTTATCATAAAATTCTCGTAAAGATATACAAATTGAATTTCGAGAATAAATTAATATGGCTCAGAATGAAATGACACATTTTATATTTAAAAATATTGATAAATAAAATCGCCTCTGAGTTGTATTTTTGAACGAAATTAATGTTACCCGTTCAAGGGACAATTTTATTTTACACTGAAGATTCGAAAGGCTTAGTCGGATATTTAGCCTAGCTCCCACATTATTAATGCTTTTACCGCGACATAAATCGTCATACGAACGATTACATTGATATTTTAATCCGGGTACGAAATTGTTGTGATTAAAGTGAATAAGCGGACGTAAAAAATGTTAATGTGAAAACATAAACTTCATACATATAATTTGCGTTACTATTTATAATAGTCTTCATTTTGTTAATTAAAAAAATGGAAGAATAAGGCCGAGGGAAATTATCAGGCGAATGTTTGTGAATTATGTGAACAATAATATTCAACAATTGCTTTGTTGATTGTTGTCAAACCATAAGAAAATCTCTTACGCAATTAAAACATACTTGACTTCATTGCTGCAATAAATGTTGACTCATATTTGATTTTTTATTACTTTTTAGGATCTGCCAAACGCAATGAACGCAGCCGAAATCACTGACAAGCTAGGTCTGCACTCACTCAGAAACCGCAATTGGTACATTCAAGCGACGTGTGCAACAAGCGGCGACGGTCTATACGAAGGTCTCGATTGGTTGTCTAATCAACTTAAGAACGCCAACCGCTAAGATTGAATTAATTAAACATAAAAAAATATAATAAAGAAAATAAAAATAATAAAAACAAGAAAAAAAAATTTAAATTAACTTAAAATCAACCAACAAACATAAGAAACTTTTAAATTTATATATATATATATGTTAAATGAAGAAAAAAGGAAAACACAAAGGAAGAGAAAACAAAATACAACAAAAAAACAAGAAATATTAAATAATAAAGTATAATAATTTTCCTTTCGTACTATTAAACTAAAAATAATACAAAAATATACACTTTGATGAAAGAATAGCATACGCGTAAAATAAGAACACACCAACCACATACCCAATAAAAAGACCCGAATTGAAATGAAAGAAAATAAGTATAAATATCTTTAATACTTGTTAACAGAATCGATGGGACAGACACCTCATCAATTGTAACTAAAAAAAAATTAATAAGTATATATAGGAAAGCACCACGGAAACTTTAAAGTTAAATTGAATACTACAACCAACTATATATATAATTCGGGAGATTCGCCTCCCGATTAAAGTAAATGATTTATAGAATAAAGTTATTCATTGAATATATGTTTACACATTTGATTTTCTAGGCATGAGCAAAGTCTGTTGTCCCTTCCACACGTTTCTTACCACAAGTACTGTCCGTAAAACCATTAATAATATTTTAGCCAACATTGTGTTTTTCCCATTTCGACAAAATAAAAATATAGATAGTAATGTTGTCCAAGAGCTAACTCAGTTTTGTTTAGTTTTATTATGATTTTATAAAAAAAAAAGAAATATATGGTATTTATTCGTGAAGTTATAACCTTAAAAAGACGGCGAATAAAAAGGATTGTTTATTTCAATCCAAGTACGCAAAAATAGTATCTTTATTTTCTGTTTGAACTTTTTATTACAACACCTATAAAACTAAAGAAAATAAAATGTAAAGTATAAGTATATATATAAATAAAAACAAACAAAAAAAAAAAAACATTCAATTTTTTAGTATTGTAAACTATTTATGATGGTAAAAAATAAAATATAGAAAAAAAACAAGTACTTGCTTGGATAAGCTTTTCTATATAAATGCAAAAAAAAAATATACATACATTCATAAAAAAAATGGGATTAAATACAACAAAACCAGCCTTTTTCTTTTGTTATATTTAAAACATCAGTTTCAATTAACGATGGAAAACCATCGTATGAATGCGGATGATGAATTGATGATTAGCAAAAACAGAAAAAAAATAAATTCTATTCAACACATGAATCATTGAAAAATTATCGAACTCTAGCAGGTGGCCAGCGAAGTAGTTTTATATTCTAAACTGGATAAACCTTGCATTTGTTTTTCTCCATTGCAGCAATTCAACATATACGACATTCTATTCCTTCTAACAGGGAGACCATTAGAATAAAATTGCTCCTTAACGTAAAATTTAACTTTGACAAACCCGATGTAAAATTTGTTTTGTGTCCAAATTTTACCAAGTTGCATGATTTTTATATTCGCTCGTGGTTTGTAGTTCCATTAGTAATAACAGTACGAAAAGGTTAAGAATTTCTTTTTTTTTTAAGCAAATATTTTTGAAAAGATAATAAGGAAAATTATTAAGTAAATAAACAACAAAAATATATTATATATGTATGATGTCCAATATTACTTTTTGTTTTTGTGTTATTTTACAATTACATATATCCATAAATATACATACATATTTTTTAAGTTGAAAAAAATGTTTTCTCTTCTAGTGGTGTTTTTTTTTTACTATTATACGCAGGCAATCGAATTGTCTTATATTCCTTTTAGCAAGAAAAGTGAGTACATTTATTTCGACTTTAGACGTCTGAAAAAATAAGGAGTATGCCTCGAAGTTATGCCATGCATGCTTCCAGTAACTACAGTAATGCAGTTAACTGAATCAAATAATTGTTCCTGGTATTAAGGTTCATATGGAAAAAATTGGTCATTAGAATTGTTGCTGAAGGAACTAAGGCTAATTGTTTTCTTAAAAAAGTTATTCTGGTGAGTTACTTGAATAATTTATAGTATATAATAGGTCTTGTCTTGGTTCCAGACATTGACAACGGAAATACAATTTTTGTTCAATCTAAAGTCGCGAATTTGAATCGTTCCAATGAACTCACTGATGGAAATCTGAGTTTCAAATCAATACACAAATTTGAGTCTCGCGTTCCTTCTACTGGTCTAAAAAAATTTCGTGAAAGATACAACAACTGGAAACAAACATGAGGTGAACTTTAAAAGTACACATACCAAAAAGTAAAATTAAGGTTCTTTTAAGGTGACTTTCTCACCATAAAAGTAGGTCAAAACCAGTCTTCGACCAGCGTAAAAATCTGAAATAAACAAAAGTATTAAATTAATTTATCTTCATTTAAGTACTTACAAAACCCATGCACAATCAAAATCAATCTGATATATTAAAAAATAAATAAAAATGTTGGACCACGTCACAAAATATTCTTATATATTTATGCAGGAGCCAATAATAAATTAATAAACATATCTGGAAATGAGCAGAAGGCATGGACATTCATTGTACGTATGAGACTGTGAAGTTTCACAAACAAGTTTCAAATTACGTGTAGAAGAAGTTTCGCAATTACACACAAAAGTGTACAGAAATTTAAAGAAAGGAATAAATTAGAAACGCTATTTGACCCGAGAAGGAGAGAAAAAGGTTTGACATTAGTTCGATAAAACTTCTGGTTTAACTGAAATAAACCTTGCACTTAACAATAAGTAGCGAAACAGAGAGACGTTCTCTTTGGGGCAAACCATTCGTTTCTGAGCTAAATCAGAAGAAAAGGTTGTTCGTAAAAAATTTTCGTCACGCCTGTGGAATTTTAGAAACAAGTTTATGTTTGTGACGAGAGTAAGATTAATATTTCTTTTACAAATGACTTTCGAAAAGTTTCGAGACAACTCGTTTCAGACAATCGATTGAGGTAAAAAGTCTTCGACCCACATTAAAATACGGATCTGGTTCCGTTCTTGTGCGGGGTTGTTTTTCTGCGTTCAGAGTGGGCAATCTTTTATATATTGATGGACAACCCGATAGCCCTGGTAGCTAGTGCTATTCCTTTATATTACTAAGGTAATTTAATTACTTATTAATAATAATAAACATGGACATGTATTACATGTTTGGGACACAAAGATGTGGCGTCTGTATAACATGTCCAAATTGGTCAAAACTCACTCACTTAAAAAAACCAATACGGAAACGCATGGTTTCTAGCAAAGACCCTAAAAAAAATATACTTTTCGAGAGGAATGGGATTAAATTGACCTTAATTATTACAAGAAGTCGATGGAATCGATACAACGTAGACTAGAAGCTTTAATTTAACCTCGAGGTAACCAAACTTAATTCCAAATTAAATTATTTCATTGCTTAAGCTACAATTTTTTGAATGTTTCAATACTTTTTTGAGGTCGGGTTTGTTGTTTTTTTTCTTTTGTTCTTTTTTTTTTAACTAAATAAGTTTATGTTAAAATATTTAAATTTTTTTCTATATTGCTTACATAATTACTCGATTTTTCTTTTTTGTTGTCAAAACCTTTGAAGCTAACTCTATATCCAGGTAAGTTCAAACCAAAACTTTCAATAACCTGGGTTTTGCGAAGAACCAAAGCAGCGCATCTCAATTGATGGATGTGGTATTTCGCAGCAGAGAAATTACTTTAAACAGTCTAGTCTGGATTTGCCAAACATTGCAAATCAACTTAATTTTTTTTCGCAAATCAGCTTTATTTGCTGTTCAATTAGCCCGGGGGGGGGGGGCGTTGTGTTCCCCTTTTTCCTGTATGGATAAAATTTTGTTCAGAGGGGGGATTTAGTGAAAAAGAGCGAGGGGGAGATGTCAGAGGAATTACTATGGAGTTTTGGACATGCTTCCAACAAACATACGTTCAGAGGGAAATTATTTTCATAATTTCATAAATATATATATAAAAAAATTAGTGGCGTCCTTATTGCAAGTGTCGTCCACTATTTAATTCGAAATAAATCGTTCACATCGACGAATTTCCTTTTTGTGTACCTCAATCTGATATCTGTTACTGTGAATAACGAAAGTGTTAATTGTGAATATATCATATATTTTTGACATTTGATAATTGTTTATTAATTGCCAGCAATTCTTTCTTTTTATTCCTTTTGGGATAACAATTGCAAGAGTATTCCAGCTCTTCAAAGTTCGCAAAATTCACTTTTATATGCTAATTTTAATATCAATATTAATGTTCAATCACAAGGCTATTCTTTGATCTGATCCTTTTGTTTTATTTGAATCGTTTTTAGAAAGTCTACACGATTCACTCTTTATGTACTTGAATTTGTGTGGCAAATATTTTTAAACCATCCTTTTGTCTTTTAAATATCGTATTTACTTCTCGGTCCTTTATTGTAACATTATGCATACGGGTTCCTTCGTCACTATTTTTATTCTGATGTGATCGAGTTTTTCGAATTCAATTACAAATAAAATTAAATACAAATTAGTTGAAGCTTTGATGACGAACTGTCGATGGGAGTTATTTTCCCGCGAGCACTTACATATCTCGGGAGTTTTAGCTAAAAATTCCGATGAGAAATGAATCTAGGAATCTATTTTTCCAACCATCGGTGAAAGCAAAATAGCAGCGAGCGTTTACGAAATTCAAAAAATTTGCATAAATGATAGAAGGCGGAGGTTTTCGAAAAATTGCCTTAACGTTTGTTAATGTCCAAGGCGATTATGTTGTGACTTTCACGGTTTCCTAATAATCGACATGCAATCTGAAAATTCGGGAAATAGAATTTTAAATTGTTGATATGTTGACTCCCAAGAGATTATCGCTGATACGATATTCAGCACAGAGCAGAACGATTAGGCAATTACCATGATTGTACGAGTAAAGTAAGTCCATAAGTGGATTCAGAGCAGAAAAATTAGTTGTAAACCAGTTTTTTGTGCGTCGTCGGGTTTATGATTGAAATAAGAACAGGGCACCATCACCATAAACCAATGGACGATGGCAGCATTTTGGCACAGACTGCTACTTCTATGATTTTCGAGCTAAAATTCAAATGTGTGCAGGAAAATAAATCTTTCTTATTTTAATTACCATTCTTTTAATTCCTTAATTTATAATTACACATTCATATATATATATATATTTCTTATTTAACGATAAAAGTTAAACAATTTCTTTCTTATAATTTTCTTTTATTTTTGCGGTTTGCATTTTTTTTCTGATAAAAATCGATTTATTCTAAATTTAAAAAAAATGTTGCATTTTTTTTAGTTTTAATGTTTTAGTCCTTATGTGGTTTTTTATTTAAAAGTTCACATTCTTCTTCGCAAAATGTGTGTTTGGGTGAAATTGCAATAAAAAAAAAATTAAGATGGTGGTAGACCACGGTCCGCTGTGCTTTTTACAGGACACAGAGACGCGCTTTTAAACAAAACTTAAATTGATTCATTACCCATGATTTGTTGGGTAAATCTTAAATCAAAATTACTAAGCATAAATTAGCCGATATGTAAAGAAATTAAGGGTAGTAAATCTCTTTCCGCAACAAATATATATATATATGTACAGAAAAATTGTTCTCGCGTATGGAATAAAATTGGAGGGGAAGGCGAAAAAGGACAAATGCGAGAGAAACACGAAAGGGGCGAATGTAAACAATAATTACATACATCTGTGTGCAGCGGTGTATAAATCGGAAAGAGAAAATAATACAACTTAAATGTTTAAATATCGTTAAACCTACTTAAGTTAGATGATAAAAGAAAAGCCTAATTACATTATGACGCTATGTTAAGAGACTTGTATTCGTCATCCTGCATTTGAGTAATCATAAATGTTCCATCCTGCAGTAACAGAACAACTCGTCTTGTGCCACCTTAAAAGAGAAGCAATCATATGGAATGAAAAAAAAAAACGTAAAAGAAATTATTTTTTGTGTTCTTACCGGGTGACGGGAGATCAGCCTGAACAACTTCGGCGGGAATATTCTGATCTTGGGATTCGCCGCTTTCGCTGCCAGTTTGAATGCACAGCTGACCATGTTGCGCGGGATTTAATTCGCTGCCATCGCCCATGCTCACCAGATCGCCAGCATTGGTACCGTCATCCTGCTTCAGTATATACTGACCAGATTCTGCAGCAGCAGCTGCGGCCAGCGCTTCGGCCTGTTGCTCAGGTGATAGCTGGGCTACTGCTTCCGCAACAGCATTATCCAGCGTAAGTACGTTGTTATCGTCACCGTCTGCGGCGGCAACATACGCAAATTGCTGTTCCCCATCGGCACCTTGGGCGACAAGAATTGTCTGTCCCTCGGCATTTTTGCCAGCGACTTGGTAAACAGTGCCGTCTTCACCCGTCACAAGCAAGGGAGAGCCATCATCATTTGTTAGAAGCTGTTGATCACCGCTGAGCATTATACTGCCTGACTGATCGATTTCTTGGAATTCAGATTGATCGTGGTGTTGCTGCTGCTGCTCGGTTGTAGTAAGTAATTGCGTTTGTAACACACCTGATTGCATGGCCGAGAGCTGATGATGCTGCTGATGTTCTTCGTGAATTTCCGTTCCATCAATTTGACCAAGGATTTTACCTTAAATTTAATTCACATGCATAATACTAATATTTTTTTCATTTGTTAGAAATCACTTACCTGTAATGGGACATAACGTCGGCGATTGATGCTCTTCGTTTCCAAATGTCGACACATCCATCACTGCAGTCTTTACTTCGGATTGCTTTTGTTTCGAGGATCCCAACTGACGTATGGGAGGCGCAATTTGTTGGACTTTCTGAATCTGCACTTGCGATTGGTGTCGCGCAACTGGTTGTTGTTTTGGTACTTCTTTCGACATGATTTTCTTTGTCACCTTCAAGTCACCAGACTTCGAGAGCTGCAGAATCTTCTGCTCTGGGGTCACGTTTCGCACAATCGCTGGCGATTGTACATTCGTACCAACGGGTTTACTACGTGGAATTATCATTTTGCCAGATGTCGGTGATGTTTGCTGGATACCAGTTGGTAGAGTTGTCCTTTGAGCAATTGTTGCGGTTCGTGGCTGGCTCTGCAGCACACGAGTGTTTGTTTGTACAGATTTTTGTACAACCTTTTGCTGTGAATTCGACAGTGATGATGGGGTACGTGCTATAGTGGTCTGACTGTTCATAAGCCTTGGACTCGAGCTTGTTGTGTTTGCCGACTGTTGTACTTGAGTGATTTGAATGTTACCAATGCTGGTCGGTGTGCTAGCACCACTAAGAGTCTTGTTCATTTGTGTGCGATTGAGTATAGTAGATGTAACAGTAGGACTCGATGCTTGTGTACCCATTGAAGATGGTGATTGGTTGTTTGTTAAGACGGCGTTATTATCATGGGCTAAAGCAGCATCACTTCCTACGCGTATTATTCCACTATTTGATGATTCCCCCTTGGAAAGAACGCGAATGTGAGCTTCAGTTTTTTGTGAGTTCTATAAAAACATTTTTACATTGGTATTGATATAGATTTTTCAAGACTCCATTTGCCATAGTTTAATATATAAAGAATTTAAATCAACTATGCGGGCAATGAGTAAAATTGTGCGTAGACTCGTGCAATGAAACATAAAATAAGATTTAAACTTGGAAAAAGGAAATAGCTGTGCTTATGGCGAGAAAATAATAGGATCGAATAGGACAGAAAAAACAAGTGATTTCTGTATGTAGGGAAAACGTTTTTCTTACTGGTTTGAAAAGAATACAAATGAAATGGTGACAAGTGATATTGCGACTTTCTTGGAACATCTACCTCGTAATTTGCACTTTTCAATTTAAATTAAGATGCAAATATTCCAGACTTCAAACTAATGCTTGAATTAATACAGCTGTTGCCATGCGCAGGCGATATTGAAGCCAAAATCGGCGATTAAATAAAAGGTCAGAAGGATGTTCTTTATATGAATGAACGTAGAAACAAAAAGATGGTACCTTGAACAAGGGATCGATCGAAAAAAAAAACAGAATCGCCAAATTGAGCCGATTGAGTGCAAACAGGGTTACAAAATTTGGAAGACTGAGTCCCGAATCAAGGCTCATGCAAGAAGTTTGATCCAAATGGATAGACGAGCTCAAAAATCGATTACCTTATAACTATGAATGTGAGACAAGAATTCTGTTCGTGAATTAATCTAAATGATAAAGCGCAGGAGTTATTGAAAATGCTTAAAGTAGGCGATTTATAATTTGTGAAATTTATAAGAGAACTGAGACGACAATTTTAATATAATGAATTCTAGACAAAACCATTCAGAACGGCTAAAAGATAATATATTCGGTTATCATTAGATTCACTCGTCCCACCGAAAAATAAATTATGTCACAAATATGTACGATGAGTAATGTGAAACATTCGACATGAGAACACTTAAAAAAATATTTACATTGTAAATACTTACATTATTATTGACTGTTCCATTGAAACCTGGCTTCTTAACAACTCCCGAGGCATTCACATCTTGTGTTATGATCACATCAGCCGAAAAAGATTCGCTCCCACTTGTGTTCTTCAGATTTCCGTTCACTTTGATTATTTTAGACTAAAACAAGTTTGCTCAGTCAGCATGTATAACATTTTGTTAAGTCACATGTTTGCTTAGAACTTACCTCGACGGCACGATCACTTTTTGTTTCAACCTTCACTGATACCGTATTACCATTCTTCATTCTCTTCACAGTATGCGACGGGATAAGATCCTCCTCTAAATCTTCATCGCCAATCATACCCGGGTCGTCGTAATCGCTATCATCCAATTTTCTCTTTAGCGATGCAAACGAGGCTTGATTTGAAACACCAGTAGGAAGAACTGGAAGTGATGTTGTAATTGGGTTTCCTGCCGGAGTTGACCTACCTCCGACAGTACTGTTTGTGCCATTATCATTTGCTTCTTCGGCACACCATTGTTTCACTTGATCCAATGCTTTACTTTTCGATGTACGTGAAAGACGACCGGAATCACTGCCCGGTGATGATAAATTTAATTTAGGTGCTTCTTCGGCTTTATTGGGATCTTTCAAGACGTCCTTTTTTATATCTACTACTTTCACTGCGGCTGCCAATGTTGCAGCTTGCTGCTTCGCTTGCAAAGCGGCTCTTTGCTCCTTTTGTCGGGCCAATTGCTTTTCAAAAGTTTCCAAAATTTGGGGAACATTATCCAAATGGATTTGCGGTTCCCAAGTGTTATGTTCATGTGTATAGTTCTCCCACTTTACTAAGTACTCGTGCATTTTCCTTCGTGGATTGAATCGCTTCGCGACAATCTTCTCCACAATCTCCTCTTCCACTTCGCCATTTGTATTGGGTAGCGTTCTATTGGCACGACGATTACTTAAATTAAAAAATAAAATAAAATTTGTGTTTCTCTTATAATTTTGTGTTTGTTACGCTTACTTTGAAACCCGTTGAATGGGGGTGCTTGATGTCAATTTATTTTGCACTGTCGTCGGGAGCATCTTCTTCACAAGTCCACCACGAATCGGAGAGATGTCATTTTCATCTTCTGATTTTCTTACAATTACTGGCGCTTTAGCATTAGCCAAAACTGGTTTTGAGGGTGTCATTGGCATTTCTTAAAACAAACAATAAATATTAATTTTTACTCATAGAGATTGTTTCGGGCTTCTTGAACTTACTCCTTGCAGCTGGATTGCCCGCAACTGTAGCATTGTCGACCACTGTTTTTGTGATTTTGACTGGCATCTCTTGAAGCCCACCATGACCCATTTTGGCAAATGATTGTATCGTTTTGCCGGCTACAATCCATGTCTCTCGAATACTCTCGTCCATTTTCACCCATGTTTGGTAAAGAGCCCAAGAGTTCTGTTGCAAATTGCTGCTATTGTTTATGCTGTTCTTATTGCTACCACTGTTATTGTTATCTTTGTTGTGCAACTGTGTTGCTTTCCAAAGGAGAAAAGCCCAAATTTTTGGTTTCGTATCTGGACCATCGCGAATTTGTGTCTCTTTATCGCACATGAAACGTTTGTGCTCTTTGAATTCCTCAACGAAGTGGAAGACGCCCAGACAACGACCGCAGACAAGTACATCGATTTGTGACATGTCGTCCTGTGCAGCTGGAAAAGGACAAGTTCGTTTTTTATTGAACATTTTTTTTGCAACCAAAATATTTTTTACCTCTTATGAGCTTCTGATGCTTCCCAATATCGGAAGGATCTATTCCAACCATGATTTAGAGATTCTAAAAAAAAGGTGAAAAAGCAAAATTGTTAAATTTTGGGAAATTAATGTTAAAACTTGTAAATCCGTTGATCTGTCTGTATTTGTTTTGTCGGCAGACGATACCACGAAGCCGACCAAGTCAAGAGTTATAAAAAAAGAATTATCGAACCTAAGGATAGGTTAGTATGCGTGTCTTGTGACTCACTTAGACCACATTGGGTCCATTGTGCCTATAGTCGAGATGTTCCGTTGAACAATCCAGATAAAAGAAGGAGTCTGGGGTCAGCTTTACCCAGGTCATCCAGCCCATTGAGAAACTAACTCTCATAAGTTCTGGATCTTGATCTGGCTAGTGCGGAACATTCGCAAAGCAGATGGCGTACAACTACTGCAAAAGTCGTTGTGTGGACTACCGATTCCCTTTGGTACAATAGCCTGTTACTATGCTTGAGACGAGACGGAAATCCTTTTAATTTGGGCTTATGAGATCTCTGGATAAATGATCATCGATGACTGGACACAAAAGCCTGGCTATTGCCCATAATTCTGTTTGATTCCAGCACCTGTTAGACCTGTCTTTCGTTTTCGAGTCAATAATTTTCTGGATAGCGCCAATTGGAGCTTGAAGCACGAATAAAAAATTAAATGAAATAATTCATTTGGTTTGATTACATAGTGGAACATCTCTTTTAAATGTGATAAAAAAAAAAAAAAAAAAAACACTGACATCGATCAATATATAGAGGACACATACCTATATAAAGAAACTGTTAAGCAAGACTGACGAACGTCGACGATAATTCGTTTCTAAAAAAAGAAATACAAGAACTGGACCTATCACCGGCTTTTTTGATTGACTGGTACCTTCGCTATTTAAGCTGTCTTAAAAAAAATATGCAAACTGCTCTATATCGTTTGTCAAGAAAGCGCTTGAATAGAAACATTTGTGGAAGAAATTTTGTAAATGAAAGATCCTGGAAATACCAGAAAAATGTGAAGCATACGAAGAATTCCCAACAACTGAATATCATGAGCAAGATTGTCCAAAACATTTCCAATAACCTTAGACCAGGGACAAAAACTTGTATCAATTCACAAAAAAAAACAGAAACAAAAATAGACCCCGATACCTGTTCTCGATAATAGATAGGAAACTGACTTGGAGAAAGGGGGATATATATGGACTGGTAGAAGGATATATATGGACAAGATTCTGGAGTGCTTCGGCCCAACGTCTTTGAATCCACACCAAAAGAATCACAGCCCTTTAATGGGGCACACCGCAACTACCAGAGAGTTCATAATTTGTTGTTAGCGTCATCAAAATACGTTTGGCCCAAACATTGCGAAGAATAAGAAAACAAACAAACGCATAACATAAGTTAATAATCAAAAATACTAATAAACTGCAGATTCCAAGGGATGGACATATCGTACATTCCTCAATTCTCAACAATGTGACAGATTTTGTTGGAACCTTTTTGGTATTCAAATCTAGTATACATCGTCTGCAACGTATCAATTGATATAAACAAACTTTGGGATCACGCACACACACACACACACACACACACAGATCCACGTACATATAGACAAAATAAAAGTGGCGCAAATTCAATGATGGAACAAAAGTTGAATGAGCCAAAATCAAATACGTTAATAAAAACAAAGGAAAAAAAACTAAATTTTGGAACACATCACTGGAACTTTATCGGTATTGCAAATGTCATATAGAGTTGTCAAAAAAAAACGAAAAATAGACAAAAGATACGCAAACGCAAGTATTTTCCTTTTCCTGCCGTTCGCCCCAGAGTCAAGACCCCAGCGCAAGTAGCAAGAAAATTTTCTACCGCCAAATTTTCAACCCTCGACCAAAACTGATAAATTTCCTCAAAAATTACTTTAGTATCTACGTTTCTGATGAAATCATAGAATTTTCGGATCCTACATCGATGTGACGCTCTTTTTGTGCTGATTTACTTTCTTAATTGCAAAATTATCCAGGGTACGCGCGTCGTCGACTTTCAGCTCATGAAAAAAGGAACCAAGTAGTACGTTACAGACGAAAAAAAAAAAAATCACTTCAAATAACAAGCACTGGAAAAACCTTTAAGCTTTAACAATTAATTCACGGCAAAACTAGATTTGTAATATTTAAATTAAACCCACCTGGGAAGTTTTTCTTGAAATTTTGACAATCAAAACACCAAATGTAAAAAAAAAAATGTCTCTCCTTTCGACACTTGGTGTGCCTACCTACCGATTAGGGTATAGCGCGAAACTGGCTTTTTCGAATTGGATATTTTTGTCACATTTATTATTTTTTAAGTCGAGTTGAAGAATTATTCAAATATTGATGCGGTCGGAGGAAAGCTTCGGCTGAGTTTTTTTGTGAATTAGTATTTTCTTGATGTATGCAAGAAAAGAGAGAAGGAATAATGCAAAAGTAGAATGAAAAGAGAAACCAAAGCAAATTGAAGTCTTTTCCGTTCGTTTATCAAAATGTCGCAACTTGTACTCAACGCACTCGCTTGGTCAATGGGCAACGCGTGATGAAGTGACAGCCTGTACGAATTGGGAAAAACTGAACGAAACAAAATGGCTGCAATACAAGCGATGGCTTGTGCATTTTGTATTGTCGACAGAGTATAAGGTTAGAGGATGTTCAGTGGGTCACATTTTATATAAAAAGTAATTATTTCATTAAAGGTCATGGAACTGCAGAAAAATGTTTTATTTCAAATGGCGGTTTGAAGATATCGAATTCGGCTATTGTCATTAGTGTATAAGAGGTATATTCATGCTGTTTGTTCTTTGCACCAAATTTTGGATTGCAAAAGGTTTGGCAGTGGGTTCTATTTAGTGCCTATCTTCCTTATCATGTTTCAAACTTCATATACTTAGTCACCTCTTAGTCGCTTGCAAAATCTACAGTCATATATATATGCAACTTTACCTAAAAAAGTGTATTCTTTCGATAACATACGGTTCGCTCGTGTATACTGAAAAAAGTTCACCTTATTGGGCACTTGTTAGTTCGTACTGGTGCTTATCTCGCTCAAAAGAGGGTTTTAGGGTTTGGTCTGCTACGTCCGCCCACAATGTGGGAATGTTCCTGTCCACTAATAGCGACAGATGACGATGACTAGTCTAGATACAAAACTATGTCTTTTGGTTTATTAAATAAAGTATATCCCCTTAAATGTTTTCTTAATCTTGTCTCTGTAAATGTTGACATCAAAAATAATATTTACATGCTCCAATTTACACGAAAGGAGACATATTTCTTGGCAATATCAACGATTAGCTTGGAAGCCATATGCTCAATGATTAATAAACAATTTCAAAATGTAAAGAATACGCATTTTATTTCTTATGTGTACACCTATCCGATATCAGGAGAAACATTTGAGTTCTAGTTGTTTGGTTGACAAACTAATACTATCAGTTTTATTTCTTGAAATTGAGACTTGTTACTTGTTGTTTGGATTGTCATTTGCCATAGAAGCATCCTGTTAAAATTCTGCCTCTTCTGAAGCTCAGATTCTGATCATCGTATACAATGAAGGAATATAAGCGTTCTTTTATGTACAGACTAGTTTTTATTTGGTCACTTTTTTTCCAAAATGATTCCAGGAAACGCACCCCATCGATGCTGCGCCTCAACGCAACCTTTTCCAACTTAACGAATATGATCAGTGTTGACTTGTCATTAAGTTGGGAATTTTGTTTGTATTGGTACTTCCACGGGGCTATTTCTTTTCGAGACCGACTGTAATTACTTTGACAATTCAGTTTTGTTATTTACCGCCGGTGGGTGGGATTGTGTTTGGTGTTCGAGAATTTACAGAAATTATGGAAAACATTGATGGGGATGACCCAAAAGAGTACCGCTGGGAAACTGGCTACGAGAAGACATGGTACTTGATTCACTGAAAAAGAGTAAAACGTGAACTAAATGAAATAATTATGATTTTAGGGAAGCTATCAAGGAGGATGATGATGGCCTTTTGGATGGAGTCATTGCCGATATCATCCAAAAGGCGAAACGAAAGCGACAAGCGGAAAAAACTATAAAGAATCGTTTGGGCATGATGCGGCATTTGTTTATCATCATTGATTGTTCAGAAGCAATGACGATGCCTGATCTTAAGCCAACACGCTTCTTATGTACGTTAAAGGTACAACGATACTATTTCTTTAGACATACCCTTCGGTCAACATTTGTCTTTTTAGCTTTTGGAGATCTTTATTGAAGAATTTTTCGATCAAAATCCAATCAGTCAAATGGGCATCATAACGCTGAAAAGCAAGCGCGCGGAAAAGATTACAGATCTCACTGGAACTGCTCAATGCCATTTGACTGCCTTGAACACGTAGATATTAGGATGCATTCAATGGAGAAGGTGCATATACATAAAATTTTCTTTTATTTCAGTTTAAATAAACTCAATCTCGTTGGCGAGCCTTCTCTGCAAAATGGTTTAGATTTGGCGATGAAAAGCCTTAAAGTGGTCCCCTCGCATGCGAGTCGTGAGATTCTGGTCATAATGGGCAGCCTAACAACTTGTGACCCTGTCGACATCAATCAGACCATAGAAGAGTTAAAATGTGAAAGTATTCGCTGCTCGGTGATAAGTTTGTCGGCGGAGATTCATGTTTGTCGACGCTTGACAATGGAAACCAATGGAACCTATGGAGCTGTACTCGACGATTGTCATTTCAAGGATCAACTGCTGGCCCACGTAGATCCGCCAACTGCAGCTCAATTGCAGGAAAATTCTCTGATAAAAATGGGATTTCCGCATACAAAAACCGAAGAGGGCAAGGATCCAGCGCTGACAATGTGCATGTGTCATGTCGATAACTCAGATGAGCCGAGTAAATTAACGTCCGGTGGCTATCATTGTCCTCAGTGTTACAGTAAATACTGTGAACTACCGGTGGAATGTTTGATTTGTGGTCTGACGCTGGTCTCTGCTCCACATTTAGCTCGCTCGTATCACCACTTGTTTCCTGTCATGCATTTCACTGAAGTGGAATTCCAGAAGCAAGTTCAGATGTGTTTCGCGTGCCAGAAGACCTTTACCTCTGCAAATGATAAGCATATATTCCACTGCGAGACGTGCTCACAGTATTATTGCTTCGATTGTGATGTTTTTATCCATGATACAATGCACACGTGTCCAGGATGCAATACGATACCAGGGATTGCGGAGATGGTTGCGGCGCGTAAGCCGGTGGCGCCAAGATTCTAGAGGATATTTAAGTAGGATTACTAATAATCTATATCGGGTGATATAAAATTTGTAAAAGAGAAATAAATTGGCGCATAACTAGCCTATGGTTGTTCGAAGTTGTATATAAGGCTTACAATTGTATTTATTTGATCGTGGCTAAGAAATCTGGGATGCGTCCTTCAATGATATTGGCTTCATCTCCCATGATATCTATCCGAGGATTTAATATCCCTCAATGCAACTTAATAATTTGTTTGACCGATTTTTTGACTCTGCCTGTTTCGAATTCGGAGCAGTCAGTCTTGAATAATCTAAGAAGATATTTAGATTTTAAATTTTCTTCACACCCTAAAAGCTCATTAGTAACAGCAAGTTTTCATCTCCTTTCTGCTTTGGCCCGCAACCACCTGCTATTCATCGAATCTGGCTTAGTACGGAAGGAAACCTTTATTATCTCCGTTCATGTAACCGTCCTAGTGTTGAAGTATCTTCAATTTCAATTGGAGATATCTGGTTTGGTTCGAGATGCTGAAGATACTTGGTGGTAGAGGCGTACGTCCATCCCGAAACGAAATGATAGAGTGAACCAAACATACTAATTGGTGATTACACTGCCAGCGAAAACCGTTACATTCTTATACATATCTCATGTCCAAAATTTATGTCTTGCTATTGCAAAGTAGAAATCTATGAGTTGGGTTCTCAATTGTGAATAAATGTCTTCAAAAAATTTATAAGTGAAAATTTTACCATTTATAACGCACCTATTTAATTCGGTGCTTGAGGAGGGTGTCCACATGAGAGTAAAAGTGCTGCGCAGGCGGACAAAGTTTGAGGGTAGCTCGCGGAGAGTTGACTTTTTACTCGCGACATTCGATCTTTTTGAGAGTCAGTCTTAAGTGGACAAATGTTTTTAACTGATTGTATAGGGCACCAGAACGGTTTTGCTAGGATTCACAGAGTCTTTTACAATTCCACCGTTCTTAGACTTGCATTATTATTATGCAGTCAGAATCAGAATAATCAAGCTATGAAAATGATACAGTTTCGCACTAAGTTAGTTTTTCTAGTTGACCTTTGGTACAAGAATAACTACACACTATTTTCATGATTTCGTCGTTCGTTATCACAAATCAATGAATAACTTGATAATAAGTTTCAAGTGAATACTTCTTCAACAGGGACCGCTTAAAAGATGGGCAAATAATGACTAATGTAAGCGCGCCACAGCTAGGTGTTGATTTGTATTCAGGATATAGCCATACTCTTAAAAAATCACAAAAAGTTTTATAGGAATCTTAATTTTGGTGGTTTTTAAAAAAATTATCTGCGTACAATTTTGGAACAGGTTAGGTAAGGTTAGAAAGGACACTTGATACCATATTCGGACTATCTTTACTCTCTACAACGGCTTTTATTTGATAAATCTGTGGTCACATGGTCAATGAGTTCATCTACCTCAGAACTAATGCACTCCGTCTCACTTGATTACGAGCAGGGATTATTTTTCCCAGATTAGAGGAGGGTTTGAAAAACATCGTTAAAAAAATGCCCGTTCGTAAGCAACCGTTACTACTTCGGTTTTTTGAAACAACGAGAATCTAAACTCCTATCACGAAGGACAAGAATACTGCTCTGCAAAACACTGCAGTCCTGCTGTATGGATTTGATTAGTGGACAGTACGCAAAGCAGCAGGATTCTTTGAAAAAAAATAATCTTTCGTCAGATATTCGATCCTTTCTGCGAGGAGAAGAAGGCGACACCGCGAACTCTATGAGATGTACAAAGATGTGGATATAGTCCGGAAGGCAAAAGTTCGTAGACTACGCTCGCACAGCCACATCGAGAGCATGGACAATAACGTTCCAGCCAAGGAAGTGAGTAGAAGGCCTACTAAGAAATTTGAAATTCCCGAATGTTTGACGGTACGGTCAAGGCAAGGCTGGCTTTCGCCGCAACTCCTTAAATGAACAAGCCCTCTTATTTTTTCTAATTTCATTTCATACTGTGTTTGATACCTCAGTTTGTAGATGATCCGAAAAAACATTATAATACGTCGATATGCAAAGAGATTCTTTGTTTGACCATTGTGAGTGGTGCATCATAAAATTACGACCACTCGACTTAAATTGACCTAGAATTCGAAACACAGCTGCGAACCATTGCTTGGTTGCACTCTTTGGATTACAAGAACTTCGAACTCTTTAACTTCTACATTAATCCAGTTTTCAATTGTTGAATCTGCTTACCATGTTTCATTAAAAGCGGTCCAATCGTTTTGCCCTTATTTAATACAAATATTTTTTTTTTAATTTTGCATTTTAAATCATTTTAATCAATATTCAACTCAAGGAAGTAGATCGAGTAAGAAATTAAGTAACGATCTTAATTTCAAATTTACGCTGAGGTAAAGGGGTTCAACTTTTCCTTTCAAAAAGATGATAATTGTCGTTCAATTAGATTATTTATAATTCGAGAACCATAAATCAAGTGCATTGACCACGTTTTTATCGTCTGAAGTCGTACGCCAACATTTGAACCCGAAAAAAAAATTGATCTCTCTTTATTATTTAATGTAGCGTATTGGCTTAGATGTATATTAACAATTCATGGAATTAGCGGAAATTGTGTTATGTAACCTAAAACACTTTTTTTAAGCTCACTTTTAAGTGGAAAGCAGAAAACACCACTAACAATTTCAGCGTTGCCCGTAAGTGTTCCCGAGCCAAAAAAAAGTGATACAATAAGGTGTGCACTATTATTCATTTGACTTGGAACTGTTTTGTGGCAAATGCCATGTTATTATTCTTCCTAAATTCCAATTGGCAGAGCACACTGCCAAAAACAATCTTCCAAAAATTACATAACCTGCAATTGGTAATGTATCAACTGGTGACGAATAAAGTACTGCAAAGGTAGCGAATGAGAATAAGTTGATATCTCTGTCCCTTTTCGGACTCCAGCCTTGAGCGATCGAGACTAGAATATATCTCAGTTTCATAAAAAAAGGTATTTTAAGGATAGTCTTTAAGGTTATTATTAAAAAAAAAACTGACAATAATCGTATTGACTTACTTACGTCGATGGCGCTGCTGTCGAGGCTGTACCTGCCCCTTTACCAGCAAGCCTTTTCAGCCAACTTGTTCTTCAGCTAAAAAGATGGTCTTAAAAGAACGTTAAGTTCCTCCGGAATAGAAATATATGTATGTACCTACAGATCACGTTTCTAAGATTAATTACTTGATAGTCCTCCGCGTAGATTTTGTGTACGAAGAAAATTGAAGAATTCAAAAACATCTATTGTAATGTTGTGAAGAAGGCAATTTTTATTGACATAGAAATTTCCTCGACAATAAGCAAAATAAATTAGACACGAATAAAACATTTTGTACAATAATAACCCCTGATGGATTGGAACTAATTTTCAATATATTTTTTGGGCTTTTTTTTTACATCCCTACGAATAAAGGGATATGTTCTGGAAGCCTTTTGAGTCTTAAAACTTTTCTATAAAAAGTAATTAAACATCTATGACCATCAAGGCAGCGTTCACTAAAAACGACCGTTCTTAGGTTACATAATTGTTCACCTCTAATGGACATTTTATTTAAGCGGGGTAATGTACAGACTATGTTCATTCAAATTTTAGGGAACGAATTTTCGAAATAGTTATAATGACCACCACGACTCGAAATATTTCCCCCTAAATTACCAATCTGTGTACAAAAATGTATAGAGCCCATTCTTGGTCCAAAGCTGAAGAAGATACAACTAGTGCAAGATTAGAATTTTGTGTTCTGAAAATGAATTGAAATCGTCTGCAGCGAAGAGGCTTGATTCTCGTAAGAAAACAAGTCAAATTGCGGTTTATTCGAGTGAGAAAATTCTTCACGAGACTGTGGAGACTCTTTCATATCCATTATAAAGTCACTATTTGGTGCGGCTTATATGCTTGAGTCGATGGTGGCCCTTTTTTTTAATTTTTGCTACAGGAAAATGAATCGCAATTTTTTTTATTAATTTTAAGGCACAATATGGCTTAACAACTGGCCTGCATTTGATAAGAAACAGAAGAGCTAATCATCTCATCACCTCAAGAAATCTCCTTGCAAATTAACCGCATTAGTCATTCGAACTATAGTTGTGAGGTCATATCAGGTCATTATTGCTTGTTAATATGACAGCTCCAGTTGACGCGTTGTAGCTTAAACAAGACGCCCTGTGCTGGAAATATTGGTGCAGAATTTTATTGATAGGATAGCTATCACAAGATGCAGCCGCTTAATGCCATGAAATTTGCGAACTGATAAAACCCTCATTTAATTAATTTTTCTGCATTAAATTTTTAATAACAGGTCTTTAAAACATCCTTTAAATAACAAACCAACATAACAAATCAAATTTTCCAAACAAATCCTTGCCATATTTTGCCAGATATCAAGAGGTCGCTGAGCTTTGAAAATACTAATACGCTCACACGTATTTTGCCGTCAGTATGAACGTTTTTGTTCGACCTCTATTTCATTTCTGAATCTGTATGGCCCCATAATGATATATTTTCCTTCTATGAGCAGTCGGATATATTTACTTGAGCCACGGCTATTCACAGATACTTTTCTGATCTCAACTTAGAACGCTTAAGCGTTGCAAGCAAAAGCTTCCTTTAGCTTGGACTCTTCTGCGCATAGTCTCATCATCAATGTACATGTGTTTCCAATGCAAATGTTAAAGCTTTTACAAAGCTTTACCTGTTTATCATCTGAACTCATGAAAGCCGCGTTCACCTGCTGTACATGGCCAATAAAAACAAACTTTAAATGCAACAACATCAACATCAAGCCCAGTTAAAAACTCAGGTGTAGTTAAAAGTTCACCCAAACGCGACACGATCAGATGCTCTGTAGCAAACGATCTGTGCGGTATCTCGATCCATTTTGGGATTCTACAATAAAAATTTCATTTAATATTTCTGCGGTTTGTTTTTTTTTTTTAGTTCAATTCAAATTACCTTCGAAATTCGAGATATAATTTGCGTATCTGTTCGATTAACACTCGTTGATCGTTGTTGAAAAAGTGAAAATTGTGAAAAATCATAAGTGGAATATTTTTTACCAGTTGTTTTTTTTTTTTTTTTACTGAATTACCAACTGATCGTGTGCACGGGATAAAATCCTAAAATTAATGAGCACCAGAAGAAATCTCGAAGGGTGAATTAATATAGTATCTAAAAAGGGAGCATCGTTGAAAAAATCGAGTGTGATCTCGAAAAAAGAAAAACCTCTAAAGAAGCTTGAACTGTTCATGACAAATCGATAGGTATGTATTTATGTACATATTCGGTATTCGGTCAAGGCTTATTTGATTGAGCCGCACATAGAACGGTTCGATAACTTAATCTGTCTCTCAAGTGGAAGCAGTACACTTTTAAGTGTTTTTTTTTATGATTGTTCAAAAACAAAAAACATCGAGGATAGGGGTGGAAATTTACCCATGTCGATGTTAATCGTGTATACTATACTCGTATATCTTGCCACGCAGTTTGGTGTGTTTTCGGTTAAAATACTCAATTTTAAGGTACAAGTTGTCATGTTATTTTCATCAATTAACGTTTTGAGATGCGACAAAAAAATTTAGAAAAAAAGAATTGCAAATTGAATGTTTAACTGTTGGTAGTAACCAAGCAAGAAGTGAAGATTACATTTTTTTTTGATGATAAATTGGCTCTGATAAGGACTGTAGCTTCTGCAATTACTTTATCATTCATTGTCAATGCAGACTTGGTTATTTGGCAAACAAATTATTGGCTAGACAGCTTATGTATATAAGGAAAAAATGTCTGGTTTCGGTAGGTTCGCGTCAAGCTTTAAGCCAGTTTGTCTAGGTTTTGTGTTGACTTTTTTCTCAGATTAGTTTTATTGTCCTAAGACTATTCTCGGTTATCTTTGTAGAGTAAATTGATGCCTGTTTCCCAAATTAATAATCAAAAAGATAAGAGGTATTTTAAAGGTTTAATAAATCACAGCTACATTTCGAAACAATAAAAATATTTCACGCAAGAACAAGCGGTTCGATTCACATGAGTTGGTCATAAGAACATTGCCAGCTAGCTGACTGCTAGTGAGTGACTGTATCTTATGTGATAAAAACAAATTAAATATTTATTACGCTTTATTACGTTATAAAGTTCGTCGGATAAGATCAAGGCCTACAATATTTACGACTCACGTTATTTGTAGGTTCGGCACTTCTTAAGGATGGCCTTATTTTTTCGTTGAGAAAACAACATTCCCGATCTAAATTCAGATTCTATTTAAAATCAAAATCAATGTTATCCCTTGGCGGGCTTATTTAGGAACGTTTGTGGATATCCTCATTGTTGGGCTTTCCCTCTTGTTAAGTTGCATGGATATGCTTAAGTTAATACTTAAGGCTATAAATAAGCATTTGTACCCGATATCAAGGTTTATTGCTCTGCGCCTGACTTTTCGGGAGTACCTGTTTTCGGTTTGTTCAGTTGAGTATCTTTATAGCGACAATGTGGCATTGTTTGCAGAAACGATAAAAAGGTTTAATGCTGCATTAAAAATAAAAGTGTTTAATAAGTTTATACGTTCAAGGAAAGCAGAAAGATAAGTGGGAGACATTCTCGTTACAAATGACAGATCTTTACGAAAGACTAGTAAGTGAAAAGAGAAGTCTCAATCATTATACTATAAGTATAACAACTGACTGGTCGAAAGTCTTATAGACGGACAAGTCGTAATTTGAAACTTTTGATAGTTGCGTAAACGTTTAAGACTTAAAAGAACACCACAAAATATGAAATACCTTATCCAATAATCCGATCAGAGACTAATAGATCTGCTTTTGGAAAAAACTTGACAAAAAATTTAAAAAGCAACCGAAATAAATCAACTGCGGGGATATTTAAAGTAGCCTTAAGGTTCAATATTCCTTACGACCCGTATAAAAATACGTGATTATGTTTTTTCACGTTTTCATACTCAGAACTGTGATCCTACAAAATGCTTATCGTAGGCTGATTTAGGAGTTTCAGTTCAGTGACTTTTGATTTGTGTCATAACATAAAACAAGTATTAATTTATTTATATTACGCAATCGTCTGTTTTTCTGTTCGGGGATTTTTCTTAATATTAAAAGTTTGTACACGACCGGTTTGGACCGGAATTTTTCATAACAAACCACTTTTATGTGAGAACTACCGAATATTCGTCTTTATTTGGCAACCGCTTGCGTTTTAATTTATTTATTCGAAAAGAAAAAAAAGAACTAACCATTAATTTCGATTTCCTTCAAATATAAGAAACTGGTTGTTTGTTTAGATATAAAAAAAACAACAGCGACACAAACTTTGTAAAATTTACAAAACTAGTTTTGAGTCTGTTACACTGCGTAGCAATAGAATGGATCTAAAGCTATGTTTGTATCTTATAAACGAAAATTTCATTAATAAAGCTTTTGTTAATAAAAGATCATCAAAAAATAACTAATAAAAAAAATTAAAATAAAAGAATGATAATGGATTGATTTATTCTTAGTTTAACGTCGGTAGCAGGCCAAATTTATAGGTTATTACTTACATATCAGGCCACTCCCACCGATATCAGAAGCTGTCGATTGCAAATTTTCACTGTTTGACGTGTGAAACTCTAAGGGTTCGTTGCAAATGAAGTTAGTTGTTTCAAGGAGTTGTTTATTATGTTTTCGACACTCTAACTTTGTTAATCCTTTTTTTATAAATTTAACCTGGGGCGTTAACTTTGTTTTCAAACAACGTAAATAACGTATTTGAAAGTATTTGACGTTGGATTGCCTCATAACGCAGAGAATGTATTTTGGCTTCTTAGACTACATCCACATCTTAGTGCAGCTCATAGAGTTCGCGTTTGTGTTTTTTCCACGCATCGCGATTTCGCCTTCATGTATCTTATCTAGAAATGTTACGCTAAGTTTAAACCTGACGTGTATAAACAGGCGGGATTGAATATTCTTCTCCAGCCTTCGTTAGCTCCAGATGTTTCTCGAACAGAGCTATATGCTTTTTCTCTGTATTTTGTCGGCAGAAGGTATTGCCTAGATTTGCCGAATAAGAACCTTTTTGTGGATGAACAGCAATGTTTCAACCCATCGTTTAATAATATAGCTTCTAGAGGGTGTTGACAGAGCACCATATTTGATATATATTATTTAGTGACATCTAAATACCTGTTTAGGATGGTATAATTGTTCAGCATTAACAGAAGTCAAATAGATACTCTCGAGTCGTCATTAGAAGATGGTATATCGTTGTTCGTTTTGATCGTACATTCTATGAGTCTAAAATTGACTGGATGAATTTAGTGATAGGTTCATTTCTGACATATTTCGTGAGGTTATTTAAAGTTACTTGCGTATTGTGACATATCAGCTACGGTTGACTACTAAGAACTGAACATGCGGTTCGTTATTATCGAAACAGGAACGGCTTTTCTCCAAAAAGTGCTGAAATTATGCACCCTTTTCCAATAAACTAAAAATTTTAATTCTTTCGATAAATTTTTCATTATCTATAATTTTATAAAAGTTCTTTGCCCATAAAATAAGCGCCCGTAATGAGAAAAAAGGTTGTTTCTTTTAAAGACACTGAACCTATGCTGTGGACGCGCAGTGTATGTAAAGAGCATTTGTTTCTTTTTGAAATCACCGCATTTAGTCGCATGATTTGGTGTAAAAAGTCCAGCAAACGCTAGTTACTCAATAGGCTACATATTATATGAAATATATAAAAGCAATTGTAGTGAGTTAAAGAGACATTCATCAAGGGGGTATAATAGCCACATGATATATCGCCAACTAGCTGGGAGTGTAATGCAACTATTTACCGCCGCATTTATTCAATTGCAATCAACACGAAAATCAAAACATGCTGCGGACCTAAATCTGTGTTCACGTACTACTCCTACTTACGAACGAACTCGTGTGTACACGATGCTCACAGATACTGGTAATTATCTAGATATTTGTACTGCAAGGTAAGTTGCGTGATTATTGGATTGAAAATGAATTGCTTTCTAATGAGATAAGCGACTTGAGTGATAGATTCAAAACGTATTACACAAGATGGCTTGAGTGCCGCTGTTTTGCTTATGAGTTAAGTTTCGAAATGACAGAAACTAGACCAGCTTTTAATTTGGCCTTTGCTAAAGTAACATGGTTTACATTTGTATGTATGAACAATTGTATGTATGAACAATTGTAAAGGGTGGTTCATCTTTCGGTTTCTTTTGAAAAAGCCATTCATATATTAAAACACTGTTCAACATTTTTCAACGATTATTGCTTAATTGAAAAAAATATTTTTTCATTCAACTGACTTCATCGGTTCGCTCGGCAGTGGGTCTATTTTTCAATTCATTTTCGATGGTGTCAGCCGCTGATTCACAAATCTCTTTACCAATAGTATTCTTGAAAGCCTGGATCATCTCGAGGTTGTTCAAACACACACTGCAAAAAAGAAGTCATATAGCGTCAAATCCCGTATCAATGATGGCCAGAAATATCTTCATTTCATTTGAAGGTAGTTATACAAAAAAGGAAATAAAATGTTGAAAGAATTTTTGTTTTCTACCAAGAGAATTAAGCCAGTAAGAGCAATCATATAACTCTTAGACTACGTAACCCTGGCAAAAGTGTTGTAAAGTAAGACAGGGCGATTTTGCATCACGAGGCACCTTGGGTTGAAACAAGTATTTTTGTTGCTGTGCATCTTTTTCTTGACGTACTGTTCATATTTGCATTTCCACGAGTGACATAGTGCCAATGGAATGGCCAACGTAGGCAGAGTCCTGATTGGAAATCAGAACGCAATCGAGAAACGTTTTTCGCTCCTTATTAGAATCTTCACAACTTAATCGACTAACTTCTAGCTAACCTCAGCGGCTGCTTCATTGAAATAACCGAAGGATTTTGGAAGAACTGCAACCGGAATGTTGTAAGTTAGTTTCGAAGGCTTCAGGATGGAACTCCTTTGTCCACCAGTTTCACATTCACTGCATATACCTCCACTGCCATATTGTTCACCATGTACTTGACTATTAAATTACTTTTTTCCATCAAATATTTGTCCATGATTTGCTTTTAGACTAGCTTGCTTCATCATCGGAGGATAGGCAGTCGATTTTAAGACGGCCTAAAAGAATAACACGACGGCTGCCTTGAAGATCAAGTGGAAGTTAACTACAAAAGCAAAAGCTTAGCTGAAGTCGAGGAAGTAGTTCCTTTCAAATGTCCTTGAAAAATTCACCAAGTCATTTTAATTGCTGGTGCTGCTTTTGCACATCAGCTTAATCGAAGGTTGAAAGTGTTCTGCTGAAACGGATCGTAAGAAAACTATTCGCCTGGTTACAATTGAACGGAAGACGTGAAAAATATGTTGAAATCGAATTGAGAAAAGGCCTTGACAAACCCGTTGAGGCGCATACCTGGTCATCGGCATCGAGGTGTCTGCTATAGAACAGCATTGTTTGTTGTGGCCAACGTCAATAACGTAACTTCCAATTGATCGAGACAAATCCCAAGGTATCTGATTTCACTTTGGTAACTCTTGAAGCCCTGGACAATGTAGTCCCATAGGTTCTTAAACTTTCAATCATCGCAATTCATCAAAATGGTTTGGATATTCTCGGTTCTCGGCTAAAACCATGAAGCTATGAAGTGCATCAAAATTCTTATTTCAGTTTGTGCTGTCAGAACAAAGAACCAAAAAGTGTCGTTTTATATTTAAACCAATGAAGTTCTTAAATTTATTTTGACACTTCCGATGATTGCATGATTTATAAAATGATGCTATTTTACACGGGTTCAGGGAGTGCCTGTATTTTCGTCTAATTTTGGAAAGAATTTTAATTATTCTTAGTGATGGAGGCCGTTTATTATCAAGATATGCAGCTTTAAAATAAAAGTAAACCAATAATTAAACCAAAAAAAAAAAAATAATCGCATTGATTTCAAAGTGAATGACCGTTTATCTTCTATTTTGCCATCAAAAACATGTGTACGTGCTTGTAATTCTCTGTTTTGGTTAGTTTTAGAGGCCATAAACTAAATTCATGACAGAATGTCAACAAAAAACAAGAACAGTGTCAACTAATTACATTAGTTCGCTCTCGTATTTATACGAACCAGTCGCCAGATTTCACTTAATTCAGTCATGTTCCAGTGAAAACAGGAGATGTCGCCATAAATTAATTTGCAGCTCTTATGAATTTTCAGAAAGCAAACACGCGTCAAATTATGATTAAAACACTGGCGTTTGTATTTTTAACACCAACAGAGACAAGAGAACAATATGCATGTAGTTCTATTCAACACAATTTCAAATCCAGCGAATAACAAAAAAAGCGTTAATAAATTTCACCGCCAAATATAATGACCAAATTAAATTTTCTGCGACAAATTAAAAACAAGATAAAAATGACATAAAGTGAGCAATAATTTCTAGGAAATCAATTGTGCTATACCCTAGAAAAGATAATTTTGTATGTTTGACTAACGTAAACATTGTTTTTTTTTGATGACTCCTTATGCGTTTAGAGAGAGTTAGCAAAAAGATACGGTGAATTGAATTGATGGCCAGGCACCAAAATCAGAAATTAGTCTGTTATTTTTTTTTTGCCAGTGTATTAAGTTCTTTGTGATATTTCCATAGAGCCTTAGAGTTGAATTTGTACGCCTTTAGCGCCTTAAGAACCGCATGGCTATCTAAGAATATGGATATCTTAATGTTGATGGGCTTTCTATCGCTAATTTGGTGTGCAGCTTCATTGATTGTGAACAGCTCAGCTGGAAATGCTTGCAGAGAGTTAACGATATTTCCAACGACCACAAGAACGTTCACCTTGGCAAAATGTATGGCCTCTTTTCAACTCTCCCACTGACTGTCTTACTGTCGTTAACGAACAAGCAAACTTCGCCGCAGTAGAATCTAGCTTTTCTTTGATAGATTTGATCGTAATCGTTTAAAAATTGCAGGTTCAGAAATGTTGAAACGAAACTATCAAAAACGTGGGCTATGCCATCCAGAAGGATCATGAGATCGAAAGGATAATTTCATTATTATACTTGGTTCAAAAAAAAAAAAATAAATCACTGCCGTTCATGTCGTTTGCTTGAGGAAATTTACTACTTATCCTTGGAATCCAGACATTCATTACTCCAAGCCACATATTCTCTTTCGAAATACATTGAAAGCTTCTTATGCCCTCTAGTTCAACTTGTTTTTAATAAAAATTAATGATGTATAAAACATACCTTGGATTTGCGTT
The DNA here is from genome assembly GCA_963555765.1 of Orthonevra nobilis. NCBI lineage: Eukaryota > Metazoa > Arthropoda > Insecta > Diptera > Syrphidae > Orthonevra > Orthonevra nobilis. The sequence continues at coordinate 17,537,152 of OY743227.1, forward strand.
ATATTTTTGCAAATTTTTTGCGTATCCATGACATAAAAAAGTTTGATAAAGTAAGCTGAAAGTAAAAATTCTCTTGAAAATAAGCTAATTAAGAATGCTCGCCACTTTAACAATTTTTCAATATTTCCGAGTGTGTTTTTTATTATCAAACCTTACATACCCTACAACAAAAAACCCGAAAGCAACTCCATTAAGTACATCCCTCATATTTGTTTAAAACCAAAATATTTACATTTCGGTCATTCACCGCAATAATTAATTTAAGTTTTTAAAAAAATCCGTTTCATCTGTGAAAAATAAATTAATGCAATTAAAGTGCAATTTACGCAAATTCTAAAACAACTCAAAACTCAAAACCTCATCGACATTTAACCAATTATGATTTATGCATATCAAGATTTTTTTCGAAAACGTCTACTGATATTTATAAATTCCAAATGTATAGTATGCCCGCTTCATGCCGATTAAATGCTTTTAGACAACATTTTGGCGGTTATGATTCCGTTTGATGTTTTTGCTGGTTGGAGCTATTTTGAATGGCTCAAGAAGGATTGAAACGATGTAAGGACATCATGGGTTGGTATTCTTTGTTTAATTGGATGTTTCGACTGCAGTTTTCAAATGGAATAAATAAGTTCATTAAAGTGATACTTTTGATCTCTATACAAATAGCTTGAAGGAAGGCATAAGTTAACTGGAGTATAAGAGGGTGATTAAAAACAAATGAGAATCGGATACTCTGATAGATTGCTTATATCCTCACTAATTATTAATAAAAAAAATCATATAAAAATATCACTGGATAACAAGAGCCCGATAACATAGAAATTAGTATCAAGTTCCTCTGTCGGAAAAAGTGTATACCAAAGACATAGGTACACACCGACTTGGTTAAATATTGGAGGAATCTGCTCCTCCATTAACTACGATCACATGCTGATGCAAGGAGATATAGGTGAGAAGAAAAAGTGATAACTGAGTATGAGGATAGATTTTTGAGGCGATTTATAAGCACGGACGAGCTTCTCGTTTGCTTTCGATTCAATTTTTAGCGCTGTATTAAATTGGGACCTTTTTCGAGTGAATCTCAAACTACTCGCCATCAGAAGGCATATCTAGCAACAACATGAACGCACTTAATTCAATGCTTTGAAACAACAAGAAAACCTTATGTGTTCGAAAAGTGCATCAGGACTATTCCAATTCACCAGTATTGCAACTCTTGTTATACTATATGTTCCAATCAATCACCTTTAAAGAGTCCAAAAGTTATTGTTAACATTGCCATCAAACCTCCTTATCCTCCGATTTAGGATGGATCTGCCTGTTAAGTGAAATAATATGTTGTGCGTTTAGTTGCATTTGGATAATTTTTATTATCATTAACATACCACCTTCGATGACTCACGATATTAACAAAAATAATCTTAAAAATTCGATTCAAATAGCATGTTCTTTTCCTCTTTAAATTTTAGTCTTCATTGAGGAATGATGATCTTCAGTAAAATGTAAAAAATCGTTCTGAAGAAGCGGCACATTCAAAAATATGCGTGGAAAAAACCATTTTTAATTATCAATGTCAATTATAGTTTGTATAAAAGTCATCTGATTTAACATTTTGAGATCTGATTTGGAAAAATTATGTGGACTGATCTAAAAGTAATGATAATCGGTATAAAACAGAAGTATTTATCCGTTTAAATATTCAACAGAAGTTCGCAATAAGTCCAATGGAAGACGCTTAACGAACTGAATCTCCCGGGCTTTGGGGGATTGCCCAAAATTCTCCTTAATTAACCTAACTCTCCTGGCATACCTTACCCTGGTACGTCTCGTCAGGCCGAGGGAAAGCGATAAAAATAGCAGAGGATGAGTTTTCTAATAATTCGAAACTCGTTTTTGTGAGCGTGCTTTGTCTTGGAAATACAGCACTCCAACTCGAAATTGGTCGCACCTCTTTTCCTTTACAACTTCCCGAAATCTTTTGAGTTGTAAGATTTGTAATACTGGCTGGCTTTTTTAATTAATCTTAAATTAAAATTCCCTTCACATTCCTAAACATGGACGTTACAAGTTTTTGCGCCGAATTTGAATTTCTTTCGTATCAGTGGGGACTGTATTTTCGTCTTGGGATCGAAGTGATATATGCAGGAGTCGCTCATGGTTTCAAATCGACTTGTATAACCTATCCGCGTCAGCTTCGATGATCTCAGTATTTGTTCTTTTTTAACCTGAAATATACTCAACAACTATTTCATGGTGAATGGTATAAATTTGGACATGTTATGGAGGAAATTTGTCATTTTAATAGTGAACTTTTAGTTGGAGCTTATTTTATTCCCGCTGCAGCCAAAAATATCAACATTAACACCAAACTACTTCATTAAAAATCCTGTTTTATTCACGATATTGGAAGTTGTGGATTTCCAAGAATAAATGTAATAATTAATAAATCAACGGGGAAAAAATAACGTACAAATAGTTGGGTGAACAATTAAATTTTTTAACCGATAGGATTACAGCCTCAGTGTGCTGCTGATATGCTTTTGTTTTTTCGGCCCTGGCGTTCAAAAACGTTAAAATTGTTTAATTTACTGGGATATTTTTTGTATAGTATATCTTGAAATCGGCTTGATTGATTCACAGCAGCTTTTGTTTTCAATGAAAAGCAATAAGAAGTGGATTTTTTTTTTCAATCGAAATTAATGAACAGAAAATGGTGGTAAATTTTAAATGGTAATTTTATATTAATTGCTGAGTGAAAATTAATTAAGCCTCGACTCACAGTAAAGCTTAAATATTGAAAAAATGTTATGACAGATTTAAAATTATCATTTACATCATTAATGTTTCGCTTGCATTTGTAATCCCGGGATTAGGAGAATTGATTGGTCAAAAGTAATAACACACAAGCATATACGGCAATAAATGTGCTATAAACAGTCTTTTATATTGCAAATTAAAGGAAAAATAATCGAAAATTTCATTCAGATGTCAATAAAGACTGAAATAGCCTTAGTCATTGGACAGCGGAATCTGACAAGGTTTCTCAATGTCGGTAATCGTATTCATAATAGCATTCCACATGCTTAATTACAAATGAAAACTTCGTTGCTTGGAAGATCTGAGTCTGAGCTACAGCTGCCTTTTATCCTTTAAAGTCGCGGATGGATACTTTCAGGTGCTAAGACCAATCATCCCGGCATCCTCAATAGCTAAATCTCTGAACTGGATGTTCTGTCTTCACTTCATTAATTTCGATAAAGTCGTGTTTGTAATTTTTTCTATATAATCCGATCCGCATACCATATCCAACGGAGAATTTTTCTTTGCTCTGTCTTGTCTTGTCTATCGTCCAACTTTTGGTTCCTTACAGAATCACTAGCAAGATGAGTGTGTCCTTCGTGTAAGGAGTCCCTACACAACTTCTTTCGCCCTAAATTTTATAGCTGCCGCTTTTGATGTTGTATTTTGTTTTATCGTCATAAATTTGATGAAAAACTTTTTTGGCACCTTCTTCAATCTCCATGCAAGTTATCCAGGGGTGCCACTTTGGAGCTACAAATATACGTGTGAAATTGAAAAGCCAAGGAAAAATGGATCATGGCTGGCTTCAGCCTGGTTATAGAAAAAAATATCCAACCTCTGCAACTCCGCAGACGGCTGCATCATAATTACCAGCCTTACCGTTGGAATTGTTGCAAAAGGTGCTTTTGTATGGCTTGTTATAAAATTAAAATGTTGGGTGAATAATTCCGATGGACAAAACTGCAGAAAAGAAGTAGCACCTTCACAGCCGAGCTATAGGCTCACTTACTTACAAAGCCTTACTTCAGTGAAAGGAACTGACAGAATTTATTCAAATACACATTTTTTACCCGCAATGTTACACCTTGAAGATCTATCTAAACAAGCCACAAAATCTTTTCTCACAAATGACAGGTTATCGAAGCCGACGTAGGACTAACATATTTTCCAGCTTTGGCGATTAAACGTTTTATAGAAGACAACAAATTTCTTGCAGCGTTTAGGGAAACCTAGACAATTCACGGTATTTTTGGCAACGTCGGCTATGTGGTTATTCCAATCAAGGTTGTTATTGACATATGTTACATCCCAAGCCTATGTTTCTATGATACTTGTTGGTCATTAATGTGTCTGTTTTATTACTTCCCACAGTAATATTTTGTTAATATGAGAATTTTGTGAATTTAACAAAGGTTTTCGGTCCACTACCATGGTCGAAGATGTGGTTAGTGAATCTGGAAACGAATATTAAAAACTGAGTATAATGTCTACAGCAAAGGCGTGAGCTCGATTAGGTGTGGCACACGAGAGATCATTTATAAAAAAAAACTGAGTCGGAGGCAATATGAGGGCCCACGATTAATGAGGTGATTTATAGACCTGGCACCATCCAACACAATTTGTATTGAACGGCCTATTGAATTCATCAAGAAGTTTATGTGCTTCAAAATATTCCATAAACTGAAGATTTGCAAGCGATTCCATTTTCATGGATGGGCTGGACAAACTTTGAAGTGTAGAACAAATGAAAAAGCCTATGTATTGGTTTTGCCAACGAGGAAAATGGAGAAAATGTCATCTAAATCAGTGGATTTGTGAATGTCATGAGTGTTAAGAGTTTTTAGGTTCCATAAATCCTTCGATGCGCTGAAGTAAAGGCATAGAGCAATTAAGGAGTGCGGAATTTCCAGGAATGTGGACTGCGAGCAAAATAAAATTTCGCATGAAGAATGAATGAATGAATTTGAACAGATTTGAAGCTTGTTTGTAACTTTTTTCGATTTGCTTCGGATAACAGAAACTGCAAACTCAACGCCATCACCCTTCTATCCTTTTTGCAGCTCTGCCGGGGTGATGCTTTACCGTATAACTGACCTCAAGTTAACCTAACCGAATTGATCTGGAAGTATATTATCACTTAAGTTTTCACGCTAAGCAATCAGAGCCACTACTTTTTTCACTGTTTTGAGAGCAATTTACACAAATCAAAGCCTTCATAAAAAAAACATATCAGATTCATTAATTCATTACTCCACTCTGCGACCATGTGATTAATCGTTATCGCACTTATCACGGTAACAAAACATTCAATCATACAAGAAAAAAATTTAACACGTCGTTTCAGTCAAGTTTAAAGTATCTTACAAAGCCGAATCGAAATCTTTCAATAACGTGTGTAAACAATCATCGAAATTAGCATCTATTCTCCACCTTCTATTTCACAGGGAAATGTTAATTTTCTGCTGCCAAAATCTTGACTGTTTTATTTTTTGTTTGTTTTCCCACTCCTATGGAACGGCATATTTTCGCTTTTTTTTACGCAAACGAAATCAAAAATTCAACAAAACAATTTAATGAAGTTCATCATTGCGTAGGTAGTCGGTTCACGGAAGTTTAGCACATAAATAAATGATATAAAAGAAAGACAGCTACAGATGAAAAATATTCTGGTCCATCAACTTCTCACCGTATAATGAAATCGATCATTAACTTGGTCAGTGGCGATGTAATGCGTTGTTTTGTTTTTTTTTTTTCTGATTTTATAATAAGCTTACGTACAGTGAAAGGCTTGGACACTGGCAACCAAAAGATACTCAGAGATTTGTGGAATTTTTTTTTTGGAGAAATTTGGAAAATAAGAAAACACCAATTAATTCCAGTCGACGAAAGTAGTTGGCTTTATATAAAGATACAGGAAGAAAACAAGTTGGATAATGAGGTTCTTTTCGCGGAATTCGGGAATGATTGTGGGTCACAGATTTTGTGCCTGGATAAGTATGTACAAACCTACCTTTTGCGGAACAAGTTTTTTTTTTTTACTGAACACGTGTTAAGTAAGGTATGAGGAATGAGTACAAAAGGCCAATTGGGTCATACTGTTCCATTGAGACTCCACACGAATTACAAGGCTCGGATTAAATTTCAAGATGCTCAGTCGCAGTTCAAAATTCAGGTAGATTGAAAGTAAATGAGTTTAGTCTTTAAGTAATGAAGGCTTAAATCTTTTGTGTTTTTCGCACAAACATAATTTAGGTTAAACAAGACTCATTTCTTATTTTAATTCAACAATTGTAAAAGATCTGACAATTTGGCTTTTCTGAACACAAAATCAAAGTCATGGGAGTTTTCCTTGAGAGACTTAACCTTTGTCCCTGTTTTAGTCTCGTATTTTCTTTCCAACGGACATTTTGGCGTATAAGGAGGCGTAAGTAATAAGAAAGGATTTCCAAATTCTCCTTTTTTTTGTCGAAGAAGGTGTTGTGGATATAAACAAAAAAACTCAAAAACAAAAAGGCTGCTTAACAAGCTGAAAAAAAATGCTGGTTCAAATAATTTACACACTGAAATATTTATGAGATGTTTTTGCACCAGATCATCGGTGAGATTGAGGAGGATGGAAGTGTCCCGGCTGCGCAATCCGATTCGCACAAAAAAAAAACATTCACTAGATTGCAACAACTATCGAGCATCGAAAGCATGCTTTATATTTTTTGTTAACCACAAACCAGCCAGTGCGGACATATTTAATAGGCAATCTGCGCCAAATCCAAGAACAGACTAACAAATTTGAAATCAACACTCACTACCTATTCCTCGGCTTCAAAGCCACATTGGTCGGAGACTTATCCAAGGCAATCGAAGGAATTTTTATGCTCTAGAAAAAATACGTTGTCCGGAAAACGTGTCGACTACAATGGCTCGGTCATATTAAGCGAATGGAAAAAAACTGGTCCAGCTAAGAGTATCTTCAAATCCTACAAGGATCAATGGCCTAATAAGAAGGTAAACAAAAACTTCCAGATGAGAAATCAATAAACGTGACATGAATTTTCGGACATTGAAATCCAAACAACAAACATCAGTTCTTATTATGGAGCCGAATGTTTGGCGGTAGGCACGACAGCGGAGTAGACCTTATGTCTTAAGCCAGCGAAAGCAGTAACTTTTATTTTGTAGTTTGGAAACACAGCCACCAACTTAGTTAGGCTACTATCGCAACCCGAATGCTTATTTGAACGGATACGAAAACCAGTTAAAAGTGTAAGGCTTCCACTACGATTCGACACCAATTATCCCACTAGAATCACTATAAACATAAACAAGTCCAAGTGTCCCGGCGAAGCCCTGTCAGCCACCTCATCCAGTGTAACGTCCCCCTTGAATTTTTTCAACAGGTTATTTTAAATTTGAACGACATAAACACAAAGTTTATTGACTTTGTTTGCATTTCGCGGCTCCAATACCAACAAAATAAAAAATAAATCGAACATTTATCATTCAAATTTATTGCTCATTGTTCGATCATCATTGTAAACCATAAACAAAAGGCTTTTTTTTTTATTTGATTAGTTCTGTCGAAATTGATTTCCATAGAAACAAACTAATATTGTTGTGCAAATGAAATAGACCAAAGAAATATGCTTCCTGTGGTTAGTGTAGTTCCGCAGCGTGTTTTACAAGTGTCCAGGATGTCAATTAGTTCGTTATTTCGACTTCAATTATTCGTAATTGATTGGAATGGCCTGCAGAAATTTACGACCCCCTTGATTGGAAAATAAATTCAAGTTATCATCAACTACTGTGCACTGTTCGAATTCTGCTCGTAGCCGTACTTGCATATTTATGCAAATTAGCATATCCGAAATGATGCGGTTTTCATTAATTCAGTTCATAATTATTAAACAAAAAAAGTTTATTGATATAAGTACATGTAAGCACAACGCTCCTATGAAAAAAAAAATGCTTCTAGCCATTGTAATGACATAACGCATCCAATGCTGAGCCGCAATCAATATTCCACTCAAACCTACGAACCTTGTCTATCGAAACGCGTATGGTTAGCCTTCAAATTTTGAAATCCGTTTAAGCAATCATTTTTTTTTATATAAAATTTTCAACACAGCTCTAAGTAAGGTCAGAAGAAGCTTTTTTCTTGATGTTCCGATGACTGCCTCAAACAAAAGAGTGTTATATCAAGATGGCAAGCTTTTCATTTTATAGAGTTTAAGTCTGGTTTATACTCAAGTTCAAGTGGTTATAGGTATGAGCTGCTTAACAGCCGGAGGAATTCCCTCTCTCTCTCTATATATATATAGATATATACTTGTGTGTATATGTAGGTATGTAATTGATATGAAACGGCTTGATGAGCGGTTAATCAGACACTTTCCCCACCTTAAAACAGCATAGAACTCAGATAACAACAGCAACATTCAACTTGTCTGTCGGTTAATTTGTCAGTTGGTTAAGCAGGTGCATGGCGGCCCCCAGCACATTCAAACAAATACATACTTTTTTTATTAATTTTTTCATTTTGATATAATTTTTTTTCTGAATGTGTTGTAAAAAGAAGTCTTTCATTGAAGTTATTTAAAAATTTATTGCTTATTACTAATCGGTAAGTAGGGGCGATTTTTATTGAATTTTATGAGGCAGCCGCGCCATCGTGTGATAATCTGTTTGCATGATTTATTATTTTGACTTGAAAAAATTTACAATTGATTTTAACGGAGATCTTGGCACACTTATTGGCATTTCAGTGACGTTTTAAAAAAAACGGTTTTGATCAAATGAAATGGTGGAACGGGCTTGAAAATGTCGCTTTTGCGACGAGCAATTCACCCACTGTAAGGCCATAAAACCGGTTATAAGTTGTTTTAATTGGTTTATAGCAAACAATTTCGAATCGCGTTTTTAAAATTAGTAATGTTAATTAAATGTTGATTCGTGATTCTACACAAGCAGGCATCGATATAAATTTTATGTTTTGAAATTCAAACTGTTGGCCTTTTCTAAGTTAGTCAGACGTCACCCTTAGATCGTTTCATTGGATATCAGAAACCGGCCTAGAGGTATGGTAGAGTGCCTGATAACAAATGATTCTAATTTGTTCTTCATCCACTTTGATAGGGCTCTATTGGTCGATAGAAAGCTCATTGATCATAGATACACCGGAATGGAGTTTTCTAGATTCCTTAAGGATATGAGTGTTACTATTGATCTTTTTCATTCCAGCAATTTTTTTTTGTGATTCGAAGATCATATTATGAAGATCACCTTCGGTGTGAACGGAGAACTTCGCCTTTCACCAGAAATGGCCAAAATATCAGCGAAATTGAGGTTTTCTGATCGCCATTGGTGGATAAATTTAAAGCTTTTGCCTTGTGAACTTCCTGAAAACTTACTCCTTTAACCTCAACTTTGTCGTAATCTCAGTTGACTGTCGTATGTCGGATAATAAGTTTGGTTTATTTTTCATAGAAATCGTAGAAAACATACGCGGGACTATCTGAATCTTGAAAAATATCAACTCTTTTAATTTTTTCCTGCGTCAGTTATGGAAAAAGTCGTGTCGTTTAAACTTTGAAGACAACCACAGCCAATTGAGCAGTCTCAATCTTATTAAATAAATTCTTGGTTCTGTTGGGAGGCAGTGCCTAGGATCACGTTGTGTGTGTGCTCGTTATATTGATTTCCCAAATTGCAGGTGTCGCCCAAACAGTTTATTGCCGACTCCGAACCGCTTCTAGAAGATTAATCCGGGCAGTTGTATTCATCGGGCCTGTGAAAAATGCCGGATGTTCCTTCCCCCATTTGGGGCATCACGCAATAATCAGGTAATATCAATCTGTTCATTTTATTTGTTCCTTGTGGGCGGGTGGTTGGGCGAGTTCGAAAAGAGGGCGTTTGTCAAAGCTTTGGAGAAGTATATTCAAGGTATCCCACTGTAGTCATAACGTTTGGACAAGCTTGGCAAAATCGATGAAATTTCATACAAAACAGAGTGTGGACAGTACCTACGTCGAAGAGCACAAGATCTTTTTATTAGAATTCATTCTAAATAAAATCTTCTTCTTAAATTTAATTTATTCATTTAGAATCGCCTGAGCGTTTCTTACTTCCCATCTAAAATTACTTCAAGCAAACACGAAAAATAATCTCGCATGGCTTTATTAAGACTCCCGTTTCGAACAGTGTCATCACATAACAAATCTTAAATCTAAATATTTTTTTTTTTGATTGCGAAACTGTCATCTAAAAGTTAATGGCCACTAATTACACATGTGAACTACACCAATAAATGGCACGCCTCATCAATAATTCAAATCGGTGTTGGGACATTAAAAGTGCGTGATGATTCATACAAATTAGTTGGGATACAGCCCTGCGCTATCTCAATTGGATCGATGGCATCTTCACGATTTTTCGTAACATCAAATTAGTTTGATAGTTTATTTTTTAATTCTTTCTGAATTCGAGAAAAAAACGACAGTTTGGAATGTTTCACCAAACTTGAGAAGAATTCATGCCCATCTTGATGTGCCTCAGCAAACGAAGACAGTTCTTATAATTCAATATATTTCCAAATATGTTGAATATTATTTTGAGGACTTAAATTTATTTTTTTTAAAGGCATCAAAAGTAATAAGATCTTTCTTAAAATTTCTTTGAATGAAATCCTATAATAGGGCCTCTGACAGCTCTCGAGATATCTACATATGCTTGATATCTCTCCACTTTAAGAGATGATTCTGGAAAAAACGTTAAAATTTTGTATTTGATATTTTTCAAAATTGTTATGCCTTGTGCCGTGTGTAATAGGACGTCCAAATTTCTCATTCATTAAGATCCTTCTTTTGCTGGCAGCAATGATGGTAGCTTGATGAACCGTCTCATGTCAAGAAAAAAAAAAAAACATGGCTGAGGTTTGTTTCTGAAATTGATCATTAAATTTTGAGGCAAGAAGTACGACCACTTACGTGACGGCACTAACTCCTAGCATGATAGTTAACTATACGCTAAATTGAACAAGTATTTGGGGACGCAGTTATGTGCTCTATTTATTCTTACAGTCCAAGTCTAATTGCAAGCTGAAACTGGTTCCCCATCTCGACGATCCGAGACGCTCTACCAGCAGTCTACCAGTTGGTTAAACCCAGCTATGTTAATATATCGGATGGAAAATTTTCAGTTGTAAGGTGCCCTAAAAGCTGTCTTGATTATTGACCAATGCTCGACACCGTTGGGAAGATGGGGTGCAAACAGATAGTCATGTGGACAAAGGAAAGTCAGCATTAAATTAAGCGAATTGAAATTTATTTCTTCTTTGCTGTCTCTGATAAGACTTAATTTTCACAGAGCGAGAAGGTAATTATTTATTTATTTATTTATTTGCTTAATTCAAGCCAAAAAGAGTTGGAGAAGGGGTAGATTGATAGTTGGCTTGTAACTCAAATGTGCCTTTTTTAATATGTTCGCTAAATAAATGGCACCCGAAAAGACACAGAGAATTCGCTGTCGATTTGTGTACATTCGGCCAACACCATTTATCATAAACAAGTGCGTCAGTGTTATGCGAATGACATAATTTTGCCACAGCATTTCTGGTTCGATTTGGAATGCGAACCAGGAACACAAGCCAACATTACCAGTACATTGTATAACCGCCAAGCCGCGGTCGCGCACTTGGTCATGCTACCATCGCTGGCTGGTGACATAAATTTGATCATCACCATAAAATTATAGACCTCCACTAGGATTCAAAACTAGGATTTATCAATTGGTCCAACTGTATGGCAGGCACAACTGCGTAGCCAACTACGGCATCCTGTTTTTTTTTGTCTTTGCTCGTGTATAGGGAAAGTGGATGCTGATTTGGTAATGTTTAAGATGCGGTCAAGCCTTGTTATACCAGATTTTATTGTGACACAAAGATGGTTTCAAGAGACTTGATGAATTGATTGTAAATTGGAAGCTGTGGTACCGTACCGTACCCATAATTTCTGAGGGCAACGATGAATTGCTGCAATTCTGATGATTTGCATTAAGGTGTATGGAGTGTCTAAGTCAGATAATAAAATGGTTCAAGAACTTTACCTGCTCATTTTAGTCAGAAGTTCGTCTATCTTTTTAAGTTGTTTCCAAGTTTATAGTTCTGAAAATAGCTCGTTTTTGAAGATCTCTACTTGAAGTTATTACACAGGTGAAGTTCTGGATACTGGGCTTTATGGAGTAGACACTCTTTTGAAGAGCCATGTGTATATGCGCTTATTTGTTCACACACTTATTGAGGATTGAACACAGAAGCCTCATCATGGCAAATGCAGGTTTTTAAATAGGATTAGGCATCAAAATATGAGCCGAAAACGCCAATATCGTGCGTTGATTAAGAAGCTTTCATACGACTTTAAGAGATAGTCATCAGTATTCGGTATTAATTTCAACTTAATACCTCCACGCGTTCCTGAGAAAAGGGATGGTAACAAAAAGACGAATAACGAAGTGATCCTATAATGGTTCCGTTTTTCCTTCTGATGAATGGAACCTTAAAAAAAGGTAAAAAAGCTTACTTGTTTTAAACTCTGAACATTTATTATGAAACATGTTTTTTTATTTAATAGAACGTAAGACTTGTGTTCGAGGAAACAAATAAACAGTCTTGTTCTGTTTTAACACTTAAGCTAGAAATAAACATTTGCAAAAATATTTCAAATTCTATCAGTCAGCCAAAAAGTTTACATCCGTTCTCCGAGCCAACAACTGAATAAATAGTCGTCTAAGCATGCCATCTGCCAAACCTAAAGTAAACAAAGGAGCAAGACAACTTGCGTAACCCGATACACATGAATTCTGCCAAACCAGTGATTTGGTCACTACCCATATCCCCATTTGCAAGCCAATGGTCTCTTTGTCTTCATACTTCTAAAATGTCAAGTTCTAAATGAGCAAGTTCACTTGCCGCCTAACTTTTACCATCTGGAATAAACCTTTAGGATGCAGACTTGTGCCATATAGTTACACTGACGTACATGTTCGTACATATTTAATCTAGGCAAACAATTCCAACGTTAGACGAGCCGCTAATTAAAGCCGCACACACTAGCTTGACAGCAAAGTTTTGTACTAATTACGTGCTAATTGAATGATAAGCATATTTGGGCAAACTTATTTGACTTACAATTTGTTTTGATTGTGGGCGGTGGGCACGAAAGGAAAAAAAAAATTGATTCGGTGTTAATTAATGGAACAACACCACCTGTACACCGGTGACGTACGCAACTGATTAGCGGGCTCACTACTAGTCGATGGGGTCTAGTTGAAATCTGGATTGAAGAGACGGGACACGGTTTTAGCTTGTCTTATGAAAGGGGATAAGTTCAGAATGTTTTCAAAGGCGCACCAATTAGTGTAAATGGCAAGAGGTTTAAGTTAAAAAAAATGGATATTCTTTTTCGAAATTTGGCAAATGTGTCTACGTATGAATTGATTTTCTTAGTTAAGCCCATCCTCATAAAAAAAAAAATTTAGATTTTGTATAGAGCGAGATGAAAGAAGGAAAAGGATTCAATGATTTTATAGTGGATCGAAACTCTATTATTTTTGGGGGAATCCCAAGATAGGGACTTGATCAACTGGCGCAGTATTTAATTCGTCATAATGTCAGCACTATGTTGTCAGTGTTATGTCCTCACAACAGTTTCAACGACATCATATTCACAAACCATTGACAGCACGGGATACGAACATGCTAAACACTCTCTTGGTCAATAATGACTGGACCAGATTTGAAAAGCTCAAAATTTACTCCAGAAATCGGACTTTGGAGCTATTAAATGATTTAATTGAAAGGCAGACGTTTAACGAACTTCGCATCCAACTTGAACTTTCATGCACAAAGTGACGGCACGTTGGAAACTCAACATTTTCCGCCCAACATAAGATTAAATTTGTTGATACTTCAAGAGCAAATCTTGAGAACCTTCCAGACGCACAAATTTTATTACTTTTTATGACCATGGACGCGTCTTGGATCCATAACTTTGATTATGGGACGAAACAACAGCTGCAAGGTGGAAAATACTGTCTTATCCGACACCAACGCAATTTAAGGTAGCTTGAGGCTTGTAATGGAAAGTTATCTGGAAAAAGAAGTCATTTTAATGATCTTTTACTATCCGGCTAAAATTTTAATATTTCGGGAAGCTATCAACAAAAATAGACGGGAGTGATAGAAGCGGGCTTGGAATTGCTCAAACACCCACGCAGGAGCAGCAATTGAACCTCTTTATAAAGAGACTTGGTGAGCCCATATAACAATTGCCTTTTCGAAAAACTCCAAAAGCATTGAAAACAAATACTGTCAGAGCTTTGAAAGGGAATTCATGCAAACATTTTCTTTATGCGTTTCAAATTATTTGGAACGATTTTTTTTTTTGTAAAAAGCAAAGAAAAGGTGCCGTATTTTTAAAAATTTGCAATGCTTTGTTACCCATTTCCTCAATATTTCTTCGAAAGCTAGACTGCCAGATAAATCTGCGAAAAATCCACTTCATCCCATCTCTTTCTAAAGGTTAACATGTGATTAATTCAAAAATTAATATTTAATCAAAAGATAACATCTATCTTCGTTGACAAATAGGTCTGCAAGTTCTATCTCAATTTCTGTCTAGATATCCCACGCTAATAATAAATGTGAAGATCTTATCTCAAAAAATCCATAATATTTGCGGAATTCTTAAGATTTACACAAAAAGGCTTCAGATAAGTATGACGAATGTTAAATTTTTAGACGGTTATGACTTTATGTCAAGAGTTCGAGGAAAGTAAAGATATAATATCTTAAGGTTGATACACATTTATTTTTGGGCGTACGTACGAGTCTTGTGTGTGCTAGACAAATTGGTTTTAATTTTGAGCTTATCTAGCTGTAAGACTTCTCCCGTACATGATTTATGGCAGCCTTGATACCAAGATCCAAGTGCAAGTTGATTTTTATTTGTTTAAAGATAAGGAGATACACGAACCAATTTAAAGGCTTGAGAAGGGAGATTAAGTTCCTTAGAAGCTATACTGTAAGTATGTATATGACGCGATTGGATAAGTTCAAGATTAATAAATTTATTAGAATTGCAAATTTAAAAAGACAAGAAAATTGAAATCTGAGGCTTTACAAATGTTTATAATTAACAATAAGCTGTGATAGGAACTTTCTGTATTGTATTGTATTGTAATGTGACTATCCCCGATTTAGTAAGTGTGAAAATATTATTTCACAAACGAAAGGAAAGTGAATTTACGAATATGTTCATTGTTTAGTGAGTTGGCTTGTCAAAATTGAATTGAGTCGTAAATTCTTATTAAAAAAAAAACACGAAAACTAGTTGACTTTTTGGTTTTGAGCGTCCGGAAGCAATAGAAGACCGGATACATAGCTTGTTCAGCTATAAGCCTACTGATTTAAGATTTACCTCCGTCATCAATAGCAGCCTTAATGATGACCATGCTCAATGTCCAGGATGTGTTTCAAATTCAAAAATAACATATTTTGGTACGAAGGTAAAAATGGATAGGAATAAGCTTGCGCACTGTGCGTGAATAAACCAGGAACTTAAATGACAAGCTTTAAGCTTAACTTGGCTTGGCTTATCTCAAATAGAGAGGGATTGATGATATAAAAGCGTTTCTGAAAATATCTTACAGATTCCCCGACTATGCACAATTTAGCAAATATAAGCAATCTTCTAAATCCAAGTATATATCAAAATTTATTACCTACAGCGAATACGGGGATACTGGGGTCATCATTGCTTTGTATAAGTATAAGCAGGACATGTACAATTTGACTGTGAAAGTCGCAACGCGATTTCATTACGCGGGCAAGTTTAAGGTCGAAGATGCTGACTTGCATAAAAGTTCATAGAAAACTGCGGCAATACGGAGGAAACCTTGATAAAAGGACACAACTGGTTCAATGCTTATGAGAAATGCGCATTAAGAAGGTAAAAACGGACTCTTAAGTCAGGCAAGGTGAAAGTTTTTTTTTATTAAACAAAGGTTAGTTTAAAATTTCAAGTGCAGTCTGCTTTACTCAATTCTACGTCGAGAATTTATTTTAAGGGTTTCCCAATTTTCTATTTTCTGCACTCAAGGCCGAAAATGAGAAATGTCGACTGCTGAATTTATTTTCGATTGTTTAAGGCATAGAATATTACTAATCTTTTATGGCAATCATTGCCATTCTAAGTAAGTCTCCGTGGTCAGTGCGTCTAGCATTGAGGTACCACGAAGAGGTATTTAATTAGAAAAAAATGAAAGAATCAAATGCATCAAAGACGTTTAAAATTCGTATACCACTGGCACGAATATTTATATATATATACGGTGCAAAAAAAAACATCCGATATACAAGGAGGCGCAGTTGGACAGAGCCTTTGTCTAGCTTTTGAAATTGTTCGAAGCAATGGTTTGTTATAGTTTACTTCGCTAGCACCGGAGTGATTGACCCAAAATAGTCGTCTGACAGTATGGTTCACCCCATTTACTTGGCACTCTGAAGTTCTAAGTTGGTGTCATCCAAAAAACCCGAGTTTCAAACCATTTCACAACCTTTAACTTCTTCTCCTAAGCCTTCTGCTCGTTCTGTGCAAAAGTGCACTTTAAGCGTAGTCATACCTCCAGAAACGAGCCAATTGTTAAAAAAAGGGCCTAAGTCCAGCCTTTATCAGATAAGAGCTAGATCCAGCTTCAGAGGGAGTCTTCTCCTTCGGTGATAAAAAGATTTCTCCAGAAATGGTATTTAACGACTGTCGACATGATGGCAAGTATTTGAAAAAAATGACAATCATCGTTTAGATATGAGAAAATTGTGTGTAAGATGAGCATTGCAATTACTTGCAATTGAACTTTCAATTCAAGCAAGTGTTCGTTGAAGTTTCAGCCGATAAAGCCAAGAATCGGCTCTCAAGTCTAGTGCGAGTATATGCAAAGTTAGTGCGGCTTTGGAAAAAACGACTCTTTTCAGGAAAAAAGAAAACAAAGCACCAAATTCCAGGAAGCTTAAAAAAATGGCTTTTCGGTGAAAAGAAAGTTGCAACTTTCTGGGAGATGAAAATAGACTGAATAGTTGAAATAAAAATTTTTGTTGCAATTATTTTGTTGTTCCTTTCTCGAGTCGATTTCTTTTAGAATTTGTCTTGAACTTGCCATTGCAGTGGCTCGAGGCCGACGCAACAAAACACGACGATAAGTCGTTTTAATACAAATTTTAAAAATAAATCATTTCCATGATTCGATAAAAAACAACTTTTCACACACTTTCGTTTTTTAACTACCCTCACACTTATTTTCGATAAAAGTGAACAACTTAATACCCGAATGACGTGTGTTGTATCAGGACTATGGTCACAAATCATATGCCACAAAATGCCATTTAATTCCATAAATTTTTGATGTGGTTTAATTTAAAAAAAAAGAAAAAAAAAACTTAATCCAACACAAAAGCAAATACAAGCATGAAAAATAAATAAAAATTGCAGTAATGCTGGTGGTTTCATTACGAGCGATGTAATCGGAAAGTTGCACTTGCATTCACACGGAATATCATTGTTTTAAATATTTATGTATTATAATGTAGCTTTTAATCACCCTTAAAGCTGGCAAGTACGTTTGTTTCTCATCTGGCCCGGTAAGTCGCAGTTTTAAGAGGCCACTTACGAAGAAGTGACAAAGAGGAACGAAAAAAAGTAAATTTTATATTTTCCTGGAAATACGCCCACTTTAATTCCCAAGTACTCATACGTAATGAATTTTGTTACTGCGAAGTTGCGTCTGCACATAGTCCACAGCCTTTCATAAAAATATGAGAACAGAAAGTGAGCCGTCTGTTCGAAAATTTCTACGAATGCTTTAAAAACAATTTTCAATATTTTAAAAGACTTGTACCTTATTGAAAAAAGTAGATATGCCTGCCTAAGAGGGGCCCCTGGTGCCGTACACTAGTCTTTTATGACAGTCGTCATTGCGAGAATCCCCCAGAATTCATCGATTTCTTTCTGCTCTAACAAAATGAAGTTTTACGTCAAAGTGACATCAGTGCTCGTCTTAATTACACCTCAAATTGTTTATCTGTTGTCAAAGTAAGCCCACAAGCCATTCGACTTCACAAGCAAATCGAATGTACTCTTTTAATAAATCGGAACAAAAAGAAACGTTTCCATTTATTTTTAAGCCACATGGTACGAGTATATAAAGGCTTCCTTTGACTGATTGCAAAGGGAGCAAGTTCCTAACCACAGAAAAAAGTTCCCTCTAGTTTTAGATTCCTTTTTTTTTCTTCCCGACCACACCAACACATCCGAAGTTCACTGAACACCCAACAAAGAGTGCATTCACCCACTGAAAGAAAATTTAATGTGTTTGTGGTTTTGCAGTTAAATAAGCTCACAAACGTACAATTTATTTATTTATGAAAAACAAACCATCTGTAATTATGGATTCCATTTGTTATCCTGTCATGAGTGAAACATAAACAAAAAAAAAAGTGTTAACTAACACCGCCACGGATGAATGCTTCACACCTAAGCCACGCTGTGTTAAAGGAATACAAATTTCAATTTATAAATTCGCAAAAAAAGGGTGTTACATAAATATTTTTTTTTCTGCAACAATATTGACGATAGGGTTTTTTTTCTTTTTTGCAACAAAATAACATAATAGAACCAGACTGTGCCGCGAATGGAGTACCAATCAGATATTTCTTCAAGGCTCACGGAGCAACAATGGCTTCATTGGAATAAGCATTTGAATGACATTTGTGTGAGCAAACACCTGGTGCTCCACTTCCTGATTCAAAATTAAAACAAAAGAACAAAAAAATAGCGTCAAATTTTCAATGCGAAAGTAAAAGTGTGCGAAGCAGGTTCCACCAACCAATCAAACGGCCACCACCAAACGTTGGGAATTTATTAAAAACGTGCCCGGCATTGCAAAAATTGACAATCGTTTGTCAGAAAATGAAAGAAAACATTTTCGCGATTATTGAGATACCAACATTGAGTACGTAGTCGTTTAATGGATTTGACCCCCGTGGTTTTGGATGATTTATCTACGGAACAGCTTTGGCATTGGCACTGGGGAAATCCACGAGAAATTAAAATGCAGAATGCATACAAATCTGCTCAGGTGTTGTTGTGGGGTATTATTACTAATTGCATAAGGAATGGATTTGGTTGTTGGATCTATGACCAAATTCTTGCTACAAAGACTGAGTTTAACAATAGTCTTTTGCTTTTGCATTTATTTATTAAGTAGATAAACACGATCATCTTTAAAACCATTGAATTCACATATTTGATTGCATTCATG
Source organism: Orthonevra nobilis (assembly GCA_963555765.1). Lineage (NCBI taxonomy): Eukaryota > Metazoa > Arthropoda > Insecta > Diptera > Syrphidae > Orthonevra > Orthonevra nobilis. The sequence continues at coordinate 17,556,322 of OY743227.1, forward strand.
GATTAGGTTGTTCGGCTTCAAAAAAACAGTGTGTCATCCACATGTATCATATGAATGGACAGAACAGAATAAAAAGTAATACTGAGAATGTAAATGACTGCAAAATAATTCATTTCTTAAATTAAATCGTTCAATTGAATGGTGAAAAATGAATGCCTTTTTTCCTGGGCTAAATTTAAAGTGAAAAGACTATTCTTTTATGCCCCAAAAGAGGCAGTGGGATAAATATAGTATATGAACGTTTTTTAAAGAATAAGCTTCGTTCATACTTCAGTTCATTAGATACAAATAAAGGGTCCGCCAAATAACTTTTTTTTTTTTTTTGAAAATGCTATAAAAAAAAACTGCTGAATATTTTCTCAACTTTCTTTTTTTAATTTGAAAGTCCTTCCGGTTAATAATGAACAATAATTTCATTCAAATGGCTACCTCGGCTGGCCATGCAGTAGCCTACACGATCGGTTCAATTTTTAAGCACATTATCGATTGTGTGCAGCTGTATTTCACCAATGGCTTCACGAATATTGTCCTTTAAAGCGTCAATTGTCTCTGGCTTGTCGGCGTAACACTTATCTTTGAGGGCACCCCACAAATAATAGTCCAACGGTGTCAAATCGCGGCTCCGAGGTGGCCAAACGACATAAGCTCTGCGGCTGATAATGCGATCTTCAAAAACAGGGCGCAAAACATCGAGTGTAGCTTCGGCTGTGTGGCACGTAGCGCCGTCCTGTTGAAACCAAATGTTGCCAATATCCTTCTCTTCAATTTTTGTGAACAAAAATTCGTTCAACATGTCCCGATAACGATCGCCATTGACTGTAATGGCCACTCCTTGCTCATTTTCGAAGAAAAATGGCCCAATTATACCTCTGGACCAAAATTCGCACCAAACAGTGACTCGTTTTGGTTGCATCGGTTTTCAATGTGTGCGTGCGGGTTTTCTGTGCCCCAAATGCGACAATTTTGCTTGTTTACATACCCGCCAAGATCAAAATGAGCCTCATCAGAAAAGAAGATTTTTTTGGCAAAATCGGCATCTTCTGTAAGTCGATCGCAGGCCCACTTAGCGAAGCGAAAACGCATTGGATGGTCAGTTGGCTTTTCTTCTTCTTTCCAATTTACAAGTATTAAATTCAAATAACTTTAGATATCAGGTTCCTTAGCTCATTAAAATTAAAGTTAAAAAGTCATTTTTTGGTCTCTCGATATAAAGATAGAGATTGAGTTCTACGCCTCAGTTCAATTGGTAGTATTTCAAGAGTCTAAGAGCGACTGATTTATGGAAGTTATAGAAATGTCTAGTCTTGTGTGTTGGAACAAATGGAAGGTACTGATTAAAACTTGGTAAGCCATATTCAGACGAATTACGATTGAGAGAAAAGTCACTCCTTAAGAAAAAGATTTTTAAAACTTTATAATCGTAGAGGTGTTTTAAATGAAGTATTCCCGAAGAAAAGTATTGTAAAAACTATTTTCCAGGCGTCGTTTCCTCCACATTATTCTGAGAATGAATTTTTGAATAATCAGAAGTGGTTGAAGTCATATTGTCGTTTTGAATGCACTAGTCCATAGTAGACTGTTTCCATGAGCTTACGAGAGCAAATATGGTATACTCCAAGTGGTGCATAGATTTAGTTGCTTTCAGCACATATTTTCTAAGTAATGAAGTTTGCGTATTCCAATTCATATTACTATCAAACTCAAGTACTTCCAACTAAGGTTGTATGAATCTGATATGAACCTAGAAATTATAAAAGAATAAGAAAGGAGGATGAAAAAACGACTCAATACATTATACGCCTTAAGAACCTCCGGAAAGGATAAGGGCTTGTAATAAATATTATCAATGTAATGCTTGTCTTTAAATTACAGACCTGTTGTCTGCCTGCTTTTACAAGTCCACCAAAATACAAAGGCTGGCTGGAATAATGGAAAAATGAGAAATCACATGCTGGATCTCTCGCAAAACTAGTTCATAAAGAGCACTGCTCCAAAAGGAAATGCAACGAATTTTACCAGATTAACTATCCACACAAGCATATAAATATTTGCAAGAAATTGATTGAAGATATGAGGTTGAAGGCATATCGACAGATCATATAATATGCTTGAATGATTTAAGTAGGAGAATACTACTTGCATCCTCCAAAAAGGAGTAAGACATTAAAAGGTAGGTAGCTCAAAAAAGAATCTTGTAAGGGTCACTCCCTCCTCCTTTTACAGGGTTTTCCAAAAAGGACTTGACAATTTTTTTTTTTTAAATAAAATAAAGCGATTGTAAGGTATGCTCTGTGGCTTGTGGCACAATACTGTTGAAACCACATATCGTCCAAGTCTATATCTTCCAATTCGGTCCAAAAATAATCGGTAATCATGGCGTGATAAGGCTGGCCAATCACAGTAACGTGACGATAGTTATCGTCGACGAAAAAATATGGGCCAATAAGGTCGCCGAAGCAAATGTGGATTTTCACCCGACCAATAACGCATATTTTGCATTATTGACGAACCCATTTAACCAAAAATGAGCTTCGTCACTGAAGATGATTTTGCGATGAAATGCTTCATCTTGGCGCATCTTCTCCAGAGCCCAATCGGAGAACGTACGTCGCTTCAAATGGTTCATCGGCTTCAATTCTTGAGTCAGCTTGATCTTGTATGGGTGGTGATATAACGCGGTCTGAGCGATGCCCAATTCTTGAAAACGCCGTGGAATTAACGGATGTGGATTGTTTGCTACGGACATCTGAACGGCAGTGATAGTTTCGAAACCTCGAGCAACACGTTGTCTCATTGTTACGGCCACATCACATTTCGCATGTGTAGACTCAAATTTTTAGACTTCATTTGTTATTGCCTGTCTATCAGGGAGAGAATAACGACCGAAAATTGGAATTAACGCTCTTAAAGTCGCGATCATCTACTCCAAATTTCTGTAGATTTTTTTTTATAATTTGCAGACGTTGCTCGTTGGCAATGATAGTTCGATGATTACTGAAAGGGTGCATTCACAAATTAAATTCAAAGTTGTCAAGCCCCCATTTGAAAACCCGATAGAAAGCCCTTAAAATGCATCTAAACACGGACAGAAACAAACGCTTCCCCTTGAAAATTAAATGAAAAGTGAACTGTCAGTGATCACATTTTAAGGTGCATACAAATTTTTTTTACTGTCTTAATCAAATCTGTAGTATTAAATCGATACGATAGTGAAAAGTGAAGCTATTGCCCTTTCGCGTTCAAAAACCTACGCATACTGAAAGGGAACAACTACATATACACATACTATATATACATATGTATAACGCATACACACAAGCAAATAAAAATGCCTTAAAAATGAACTGAATTTTTCAAATATTCTTAAATATTCTTTAATTTTTAAATCCCATCCGGTTTATGAACTAGTTGGTAGAAGTAAAGAAAAAAATGTATCCAATCTTTAATGTTAATTTATGACAGTACTTTTGTACACTACTAAGTAAAGATTTTATGATATAATCCGAATCTGAAGTTTCTGATAAGTCAGTTAAACATAATTTAGTTTCGCAAGTTGTTTTTATTTTAAAATTGCTCCATTTATCTTATACCTCAGATGACATCTCTTACAAAACAATGCATGTCTAAATTGACCTCCAAAAGATTTCCACACACACGATTCGATTTTTATTGTGTTTAACTTTATAAAACTAAAAAAAAAAACAAACACCTTTGATTTAACTTTGGTTGTTTAAAAAAAAATTACACAAGTATCTTTCAAGTATTTTAAAAGATTAGATTCATATTTAAAACAAAAAACAATTTTTGATAGTAATTTTTGATTAAACATGACCAAAAGCAAATACCGAAAGCTTACTACCACCTACCAACTTGACAAAACTGTCAAATAATTTATGACGTACGTCTAATAATGATGGCAATTGACTATGTTAACATTCAGTTTTTTTTAGGTTCAGATATAAGAAAATAACTCAAGATAACGTGGTTATTGACTCTGATCGTGAGCTCCGAGGTAGACAGACTGTTCGAAAAAGTTAAAATTTTTTGAAAACGTTCAAAGTGGTGTGAGAAGTGTTTTTTTTTGTGAGATATTATAAAGAAAATAAAGGATTGACTTATTTGACTTGGTAATAGCAAGCTTTTAATTTCAAAAATGTGAACATACATTTAAATCGTTTACTCACGTTAAAATTTATACATTTATTGTTTAACGAAAAAAATTCAAAAATACAAAAGCTTCTACAATAAGCAGATGATAAGTGAAGTTCATAAAATATCAGAGAACGGAGAGGTTCAATTTTTTTTTAAAAAAGGGGAATGAACTTAGTTTGCTTCCTTCAAGTTTTTAAGTAACAAAACAAACTTTGTGGAATATAAAATAAATATTAACTTGATTAAACAAAATCCTTACATCCGTTTTAAACAGCAATTCCTGGTATCGGTTCATAAAAGTATTTCGTTACATTGGGCTCTAAATTGTGTTGCATTATTGCTCAGCTGAAACATTCCGTTTAAACTATATTAAAGACGTTCTTTGCTGTGGCATGTATCCCCAAGGAATGGAGTGATTTACTTGAATGTGATCTACATCGTTAAATTTTAGCACATTCTTCCAAAGGACTTTCGACTGACGAGTCAATCCTATTTTCAACCCATCGGGGCTCAATTTCTGTTATCATTGGACAACGGCTTAGAAAAATAATTAAAAGCTAATCCTTTATGGTTTGTTTGGATGGTTGGATGGTTTATCTGCTTTCGATGGACCTCTGAAGGAAAATGAACCAGGAATAAACCAGGTTTCAGTCTGAATTTTAGTGCCAGATTGCTTTGTATAAATTCATGAGCAGAAGGAAGCGAAACTTTGAAAACTAGAAAAAATTTCAAGACTTAATCTTTTATTCGAACCTTGGACCTAGAATTGATGGGCAGGCGTTAAACCAATTGCGCCTCATAGCCTTATTCATAATTAAAGGAAGTTCAAGTTATAATCCTTTGAGAAGCGGCAAATTAAAGAAAATCGTTATCCAAAATAATACCTTGGGCTTACTCGTTTTTTATAATCCATTGCGACCGTTTTTGTGCATCGCAGCGCATGGAAACAATTTTTCAGCTAAATAGATGTCTGGAATAGGCAGGCTTGTGTGGTGATAGACAGTGCATAAGTATTCAGATGTAGATTTGTTTTTTTTCGACTAGTATGTTACTTATTTCCATCTACAACAAGAGCTCATTGCAGGGATGTTTGATCCTCGTTTATGATGGATCCATCGAGAAATGAAACTTTCTCTTTTTTTTGACACCTTTTTCCTTCAACTGTTTTTAATGCATAACTTGAGCTTTATTAGACTTTTCACACTTGTTGGGAAATTATTAGTATCGTACTGTTGATAATAACTTTACTTCAAGTTGATAGGCCAATATTGATCACGCTTATACGATGCGTAGTTTATAATGCTTGACATTTTAGATGATAATCGCTCTTAAGTATGCCAATTAACTTTCAGTGTTAATGATTCATTGCTTGTTAATCCTTGAGCTGATTGCTGGGTCTTAATCTAGCCAATCAAGCTAATTGATTTTTTGTTTTTCAAAACATTCTTCATGCTTGGTTTGTTTTTTGTTTTATTTATTTTTAAATTGTGTTGTTGAAAGTCTTGTGACTGGATTGTGTCACTTCATAAATTATTATTTTTACCAATTACGGAAATTGGTTGATGAAATGAGAAATTTTTGTCATACACTTAATTTTTATATTGAAAGCTTTCTTAAATGGTCCTTCAATCAGAGCCTCAATTAACAAGCCTCTCCATCCAGCTGGATAGAAAGGCTTCTCTCTTCGATTGTGGAAAACACATCAGATTAAGTTATCAAAGTCCCTAAAATTGGTCTCTAATTTTAATCCATTGTTCTTGCTTCTGTTCTTCTTTGCTTGGCCTTATCTCTACTTATTCGTATCGTTGCCAAGGGTCTAAAGTACTGAGTTACTTGTTGTCAAGGTTTTAAAATCGCGAATCTGTTTTTAGTACTTTAAAGATTTGATCTTCTTACGATAGGAAATAAACAAAGTTTCTTTGTGCTGTGTTGACGAAAATATCATAGAATACCCAACAATTTGAAAACCTAACTTAGCAGATAACATCGTGCGGATGATTATCGATCATGTTCAGGTTCAGGACCAACGTCTGCGCGAAATGAATGCTTTGGGTCATTATAGTGAATAAATGTCAAACTTTGGCAGTCAGGGTCTATGTTCCCCGTCAAAAATCACGGGAGTTTAAACTTCTATTCTTCTTGTATTACCCGGAAGCTTTTATCTGGGTCAACGATTCGGGAAGGGGAACCAAGAGAGTCTTCTTAAGCAAGGTGTCTTCATATGCATGAATAAATAAATTGGATGTATTCTACAATTTTCATTGTGGGACTTATTCTTCAAATTTTTTCTGCTTATTTTAAATTTGAATCATTTGGAGAAAAATATTTCAACAGAAATTTGTCACTTTTGAATAATAATGGGTTAGATAGAATCTAAACAGGGATACCTTCAAACAAAGGATTAGAATGGAGTACATCTTAACAGCATTCATGCTGTTGATATTCATACATTAAATTTCAGACCAATAGAGGAAAGCCTTCATCACAAAAAATACTCTTTGACGCATATCTAGGTATTGGAAAATCGAAGGCGCCTTTGGTGAATTGAGTGCTGGACAAACTTCAAACTACTGGATTTCCAGGATGCTCAAAAGACAGTCATTCCTCTATGGGATATACCATAATAAGAAAAGAAGTTACATAAATTACACTTTTAGGAACATAAGTTTCATCGAATTTTTAGTTTTTGGTAATGAATAGAATACAAAGTATTGCGATTCTTCGTCATTTCGAATGCTAATTTTTGAAATCACTAAGAGCTCTCGAGCTCGAAGTTAAATGGCAACAACAGAAAATCGTGTCAAATATATTTGCATCATTCCGCACAGAATGCTTTTGTTTATTCTAAATACATTGAGAAATTTAGAAAGCGTATTATGTTTTTCTATGCGGAAAAAATAACCAACCAGCACTTTTGGGAGTCTAAACTTATGGCAAGCCACCATCAAAGAAATACTACCAAGATTAGATGCCGCTGTTATCTTAGTTGCTCTTAGCAATATCCCGACAGAGTCGCTAAGCATGTTCAAAAATGTGCTCGCAGTTAAAAAATAAATCGTATCACCTTCTTTTTTTTCATAATTTGAACAGGCAAAGGCACTTGGCTGTGTTTTGGTTTAGATTTCTGTATGGGTGGATTTTGAATAGGGATAGCTAATTTGATACCGTTTAATTTGCATTTGCCCAATTTGCAGTATTTTTTTTCGGCATGTTTTGAAGATTGCGTCAGTGTTACAGTGTCATGTTTTCACGAAACATCTTCACGAGTCAATAACAACACAAATCACGATGAAAACGGAATATGGTCACTAGACCGAATTCGAAAACTAAATTTGCTCAAGACTTACACTAGAATTTTAACCTTTCAGACAAGCGGTTAACGAATTTCGTTGACTGATAAACATTGTTGCCTGAAACAAATTGGAGCAATCACATTGCAGTATGCGCGGATGGTTTAACGATGGGACGGGATTTGGAGTCCTTCCTTCAAAATAATATTTAAAAGTATTTATTGGCAGACGGAACTGCGCAATTCAGGCAGAGATTCTAGATATACCATGGGAAAACTAAATCAAACTAAGCACTGGAATCTTTGACAACAAAGCTGATCATTGTGTCCCGAACCATGTCGTACGATTTTGGTGGTGATAAGGCAAAAATTATCGGCATAGCTAAAGGCTTGATAATGGAAGTTAAACTCTTCGGAGATGTGCAGATGCAACTCCTCGGAGCTAAAATTGGAAAGTTACGTTCAGTCGGCGACGCACTTTTCACTGAGTACGGGCGTCCACATCTTGTTGGTTTTCATTTTACTGCTTCAGTATTTTATTCCGATACAGTATCATGAGCTTATTTGTAGAAGGATGTGTAGTTTTGGTTTATTGCAGATTGCGTCAAAACTCCGCTGCCAGTGTTATACCTTCAGGGAATTTCAAATGATAACGACAACGCCTTGGCCACCCACTAAGTCAGATGACGCCTCCTCCTGTGATAGCATCCAATTTTATCTCAATGCCGACTGAACCGGCTTTAAAGTTCAATTTAAGGATTCAAAACTGGGTTCTATCAATTGATTTTTTTGATGCAATTGCTTTGAATTTTATTCATTTGTAGAAAGGTGTCCTTGTGTATTTCTGGGGGAGTTTCTAAAACCCAACTTACTAAACTAAACTTGCCGCATGTAGATGAGAACTGATCTTAAAATGACAATGTAGGCTTTGTATTTTTTTACAATGCGAACAGTTAACCAAACTAGGTAAGGGCATACTGGCATCTCCGAAACAGTCAAGCTTTTGAGACTACTGATTTGGCAAAAAAAAAGATGAGGTGTGCTATAAATTCGAATCCCGTTACGATGATGATTCATTTTACTTAGACCTTAAAATATTTGTTCCAATAACAACGTTATCGATTGCCTTCCTTTTGTATTGTCGTCACCAAACCAAAGCCTCTCGTGACAAGTTTTAATTTGCTGTAAATACACCTCAAGCACATTGAGTACAATTTTAGTCTCTAGCCGCACTTCAACTAATCTAATGAAACTTATTACGAATTACGACTTATTACAAGTGGAGTACTTTCGATTTTTATTGTTCCAACCCACGTGCCCTGTGTCGCCAGCTTTATCAAAAGAAAAATACATACAAATACGAGTACGAGTGCCGAAATGATAAACCTTTCGGTTTAGATAATCACAGCCCTTATTAAACACACTGTCAATCCTCATTATCATTTCAGACATTAGGTGCAGGAGTCAACCTCTAGACCACGATGGCCGCCTGTTGGAGAGCGTTAACTCGACGAAAAGTGCACGATGAAAGTGAATCGAAGTTGGCTCGTGTCCTTACACTTTTCGATTTGACGGCTTTAGGTGTCGGCAGTACTTTGGGTTTGGGTGTTTACGTTCTAGCTGGTTCGGTGGCATACGAACAGGCTGGACCCGCTGTCACATTATCCTTTCTATTTGCTGCTATTGCGTCGGCATTTGCTGGCCTGTGTTATGCGGAGTTTGCTGGACGAGTACCGAAAGCAGGCAGTGCATATGTTTATAGTTATGTGACGATTGGAGAGTTTGTAGCCTTTACCATAGGTTGGAATTTGATCCTGGAGTATGTAATCGGTAAGTGGTTGGAAGGCATTAGAGATTGCACGCTTAATTAATTGGCTATGTTTGTTCGGCAGGTACGGCTAGTGTGGCCAGAGGTCTGAGTGGGTATCTGGATGCTCTCCTAAATAACACAATGTCGACAACGCTTCAGGAAGTCATGCCAATTCATGTCAGTTTCCTGGGCAATTATCCGGATTTTTTCTCCTTCGGGATGGTCCTGCTGCTGGCTTGTCTCTTGGCATTCGGTGTGAAGGAGTCCAGTGTGCTGAATAATGTTTTCACGTGTGTAAATCTGGTGACAGTTTGCATTGTCTTGGTGGCGGGATCGATTAAAGGTAAGTGTTGAGCGGAAGTAATGTACATAGTTTCTTAAGTGTTGTATCCTTTTTTACAGCTGATCCTGCCAACTGGGCCTTGACAGATGTGCCAGAGGGTGCTGGTACTGGAGGATTTATGCCATATGGTATTGCTGGTGTAATGGCTGGAGCGGCAAAGTGTTTTTATGGATTCGTTGGATTTGATTGCGTCGCAACCACCGGCGAGGAAGCTATCAATCCGAAGCGAAACATTCCACTTTCGATTGTTATCTCGTTGATTATCATATTCTTGGCGTACTTTGGAGTGTCTACTGTACTGACTATGATGTGGCCATACTACCTTCAGGTGAATAAGCCCACAATGAAATTGAAAAATGTTCTTATGAGTTCGACTTTTCACAGGATCCCTATGCACCGTTTCCTCATGTGTTCCAAGAGGTTGGCTGGATCACCATCAAGTGGATTGTCACGATTGGTGCTGTATTTGCTTTGTGCACAAGTCTGTTGGGTGCTATGTTCCCACTGCCACGTGTCCTTTATGCCATGGGCAAGGACGGAGTTATCTTTAAGTTCTTCTCCAAAGTTAATGGATACACGAAGACCCCATTGATAGCCACCATTGTTTCTGGAGTTCTCGCAGGTTGGACAGCTGGAGCTTAATTTTTATTTTGTTATTCAAAACTCACCTAACTTTGTTTGTTTCTTTTTTTGCGCAGCTGTAATGGCACTAATTTTTGATCTGCAGCAACTCATCGATATGATGTCGATTGGAACCCTTCTGGCATACACGATTGTGGCAATTTGTGTCCTAGTACTTCGATACCAGCAAGACGATATAAAAATGAAAGAAATCAGTGTTCGAGTGCCGGCGATCATACGGCAAATCTTCAACTTGAACTTCATCAAGGAGCCCAACTCCCTGACCTCGAATATAACTAAAATCGGGATCGTAGTTTTCAGCATAATATGCATCGTGACGTGTATTATTTTAAATGAAGTCGACATTAGCACAGATAATCCTGCTGGAATCATTGCCATCTGCATCTTGGCAGCTTCACTTTTACTAATTATATTTTCCATTCAACGCCAACCAGTGTCAAGTATGGAATTGACATTCAAAGTGCCACTTGTCCCGTACATTCCCTGCTTAAGTGTATTCTGCAACTTGTATCTGATGTTCCAGCTGGATCTCTTCACATGGATTCGTTTCTTGGTGTGGATCTTCCTTGGTTACGTTATATATTTCGGATACGGCATCCGCAAGTCCACTCAAGGGGAGCAGAACAAGCTGGCGCCTCTTAATATGCCACAATTGCCAGAAAATGGTTTCAGTCAGGTGTTTGGCGGCGACAAGTCACATAGTGACGTTGTCAGTGATAAGCCACCCAATGGCAAACGCTACAGTGTCTCAAGCCAGAGTTAGTTTGTTATTTGCCCTTCGCTTTTCTTCTTGTCCATAAGTTTAGCAGTGTACTTAACATGAAACTAGTATAATGACAGTGTTTCGTTTTATCCTTTGTAAATTAAGTATCAAAAATATTTTATTTTAAGAGAGTATAGATTTCGAGTAATATGAAGTTATGGGATTCATGAGCCATTACAATCCGCCCTCCCCACTCGAATGGCCCGTAACTCATTTTTACTCGACAATTTTACAAAAAAAAACTTATACATTTCTATTCATTTGTAAATTTTAAAACAAAACAAAAATAAGGAAAGCAATTTTTTTTATTTGTGATATACATGAAGAGGAAGGCGTTTTTTTTTGTTCGTTTGTATTATAGTTAAATATTATATTTTAATTTTTGTTTGTACATTATTTTAATTTAAGTTGAATTTTATTGTTTTCTTTACAAAATTGTGTGCAAAATGTTTGCTTTTATTTAATCAAACGAATTTATATGTATTTTTATTTTGTATATTTTTGTTTTAAAAATTTGTTATATAAATTCGTAATAAGAGCAATTAAAACTGAAAATGAAATTGTATTTTTACTTACTTCATTAATTCAATGAAACAGTTCTGATTGAATCGATTTTGGGCCAATATTGATATTTTTTCTAGAAGTTTGCTTCGTATGGAATGTACCTGTTTTCTTGCTTTTGGTTTTTTAGAATCTACAAATTGGCATGTATTTTTGTAAATTAATCTTAGTGAGTGAGATCAAAGACAAATTTCATGAAAATAAGAATCTAAATTCCACTTTTATTTCATTCAAAAAGAATGAAGGACTTCTTCTTCCTGGCAGCGCTTTAACAGCGGAGTGGAAAAGGTCGCAAAAATAAAATAAAAATAATTGCATTTATCTTGCGCCTACATTTTTATTTTAATCCTCCAAATAATTTGAATACAGGTGAATTTTTACTGAATTACTGACTTGCATATCAGACCATTGATCAGTTCTCGGTCCTGGGCAGGATGCGTCTGAGCGGTCCGGGAATCAGAGGCTCGGTCTTCTCTTTTTTCGTGCATCTGGTGGCTGAAACAAAAGTCACTCTTTTCTGGTGAATTCTTGTCCATTCGCTCAGTATGCGCTACAGTAGTTGATGGATTATTTCCTTTTTGATCCAATCGACCTCCTCGCAGATGGGATTTTGATCATTCCAGTTAACAGTCTTGTTGGCGGTTGTTTGGACAAACCGAAGAGCAGCAAGGTATTGTTTGTGGGTATGAAGATGGATTTGTATTGAAATATATCAATTTTCTTCAAAGATTATGATGTTTGGCCCAAGCTAATGCTCGACGGATCGTTTTCTTGGCGAAAGTATATAACTGATATTATTCCAAAACAAGGCCAGTTGGAATCTATTTTATTTTTCTTTACTGGCCGGCTTGCTCGGCTGTCGAACTAATTCTTATTTTAGAATTATTTATCATTTCTAATGGAGCAGCTCATCGATGGGAATTCTGCTTAGGTTGTGCCTCGTGCTCATCGATTGCGGTTGGCGACAGGGTGTGCGACCGCTAAACTTCATCGTCAGCCGATCGATGTTGTTGAAAAATTATGCCAACCATGAGCCTCAGCGTTACCCGTTAACTTATATGTATTTTGTTTTTTAACTTCCCATCAGGAAGTTCGTGTAATCGGTCCGATTTTCGAAATTCAAAATTTTTACATTTCTCCACGTTTGGCGGTCCCAGTAGTCGGATTCCATCATTTTTAGAAAGATGTCTGTGTGTGTGTGTACGTACGTACGTTTGTGCGGATTCTTTCGTACAGCCTAACTCGAGAACAAATCAAGATATCAAAGCCAAATTGGTTTCATTCGAAGCGTGTGTGCATAAAGATCACCTGAAAAGCTTTTGGTTAAATTTCACAGGGTGGTTTAAATTTTATGACAAAAAAACTGTCAATAAAAGGGACATTTTCACTTCTTCAATTAAAACCAATTTAGTTTTCCCCAAAAAAAGTTCAAAATTGATTAGATTTATAGTTTACAGCTACCTTATCAGATAAAAAAATATGCATAAATAAATACACTGCCGTTCATAAGTTTCCGGACAAATTCATATAAACATTTTTTTTTGTTCAATTTTAATGCCAAAAGTTTCATCAATATTCTGTTTATTTAGCCAATTGACTAAACTTAGTAAGTTACTATTTATAGAGACTTCAAAAAAGACAAACAGTTTTTAGTTGAGGCTATTTCATACATTAATGTGCCCCTTTCTCTATTTCCTGATCCAAATTTCCACGGAAGTTCTTTGAAAATTGTCTCAGAAATGTGAATCCTGTAAGTCTTTCCCATTTTTCAAGACTCAGAGTGACGTCTGCAACACTGACACATGGAAACATCCTTAGAAAATTATGGGGCCACCAGTTTTTTTGTTCAAAACCTGCTCGGCTGTAGCTTGACGCTTTTTTATCGTTTTAATATATTAGCAAAAAGAAGCTCATGGCTCAAATTACATGAAGCAATTGAATTTAAAGCAAAAGCATCGAGAGAAACCTAAATGACAAAGTTAAAATACATGGATAAAACTGCATTACTCGTATATTGCAAGGAAGACCATAACATCCGATTTAGTTTGCTTTCCACTGTTGTGGTTTTAAATCATGAACCCAGTCCTAGAGGTCTTTCCAGATAATGACACAGAGATAAAAAAATCCTTCGGAATCGGCGGGGAAAATCCTATCAAAATCTGCAAAGAAAACTGGACTGAATGTGATCCTCTTTAAGCCATATATTTACCAGACAGAAAAAGATCCCATGCTGAGCGGGAAGGAAGAGGTGGTGGAAATCTCTGGATTGAAACTATGTACTTTTGAACCCTTTCAAAAAAGACATAAAGTTAATCACGCCTTAATATTCCGAGCAGTGGTTAATATCTTCCAAAAAAAAGCAATCAAACAAATTTGATTGATTAAAAATAATTCCAAAAATACATGAAAGTGAGATAAGCAGTTGGTCCTCAAACTTTTAAAATATGAATCCCTATTAACAGAGTTCTTACAAAATGTAATATAATACTTTTGAAACTAAGCTATATAATATTTGATAATTCTGGCTGTCTGATTTATAACACTTTATTGAAGAAGTTGAAAAATAACTGCCAAAAGCAAATACAAATCAAAATCCAATGTTAAAGTTGTTGTTATGAAATCGATTTTCGCAACTCCAAATTTAAAATATCTTATCTTCACGTTGAGTTGGATACTCTTTGAGGGATGACTGGCTAAGATTTTGGGTCGTTGGTCCTATATAGTATTAAAGTCGAAAATGCTTTTATTGAGTCGTTTAATGCAAGTCATGGACAGCCAGCAAAAACAATTACCTCAAAGTTACACACCCCAAACCTAAGCCTGCAAAATTCGAAATGGAAATATCGTAGTAGAATTGCAGTCAATGCTGAGGACATGGAAGAACCAACAATGCCATCTACCTGACCTAGACGAAGTACAGATAGCAAGATAGAACTTCTAAAAGCGGCGGCGATTACTTAGTTGTATCTGCAATACATGGTCAGAAGAAAGCATGCTAGATTAATGAATTCTCAGTATCAATCTCCTCAAAATTGGCCTTAACATCTTTTCTGCCGTATGATGTGAACGTCTGAAGCAGTTGATCAACATATTAATCAACGTATTAATGTGGTTTTCGAGTCAGTACGCACCACCTTTTCATCAATTTCAAGGTTAGTTTTGGTGTCTGTTTCGTTCACGGAGACGAGATTTATGAAGTCATGTCTAGATTTGGCATCCCTGCCAATCTCGTACTTTTGTGCAGGATGGCGATTTAGGTCACCGCCATCTTGCACAAATTGATGTCGGCAAAGACGTCACCGACCCACTTGATGTCAAACAACGTTTTAGACAAGGTGATGCACTGTCTTGCGATTTCTTCGACATCATTCTTAAGACAATAGTGCAAGAACCTTGTCAACGCCAGAAGGCAAAAAGAGGCATATGCTACTATCAAGAAAAACCAAATCCGGCGTCTGGGTCAGAACGTTACCATAGACAGCTATAACTTTATCTATCTTGGCTCCGCTGTAAAAACAGATAATAACACCAGCGCTGAGATCAAATGAAGAATACCTGTGGTCCAAAAGGATAAAATACCATGCCACGCGGACTGTAACGCCACCTCAAGGTAGTAATTAAATGATTAATGAGAAAAAAAAGACCAACCAGCTATCATGTTTAGAAAAAACGGTAAAAATTATATTAAATTATATTAAGTTATTTCTGCAGTAAAACTAAAAATCTAATTTTCTTTTAGTAGAAATGTAACTCAGTCAGAAAAAAAGTATTTCCAAATTGAAATATGTTAATCTATCAATGTTAAATACGCAATTTGTATTTAAAATATTAAATATGGTTTTCCTCAAAGGCAGCTAAAAATATATGTATCTGATCTTTTTGTTTGCAATGCATTTGGTTAGGGAATGAATGATGTTTTCATAATCCGAATTGAATTTTATGGTGTAGGCAAATAAAATAGCACCTATTTCTTTTGTATCTTGAGATGGGAAGTTCATGGTATGGGCAGGCCTACTCGCACCCAAACCAATTTTTTGTTTTTGTTTTGAGCAAGATTTATTCCTGTTAATTATCGTGGGCAAGTGATTTTAAAACCTGTTCGGGATTCTTTCTACATTTCCTGCGTTTCTGGGCGCGTGGTAATTTGGCCGGATTTTATGCAATATCGGCTCGTTTAGTTCAACTTTTCTGTTTTTGTTTGTCCTGTTATTTATCGTGGGCGAGTGATTTTAAAGCCTATTTGGGATACTTTCTGCATTTCCTGCGTTTCTGGGCGCCTGGTAATTTCGCCGGATTTTATGCAATATCGGCTCGTCTGTTTGGTTTTGAACAAGATTTATTCCTGTTAATTATCGTGGGCGAGTGATTTTAAAACCTGTTTGGGATTCTTTCTACATTTCCTGCGTTTCTGGGCGCCTGGTAATTTGGCCGGATTTTATGAAATATCGGCTCGTTTAGTTCAACTTTTCTGTTTTTGTTTTGAACAAGATTTATTCCTGTTAATTATCGTGGGCGAGTGATTTTAAAGCCTGTTTGGGATACTTTCTGCATTTCCTGCGTTTCTGGGCGCCTGGTAATTTGGCCGGATTTTATGAAATATCGGCTCGTTTAGTTCAACTTTTCTGTTTTGGTTCCGAACAAGATTTATTCCTGTTATTTATCGTGGGCGAGTGATTTTAAAACCTGTTTGGGATACTTACTGCTTTTCCTGCGTTTCTGGGCGCCTGGTAATTTGGCCGGATTTTATGAAATATCGGCTCGTTTAGTTCAACTTTTCTGTTTTGGTTCCGAACAAGATTTATTCCTGTTATTTATCGTGGGCGAGTGATTTTAAAACCTGTTTGGGATACTTACTGCTTTTCCTGCGTTTCTGGGCGCCTGGTAATTTGGCCGGATTTTATGAAATATCGGCTCGTTTAGTTCAACTTTTCTGTTTTGGTTCCGAACAAGATTTATTCCTTTTATTTATAGTGGGCGAGTGATTTTAAGAACTGTTTGGGATACTTACTGCTTTTCCTGCGTTTCTGGGCGCCTGGTAATTTGGCCGGATCTTATGAAATATCGGCTCGTTTAGTTCAACTTTTCTGTTTTGGTTCCGAACAAGATTTATTCCTGTTATTTATCGTGGGCGAGTGATTTTAAAGCCTATTTGGGATACTTTCTGCATTTCCTGCGTTTCTGGGCGCCTGGTAATTTGGCCGGATTTTATGAAATATCGGCTCGTTTATTCAACTTTTCTGTTTTGATTTTGAACAGGATTTATTCCTCTTATTTATCGTGGGCGAGTGATTTTAAAACCTGTTTGGGATACTTTCTGCATTTCCTGCGTTTCTGGATGCCTGGTAATTTGGCCGGATTTTATGAAATATCGGCTTGTTTAGTTCAACTTTTCTGTTTTTGTTTTGAACAAGATTTATTCCTGTTAATTATCGTGGGCGAGTGATTTTAAAACCTGTTTGGGATACTTTCTACATTTCCTGCGTTTCTGAGCGCCTGGTAATTTGGGCGGATTTTATGCAATATCGGCTCGTTTAGTTCAACTTTTCTGTTTTTGTTTGTCCTGTTATTTATCGTGGGCGAGTGATTTTAAAGCCTATTTGGGATACTTTCTGCATTTCCTGCGTTTCTGGGCGCCTGGTAATTTCGCCGGATTTTATGCAATATCGGCTCGTCTGTTTGGTTTTGAACAAGATTTATTCCTGTTAATTATCGTGGGCGAGTGATTTT